>CM030367.1:15195942-16395942 GCA_017893485.1 Hemerocallis citrina
CGGGGCATACTCATTTCTCAACAGAAATACACATCAGATATTATCTCCGCTGCATGTCTCTCTAACAGTCGATCAGCCGATACTTCCTTAGAGCTTCATGTGAAGCATCGTCCTACAGATGGTGAGCTCCTTCCCATTCCCACTAGATACAAGTAGATTGTTAGACAACTTATCTATTTATGCATGACCAGACCCTGATATTGCTCATGCAGTCAGTGTTGTTAGTCAGTATGTTTCTACTCCAGGCATCAGTTCACTAGAGTGCTCTTCTTCGAATCCTCATATATTTTCGAGGCACTATCACACGCTCATTATTCATGCATTCTACATCCAAACTGGAGCTTAGTGCATATTCTGGTTCAGACTGGGTAGGTGCTCTTACTACCAGAAGGTCTACCACAAGTTTCTGTTTATTTCTTGGTGATTCACTGATCTCATGGCGAAGCAAGAAACATGTAGTTGTTGCATGTTCTTCCACCGAAGCTGAGTACAGAGTAATGACAGCTACTACTAGAAAGATTGTTCATGTTCGTTGGCTGTTATCAGATATGGGTGTCACTCTCACAGGAGCTACTCCTCTTCATTGTGATAACTGGAGTGTGTTGCACATTGCAATCAACCCAGTCTTTCATGAGTGAATGAAGCATATACACATTGTCACTATGTTCGTTAGCACTTTGAAGCATGGACCATTACCCTTCATTCTGTTACATCTTCACAGCAGATAATAGATTTCTTCACCAAATCCCACACCGTTCAGAGATTTCGTTACTTGGTGGAAAAACTCACACTGTTCGACCCACCGTGAGTTTGAGAGGGGTGTTAGATTTTGTATTATATATTTAGTCCCATATTCAGTTATGTATCAATAGTCCCATATCGGGTTATGTATCAGTTTAGTATTTGGTTTCCTCCTATATATAGGAGTCATTGTACTCAGTTATAATTAATCCAATAATATTTTCCCAATCTCTCTGTTAACCTTATCATATACCAAAGAACATAAAAAATAAAACTCCCACCAAACAAGCACAACATCCAAAATAACATCCATATGAGCAGTGTGCTCATGAAAGACCTTGGGTGGAAAACTTTTAGTAAGCGGATCTTAAATCATGGAGATTGTCCTGATATGTTCTATAGGCACCTGATAACTCTGAACTCTTACTTTAACAACTAGAACCTTAACGTCTATGTTAAATCGTAGAGTTTTTGTTTTTGATGGAATATAGTACAACCAAATTATTGTCGCGATATGTCTTTAGCGATCTTTCAATACCATCCACAATTTGCAGCTTAGTGACAAATTTTGCAGCCATATCCCATGATTAGATGCCTCATAACAGGCTACATATTCAGCTGCCATAGTGGAAGAAGCTATGGGTGTTTGCTTAGCACTCTTCAAGGAAATAGCTCCTCCAGCTAACCAAATAAATAAAGCCCGATGTGGACCTTTTACTGTATAAACATCCAGCAAAATGAGAATCAGAATATCCAATGATCTCAAAAATATTCATTTTTTAATAAGTGAGCATGTGATCTTTTGTTCTCTGCAAATAACTCATAACCCATTTGACTGCTTTCCAATGATCTATCCTAAGGTTACTCAAATATCTGCCTAACATTGACACTATGAACGCAATATCTGGATGAGTGCATACATAAGACTTTCTACAGCTGACACACAAGGAATCTTTTGCATTTTTTTCTTTCCATCTCATTCTTGGGGCACTGATTGAGACTAAACTTGTCTCCCTTAGCCACAAGGGAATGTCCTGGTGCACAACCTTTCATGCCAAATCTATCAAGAATTATTTTGATATAGCTCTTTTGTGATCACACAAGGATACCTTGTGTGCGATCTCGATGTATCTATATGCCTAATACAAAAGAGGAGTCCCCAAGATCTTCCATCTCAAAATTGTTGGTAAAAAATCTTTTGGTTTCATGCAATAAGCCTATATCACTGCTAGTAAGCAATATGTCATTGATATATAACACCAGAAATGTGTACTTACTCCCACTAAACTTGTGATATACACAATCATCAACTTTATTTTCCTCAAATCCATATGAGATAATGACTTGATGAAATTTGTGATACCATTGACGAGAAACCTATTTGAGACCATAGATGGATTTGTTCAGGCAAACCAATTTTTTTGAGTCACCGGATACAAAGTTTTCTGACTGCATCATGTATAACGTTTTGTCAATTTCACAATTGAGAAACGCATTCTTTACATCCATCTGATATATCTCTAAATCAAAATGAACCACAAGTGTCATTATGATCCTAAAAGAGTTTTTTGTTTAAACCGAAGAGAGTCTCTTTATAATCAATGCCTTCCTTCTAAGTGAAACCCTTGGAAAATATATGAGCCTTATATATCTCAATATTACCTATTGAATCCCTTTTGGTCTTAAATAGCCATTTGCAACCAATGAGTTTCGCACCTTCAGGCAATTTGACAGGATCCCAAACGTCATTATCCTTCATGAATTGCATCTCATCATTCATGGCATCAATCCACTTTTGAGAATTAGCACTTTGTTTGGCTTGATGGAAGTTGATTGGATCATCTTCCACCCTTCCTATATTAACCTCATGTTCTTAGTTGTCGAGAATTGCACTTCTCATTCTCCAGTGGATCTTCTTAATGACAGATTCTCTTGAGGTGGTTGAATTTGCACTTCAGTTATAATTTCTTCATTTTGCATAGGGAGTTTTTTTGCATTGTCTTGATTTTCTGAATTTGCATTTTGAACAATGTCAGAAATAGGCTAATCATTATCAATAGCAACATTAGGAAGAGAAATGAATTCCTCTTCAAAGACTATGTCTTTAACCTTATCTTAGCCACAAACTCAACTTCCTCAAGAAATCTTACATTTTCTGTCTCGAAAAGGTCTGGAAGTGAGATCATAAACCTTGAAATCCCTTGAAAGTTCATGGTAATCAAAAAGTGGTAGCTTAAAGTTCTTAAGTCCAGTTCCCTTTCATTTGGCCGGTAAGGCCTTTCCCCAGCTGGACAACCCCAAATGTGTGTATGCCTAATACTAGGTATATTGCATGTCCATAGTTCATAAGGGGTTTTAGCTACCGCTTTGCTTGGAACCCTATTGAGGATAAATGCTACAGCCTTTAGATCTTCTCAAGAATCAAATATAGGTACCCGTATCTTAAATAATCTTCCATGAACGTGATAAAATACTGTAGACCATTCCAAGAAACTGTAGGGAATGGTCCACAAATATCAGTATGAATTAGTTCTAAGACATCAGAACATCTGTTGGCACCTAATCTCCTAATATTTGTATGTTTTCCCTTTATACACTCAATACAGATTTGAAAATTTGTCAAATCAAGGGGATTAAGAATCTCGTCAGAAACAAGTCTCTAAATTCTTTATTCATAGATATGACCTAAATGCTTGTGCCATAGATTGATGGAATCTCTGTCAGTTAATTTTTATTTTGTACCACATGAACTTGTATGCAGGGTTTCACTAAATGAGGAAATGGTATTAAAAAAATATAGGTTATCAACCAAAGATAAAAAACCGATGTTATTAAGATTCGAATATTGAAAGGAACTAAATTTATTATTTTCAAATGAACACAAATAACTGAATTTGTCCAAAATAGAAACTGAAACCAAATTCTGTTGGTATTACATAAGTCTCTTCAAATTCAAAAATTGACCATGCTTTAACAATAACCTAAAGGTTCCTATAGCCTCAACTGAAACTCTTTACCATTGCCCACAACAATGAATCTTTCAACATCACTTAGCTTTTGGCTCCAAAAGCAACCTGCATAGACACACTTATGTGAGTAGTAGTACTAAAATTTACCCACCAAGTGTGTCTAAGTACAAAAGCTAAATTAACTTCAGAACAAAATAAAGTGAAAAGCATATCTTTCTTAACACGCCAAGTGGCACACTTGGGATATTCATTTTTCATGTGTCCAACTTTCTTGCATAAGAAACAGGAACATTCCTAATCCTATTTCATTTGCACTTTCTGTGGTGTCCCAACTGCAACTTCCTTTCCTCTTTTTCATTTTCTTGTCTTAAGTAGTGGTTACTAAGTTAGCACTTTCAGTCATTTCTCACTTAATTCTCTCTTCTTCTTGCACACAATGAGATTTGAGCTCATTAAGAGTCCATTTTTACTTCTGAGTGTTGTAACTCACCTTAAATTGGCTGTATTGTGTAGGAAGTAAGCTAAGAACTAACTGCAAGAGCAAGTCCTCAGATAGCTCTAACTTTAGTGCAATTAGTTTGGAAGCGAGATTAGACATCTCCATGATATACTCCCTTATGTTTCTTTTTTCTTCATACCCCTAAAAGTTTCTGGAATGGAACGCTTAATGATCATTAGACTCATGCGATTAGAACGATCCAACTTCTTCATGTTCCTTTAATCCTCAAAAGAACTACCATTAATGAGATAAACAGGTCATTATGTCCTAAGCGCAAGGTCAAGATCCCAATTCTTGAAGTGTGTGCCATTAAGCGCATGAATGGTAATTATATTGACAATTATTGCAGAAGCATAAGCATAGAACAAAATAGAGTAACAAGCTCACTATTCTTATTCATGTCATCACACAAAAATACTTAACATGGAAATTTATACATGACATGATTAAACAAGATATTTAGCACAACAGTGATATTTAGTCTTTGGACAGAAATATCAAATGTAAGTGGTACTCTCCGTGCAGTAATCAAATATTGATAATTAATCCTGTCAAGCAATAAGCCTTTCTTTGGACCGACTCATTGCTCACATGGAAAACCTAATAACCATCACATATCTATTACCACAGATATGCCCATTATTTGGCCAAACAAGAACCATCCTTTGGGCCGGTCATTATTTGCATGAATTACAGACATGCACATATTTATATTCCTAAATAAACAAGTTTGGATTATAGAGGTTACTTTAGCAATATATAATTTTAATCAATTTATTTAGAAATATAAGGCATTTATTTCCAGCTTTTATTTCATTATTATTATTATTATTATTATTATTATTATTATTATTATTATTATTATTATTATTATTATTTGATTAAACAAGATATCTAGCACAACATTGACATTTTAGTATTTGGACAAAAATATCAACTGTAAATGGTACTCTTCGTGCAGTAATCAGATATTGACAATTAGTCTTGTCAAGCAACAAGCATTTCTTTGGACCGACTCATTGCTCACATGTTAAACTTGATAATCGTCACATATTTATTACCACAGGTATGCACATTATTTTGGCACACACACCTTCCTTTGGATCAGTTATTATTCGCATAACTAATAGATATACATATCTTTATATTCCTAAATAAAACAATTTTTATTATAGAGAAAACTTTGGAAACATATAATTTCAATCAATTTATTTGGGAATACAAGACATTTATTTTCAGAACGAATGAAAAAATTCATCCTAAATTTTCATGTACTTTAGTGCAAAAATATCTTTAAAACTTGTTTCCAAAAATAATCATGATGGCATGCAATATATATATTTTTCTGGACTTTAGTGCAACAGGTAACACAATGTGAAAACATGAACTTGATTGCATAGAATCCTTATAACATTTACTAATAGAATTATTAAGCATAATCATATATAACATGGACTTAATATCACAACAGAACATGGTTCATATGCATAAAACTTACTGTTATGGAAAGTTTTATAGAATCGATTACTACAAGGACTAAATGTCACGCCCCGCTTCCCAAAATACGGAATACGAGTACGTAATGAAGGCCCAACGAATGATATAAACACCATCCATAAGCTGTACCAGTCTAACTCAACAATATGAACAACAAACACAACCACATTAGAGAATATAATCACTTGAATCAAAGAACAACTTCAATAATAAATGAAATAATCCAAATAATAATATCCAACATAATATTCAATATCTGGAAAACAAACTTCGGGACAAAAGCCTAAAATAATGTATAATATCCAAGACAAAGTTCAAAGGGAAATATAGCATAAAATAATTCAAGCAGTGAAATCTTCGGCTCCATCTTCTAAAATCGTTGCTCACCAATTCCTTCTGATAGTGATCCTTCAATACCTGTAAACTCGTGATCTAAAAAAAAGAGAAAATAATATCCTTAGAGCAAGTCATGGATAGCAAGTAGAGGGAAAACAAAGAGTAATAGGAAACACTGTATATCAAAAATAAGGGACGAGATCAAAGTAAAGGATAAAGACAAAGATTTGTAATAATGTCAAAGGTCTATATTTAAATCATGCATTAATTAATAATGTCAATTCAAGTTCTATATTGATGACAGTATACGGGATCAAGCATGAAATGTCAAATGTGGATTATTAATCATTTTATTAGCCTATCTAGTGCACGTACTAATGCGTTCCATACCACAGGTTCGGTGCAAACAAACAGTGAACATTTTAGACTGATGGTGAATTCACGGATCGTGTTCTCGGTAACAAGATGACAATATCATGATAGCATGATCACACAATGACGAGTATTTCTCCACCTTCCATGTAATAAACCATGCAAGCAAGAAGGCCTTTATCGAGTACAGTTTTCGATTGTTCACTACCAAGTCAACCCATAATACCCCGGCTTGTTAATATTTTATTTCATCCTATGTGAGCATGCAAGAAGGTGTCAATGTTGTATCATGCTAGGTGTGACTAATTCTACTTGTTACAGACAAAACAAGAAGCAAACATATTAAATCAACACAATTCATACAATCTATACAGTAGAACATTACCGTACAAAAACAAATATTCCTACTGCTACAGAGAAGAAAATCTGGATCCGTTAGAAGTTCTAGAAACTAGACTCTCTGCCGGTTCTAGAAAATATACACACGACACCTAAATATTACAGAAACTAGGTCAAAATTCCTATTCTTTTCTGATTTCATGTTCAGGCAGGAGGTTATAGATTGTGTTCACATATATGTTTCAGGTCAGAAAAATCATCAATTAAATCTACAAAAATTCAGGGTGATTCCTACACATGTCTAGTCTCAGTAAAATTAATTTCATATTTTTATCTTATTGTTAACATGTTCTGTTTACTAATAAATCATGGTGATACACATGAAATTGTGAATCTGAAAATTTGAACCTAGCCTACTAAAAGACTAATATCTAATAGATTATAATTCGGAATTCAATTTCGTCAAAAATTCTGAAAAATAGACTCATGGGGATACAATTCATATTTACAAAGTTCTTTCAAATTACTACAGCAACTGGGTCGAAATTCTGATATAAAAAGAAGTAAACAGTAGGCCAGAAAATAACTTAATGTGGATAAGCAGTAATTATATCATACAAGCATATAATTCATGATAATTAATGAACAAAATGTTATTTGATGATTAACATGCAAATTTCTGGATTTATGATGCAATTTACAATCATGGTAATTAACTCATCAATCAAATTCAATCGGAAAGGTTCAATACATCAACAATTCTATAACATGGATCTAGTTATGTTTTTATGTAATTCATGCATATGCAATGTGCAATAGGGACTAGGGTTCGAATAAAAGATATTGGCATGAAGTCGAGAATATTTTGGGTTAGCTCATGTAAACCCTCAATATACTCAACAAAAGATAAATAGTATAACAATATGATGATTAAAAGAAAATCTGCTTTCAGGGATCAACAAATTTCTTGAACAAAAATAATCAAACTAGTTCAAGAGAGACTTGCCTGTTAGATGATAAATTTTGAATATCAAGAATAACGGGACGAGAATCCTGAGCGATGCAAGACACGTACAAAAGCACGTGCAAACAACTTGCAAAAACCAACAATGCAGCAAACAACAAAACCACCCTCCACAACAGCAAACAACAACAACAGCGGATCGAATCCCCCTCTCTCTCCGAACACCAGATAGTAAAGGAGAGAGAGAGAGACATCAGCTCGACGGCGGCTGTGAGCGTGGCGACTGGCACTTGCGGAAGAAGGCGGGGCTCTGATGGTGGTCGACAGGGGCGAGGGATGGTTGCCTGAGGGGGTGCTTGGTGATGGGTTCGGAGGTGCTCTATTTCCTTCCGAAACAGAGAAGGAACAGAGGGAACAGGGGAGGAGGTGCGGCAGTGGTTGCAGTCGAGGGCGAAGGAGAACAGGGATGGGGCGGTGCTGGGGTGGAGATGGCGAGGAGGACAGCGCTCTTTGGTGGAGGATGAAGACGGCGATCGGGGATGGGTTTCGGCCGAGGTGATTGCGGATGCACTTAGTCGAAGGGAAAGGCAGCAGTGGCCGAAGACGGGAGGATGAGGGTGGCATGGTTGGTTTGGGTGCTGGCGTAGGGCAAGGCGATGGAGGAAGGTCGAGCGGTCAATGGGTTCACGGTGCAACAGAGGATGAGAGAAAGTTGGGAATTTATGGAGATGAGAGCGGCGGGTTTAAAGGGAGAGAGAGAAAGATTATTAGGGTAATTAGGGTTTATGGGGTATTTATATATAATGATAGATGTTAGGTTTTGGCTTGCAGGTTAACGGGTATAGGGTATGGATTTAGGATCCAAAAAGATAAAAAATGAATAGAAATTAATGGGATATGAATATAGTGGATCAATATGAACCCAAAACACAAAAGAATAAAATTAGTAGTGAGCCAAAAATTCAAGATTCAAACTAAGAAGAGTACTTACTGATCAAAAGAGAATAAATGAGCCCAAAGAACAAGCAAGATTTATTATTTAAAAGAGATTCGAATACAATAATAAAGAAAGAAGAAAATTACAATAAAAATCTAAAAACAAAAAATAGGGGTTACACTGAATACATAATATGCACTAGAATACAAAAATCAGGATGTTAATATCAAGCCAAAATCAAAATTAAAATTAAAATCAGGATATTACTATCAAATACATGATATTAATATCGAGCCAAAATCAAAATATAAATATCAAACCCACCTTGCTCATTGATTAGGGGGATCAGATGGCAACCTAGTTAGAGTCCGAGAACCCGTTCATGGATTTTATTTATTTTTGTTGTTGTTGATAAAACAGAACTAAAAAATTAAAATTAAAACCCCACAATTCAGAATAATTAAAATATATCTTAACCAACAAAATATTAATATGATTAATTAGGGTAATTAATCTAAAAATTAAACCATATTAATTTGATTAATCTAACATCATGTAGAAATGAACAACAAAAATAATCTGATTAATCCAACACAGATTTGAACAACAAAAATTAATCCAATTAATTTGACACATATCCTAACAATAAAAATTTATGTATGACCTAAATATTGTATGTTGACAATCATACATCAACAAAATCGGGAAAATATTCTCAATAATTCAACATGAGTTGCTTTGATACCACCTGTTAGACTGAATACTAAATAATCATAGATCCTGATTCTTCATCATGTTAAACTAGTAATCTACACGAGCAATCCACGTTCTAATGATTTTAAAAAAAAAGTAAATACTAAGATGTAATATGGCCTCGAACCTGTAACGCCCCAAATTCCAAATAGGACCGAATTCGAGATTCCACAGGATCTTTACACTTCACTTCGTACAATTTTACAAGGAAATTTAAACTTTTCATCATACATTAGAGTTCTTTACAATTTGTTTACACATCGGAAGATAAAATGAAGTACAACAATGAAAATAATATACAATTTGAAACATCTTTAACATGTAACAACATCATATCAACTTTATATCTTCATAAAAATCCAATTCCTGCATAATAAATTGTGGGCACGTCAGTTACTTACAACTGACGAAAATGTTATACTCGGCCTGTAACACCCCGAATTCCAAAATACCACTGAATTCGAGTTCCACAGGATCTTTACACTTCTTTCATAAAATTTTATAAGGAAATAAAAACTTTTCTTATATCAGAGTTACATTTACACTTGTACATTATTACAGCAGAAGCAATATTACAATAAATTTACATGAAATAACATTTAAATCAATCCTGCCAGCATGTATACTTCAATTGTCAAGCATCTTTACCCTGCATATAAAACTGTGGGCGCGTCAGTTCATTCAACTCACGAAATATTATACACGGTCATCCTCTCTATGCCGGAAACAGTATAACGATTCTCATTTCTTAACAAACCACAAATTTGTCACAAACAAAGCTAAAGGGACTATCCTATTGATGTCGTGTTGTGAATGTGCACTTAATCCTTAATGCAATCATTTATATTATATGACACTAATGCGCAGTTGTTCAGAGTCTATGCAGCCCATACTTGTAGCGCCCCGAATTTCTAATATAATATCTTAGAAAATACGTGGCACAATCCCAGCATCAACTTCAATGTAATAGTATACATAGCCCAAAAACATAAATAATTTTATTTCTAAACATTTATCACAACAATCTTTTTCAAACACAGTGGAACTACAAACACCTTGAATTACAACTTTCTTTTACAACACTTCTCTTTAGAAAATTTACACAAGGCTCTATTACATCACTTATAATCTCCAAAACTAACTCAAGCATCCAAACCCCCAAACTCTAAGCAACAACCTGCAACACATGAGGCTAGAGATGATCCCTAACCCCCAAACTAAAGGGGTCAGCCATAAATGGTGTGAGTGATATAAAACAAAACAACATAATTTAATCATAAAACATAAAGTTATCAACAGCATGTATCAACCACAAGGATAAATGAACGAGAAATAACAAAGATGTAAAGCATGAAAACATCATGGAATGAAAACAACAAGTGAAACTAGACTAAGTGCCAAGTGTAGGAAAACTGGAAAAACACAAGCATAAAACCAAGTCAAGAAAACACAATTTCATATGCAATTAACCCCACTACGGTGATGGGAAACAAGATTCAGAATACTCCGCGAATAGGCGTCACCGCCCTCGACGAGCAAGCATCATGTAAGAAAACTCAATAACAACAACCGGAGAATCTGTAACACCCCGAATTTCAAATAAGGATAAATTCGAGATTTCACAGGATCTTTACTTCACTTCGTACAATTTTACAAGAAAATTTAAAACTTTGCATTCACAATACATCAGAGTTCCTTTACACTTGGTTTTTACACAGCGGAAGACTAAAAGATTACAACAATGAAATACAACTTGTATAACTTTAACATCATTTGCAACATCTTTAACTTCTAAACAGCAACAGCATATCCACTTTATAACTCCATAAATAGTCCATTACCTGCATGTCAATCTGTGGACACGTCAGTTACTTACAACTGACGAAATGTTATACACGGCTATCCTCTCTATGCCGGGAATAGTATAACGATCTCATACTTTAACAAATCACAAAAAGATTGAATGAACAAGTAAAGTGTCAAAAGTGATTATTCTAAATATAAGTGTATGTCATGTCTTAATGCCTAATGCATACCATTCTACACTAGGATGACACTAATGCACACTTGTTCGGATTCTATGCATCTCATACTACATAGGTCCGAGGGCAAGCACCTATGTTCTCCACAATAAAGGGCTCGATCCCTCGCCATGAAAACTACCCGGTAGCAAAACAAAGTTCAGACTACTCCACGAATTTGAATCCCAGCCTTGGAGTCCACCGCCGGCTGTTATAACAGATTCCACATCGTGCGAATCGTCCTGTATGTGACCCTCTAGCCCAGTATATATATATATATATATATATATATATATATATATATATTGGAGACGGTAAACACAAAAGCCCATCCGTCCGACTACTCAAGATCTCGGAGTCCACTGCTGACCCGTCCTCATAGTCCCAGATTAAAATATAATAATCCGTCTCCCACAGGGCAACCTCAGTCCACCAACTGGGTCTATAGTCTTGGAGTCCACCGCCGACTATATAGAGCACCCCACTTACGTTTCCCTAAGTTTACTACATCTTCACTTATGTGCCTAAATTTTCTTAAGTTCAAGACATGAATAATTTCCACTCATAGAATTAGTTTTACCTCTTACCGGACTTAATCAACAAATACGAGATGGCTCCTTAGCCATATCTCCAAATCATTTCTCAAATCCTTTCTTTCAATAATGCCGGTACCGAGGTCTTACTAACTCTAAATCATAAACTTTCATGTACAAGAAACATGGGTACATATACCCTTTAATAATCATGTCTTAACTCAAAGTACTCTTTATCTATTCACAACTTGGTATAGGTCTTGTTTAACATCATTCAATTTATTCACTATCTTCCTAAGACAACAATTCTTTTCATGAGTCTATGGCATAAATCCAAATCTCTTTTTGGGAAAAATTAATCACATAAAAGTTCGCGACTACAAACAAGCATATTTACATGATCTCGTCAACAAATAAACATATTTACATGATCTTGTCAAGTCAAACAATTTATAAATAATTTCTTTCCAAACTCTATATGAATTTACACAAACTTTTAATCTCATTTAGTATTCTTACTCAACAAAAGAGATGGTTTGTAATGAGATAATCGTATTACTCATTTTTCTTTTCTTCAAAAGAATTATTTATTCTAATAATAATTTTGGAAACTAAGTGCATTTATTATTCCCACTTTTATGTCACTTTCTCAAAAATAATAATAATAAAATTTGAAACTATTATTGATAAATTATTTATGTGACTAAGAAGGGAAAAATGAATTTATACCCACAATCCGTAAGCAAAGGAGGAAAAAATAAAATATGAAAACAAAAACAACAAACAAAAAGTGAGTATCACAAGTTTCGAACCCGGGCCTGTCAACAGCCAAACCAAGCCCCACCGAGTTAACCACCAAGTCCCTTGTGGTCTGGTGTTGTAAACCGAGAAGAAATTCATTTTATAGTAACTATCAGGTTCGGATTTAATTGAATGATTTAAAAATAAAAGTATAGCTACCAAGTTTCGAACCCAAAACCTCTTATAAATAGTATTCACTGGCTAACCAATAAGTCCAATTATATTTTCTGTTTAGAAGTTGTATTAATGTACTTTGTTAATACTATTTTGAATTTGGTTTCTTTTAATAACACTTGTTCACCCAATAATCTAATCATTTAGGACATTGGAATAAATCTCACTTTTGGACTGAGATGAAATCTTAAAAAAATAATAATCAAGTAAATTCAAATTTATTTTTATAATCTATCTTCATTTTCAAAAATAGATTTTTCCTTTCTTTACAAAATTTGCATTTCTTCCCAAACTCGAAAATTAAGGATCATATTTCTTAAAACTAATTTATGTCCAATCATTATACTAATTAGAATTTGTGCTAAAAATCAAATATGTCTCTTAATGAACCATAGATATCTCAAAGAAATTCTTCCATGCAACAACTTGTATTTTTAACATATGTCGACAAATTTCGTGGTAGTAACAAAAATTATTTTCTCTTTTTTTTTTCTTTCTAAATCACCACGTCTCTAAGCATATGACGAAATATAATATTCTCACACAATTACTCATACACATCACACATTGGACAAACCATAAATTTGCAAGCATTCTAACATGGTTCATAAGATTAATCCTTTAGTTGAACCCTTTTAATTAGCATGGTAATCAAATATTCACTAAACCTCAACAAGATCGTTGCTAGCATGGATTTTATCTACACATTTCTCATCACATTCAATTCATACTAGTCATATAAAATAATTAGCATACAATTTCTACAATTAGAAAGCATAGGATCACCCACCTTAGTTGTAGATCGAACAATTTGCTTGAAGCCCTCCTAGCTCCTCTAGCACTTCCTTGGTCTTCTTCTTCTAGAAAGACTCCTCCAAACACAAACTCTCGCTCTCTTTTTTTTTTCTTTCTTTCTTCTCTTTTCTTCTCTCTTTCTTTCTTATTCTCATTTATTTTTTTGGTGTGGACAAAAGAGAAGAGGATGGGGCTATTTATAGGATTAAGCTAGGGACTATATTGCATAATTTCACACCTAATAAATTACTAAATTTAATCTCCAACCTTTCACATTTCATAACTTCCCAAACTCCCATCTTTCATTTGTCCACCTCTTCACATTTGTAACTCCCATAACCTCCAACTCTTCCTCTCCCCCCCACTAGCCCAATCCGGCCTCTTTTAGTATGCAATCCGGCCACACACAAAGTGTGTGCATGCACACATGCACTCATATGCACAATACAATTTTAACATATTTATTTACAATCATATATACCATATCCATGCACTATATAAAGCACCAGCCCAGTTTTAAAGCTTTTGCTGTTTCAAAGCTCCAACGTGGGCCCCTACTCCATTTAAGCCATATACATATATTACCATTATATCATACATATAATTATCATACTATATATTATACACTATATATTGTATACTACATTATTAAGTAAAGTTAGTTCAAATTAAATGCACACACATTTTCTGAAATTCGTTTCGAGAAAGGATACGCCTAAATGCGCGCACCGAAATAAACACGTGCGTCGCACGTGAAAACATGAAAATGCGAAAATTGACTTTATTGATGAAAAGTCATTAAATATAATCGAAAACAATATAAGAAAAATTACATTTACTAATTTATCTATATTTCATGATGAAATCACAACACGTAGAAAGCACGTGCATTATACGTGCAAAAAAATCAAAAAATGCATTTTAATCAAAATAGGGGGAAAAATAAATTTCAGTTTTATAAAATAGATTTAAATACATAAAAATAAATAATTTAAACCTATAGAAAACATTGTACGTAGTGGTGAAAACACGTGCATCAAAACACGTAAAAAGCACGTAAATCCCAGGAATTGAAATATTATATTTTAGTTGACTGAAATCAATATAGAAAATGTATAAATAGTATGAATCCAAAATATGTAGTGAAACACATTACAAAATATACGTGCGTAACACCCAGGGCAAAATTGTAATTTCAATTTTGTGGGGTGTTACAGAATCATCTCCCTGCCGTGTACCCCACGAATAGGCTTGCAAGACCCTCGACGTGCCGATACACCCGATACATTCCGTGAATAGGTCTGCCGACCCTCGACACGCAAATGCATCCTGCATGCTCCGTGAATAGGCCTGTAGACCCTCGACACGCGAACATCTAAATATTATGTACCCCACGAATAAGCCTTCAAGACCCTCGACGTGCAGATACACCCGATACATTCCGTGAATAGGTCTGCCGACCCTCGACACGCAAATGCATTCTGCATGCTCCGTGAATAGGCCCGTAGACCCTTGACACGCGAACATCTAAATATTATGTACCCCATGAATAGGCCTTCAAGACCCTCGACGTGCAGATACACCCGATACATTCCGTGAGTAGGTCTGCCGATCCTCGATACGCAAATGCATCCTGCATGCTCCGTGAATAGGCCCGTAGACCCTTGACATGCGAACATCTAAATATCCTCTAGTTGGACTAACAAATCATGAGTCTACACTTGCGTCGATTATTATCAAATACACCAAAAATCCTAATCTCTAGAGTTAGGGTATTCTGCTGGTTCGCAGGACTCCCCCTCAACTCCTAGAGACCTCAATATGATCATAACTCACTATTCCATCGTCAAATGATCAAAGGAGAAATCTCTCCGCTCAACAAATCTCAAGTCTTTAATAGATTCCATAATCCAAATCCAACCATAATATATATTGAAAGTGTATGTTCTGTAGAAGAATAATATTTATAAGGGTAGATTATAGATCCAAAACATTTAAAGAGTTAGTCATTTAAAGAACATCAAAACACCTTAGAAAAGTATCAGGACCAGTCGACTGCAAAACTCACCAGTCGACTGTCCAGAGAGAAATCCAGTAGCTTTCAGAAAATAAGTCTAAGTATAGGAGAAGTCGACTGTCCAGAGGAAATTCCAACATTTCTTTAAGAAAATATTCTATGTGTTATAAGTCGACTTAAAAGTCGTAGGTCGACTTACCAGAGAGAAAACTACAGTATCTTTAAAAGTAATCTGGGGACACCAGTCGACTGTAAAAGGTCTAAGTCGACTGTCCAGAACGAATTTTCAAGAACTAAAGACACAGCAGCCGGGTCGTATCAGTCGACTGAATGGTCTGTCAGTTGACTGTCGGCCTACAGACTGCCTAGTTTTGGTTGTATATGGTAATCAAAATTTGGGTTTTCTAAAAGAAATCATTGTTTATGAAAATAATTCGTATTTAGGTAAAAATGACAATCTCAAATAATCCTCATTATGGATACATTACTCAAATCATCCAATATCTCAAAACTTAATTCTCATGTTCTTAACTCCTAATTCTTCCATTAGGATTTCTCAATACTGAATTTTCTTCCACAACTCAAAACCAAAATCTGATTTGTAATTACAAGATCCAGATGTCCATCCATCCAATCCCTTTTTGTCATAATCATACTCAAATCTTAAACATGCTTTCTAGCAATAACAACTTTATCAACCAAGATCTACTAAAGATGCATAGATTTCACATACATAATCCAAACAACAACCATTGCATCGCTCACATACAAAAATACACTAAATAAACAAGCATGTCAAAACAAACAACAAAACAATCATTCACATTAGTCAACAACAAAACAAAGTTCATATCACTCACAAAACAAAATAAAACAAAACAATATCACTCACCTTAGGAATGAAGAGATCCGACAAGAAAGCCCCTCTTTTGTGAGATCCAAAATCCTCCTCTTCGATCACCAAGAAAATAATAATATAATGAAACTTGAGTTGTGTAGCGAAAGACAGCTGCACACTCCCTTTTATACAGGCCGGAAGTAAGGATTTAGGTTTTTAGAAATACATTTGCAAAATAGTCCTTCCAAAATATAAACTTACATATATAACCTTTCTTAGTTAAAATAAGTTAACTAAATCAAAACCAAATCAAATATTCTTATCACTGAGTTGTCCAGCAATCCAGCACAGCCCAGTAAATAAGAAAAATCCGGATTTACAACTCAGGGTGGCGATTTTGCACAAAAGCCCTCCCTTTTGTAATATTTGCAAATGCATCATAAAATATTCATAAAAATCCAGAAAAATCAGAAATAATATTTAATAATACATATTATATTTTACAATCAAAATATTTGACTTTTACTTTCCAGAAAAATATTTACACAAGATTCTACATAAATTCCATATTTGCAAAAACACCATTTTTGTTTAAATCTTCACCAAATCGACTTTAAATAAAATCTAGATATATTTAAATTTAAATGCTAACCATGGGAAACCAAAACATCAGTAAAAATGAATTTTCATAACTGATTTCAGATCCAAACGGCTTTTTACATAAAAGCCCCTCTCTTTCGAGGTATTTATAAAAATAGTTTTTCTACTCAGAAAAATTCCAAATTTTAGAATATACTCCATTATAATTAGGAGAATTTACTAAAAATATAAAATTGGATATTTATACCAAAAATATTTGCACGTGTAAAAAGATAAATCCTCAGTAAATATTTATTAAATCTCTAAAAATCATTTTAATTCATTTTCAAATCTCTAAAATAATATTTGAAAATACGGGGTTATACAATACTACATAGGTCCGAGGGCAAGCCCTTAACCGTTCTTCATCTTGTAGGGTTCAATCCCTCGTCATGACTTAATCTATTACTGTAACTACGGTAAGTATCCTAGATGTTTTCTGACCTACGAACTCATGTCTAGGCGCCCTGGAGGGAATCCCAAAGCACTGACACATGACTCATCATGCAAGCATCCTGTGGTAATTCAGCTCCTACCATAGACATGACACCATCCGCAGTCGTCAAATACCTCATGAGCGTCGCCACCGGGACGGTACTCTGGAGCAGTATCCATGCCCTATCATGACTCATTATGGGACATCCTGTGAATACTCTCACGCCTCCAATCCAATGACCCTCATACTCAATGTTTTTCTCTTACTTTCATCACATCTCCACTATGTATCTAATCCTTAGTTTAATTGAATCATGAATAAAATCAATCTCTTAGAATGTAGCACTTCCAATATACCGGTCTTATTCATTTAATTCCAAACCTTGGTCTTCTCATTTCAAAATATCATTTTCTCATTTCTTTCACTGCCGGTATAATGCTTGCTATATCCTAATTCTCAATTTCAACTCATAATTACAATGTCATACTCATAAGATCTTTTCATGATTAATCGCAAATCATAGTTCAATAGCATAGTATTCATGTATTCATGTCTTTCATAATTCATCACTGTAACACCCCGAATTCCAAAAACAGCTGAATTCGAGATTTCCACAGGATCTTTACACTTCTTTCGTACAATTTTACAAGGAATTTAAAACTTTTATTTCAACAATAATTACATCAGAGTCTTTTACATCAATATGCAGCGGAATCAATAAAGTACAACAATAATAAAAGTACAATTGTTACAACTTTAATATTTAAGTAATCAACAGCATCAATTCTCTTTATATCTTCATGTAACTCCAATTCCTGCGTATAAAACTGTGGGCGCGTCAGTTGCTTACAACTGACGAAATATTATACACGGCCATCCTCTCTATGCCGGAACAGTATAACGATTCTTAAATACTTTAGCAAACACAAACTTGATCACAAACAGAACTACAAGGGACTATCCTATAGATGTCGTGTTGTGCGGTGCACTTAGTCCTTAATGCAGTTATTATATTATATGACACTAATGCGCACTTGTTCGGATTCTATGCATCCCATACTACATAGGTCCGAGGGGAAGCCCTTAATCGTTCTTCATCTTGTAGGGTTCAATCCCTCGTCATGACTTAATCTACTACTGTAACTACGGTAAGTATCTTAGATGTTTTCTGACCTACGAACTCATGTCTAGGCACTCTGGAGGGAATCCCATCGCTGATATGACTCATCATGCAGACATCCTGTGGTAATTCAGCTCTCACCACAGACATGATACCACCCGTTGTCTTCAAACATCCCACGAGCGTCGCCACCGGGACGGTACTCTGGAGCAGCATCCTCACCCAGACTCGTCATGGGAATTCTTGGGATACGCTCTCGCCGCTATCCAATGGCTCTCATACTCAATGTTTTACTCTTACTTTCATCACATCTTCACTATGTATCTATCTGTAATTTCGGTAAGTATCATAGAGGTTCTACGATTACAAGCACGTGTACAGAAAACCTGGAGGGGAATCCCATCGCTGACATGACTCATCATGCAGACATCCTGTGGTAATTCAGCCTCACTTCATGTCACACGATCCTCTTGCAGTCACCCAACATCCCACAAGCATTACTACCCGGATGGTACTCTGGAGTAGTATCCACGTCATGTCACGATGCATCGTGAAGACAACCTGTGCATACCCTCACAACACCCACCCAATAGCCCTCATACTTGTGTTTTTCTCTTACTTCCATCACAGCCTTACAAAAATTTGTTTTAAAAGAAAATCATCACAACCTAGAGCTAGCTTACCCTACCGGACATAAATCAAAACGACAGAGACAGTCAGCCTACCTGGCTACTTCTCAAGAGACGCTCAACCCTCAACGGTTAGCTCTCGAAATCATAAATAAAACTGCCGGTCACTAGGGTCTCGCCGAGCCTCTAGATTCCAACAACTATCTCTTTCTAGAGATCAACAATATTTCATAATTAATCTCAAATAACATTTCCCTTTCTTTTGTTCACAAATTCTTTCTCAAAACATTTCTTTTATAATCTCATAACATGAGAACCATTCAATTCGATCAATTTCATCTTTCATATCCTGGTGTGCATTTCACAATAAAACTCAATCAAATCTTAATAATCATAAAATCTCGTATTCAACTTATTTGACTTTCATTTGTCAAAATCAAATCCAAACTCAAAACCAAAATAAACAGTTCGGTTCAGTCGACTGGTGACAGTATCAGTCGACTGTTCAGCGAACATCAAAACATCTCAGTCGGTATCAGTCGACTGTTCTGCTAATATCAATACATCACAGTCGGTCCAGTCGACTGGTGACAATATCAGTCGACTGTTCCGCGAATACTTTGAAAACCCAAACACCAGCAGCAGTCGACTGTGAAGTGAACAGTCGACTGTCCTGCCGACGAAAAACCTATTTCTTATACTTATCAGTCGACTGTGGAACGTAAACAGTCGACTGTCGATCACACAAATTGCAGCTTGCATATATTTTTCGACCTTTTAATTGATTTGTACTCCCATATAAAAATATAGATCATTTCCAGAATATATTCCTTTTTAAAAACAATATCGTATATGTTATCAAATTCTCAAATTTCAAATGAAATCCTTAAAATGCATCCAAACACATATTCAATCAATTTTCCAAATAAACTATTTTCTTTTATCAAAATTACTTTACAAAAATCTCTATTCTCGTATGAATAATATTTTGAGTTTATAATCACACTTCTTTGTCACATTCTCAACAAACAACATATGTGCATTATTCTAATCATGTCTCAGCATGCATCAATTTCATATAAATCATTTCAATTCTAGCATCTCAATCATAACAATTTAAGGAATAGCGTAGCAATTTGCATTTACCACAATCAATCAAAATTTAACGATTCATTAATGTGCATGTAATCTCATAATACCAATTCAATTTCAACCAAATGAATCATATATCATCTATCATGCAATATCTACTCCTAAATTAGAAAGTATTTAAGAAACACACACCTAAATTGAAGATTTGTACTCAAATAAACTCCTGGAATTAAGAGCTCCTAAAGAAACTCCAATTGCAACCTCCTTGAAATCCGTGCCTCCAAGCAAGCCTCCCACATCCTTCCGGTCAGCAATAGTGAGCATCTCCATCTCCATTTGGCAACATTCAGAACAACTCCCATCTTCTTTCATATACACATACTATGTATGTACATATATATACATTAGTATATGTATATAATCAAGTGGAAATAGGTGATTAGGTGGGGAAATGGACAAGGCTATGCTGGTTTGTTTGGAACTTTGCTTTCGGAATGGGCAGGAGAGAGGGAGGAGAAAAGATGAGAGAATGAGAGACTAAGGGGGTATTTTTATAAGATTAACAAATAGGTAGTTATAGCAACCACCCCCCACATGAACACCACTAACTCCACTTCTAAAATTTTCAACTTGTTTTCCCTCCTTCTTTCAAAAACCAAATTTTAGTTTTTCCCTCCTCTCTAAAACAGCCCGGTCCACAAAATTATGTGCACATCGCACGTGTGCACGTGCACGTGCTTTGTGTACACCCAAAAATAAATTATTTAATTAATCCTTTTAAACAACTATTTATATATGTAATTAATACGTAAAATTAACTTTAAAA
Source organism: Hemerocallis citrina (assembly GCA_017893485.1). NCBI lineage: Eukaryota > Viridiplantae > Streptophyta > Magnoliopsida > Asparagales > Asphodelaceae > Hemerocallis > Hemerocallis citrina. The sequence continues at coordinate 15,217,271 of CM030367.1, forward strand.
TTATACTTTTCATGCACTATAAAAATAGACACTCACAATTTCATAAAAATTTATTTTGAAGGAAGAACGCGCTTAAACACGTGCACCACAACACGTGCGTCGCCCGTAAAATCTCAAAAATACAAAAATTGATTTTTTGAACCGAAAAATATTTATAATTAATTGGGATGCAACATAAAGTATATTTAATATACATTTTCTAGGATATACTCAAACATACAGAAAATACGTGTATTGCACGTAAAAATTTATTTTAATTATAATAGACAAAAATTGAATTCTTTTTACAAAAAATGAATTTCAACATGTTTATAAAAATAAATAATTGAAACTCATTGAAAACTTTGCACGTAACGGTGGAATGTCCAGAATCGACACGTGCATCGATTAATACGTAAAAAGCACGTAAAACTCAAAGATTGAGATTTAGCATTTGAGTTGTCTCAAATGGAATTTTAAGAATACGGGATTGCATAAATAATTGGAATTCAAAATACATATCAATATGCGTTATGGATATAATCAATAACAGTACAAAATGCACGTGCGTAACACCCGAGGGCAAAATTGTCATTTAAATTTTGCTGGGTGTTACACTCTCCCCCCCTTAGAACAGTTCCGTCCCCGGAACTCACTATGGTAAATGCTGTATTTTGTACACACCAAAGAAAATATCAGTATAACATATAAAAATTACAAACATCAAGAAAATACATATAGCATAAAAGTAAGCAATGTGGATGAAATAGACAAAAATCTATTTAAGAAAATTGTGAGTATCAAAATTTTACAAGAACTAAACAAGAAAATTAGGAAAGTAGCATAAGAAAACAAATACGACAATAGAGGATAGTGTATTTTGAAAAGAGTTTACACAAATTACTATCAAGTGAACCATTAGATAAAATGATAAATAAACTTAGTCATTAATTGTTAAATAGTTCAGAAATCAATGCAGTAAAGAAAACATAGTTAATGGGTACTTTATAAATAGATTCGATACTCAAAATCCATCAATGTAATAAATGGTAGAAGGTCGCAAACCAAATTGATATTATATGACGAAAATTAGCAATTTAATAGTTTGAGAAATATATGAGAAGGAAATATAGTAAAAGTATAGAATACATAAAATGATCATGTATACCAATTAATATTATAAAATAATTTGTAAGATAATTATATATATAAATTTTGAAAATTAGGCATACGTCGAAATACTTTCGAATTATTCAGTAGAGCGAGAAACCAACTTACAAAAATCACATAGACAAAAATTATAGAGGTGAAATAAATAGCATGATATGAAAATTATAAATGATTTGTAGCAGTCAAACAAGACCTCGTAGTAGTAAAACGTACTATTGAAAGTAGTGCGAAAACTAGTTATATAACAAAGAAAAGTATAGACAATGAAAAAAAAAAATGATTTTGTATATAAATCGATATCATAAGGTAATTTGTAAGGTAAATACAATAATCATATATGTATGATCAAAATAAAAAAGGCAAAAATCCAAATAATTTCGATTTGTCAAGTAGACCAAGAAAATCAGCATACAAAATTATGTATATACATAGACGAAAATTATAGGGCGAAACAACAACATCATGATACACAATTTATAAATGATGTGTAGGAGAAAAAATAATATATTATGGTAGTAATAATGCAAAACTAATTGTATAGAAGTGAATCATGAATTATAACAGAATTATAATAAATAAAACTGTTAGGTGAGTAGCCACCAAATTTAAAATAGCAAAATACAATAAAGTTGTATGAAATACTAACTCACATAAAATGCAATGTACTACAAGGAGACGGCAAGATAGTTGAGATTAAGCGGTAGATACGCAAGTTTGATAGATATAGAAATTAGTATATAATGCAAAATATTATAAAATAGTATTAGCTAGTACAAAATGGATTAGTTGTAAGTGAATATTATAGAAAACAAGGTAGGGGTTATCTAAGTATAATATTTCCTTTCGGTTTAGGTTCGTCTCGCTGGTATCCAACAGCAGACTTGCCTATCTTGATCTCAAGTTGCATAATTGCTTCTATGATATCCGGTTGCAGTTTGCCTTCTGGACGTTCAGTTGCAAACTTTGCCTCACCGACATCCAGTTGCAGTTTGCATCCAATGATGTCTAGTTGCATATTTGCCCTCTCGACATTAAGTTACACCAAAGCGGAAGATGGAAAGATGTAATCTCCCATGTATACTTGGATATGGGATGTTTATTAAAGTATGATGTTATGTTTGAAATCGACGATATAAAAATAGGGGTAAAAGAATTTACACGATGAAATATCAAACAGGGTGTATAGAATATATTCAAACATAGAGGGTGTTAATTAGTAGTAATGAAAAATTATTTATAACACTAAAATAATGTAAAATATATGCACATGTTGGAAGTACAAATGATAACAATAATGATGTAATGTAGCAAATTAGGGCAATTGACACAAACAATTTATACATAAAAATAGTAATGTAATAATTGGAAGACGGTGAAATTATATGTATAGTAAGTATCTTGAAATACATGGCTCATTAAAATATATAGAAATCAAGAATCTAAAGACAAATTAAAATCTGAGAATAAAGTAGTATAAATAGTGAGTATATGCATTATATTAAGGAAATGTAATTACAAAACAAATTAGTAGGCAATATGTAATAACGATAATATCGAATGCAGACAATAAATCAAATTAGTTTGTTGTATTTATACGGATAAAATATTTCAATCTCGTTAAAATATACTAAAGTATATAGGAAAATACGAGGTAACGAAAGAATATCGTATCCCAAAATCAAATCATGTAAAATGAATGCACATAAGCAAAATTCACAAGCAAAATTCAAAATGTAATAATAAATGAAAATAATGGTTGTAATATAAATTTAACAAAATACGTAAAGTAATAGCACATATGGACGGATGAATATAAGGTGACATAAAATACGAAAGACGAAACTCTAAGATTGAGAGACAATTAAAATAAGTTCAACAAGATCAAGACTAAGGAAAATAGACAAAATATTAGGCATTAATATGATTTAATAGTATAGGAAAATATTTATTTAGAAAATATTAAATGTTGAAAAAGTACTATGATGAAAATCCATAGAAAATAATTTGAAGGGAAAGTGTGTCTATGTGTAAGGTATCATGAATGACTGTACAAACCAACCACGCTTCCACTGCGCCACTCTGATACCCAGAGAAACTGAGCTCGCATACAATCAATGTATACGAGGAGAGCCTCATGAATGAATGTGAATGTAAATTCATTAACAACTTCCATTCATGACTCCAGCCATCCAAATAGGGGAAGGAAAAAGAAAACATCAGCCTATAGAGCAACACAAATGTAAATCACTTATATTTAAATCTCTATAAACTGAACTCACACTCTAATGTCCACTTCTAGGGTGTCGTTCCTTATAAATTTGTACTATTTAGAAGCGTAGATCTGATACCACTCTGTAACACCCCGAATTCCAAAAACAGCTGAATTCGAGATTTCCACAGGATCTTTACACTTCTTTCGTACAATTTTACAAGGAATTTAAAACTTTTATTTCAACAATAATTACATCAGAGTCTTTTACATCAATATGCAGCGGAATCAATAAAGTACAACAATAATAAAAGTACAATTGTTACAACTTTAACATTTAAGTAATCAACAGCATCAATTCTCTTTATATCTTCATGTAATTCCAATTCCTGCATATAAAACTGTGGGCGCGTCAGTTGCTTACAACTGACGAAATATTATACACGGCCATCCTCTCTATGCCGGAACAGTATAACGATTCTTAAATACTTTAGCAAACACAAACTTGATCACAAACAGAACTACAAGGGATTATCCTATAGATGTCGTGTTGTGCGGTGCACTTAGTCCTTAATGCAGTTATTATATTATATGACACTAATGCGCACTTGTTCGGATTCTATGCATCCCATACTACATAGGTCCGAGGGCAAGCCCTTAATCCTTCTTCATCTTGTAGGGTTCAATCCCTCGTCATGACTTAATCTACTACTGTAACTACGGTAAGTATCCTAGATATTTTCTGACCTACGAACTCATGTATAGGCACTCTGGAGGGAATCCCATCGCTGACATGACTCATCATGCAGACATCCTGTGGTAATTCAGCTCTCACCATAGACATGACACCACCCGTTGTCTTCAAACATCCCACGAGCGTCGCCACGGGGACGGTACTCTGGAGCAGCATCCTCACCCAGACTCGTCATGGGAATTCCTGGGATACGCTCTCGCCGCTATCCAATGGCTCTCATACTCAATGTTTTTCTCTTACTTTCATCACATCTTCACTATGTATCTATCTGTAATTTCGGTAAGTATCATAGATGTTCTACGATTATAAGCACGTGTACAGAAAACCTGGAGGGGAATCCCATCGCTGACATAACTCATCATGCAGACATCCTGTGGTAATTCAGCCTCACTTCATGTCACACGATCCTCTTGCAGTTACCCAACATCCCACAAGCATTACTACCCAGATGGTACTCTGGAGTAGTATCCACGTCATGTCACGATGCATCGTGAAGACAACCTGTGCATACCCTCACAACACCCACCCAATAGCCCTCATACTTGTGTTTTTCTCTTACTTCCATCACAGCCTTACAAAAATTTGTTTTAAAAGAAAATCATCACAACCTAGAGCTAGCTTACCCTACCGGACATAAATCAAAACAACAGAGACAGTCAGCCTACCTGGCTACTTCTCAAGAGACGCTCAACTCTCAACGGTTAGCTCTCGAAATCATAAATAAAACTGCCGGTCACTAGGGTCTCGCCAAGCCTCTAGATTCGAACAACTATCTCTTTCTAGAGATCAACAATATTTCATAATTAATCTCAAATAACATTTTCCCTTTCTTTTGTTCACAAATTCTTTCTCAAAACATTTCTTTTATAATCTCATAACATGAGAACCATTCAATTCGATCAATTTCATCTTTCATATCCTGGTGTGCATTTCACAATAAAACTCAATCAAATCTTAATAATCATAAAATCTCGTATTCAACTTATTTGACTTTCATTTGTCAAAATCAAATCCAAACTCAAAACCAAAATAAACAGTTCGGTTCAGTCGACTGGTGACAGTATCAGTCGACTGTTCAGCGAACATCAAAATATCTCAGTCGGTATCAGTCGACTGTTCTGCTAATATCAATACATCACAGTCGGTCCAGTCGACTGGTGACAATATCAGTCGACTGTTCCGCGAATACTTTGAAAACCCAAACACCAGCAGCAGTCGACTGTGAAGTGGACAGTCGACTGTCCTGCCGACGAAAAACCAATTTCTTATACTTATCAGTCGACTGTGGAAAGTAAACAGTCGACTGTCGATCACACAAATCGCAGCTTGCATATATTTTTCGACCTTTTAATTGATTTGTACTCCCATATAAAAATATAGATCATTTCCAGAATATATTCATTTGTAAAAACAATATCGAATATGTTATCAAATTCTCAAGTTTCAAATGAAATCCTTAAAATGCATCCAAACACATATTCAATCAATTTTCCAAATAAACTATTTTTTTATCAAAATTACTTTACAAAAATCTCTATTCTCGTATGAATAATATTTTGAGTTTATAATCACACTTCTTTGTCACATTCTCAACAAACAACATATGTGCATTATTCTAATCATGTCTCAGCATGCATCAATTTCATATAAATCATTTCAATTCTAGCATCTCAATCATAACAATTTAAGAAATAGCGTAGCAATTTGCATTTACCACAATCAATCAAAATTTAACGATTCATTAATGTGCATGTAATCTCATAATACCAATTCAATTTCAACCAAATGAATCATATATCATCTATCATGCAATATCTACTCCTAAATTAGAAAGTATTTAAGAAACACACACCTAAATTGAAGATTTGTACTCAAATAAACTCCTGGAATTAAGAGCTCCTAAAGAAACTCCAATTGCAACCTCCTTGAAATCCGTGCCTCCAAGCAAGCCTCCCACATCCTTCCGGTCAGCAATAGTGAGCATCTCCATCTCCATTTGGCAACATTCAGAACAACTCCCATCTTCTTTCATATACACATACTATGTATGTACATATATATACATTAGTATATGTATATAATCAAGTGGAAATAGGTGATTAGGTGGGGAAATGGACAAGGCTATGCTGGTTTGTTTGGAACTTTGCTTTCGGAATGGGCAGGAGAGAGGGAGGAGAAAAGATGAGAGAATGAGAGACTAAGGGGGTATTTTTATAAGATTAACAAATAGGTAGTTATAGCAACCACCCCCCACATGAACACCACTAACTCCACTTCTAAAATTTTCAACTTGTTTTCCCTCCTTCTTTCAAAAACCAAATTTTAGTTTTTCCCTCCTCTCTAAAACAGCCCGGTCCACAAAATTATGTGCACATCGCACGTGTGCACGTGCACGTGCTTTGTGTACACCCAAAAATAAATTATTTAATTAATCCTTTTAAACAACTATTTATATATGTAATTAATACGTAAAATTAACTTTAAAATTAACTATAAAAATAGACACTCACAATTTTATGAAAATTTATTTTGAAGGAAGAACGCGCTTAAACACGTGCACCAAAACACGTGCGTCGCCCGTAAAATCTCAAAAATACAAAAATTGATTTTGTGAACCGAAAAATATTTATAATTAATTGGGATGCAACATAAAGTATATTTAATATACATTTTCTGGGATATACTCAAACATACAGAAAACACGTGTATTGCACGTAAAAATTTATTTTAATTATAATAGACAAAAATTGAATTCTTTTTACAAAAAATGAATTTAAACATGTTTATAAAAATAAATAATTGAAAATCATCGAAAACTTTGCACATAACGGTGGAATGTCCAGATTCGACACGTGCATCGATTAATACGTAAAAAGCACGTAAAACTCAAAGATTGAGATTTAGCATTTGAGTTGTCTCAAATGGGATTTTAAGAATACGGGATTGCATAAATAATTGGAATTCAAAATACATATCAAAATGCGTTATGGATATAATCAATAACAGTACAAAATGCACGTGCGTAACACACGAGGGCAAAATTGTCATTTAAATTTTGCTGGGTGTTACAATCACAATCAAAATTCAATTTCATGTGCAAACCATATGCAAGAGTCAATTTCAATAAATAATCACCAATAATCTGTGTGTTCCACACATCTATTATTCACAAATCAAATCTTACTGCAAAACACATTTTATAATTCCATTTAATCACATAAGTCACAACTTTCAAAAATTCATCTTTTATAACCCAAAAATTTTCATTTTATTTTTCTTTTGTTCAAAGGGTAATTTAATAAAACAGTCTCACTTATGCAAAGCCACAAGTAATAGAGATTTTCTCACATAATATAGATATTATTAGAAACTTCGGGGCAGTCGGCTGTTCTGCGAGGTTCTAAAGCTCGAAAATAAATAATCGGAGAAGTCGACTATCACATATGGCCAGTCTGCTGTTCTGCGAGGTTCTAAAGCTCGAAATTAAAATAGTCAGAGAAGTCGACTGTCACATATGACCAGTCGGCTGTTTCAACATGATCGGTCGACTGTGCTACTAATTTTCAATTCCTCAAGAAATGTTTTTAGTTCTTTTTCTTCTCTTTTTGAAAACAAAAATGTCCAGAATAAAAATACATTTAATTAATAATAGCCAGTATATTCAAAGGTATTTCCCCCTCTTTTAAAACATGTATTTAGCCTTAGTTTGCATTTTATGAACACTATTTCGACATTTGAAAACTATTACATAATTGTTCATAACTAAAGATGGTTTCTCACACATAATTCACCACAATGATGTTTGCTTACACATTGATAACTAAGATATTTTTAGAGCACAAAAATTAATCTTTATAAGTGAGTAAAGACTTCTATATTACTTAATCTACACATGATACATTTAATTATGCGTATGCAAAAAGACATTCTTTTTCCATTTATTCAAATCTTCCACATGAAAAATAACACAATAGGAAAATTCATTACATCTATTAACAAACAATTCGATCAATTTAATTTTAACACACTATTCTACTTGGCATTTTTAATCGATAAGCATGGTTCAATTTCTTACTAGCGAATTTCACATAATTGTAATCTAATAAAATCAACATGCATTCTAATGTTTATAACAATGAGAAACATACACCTTTACTCATAGGCAATAACTCTAGTAATCAATCAACACACATTTGCTAATTAACAATTTTCTTCTAATTAAACAAGCATGTATTTCATTTCAACTAGTAGCTTATAATAATAATTCAATTTTATTTTCTAGCATGCTTTCTAGTCTAGAAGTCATGAGAAATACCCGCCTTTTGAAGAAAACCCAATTAAGAAAAATCCCCTACAGCCTCCTAGATTGCGAGCGAGTGCTTTCTCCTCCTAGATTGCAATGTACGAACTCCTCCTCCTTGCCAAAAGAAAAACCGAGAGCACCTCCTTGTAGTAGTAGCTGGCTTCCAAGGGAAAACACAACACACAACTCACACACTAATATGTATATATCTCTTATATAATGTCTCCTTTTAATATTAGCTTTAGTGTAGAATACAAGTATGAGGGGGGGGGGGGGGGGGGGGGGGGGGGGGGGGGGGGGTATTTATACTATTTTTAAAGTAGATTGGAGGGCTAGAATTTGTTGGATAGTTGTAGAATAGAGGGCTAGGATAGGAGTGGAAGTTATAGCAACCACCCACACACAAATAAACTACCCATGCATACAAACCCACTCCCCCATGACTCCACACACAATCCGGCCACCAATAAGGTGTGCATTGCACACTACGTGCTTCGCACGTGCCACCTAGTACCCCTATTTAGAAGTTTGTACAATTTAATTAATCAAAATATTCACCATTTATCTCTACATGACAAGTGTGACCATTTAATTGATTTATTAAATTGGTGGGCTTCACAATTAGTGGGCTTAGGCTCGTGGGCCAAGACAACCAAATCAATAATTAATTAAAGTGGGCTAAAACAAATAAAGGAAATAGGCTTTTAGAAATAGGCTTTTAGAAAAATAAAGGAAAATAATTGTTCATACTAAAATGAGATCTTATATAAAAAAAAAAAATAGTATACACATGAAGTTTGCACGTGCACAACACGTGAAAAATAATATTTTTATAAAAATAAAATTTTAGGATATTACACGGCCATCCTCTCTATGCCAGAAATATATCGATCTCAGTACTTTAACAAACCACAAATTTGAATGCAAATAAAGTGTTAAATGTGACTACACTAAACATGTAAGTGTATGCGATGTCTTAATGCCTAATGCAGATATTTTATACTAAGATGACACTAATGAATACTTGTTCGGATTCTATGCATCCCACCATAGGTCCGAGGGCAAGCACTTACGTACTTCACATTAAAGGGTTCGATCCCTCGGCATGAAAACTACCCAGTAATAAGAACAAGGTTTAGATATTCCACGAGTACGGATCCCAGTCCTGGAGTACACCGCCCGACTGTTATACAGACTCCTCGTCATGCGAATACCCCGCAAGTGCTCCTCTAGCCTCGGTATACATATATACACTGGAGTACGACAAAATATCCACCCGACTATGCATAGTCCCGGATTTAAAATAAAAACTCGTTTCAATCGAAGCAACCTCAGTCCCGGAGTACACCGCTCGACTGGGTCTATAGTCCCAAAGTACATTGCCCAACTATAAAGAGTGCCCCACTTACGTTTGCTCAGGTTTACTACATCTTCTCTTAGTGCCTAGTTTGTAAATTCAAGACATGAATAATTTATCATACCTAGAGTTAGTTTTACCCCCTACCGGACTTAATCACAAATACGAGATAGCTCCATGGCCATATCTCAAAAATATAATTCAAATCTTTTACTTCAACAATGCTAGTACCCGAGATCTCACTAACTCTAAATCACAACCTTTCATGTATAGGAATCTATGGGTATGCATACCCTTCATGTATTAAACTCAATAGTATTCTTATCTTTAACTTATTCACAAAGAGATCAATATCTTGTCTTAACATTATTCATGATTCATTTATTCATTCACAATTCAAAACAAAGCAATACTTCTTTTCATGAAGATAAATTCATCACTTGAAATCTTATTGGCAATTTAAGCTCATAAAATGTCTCAACTCACATCAAAATATTTCTTAAACCAAATAAGAGTATAGTCTCTTCAAGAGAAATCACTTCACACAATAATATTTTACTCTTCTTCACAAAATAAAAATCCTACTCTCAAATAATAAATTTCGAAGTCAATAATTCATTTTTCTATCTCAATTCCATTTTTAATATCTCAAATATACACGAAAAATTCTAAAACCATTTTTAATAATTTCTAATCTATTTTATAGGAATTCTAGAATTTTTCCCAAATTTTATTTTCATGAGAACTCCCTTGAAGTATTAAAAACATAAAAATCAAAAAAAAGTTTGGCTATTAGGTTTCGAACCCAGCCAACCGCCCAACACATTAGCGCCCAAATCCCACTCCACTAACCGAAATGTCCAAGTAGACTTCGCTATCAAATGCTTAAACGAAATCCCCATATACCTACTTTTCGGTTCGAATTTATTTTAAATGAAAACAAAATAAAATGTGTCCAACAAGTTTTGAACCCAAGATCTCCTGCAAGCACAATAGCGCTCTGTGGTGCACTAGCTGACCAATAAGTCTAAGTGTGATTATTGATTTGGAATCACGTCATTGTAGTTTTGTTCATAACGTTCTGAAATTAGTTATTTTTCACAAACTCAACATATGATCGATCTAATCTTTTTAATGAACTGAAATTTTCTTATTCATACTGATTTTATTTGAAAACAATGATTCACGAATTTCCAAACTTGTGTTCTAAACATTGTATTTATATTTCAAATTATCTCCTTCTCTTTAATGAACATAAGTTTCATTTATTCATTTTAATCAAAAATAACATATTGTATCTCATATAAATAATTTTAAAATGATTCTATGTGTATCAATTCAATTTCATCAAAATTCATTTTTATCATAAGGAAAATCTCAACAAGTGTTCCTACCATTATATATTTCTACATTTGTGAATTAACATGCATATATGACCATAACTCATTATCTCTTTTTCTCATTTCTAATTAACATGTTGACAATTTGTTTCTTTAATCATGTCAAAATTTCTACAATTCATAGCACAGATAAAAGCATGGATTTGTTCTCTAATTATCATATCAACTTTATCTTTACTATTCATGTAATATATTTTGAAAAACACAAAATTACCCACATCACATCAATTTGATCTAATTACTAATGTCATATTCTAGCATGCTCAACCTATGAATTAGAAAGTATGAGGACCAGCTACCTCTTATGAAGAACAAGGAAGATGAGACACAACTCCTAGCTCCTTGCTCCAACAAAGCACTCCTAGTCCTTCTCCTCCTAGCAAGAGTTCTCCAATGCACAAGAACACTCTATTTCTCTCTTTCTTTTTCCTCTCTCTATTTTGTTTATTTTAAGTGTGAAATGAGAAGAAGAATGGGGGTGTATTTATAGGACAAAATAAGGGTCAAAGTGCAAATTTCTCCACACTACAAAAGAAACCAGATTTACCAGCGAATATTCCCCGGCGTTTTACTAGTAGCGCCGGGGTAGGTAGCGATTAGGAATGGGGCCACCAGATGCGATGGTTATATACCGGCGGCCGAATTAAAACGCCGGTGAATCCGATTATTCACCGGCGTTTTATTTAAAAACGCCGGTGAAGTTTATGATTCACCGGCGTGTCTAATTAAAACGCCGGTGAAAAGCTGCGATAAATCCCATCTATCCTAACCTTTCGCTCGCCATTTCCCTAAACCCCAAAAAAGTAAAAAACAAAAGGCGCTTCGTTTTCCCTCCTTCCTCGCTCTCCTTCCCGCGCATTTGCCTCCGCCGCTTCGTCCTCTTCGACGGCCTTCAAACATTCGTCATCGTCCCTTCTTTCCTTCGCCATTTTCGATTTCCCTCCTTCCTATCCCGATTTGGAGGTGAACCGGCGAACGGAAACGACCGTGTCGCCCTGCTCTCTCTCTATCTTCCCCCCCCCTCCCCCCCCCCCCCCCGCGCTCGTCGCCCCGCTCTCTCTCTCTCTTCGGTATCATCTGTTGATTCCCCTAATTTTTGAAACTTAGCATTTTTTTCTGATAGATGCATGTTGAAATTTTCATGTTCTTATACTGTTAATGAAGCTGATTTCATGCATCTGATTGTCTTCTTGGCATGTTTTTTTGATATAAAATGGGTTCACTATGAACTGACGATGCACAACAATTGGGTTTTAGATTGGGTTGGGCACAACCATTAGTGGAGCAACATATATGCTCAGATAATGTAAATTTTCATTTCAAGAATCTGTTAAAGTTACCTGCAGATTGCCCTCTTTGGCATGATTTTTTAACCAAAAATGGGTTCACTTCCAAACTAAGTATGCTGCTAGAAATTTCATCTTCTTTTATTGTTAAAGAAGCTTATTCCATGCATCTGATAGTCATCTTGGCATGTTTTTTTAACCAAAATGGGTTCACTGTGAACTGAGGATGTTATAGCTACGTATGCCAAAATCCTCCGGATATGCTGAACAATTGGGTTTTAGATTTAGTTAGGCTAAAGAATTAGTAGAGCAACATATATGCTCAGATAATGAAAATGTTCATTTCAAGATACTGTTAAAGTAACCTGTTTGCCATCTTTGGCATGATTTTTTAACAAAAAATGGGTTCACTTCCTAACTAAGTATGCTGCTAGAATTTTCATCTTCTTTTACTGTTAATGAAGCTTATTTCATGCATCTGATTGCCTTCTTGGCATGTTTTTTTGGTATTAAATGGGTTCACTGTGAACTGAGGATGCTATAGCTGTATGCCAAAATCCTCCAGATATGCACAACAATTGGGTTTTAGATTTAGTTGGGCTCAAGAATTAGTAGAGCAACATATAAGATCGGGTAATGGAAATTTTCATTTTAAGATACTGTTAAAGTAACCTGATTGCCCTCTTTGGCATGATTTTTTAACCAAATAATGGGTTCACTTCCAAACTAAGTATGCTGCTAGCATAGGCCTCATCTTCTTTCACTGTTAATGAAGCTGATTTCATGCATCTGATTGTCTTCTTGGCATGTGTGTATTTGAATCCTTGACAGGTACAACATGCCGAGGCGTGGAAAGAGATTAAATATAAATGATGACGACGAGAGCCATGGGGATGAGCAGCCACTACATAATAGTGGCAGTCAAATAGAAGAGGGTGAGGGTAGCACGCCGCCCACTGTCAAAAAACATCGTGGGCAGACTAAGATGACGAATGTTTGGAGGCTTCAGAATGATGAAAGGATCGAGGTGGAGGCGAACGATGTTGGGCAACCAGTTGGCGATAACGCCAGCAAATTTTCTTCCTTCATTGGGGTTATAGCAAGGAATCCCCGCATACTTCCTTTGTCATACGAGAGTTGGCCGAAGGTGCCAACCACCACAAAAGCCACTGCTATTACGACAATCAAGGTATTTCTCATCTAAAATACATAATTGGTCGGCGAAAAATTATTATTGAAATATGTATTATTAGTGATCGGTAATGAATTTTGCAGCAATACTTCTCGTTCGCCGACTCCCTTACGCCTTGGGTTGAAAAGTCACTCTCCAAGAAGTGGAGGGACCACAAGAGTGAATTGAAGTCGAAGTTTTATAACAAAGACCTTTCAGAGGAGGAGAATGCAGTGAATGTGCCAGAAAATGTGGAGCCTTCGGATTGGCAATTTCTTGTGCACTACTGGAGTTCGGCGATCGGTCAGGTATTTACATTAAACACACAAAAATCTAATGAGTATGTGGTTGTATGGCGGCTATAATGAATTTTTCTGTTAACTTCATTGTGGCATGTACAGAAAAGGGCGGAGGTGGGAGCTGCCAGTCGGTCAAAGCAGCTAGTGCTGCACACCGCTGGTACACAGAGCTTCGCTCTGGTTCAGGAAGAATTGGTAGGCGCAATAGTATTGAACAATTTTTTACTTACAGTTATTTGTTTATAACCATTTCATCTTACTAATATATATGCAGAAGATTTGGGGGGGCCTACGGAGTTTGGGGACATTGACTTTTTTGATGCCACCCACAAATCAAAGGATGGGACGTATGCGAGCCCTGAGGCAGCACGGATTCTGGTAATTTGTGAACTAATATCTAATGAGGAGTCAAAATCTCATCTGCTTTTAACTCTGATTGTTATGTCCTTTTACAGACTAATGCTCGGAAAAGGTATGATGAAATCTCCTCTGTTTCAGATTCGGACCCTACGGCGCCACGCCCAGATTGACGTACCCGGCAGAGAGTTGCCTTGACCGATGTTAGGGGAAAGGAGAGGCATGGACGTGTCCGTGGTATGGGCCTGGGACCAACCCCCTCGCGGCTATTTGGACGGAGTTCATCTAGTTCAAGTGGCAATCACGACGAGGAGATGACTGCCTTAAAGGCACAAGTTGCACTCCTCCAAGAACAAATGGCCAATTTAATAGGGCAGCAGTCCCAAGTCCCACCCAGGGTAAGTATTTAAATTGGTTTTTTTAAAGAGATTATGGTCTTGAATGCATGAAAGACACGTACTAGTGTTTGTGAGTGTGCATTGTGGCTGTCGTCTATAAGTATTTCGTCTATGTTTCTTAAGTGGGCTGTGATTAGAAAGAAAGGGCTGGAGTGGAGATCTGGAAATCCAAATAGAGACATCTCGTTTATTATAATCTATACTTTTTGTTGGACCAATCCCCTCTTGTTGTTGTTGCTGATGTCTCTATGTGTCCGTGTGTTGAAGGGAAAGAAGGGATGAGGGGAGAGATGAGGAAAATGCCGCTATGTTAGCCTGGTGTATCCAAAGTCTCTACCATCCTTCTTTTTGGCTCCATATATGGCTTATATATTAAATGGGTTTCCTTCCACGATGACAGTCCGTAATACTACACTTGATATGAGCCCTGTTCATAGCTGCACCCTATTGCATACTCACAAACAACTAATACGTGTCGTTCATGCATTGTATTACCAATCCCACTTTGGCACATAACATGCTTAGATGACATAGTATGACCTGCTGATAAGGTTTGTTCAGCCGCGTTGTTGTACTGATTTGGAGGATTTTGGTATGCTAGCAGCATACTTAGTTTCACAGTGAACCCATTTTTTGTTACAAAATCATGCCAAAGATGGCAATCTGCAGGTTACTTTAACAGTACCTGAGCTTATATGTTGCTCTACTAATTCTTGAGCCCAACTAAATCTAATTTTCTTAAGTGGGCTGTGATTAGAAAGAAAGGGCTGGAGTGGAGATCTGAAAACCCAAATAGAGACATCTCGTTTATTATAATCTATACTTTTTGTTGGACCAATCCCCTCTTGTTGTTGTTGCTGATGTCTCTATGTGTCCGTGTGTTGAAGGGAAAGAAGGGATGAGAGAGAGATGAGGAAAATGCCGCTATGTTAGCCTGGTGTATCCTCATTCTCTACCATCCCCTCTTGTTATATATT
Organism: Hemerocallis citrina; assembly: GCA_017893485.1. NCBI lineage: Eukaryota > Viridiplantae > Streptophyta > Magnoliopsida > Asparagales > Asphodelaceae > Hemerocallis > Hemerocallis citrina. Next base: position 15,232,931 of record CM030367.1, read on the forward strand.
AAATCGGTTTCCTTCCACGATGACAGTCCGTAATATTATACTTGATATGAGCCCTGTTCATCGCTGCACTAAATCTAATACCCAATTGCTGTGCATATCCGGAGGATTTTGGCATACGTACCTATAGCATCCTCAGTTCATAGTGAACCCATTTTGTTATAAAAAACATGCCAAGATGACAATCAGATGCATAAGATAAGCTTCATTAACAGTAAAAGAAGATGAGGATGGCAATCATGCCAAGGATGGCAATCAGGTTACTTTAAAAGTATCTTAAAATGAAAATTTCCATTATCTGAGCATATATGTTTCTTTAAAAGTGACTGTGACCAATTGTTCTTAATTGGGCTGTGATTAGAAAGAGACGAGTTGGAGTGGAGATCTGGAAACCCATATAGAGACATCTTCTTCATAATGATTTATTATTATTGTTGTTCTTGTCCCTCTTGTTGTTGTTGCTGATGTCTCTATGTGTCCGTGTGTTGAAGGGAAAGAAGGGATGAGAGAGGGATGAGGAAAATGCCGCTATGTTAGCCTGGTGTATCCTCATTCTCTACCATTCCTCTTTCTGGCTTCTATATTTGGTTTCCTTCCACGATGACAATTCCAGTTAAAACTACACTTGCTATGAGCCCTATTCGTCATTTTCGATTTCCCTCCTCCGCTCTCTCTCTCGCTCTCTTCGGTATCATCTCTTGATTTCCCTTATTTTCCAAACTTAGCATATTTTTCAGATAGATGCATCTTGATTTCCTTAACTTGAATGGTTTAGTTGGGATGAAGAATTAATAGAAAAATAAATGCTTAGATACTGGAAATTTTCATGGTCTTTCACTGTTAATGAAGCTCATTTCATGCATCTGCTTGTCTTCTTGGCATGTTTTTTTGATACTAAATGGGTTTAGTGTGAACTGAGGATGCTATAGCTACGTACGCCAAAATGGTCTGTGATTTGCACAACAAGTTGGTTTTAGATTTAGTTGGGCACAACAACTACTGGAGCAACATATACTTAAGCTCAGTTAATGTAAATTTTCAATTTAAGGTACCGTTAAGGTATCCTGCAGATTGCCCTATTTTGCATGATTTTTTGATCAAATAATGGGTTCACCACCAGACTAAGTATGCTGTTAGCATCCCCATCCTCTTTCACTGTTAATGAAGCTCATTTCATGCATCTGCTTGTCTTCTTGCCATGTTTTTTTGATAATAAATGGGTTCACTGTGAACTGAGGATGCTATACCTACGTACGCCAAAATGGTCTGTGATTTGGACAACAAGTTGGTTTTAGATTTAGTTGGGCACAACAATTAGTGGAGCAACATATAATTAAGCTCAGTTAATGGAAATTTTCATTTTAACTTACTGTTAAGGTATCCTGCCGATTGCCCTCTTTTGCATGATCTTTTGATCAAATAATGGGTTCACCACCAAACTGCGTATGCTGCTAGCATCCCCATCCTCTTTCACTGTTAATGAAGCTCATTTCATGCATCTGCTTGTCTTCTTGCCATGTTTTTTTGATAATAAATGGGTTTACTGTGAACTGAGGCATTAATGGAAATTTTCATTTCAAGATACTGTTAAAGTAACCTGTTTGCCATCTTTGGCATGATTTTTTAACCAAAAAAGGGTTCACTTCCAAACTGAGTTTGCTGCTAGCATCCCATCTTCTTTTACTACTACTGAAGCTTATTTCATTAAGATCCAGGATGGCCAATTTGGATTGGGCTGTGATTGGATTGTTCAGTGGCTGTTGTCCATGTTCTTAGTTGGGCTGTGATTAGAACGAGAGGGCTCGAGTGGAGATCTGGAAACCCATATAGAGACATCTTCTTCATAATGATTTATTATTATTGTTGTTCTTGTCGCTCTTGTTGTTGTTGCTGATGTCTCTTTGTGTTCGTGTGTTGAAGGGAAAGAAGGGATGAGAGAGGGATGAGGAAAATGCCGCTATGTTAGCCTGGTGTATCCTCATTCTCTACCATTCCTCTTTCTGGCTTCTATATTTGGTTTCCTTCCACGATGACAATTCCAGTTAAAACTACACTTGCTATGAGCCCTATTCGTATTTTTCTTCTATGAAGAATTGATCTATGACTACAATCTCCATTCAAAACCCTATTGTTCTATATTTGGTTCCCTCTTGCTGTTGTTGCTGTTGTTGAAGTGAACCCATTTTGTTTTATTGTTAGTGAAGCTTATTTTCATGCATCTGATTGTCATCTTAGCAATTGAATTTGACCAAATAATGGGTTCACTGTGAACTGAGGATGGTATGTAGGTACGTATGCCAAAAATGGTTTTCTTACCACAAAATGGGTTCATTTCCAAACTAAGTATGCTGCATAGCATCCCCAGTTTCTTTCACTGTTAGTGAAGCTTATTTCACAAACCTGATGGTCTTCTAAGGCTATTTTTTTGGTCCTATTTTCACTTAACTGTTAGTGAAGCTCATATCATGCACCTGATTGTCTTCTTGGCATGTTTGTTTTGATACCAAAAATGGGTTCACTTTGAACTGAGGATGGTATATAGGTACGTATGCCACAATCCTCCGGCCGGATATGCACAACACTTGGGTTTTGCGATATAGTTGGAGAGCAACATATAAGCTCAGATAGTGGAGAAATTTTCATTTTCAGATACTGTTAATGTAACCTGATTGCAATCTTAGCCAAAAATGGTTTTCTTACCACAAAATGGGTTCATTTCCAAACTAAGTATGCTACATAGCATCCCCAGTTTCTTTCACTGTTAGTGAAGCTTATTTCACAAACCTGATGGTCTTCTAAGGCTATTTTTTTGGTCCTATTTTCACTTAACTGTTAGTGAAGCTCATATCATGCACCTGATTGTCTTCTTGGCATGTTTGTTTTGATACCAAAAATGGGTTCACTTTGAACTGAGGATGGTATATAGGTACGTATGCCACAATCCTTCGGCCGGATATGCACAACACTTGGGTTTTGCGATATAGTTGGAGAGCAACATATAAGCTCAGATAGTGGAGAAATTTTCATTTTCAGATACTGTTAATGTAACCTGATTGCAATCTTAGCCAAAAATGGTTTTCTTACCACAAAATGGGTTCATTTCCAAACTAAGTATGCTGCATAGCATCCCCAGTTTCTTTCACTGTTAGTGAAGCTTATTTCACAAACCTGATGGTCTTCTAAGGCTATTTTTTTGGTCCTATTTTCACTTAACTGTTAGTGAAGCTCATATCATGCACCTGATTGTCTTCTTGGCATGTTTGTTTTGATACCAAAAATGGGTTCACTTTGAACTGAGGATGGTATATAGGTACGTATGCCACAATCCTCCGGCCGGATATGCACAACACTTGGGTTTTGCGATATAGTTGGAGAGCAACATATAAGCTCAGATAGTGGAGAAATTTTCATTTTCAGATACTGTTAATGTAACCTGATTGCAATCTTAGCCAAAAATGGTTTTCTTACCACAAAATGGGTTCATTTCCAAACTAAGTATGCTGCATAGCATCCCCAGTTTCTTTCACTGTTAGTGAAGCTTATTTCACAAACCTGATGGTCTTCTAAGGCTATTTTTTTGGTCCTATTTTCACTTAACTGTTAGTGAAGCTCATATCATGCACCTGATTGTCTTCTTGGCATGTTTGTTTTGATACCAAAAATGGGTTCACTTTGAACTGAGGATGGTATATAGGTACGTATGCCATAATCCTCCGGTCGGATATGCACAACACTTGGGTTTTGCGATATAGTTGGAGAGCAACATATAAGCTCAGATAGTGGAGAAATTTTCATTTTCAGATACTGTTAATGTAACCTGATTGCAATCTTCGGCATGGTTTTTTTATATGGGCTATGATTGGATCTAGGATGGCAAATTTTGACTGGGCTATGATTGGATTGTTTAGTGGATGTTGTCTATGTTCTTAATTGGGCTGTGATTAGAAAGAGTGGGCTCGAGTGGAGATCTGGAAACCCATATAGAGACATCTTGTTCATAATAATTTATTATTATTGTCGTTCTTGTCGCTCTTGCTGTTGTTGCTGATGTCTCTTTGTGTTCATGTGCTGAAGGGAAACAAGGGATGAGAGAGAGATGAGGAAAATGCCGCTATGTTAGCCTGGTGTATCCAAAGTCTCTACCTTTCTCCTTTCTGTTTCCATTTCTGGCTTCTATATATATTTGGTTTCCTTCCACGATGACAGTTCCCTAAAAATACACTTGATATGAGCCCTATCTTATTTTTCTTATTTTTCTTATATTTGGTTTCCGTCCACGATGACAGTTTCATGGATTGTCTGGACAATCCATGAAAGAGATGCTTAGATACTGAATTTTTATTTGTTTTACTGTTTTAGGTAGTGGATATTCCCAATCAAGGGAGATAATATAGAGTTTTCAAGTTAGATACTGAATTTTCATTTGTTTTGTTATTTTAGATATATTTAAAAAACAAAATTAAGTACCGGATTTTTAGCATTGCAATGTAATTATTTTACCTCTCTATATATCATCAACAATTCCATTTGCAATTGGCACTTTGATCTTATAATTTAAGATACAGTTAGATTTTTTTGCAAGTTCAAAAAATATGTATATTCTGTATTGTGGTATACTGTTGAACTAAACTATTGTTTTTTTTTGTTCACAGAGCGGTCGCCCAGATGAAGAAAATTCTGATGATCAGAACTGAAGCTCCTCGAGGGTATGAATCCGTGGTCCTCCTTGCTGTTCTTGTGTCCTTGCTGTATGATTGTTCTTATGTCCTCCTTGCTGTTATGTCAGACTGTTTTTTTTGGATGAGAGTTATGTCAGACGGTTTAGTTGGGATATTTGTCAGACTTGAGATATTTGGGATGTTGAGATATTTGGGATGTTCGTCGGTCTATTAATTTGGTTGTGATTATGACTGTTAATTTTGCGGTGAATTTGGTTGTGATTATGACACTGTTAATTAGTTTGTTGAGATATTTGGATATGACACGTGTTAAACTTTATTATATTTCTTGTGTTTGGTTGTCATTTGCGCATTAATATGAAATGAAATTGGTTGAATCAGTAGTTATGAATTAGTTTACAGGTTTTGTAAAAGAAATTGTGAATTGAAATCGAACGGAAAACGGAGAAAGGAATACAAACGGGCATAGCTAGACCGGATTTTTATAAAACGCCGGTCTATCTATTGAATTAGTTGCAGTGTGCGATAGACCGGCGATCACACAAACGCCGGTGTATGCCGCTAGACGCCGGTGAATACCGTCAGTTGTAACGGCAAAAAGGAACACCGGCGTTTGATAAAACGCCGGTGTAGTTGGGTTTACCGGCGTTTTTGGTCACGCCGGTGCTTGTGAGTAGGGAAAAGCGGGCAGTCATAAACGCACGTACACCGGCGGTCACAGAACGCCGGTGAACGTTCATTCTACACCGGCGTTTCTGTAAACGCCGGTAAATTGATGAACACTGGCGGTTTATAGCCGCCGGTGAATGTATATTGGAAGTAAAAGACGGCACTCAGAGGACCCAATACACCGGCATTTTTAGGCCGCCGGTGTAGGTTTCACATTTACCGGCGCCCAGGAAAACCGCCTGTGTAGACCCCTTCCTTTCAGCGACGCTCGATTCGGCAGCATTTGGACCGGCGCTATTGTAAACGCCGGTGAATGTTTCACCGGCGTAAAAAAACGCCGGTAAAGACGTCAAAAAGCGCCGGGAAATCTACTTTCTTTTGTAGTGCCACCTAATAAATTACTCAACTCTTCATTATCCTAACCCCCATAACCCCCAACTCTTCACTACCCTAACTCCCATCTCTTCCTTTTCAAAAACCGGCCAACCTCCATCTTCTAAACCGGCCACTCCTACACTTCCACACGTGCACGTGTTGTGCACTGGTGCACACACATACACAATATAAATAAAATTCCTATCATTCTAAAATGTATATTTAAAGTTGTTACATGTCATGTGAGAGTCCGTGCACAACCTAATGTAGGATTTAATTAATGGGCTTGTCTAGTTGCGCTTGCTTTTAATCAATTTAATTAGTTAGTCTAGTGGGCTAGAATCTAATTTTAGGTCCTTGGGTTTAATAAAAGACTAAATAAAAAGACTGCATGCTAAAATAGTAAATGAGAGTAAGAAAAAAAAAATGGAAAAAATTGCACGTGCATCATACATGCAAAAATTGAAAAATGCACTTTTTCTATTGAAATAAAAATATGGGATGTTACAGCACTCCCTCCTTAAAGAAAAGAGTTTACAAAAATTTTAGTTGACAAGTTCAGGGTGATTTTTTCATCATCTTTTCTTCTGATTCCCAAGTGGCCTCCTCTACAAATTGGTTCCTCCAAATGACCTTGACCATAGGTATTGCCTTATTTCTCAAGACCTTCTCTCGATGATCGACAATCTCAACTGGACGCTCTGCATAGCTCAGATTCAATTGCAAACCCACTGGTACTTCTGTCAAATGATGACTCGGATCCAGGATATAACCTCGTAACATAGACACATGAAAGACATTGTGCACTTGGGTCAACTCTTCCGGTAATTCTAACCGATAAGCTGTTTTCCCAATTCTTTTCAATATCTTCTAAGGTCCTATGTATCTCGAGGCTAATTTTTCTTCCCTGCCAAACCGAATCATCCCCTTGGTCGGAGACACCTTCACAAATACAAAGTCACGTTCATCAAACTCCAGGTCTCTCCTCTGGTTGTCGGCATAACTCTTCTTTCTGCTCTGTGCGTCGACTAACCTCTTCCTGATCAGCTCGATCTTTTCTGAGGTCTGCTGCACAATCTCTGACCCATACAACTGTCGTTCCCCCACTTCATACCAACAAATCGGTGTCCTGCACTTCCTACCATACAAAGCCTCATACGGTGCCATCCCAATGCTCGCTTGGAAACTGTTGTTGTAGGCAAATTCCACAAGAGCCAAATGCTTCTCCCAGCTGCCACCGAAGTCCAACACACAACATCTCAGCATATCTTTCAGTACCCTATTGACTCTCTCAGTCTGCCCATCAGTTTGGGAATGAAAGGCCGTACTGAAAATAGTCTTCATCCCCAAAGCTGCTTGAAGACTTCTCCAAAAATGCGAAGTGAAATGCACATCTCGGTAGGATACTATCGATAGCGAAACTCCATGAAGCTTCACAATCTCGCCAACATACAACTCTGCCAGCTTCTCCATCGACCAAGTGAGCTTCATTGCCAAAAAGTGAGCCAATTTGGTGAATAGGTCCACTATCACCCAAATTGCATCATTGCCTTTGGAACTCTTGGGTAAACCTGCGATAAAGTCCATGCTGATACAATCCCACTTCCACTCTAGGAAGGGTAATGGCTGCAACAAACCTCCGGGCTTCTGATTCTCGACTTTGACTTGCTGACAAACTGCACACTTGGCAACAAACTCAGCCACATCTCGCTTCATCCCTGGCCACCAGAAATATTGCTTTATGTCCTTGTACATCTTGGTACTCCCTGGATGCACGGATAATAAAGTAGCATGCGCTTCCTGAAGCATACTCTCCTTCAGTTCCACTAGATCTGGCACACATAGCCGCTCTCCAAACCACAACACTTCATCATTCACTTGAAACTCTGCCAACCTGCCAACACCAATCGGCTCTATCATGTCCTGGATCTCTGGATCGGTCTTTTGACTGTCGATGATTCTGTCTCTCAAAGTAGGTTGAATCCTTAACTGAGCTAAGGAAGCTCCCAAACCTTGCAAAACCACCTCAATCTCTGCTCGATCAAGCTCCTCTGCCAACTTCTCCTGAGTTGTGATCAATCGGGACAAACTGCACATCCTGAGCGGATCAGCCACAACATTGACCTTGCCCAGATGGTTCTTAACCTCAGGTCGGATATCCTCCATCACTTCTAACCATCTCCTCTGCCTTAGATTCAAGTCCCTCTGCTGATAGATTTACTTTAGACTCTTGTGATCCATGTACATGTTGGCCTTCTCCCCGTACACGTAGTGCCTCCACTGCTTCAAAGCAAAGATGATCGCTACTGACTCCAGATCATGGGTTGGGAAATTCTTTTCTTGCGGTCTCAGCTATCTAGACCCATAAGCTATTACCTTTTCCTCTTGCATCAACACACAGCCCAAACCGCGATGGGAAGCATCGCTGTAGACATTATATTCGACTCATGCTCGTGGCAAAGCCAAAATGGGAGCGGTAGTCAACCTTCCCTTCAACTCCTGAAAGCTAGCTTCACACTGCTCTGACCATTTGAAACTCATGTTCTTCCTTGTAAGTCCTGTGAGTGGCACAGTTAACTGGACATAACTCGGAATGAATCTTCTGTAGTATTCCATTAAACACAGAAAGCTCCTAATTTCTTTCACTATGGTCGGTCTTGGCCAATCTTTCACTGCCTCAATCTTCTGTGGGTCAGTAGCTACTCCCTCCTTAGAAAGGATGTGACCCAGGAAGGCAACTTCGGTTTTCTAGAAGTCACATTTGGACAGCTTCGCATACAGTTTCTGCTCCTGTAGCTTCTTCAGTACATCTGCTAGGTGCTCGACATGCTCTTCTTTTGACTTGGAATAGACCAATATGTCGTTGATGAACTGTAGCGCCCCGAATTCCTGACTTAGGAACTCGTGACACTCTCCAGGATCTTTCTTCAAATTATTCACAACACAACAAAAATCACAGGAAATTAAAAACTTTTATTACATCAAATTGTTATTACAATGTCCAATGATTATAACAATTACAATTAATTGTTACAACAAGAGTGTACAATAAAAATTTGGACAGTACCATCCACTTGGATGCATTCCCCTGCTTCTGCTTTCCCGTGCTCCCAACTCGGCAGTCCTGCACTGATAACTGTGGGCACGTCAGTTGATTACAACTGACAAATGCTATATTCGGCTATCCTCTCTACGCCATAATATAACGATTCCAACCCCAACAACCATAAATAATATTTGATGCAAAGTAAAAAGTGATGTCAAACAAGTGTCGGTGTATGCCATGACTTAATCCAATGCACACACTATGCACACATGCTCCTAAGGCTAATGCACGCTTGGTAGGAAGATATGCATCCCATTCTACACAACCCCCAACCAAACAACGTTCTTCAGTTTAATGGGACTCGATCCCCCGCTATGCATCCTACTCTTATGCTCTCTCCTATTTCTGATTCCATTGATGGTGAGGCTGCAGGCTTACCCTGCTAGTCACTAGTGGTGCCCAATCCTCATAGTTTTACCCACTATGCCCAGGACTCCAGCCCGCAGGCTTACGCTGTGTGACTGGTCAGTCGCAGGCTTACCCTGCGTGACTGAAACCATGGTTAGTTGCAGGATTACCCTGTGTAACTGTAATCAAATTGGCTTACCCGATACATTGACCGTAATCCAAATCGGCTTACCCGATATGTTGTCTCCCCGGACCTCACCAAAAGCTGATATACGGGCACCTCCCCTTAGGATCTTTCCCGTAGAGTCTCACTCTGTGGGGACTTCTTCTAAGAACCTCCAGCCCGCATCGGTCAACAAAGGACATGACGGATATAAGGTTTTCCTAACTCCCCTACACTCGTCCTTACACCAGAGCAGAACTTGCAGTCGAGACAACGTCCCCTTGACAGGCGAACACACTCGCTAGTGCCCATCCTTACAAACAACCAAGACTCGATCTAGACCTACCAAAATATCCATGCTACACCTTTCCCATAGTTAGGCGATCTATCTACCATAATCAAAACCCTAACTTGGTAATCAACTTGCTTGCAAGATCAACTAGTTTAATTCCATCAGTGGGCTCTCCCTAGTTAGTCACCTTTATCAAAATAGGTCTCAACCCATTTCACACTAGGACTCAACTAGCCCTCTAGTCCGGCCCAAGAGTTTACCCGCCTCGACCCACACTTGGCACGAACCCCCAGCAAATTGTCCCCATCGATCGCCGCAACCGTTATCTATGCTTGGAGTTCGATCGCAACCTCGGCCCGACCAACAAATAACTCCCACTAAACTTAACGCTCCACGGCCCAAACACAACCCATGGAACCCATCCATATACGGCAAGTACGTCGGTGCACGAGTCATCTCCTCCAACTCGTTCGATGTACATTCCACCCATTTAGATTTGTCAACAAGACTAAATCTTAGGGTCCTAACTTAACCAATGTATCCCAACAAGGTACACTATACTAGGAGTAAATCCAAACTCATAATCACATCCATGACATGTTTCTTGACCTCACACAACAACTCTAAGCTAGTGAAGTACAAGTTCAAACCCATTTCTATGAACATGGTGCAAACTAGTGAGCTCTATGTTTCACTGTGTTTCTGTCATCACTTGCAAAAATCATGTAAAATAGAATACTTGTCCAAATCAAGATGTATTGGTCATTCCAGAAAGGTCTATGTGTCTACTAAAAGTCCCTAATTATACGGCTCTTCAGATAAGGTCGTTTAGACACTCTTATGGGTCCATCTTTAAAAACAGACTTCCAGAACAACAGATCAGACCAACACAGTCATGGGATAAAATCTATTTAAAATATCATATGGTGTTAGATCATTATGAAATATTATAATCTAGTTCCTGACACATGATGTTACAACACTCTCGAAAATCAGGTGATTCTACCAAGTAGATTTCCAGTTATGTCTTTTTGAATAACATCCAAAAACAAGGCAGTAACAACACCAGATCTGTTTACTAAAAAAAACTAGTACAGTTTGCATGATTTTATTGACATAGCTACAGTGGTCCAAATCTCATGAAATTCGGAACGTAGGTCTTAGATACATCCAAAAATGACATACTAAAATTTTAGATCAATCCCATAAGCATGCAGTGAGATACAAGTCATTCTTTCCACAACAGTAACAACAAAAACTGCTTCTTTCTATTCTGACCCGCATGAAAGTTTGTATTTTATTTTAATAACAAAAAAAATCATAAAAATCCATAAAAAGTACTGAAGGTGTACGACACCTATATGATCATCCTCTAAAAATTTCAGATCAAAATACCAAGTAGAGTTCATGCGGTGAGCTACGGACTGACAGCAAAAATTTAGTCTTTTAACAGGAATTTCTGTTTTGGACTACTTAACACAGAACAAGTTGGTTAGGTTCATTCTTAGGGCATGCATGTCATTTTTCAGTCATCACAAACACCATTCAACCATAAAAACAAACATAAGGTTAAAAACACCCACCTTAGTTTATAGCTTGTTCTTTTGCTTGTAGGTCCTCCGTCTTGACTCCTATGGAACTCCTTGATTTTCCTCTTTGCTTTGGCTCCTTGTTCTCCTTCCCCTTGGCTTGTTCTTCTTCTTCTTCTCCAAATCAGTAACAAGAGTGTGTAAAGAGTGAAGTTTGGAGTTGTAGAAAGGTATAGGAGTTGTAAGAGAGAGTGGAGAAGAGAGGGGGGTTTTAACAACACAAGAGAAGAAAGGGAGAGAGAGTAGGCCGGATTTTAAGAGGCATGGGAAAGATGAAAACATCACCTCATGCAAGGGGTTGGCTTGTTTGGGAGGTGATGTGATGTGGTTTTGGAGTCTTACAAAAACACATCATGATGTTTTTATTCAAACACCAAGAAACCCTAACCCTAGTTCTCATTTTCCTCCTTCTTTCCCTCCAAATCTTGGCCGGCCATCCCTATGGGCCTGTCCCATTTTTGTTCAAGTGTTGTTGTTCATTTTGTTTCATTTGGGCTTCACAAGTCCAACTCAATAAGACATACATACATATATATATGCATAATTGTAGGTTATTAGTAAGAAAAAATAATTTCTTTAACCAAAAAAATATAATTTATAACTAGTAGAATCTAGTTCGTTTACAAGACGGATTCTTCAAAAATTAGGGTTGTTACATCACTCCCTCTCCTTAGAATAGTTCTGTCCTCAGAACTACGCTTAGTTGGAGAAAACGGAAATGAAAAATCACACAAACAACTCCGGGTGAGTCTCCTGCATTCGATTCTCTGGCTCCCAAGTTTATCGAAAGTCATCCTCATTTCGTGGATCATCCTGGGGCCTATTTCATCCCTCGTCTCGAAGACCATGGTGATCAATCTCCATTTATAGCTGTTGCTCTCGTCTCGAAATACTGGAGATCAAACTCCACTCCACAGACCATTCTGGGGCCTCATCACGCGAACTCCCCATGAGTGTCGCCCTCGTCCCGAAATACTGGCGATCAATCACACTCCACAGACCATTCTGGAGCCTATTTCATCCCTCACCTGGAATACTGAGGAATATCTCTCTTTGTGGATCATTCTGGAGCCCTCACTCATCCTTGAAGTTTCTTCGTGGGTATTACTCTCGTCCTCGGAATACTGGAGATCAATCCCACTCCACAGACTATTCTGAGGCCTATTTCATCCATCGCCTGGAATACTGGGGAATATCTCACTCTTTGGATCATTCTGGAGTCAATGTCCCACTAACCTGCTTGTGAATGTTGCTCTCGTCCCTGAAATACTGGAGCCCAATCCCACTCCACAGAACATCCTGGGGCCTCTTTCAGCCCACGTTCCGGAATACTGAGGAATATCTCACTCTATCGATCATTCTGGAGCCAACGTCACACAATCTTTTCTCGTGAGTATCGCTCCCATCCCTGGAATACTGGAGACCAATTCCCTCTCCACAGATCTTCTGAGGCCTATTTCATCCCTCGTCTAGAATACTGAGGAATTTCTCACTCCATGGATCATTCTGGAGCCGACCTCATTACACGAATTCTCCATCAGTATTGCTCTTGTCCCGAAATGATGGAGATCAATCCCTCTCCACAGATCATTCTAGGGCCTATTTCATCCATCGTCTGGAATACTGGGAAATATCTCACTTCGTGGATCATTCTGGAGACTCCATACTCACGATAGTTCTTGCTTCATCATATCTCCCTTCTAGTGCCTAAGTCAAGTTCTCAGCATATCTTCTAGCTCTCGGTTGCACTACTCAAAGGTCGGTGACTACTCCCTCCTTAGAAGAAAACGAGGCTTACCACGGAGAAGGCAAAAATTTCAGCTTTATGCCTTATCCAAAACACTTAACCAAATAAGCACCGGACAAATGCCTAAAACCTTCATGCTTTACAAGGGTCATAACATCTTGCTACAGAACACATTACAAATTCATCATCCATGGCTACCCAAACGCAACTAACAAAATATATTACTACTTCTGGGCCATGATAGTCCATACCACTTCATACTTCTTTCCAGTTAAGCTAAAGCTTGTCGAACAAATTTTCAAACCTCCGAATGCACAATGGTACTAACTTGGTTCTAAGTCCAAGCCTAGGTCCCCTTTACAGCAATTCCTCTATTTGCTTCTTGACTTCATTTTGTTCCACTGGTGCCATACGATACGGCGTCTTGATACGGGTGCGCTACCAGGCGGGATCACTATACCAAACTCCACATCTCTTGGTGGGGGTAACCCTGGTAACTCCTCCAAAAACACGAGTGGAAAGTCTCGTACAATGGGTACCCCTTGATTTCCTTTGGCACCTTACTCCTGGCTATAGCCGCCAAAATCCTTATATTTTTCTTCTTTCCCTTGAAACAATCTCCGGTTTCTCGGGTATGGCTAAGGTTACCTTCTTCCCTTTGCAGTCGATATTTTGCCTTGCACTTGGACATCCTGTTGAATTCTCTCCTTGACATTGAGGTCACCGCCGTTCGCTCCTCCTCTTTCTTCCTCGACTCTTGCATCATGGGCTCTCCTCTATCGACGCCCTGCTGCATGCTTGCCAACTAGACATCAGGCAGCAGATTTGCCTCCTCGACATCTAGTTGCACCATAAAAGTTAGTAAAAGAATAATCACAGTGGCGTTAGGTTAGACATAGAAAAAATTTGTAAATCATGTTGTTGCAGACATAGCGCCCCGAATTCCTAACTTAGAAACTCGTGACACTCTCCAGGATCTTTCTTCAAATGAGTCACAACACAACAAAAATCACAAAAAATTAAAAACTTTTATTACATCAAATTGTTATTACAATGTCCAGTGATTACAATTACAATTAATTGTTACAACAAGAGTGTATAATAAAAATTTGGATAGTAACTTCCACTTAGATGCTTCCCCTGCTTCTGCTTTCCCATGCTCCTAACTCGGCAGTCCTGCACTGATAACTATGGGCACGTCAGTTGATTACAACTGACAAATGCTATATTCGGCTATCCTCTCTACGCCATAATATAACGATTCCAACCTCAACAACCAAAAATAATATTTGATGCAAAGTAAAATGTGATGTCAAACAAGTGTCGGTGTATGTCATGACCTAATCTAATACACACACTATGCACACATGCTCCTAAGGCTAATGCACGTTTGGTTGGAAGATATGCATCCCATTCTACACACCCTCCAACCAAATGACGTTCTTCAGTTTAATGGAGCTTGATCCCCCGCTATGCCTCCTACTCTTGTGCTCTCTCCTGTTTCTGATTCCAGTGATGGTGAGGCTACAGGCTTACCCTGCTAGTCACTAGTGGTGTCCAATCCTCATAGTTTTACCCACTACGCCCGGGACTCCAGCCCGCAGGCTTACCTTGCGTGACTGGTCAGTCACAGGCTTACCCTGCGTAACTGAAACCATGGTTAGTTGCATGCTTACCCTGCATAACTATAATCAAATCGACTTACCCGATACATTGATCATAATCCAAATCAGCTTATCCGATATGTTGTCTCCCGGACCTCACCAAAAGCTGATATACGGGCACCAGCCCCCCCCCCCTCCCCACCGGAGGACTTAGGATCTTTCTCGTAGAGTCTCGCTCTGTAGGGACTTCCTCTAACAACCTCCTGCCCGCATCGGTCAACAAAAGACATAACGGATATAAGGTTTCCCCAGCTCCGCTACACTCGTCTTTACACCAGAGTAGAACTTGCAGTCGAGACAACATCTCCCTGATAGGCGAACACCCTCGCTAGTGTCTGTCCTTACAAACAACCAAGACTCGATCTAGCCATACCCAAATATCCATGCTACACCTCTCCCTTAGTTAGGCGATCTATCTACCATAACCAAAACCCTAACTTGGTAATCAACTTGCTTGCCATGATCAACTAGTTTAATTCCATCAGTAGGCTCTCCCTAGTTATTCACCTTTATCAAAATAGGTCTCAACCCATTTCACACTAGGACTCAACCAGTCCTCTAATCTGGCCTAAGAGTTGGCCCGCCTCGACCCATACTTGGTACGAACCCCCGACGAATCATCCCCATCGATTGCCACAACCACATCGATGCTTGGAGTTTGATTGCAACCTCGGCCTGACCATCAAATAGCTTCCTGCTAAACTTAATGATCCACGGTCCTCCACAAGTGGCAGCTCCAAACACAAACCATGGAATCTATCCATGCACGGTGAGTACGTCGGTGCACGAGTCATATCCTGCAACGCGTTCGATGCGACACGGGTCTTATTCTACCCATCTAGGTTTGCCACAAGACTTAGTCCTAAAGTCTCAATTCTCACATCCAACGTACCCCAACAAGGTACACCACACTAGGAGTAAGTCTTAACCCAAGAATACCCAAATAGGGGTTCTAAGAGTCCTAAAATGAAAATTTAAGTTTCCAAACAGCAATCACGAGTACAAAATGGGCATGAATCTCATCCCAAAGTGGTCTACAAACATACCCCAACGTCCAATACAATTTTCACTTCGAAACATCGAACAATGTTGTCTATATCGGGGTCTACAAGCAACTATGGGCTACTCTTAGCAAGAAACTTTAGGTAACTTAAGTCCTAACCCAAGTACACATCTAGGACATGAGTCTTGACCTCAAACAGCAACTCTAAGCCAACAAGATACAAGTTTAGGCTCATTTCAAAGATCATGGTGCAAAATAGTAAGCTCTAAGATTTACTGTGTTTCTGTCATCACTTGTAAAAATTATAATAAATCGCATACTTATCCAAATCATGATTTTTCGGTCAATCCAGAAAGGTCTATGTGTCTACTAAAACTTATTAGTTTCAAGTTTCTTCATACAATATCGTTTACAAAGTCTTATGGTCTCATCTTTAACAAGTGTACAGAATCTCAGCACAGAACATCATGTCAACACAGTCATGGGGTAAAATTAGATTAAAATAGTAAACGGTGTCAGATCATCATGAACTTTTAGAATCTAGTTCCTGACACCTGATGTTATAAATCTTCCAAAAATCAAGTGATTCTACCAAGTAGATTTCCATTTATGTCCTTCTGAATATCATCCAAAACAGGGCAGTGATAACAGCAGTTCTGTTCACTAAAATATCTAGTTCAACTTGCATGATTTTATTGACATAGCTAAACTGGTCCAAATCTCATGAAATTTGAAACGTAGGTCTTAGATACCCTTAACAAAGACATAATAAAATTTGAGACCATTCCCATAAACATGCAGTGAGATACAAGTCATTCTTTCCACAACAGTAACCATAAAAACTGCTTTTTTCTATTCTGACCAGTATGCAAGTTTGTATTTTATTTAAATAGCAGGAAAAATCATAAAACTCCATAACAATTACTGAAGGTGTACGACACCTATATGATCATCCTCTAGAAATTTCAGATCAAAATTCCAAGTGGTGTTCATGCAATGAGCTATGGATTGACAACAAAAATTCAGTCTTTTACCAGGATTTTCTGGTTTGGTCTACTTAGCACAAAACGAGTTGTTAAATTTCATTCCTAGGAAATGAATATCACTTTTTTAGTCATCAAACACCATTTCAACCATCCAAAAATAAAACAAGAGATTGAAAACACCCACCTTAGCTTGTAGCTTGTTCTTTTGCTTGAAGGCCCTCCTTCTTGACTCTTCTAGCTCCTTGCTTCTTCTCCTTTGCTTTGGCTCTTTTTCTTCTTCTCCTTGGCTTCCCTTCTTCATCTCTCCCCAAATCAGTAGCTAAGTGTATTAGGAATGGGGTTTGGAGGTATAGGAAGAGAGTAAGAGTAGTAGGAGAGAGTTGGAGGAGTGAAGGGCTTTTAAAACAAAGTGCAGAAGAGAGTGAGAGGAGCGTAGGCCGATTTTTCAACCCATGGGGAAGAGAAGAAGTGTCTCATCAAACAATAGGTTGTCTCTTATAGGTGGTGATGTGATGGGCTCTTACAAAAACTCATCATGGTGTTTTTGGTGTTCAAAACCCTAAACCTAATCTTATACCCTCTCTCTTGTTTCCCTCCATAAAGTGGCCGGCCATCCCTAGGGTTGGGCTTGACCCACTTGAATGTATTCAAGTGTGGTGGGTTTGTCTTGTTTCATTTGGGCTCACAAGTCCAACTTCAACATGTACATACATTCATATATACATATATGCATATTCTTATGCACCATGTAGTCTATTAGTGAGAAAAACAATTTCTCTAACCAAAATATAATTTCCATAAATAGTAGCACTCTTCGTTTACAAGACGCATTCGCCAAGAAAATTAAGGTTGTTACATCAGATTGGAAACACCCACCTTAGCTGTTGTTACTGCCTTGTTTTTGGATATTATTCAAAGGGACATAACTTGAAATCTACTTGGTAGAATCACCTGATGTTTGAGAGTGTTGTAACATCATGTGTCAGGAACTAGAATCCAAAGTTTCATAATGATCTGACACCATATGATATTTTAAATAGATTTTATCCCATGACTGTGTTGATCTGATCTGTTGTTCTGGAAGTCTGTATACTTGTTAAAGATGGACCCCTAAGAGTGTCTAAACGACATTATCTGAAGAGCTTTATAACTAGGAACTTTTAGTAGACACATAGACCTTTCTTGAATGACCGAGAAATCATGATTTGGATAAGAGTGCGATTTATTATGATTTTTACAACTCTGTAGCGCCCCGAATTCCTAACTTAGGAACTCGTGACACTCTCCAGGATCTTTCTTCAAATGAGTCACAACACAACAAAATCACAGAAAATTAAAAACTTTTATTACATCAAATTGTTATTACAATGTCCAATGATTACAACAATTACAATTAATTGTTACAACAAGAGTTTACAATATAAATTTGGACAGTAACTTCCACTTGGATGCTTTCCCCTACTTCTGCTTTCCCGTGCTCCCAACTCGGCAGTCCTGCACTGATAACTGTGGGCACATCAATTTATTACAACTGATGAATGCTATATTCGGTTATCTTCTCTATGCCATAATATAACGATTCCAATCTAAAAAACCATAAATAATATTTGATGCAAAGTAAAAGGTGATGTCAAACAAGTGTCGGTGTATGCCATGACCTAATCTAATGCACACACTATGCACACATGCTCCTAAGGCTCATGCACGCTTGGTAGGAAGATATGCATCCCATTCTACACACCCCCCAACCAAACGACGTTCTTCAGTTTAATGGGACTCGATCCCCCGTTATGCATCCTACTCTTGTGCTCTTTCCTTTTTCTGATTCCAGTGATGGTGAGGCTGTAGGTTACCCTGCTAGTCACTAGTGGTGTCCAATCCTGATAGTTTTACCCACTATGTCCCCGGACTCCGGCCCGCAGGCTTACCCTGTGTGACTGATCAGTCGCAGGCTTACCCTATGTAACTGAAACCATGGTTAGTTGCAGGCTTACCCTGCGTAACTGTAATCAAATTGGCTTACCCGATACATTGACCGTAATCCAAATCGGCTTACCCGATTTGTTGTCTCCCCGGACCTCACCAAAAGCTGATATACGGGCACCAGGCCCCCCCTGCCAGAGGACCTAGGATCTTTCCCGTATAGTCTTGCTCTGTAGGGACTTCCTCTAAGAACCTCCTGCCTACATCGGTCAACAAAGGATCTGACGGATATAAGATTTTCCTAACTCCGCTACACTCGTCCTTACACCAGAGCAGAACTTACAGTCGAGACAATGTCCTCCTGACAGGCGAACACCCTCACTAGTGCTTGTTCTTACAAACAACCAAGACTCGATCTAGCCCTACCAAAATATCCATGCTACATCTCTCCCTTAGTTAGGCAATCTATCTACCATAACCAAAACCCTAACTTGGTAATCAACTTGCTTGCCATGATCAACTAGTTTAATTCCATCAGTAGGCTCTCCCTAGTTAGTCACCTTTATCAAAATAGGTCTCAACCCATTTCACACTAAGACTCAACTAGCCCTCTAGTCTGGCCCAAGAGTTGGCCCGCCTCAGCCCACACTTGGCACGAACCCCTGGCAAATCGTTCCCATCGATTGCCGCAACCATCATCTACGCTTGGAGTTCGGTCACAACTGCGGCCCGACCAACATGCAACAATAGCAGGAACAATAAGCATGCAGTGAGATACAAGTCATTCTTTACACAACAGTAACAACAAAAACTGCTTCTTTCTATTCTGACCCACATGAAAGTTTGTGTTTTATTTTAATAGCAGGAAAAATCATAAAAATCCATCAAAATTACTGAAGGTGTACGACACCTATATGATCATCCTCTAAAAATTTCAGATTAAAATAGCAAGTAGAGTTCATGCAGTGAGCTACGGACTGACAGCAAAAATTCGATCTTTTAACATGAATTTTTGTTTTGGACTACTTAACACAAAATGAGTTGGTTAGGTTCATTCTTAGGGCATGCATGTCATTTTTCAGTCATCACAAACCATTCAACCATAAAAACAAACATAAGGTTAGAAACACCCACCTTAGTTTGTAGCTTATTCTTTTGCTTGCAGGTCCTCCATCTTGACTCCTATGGAACTCCTTGATTTTCCTCTGTGCTTTGGCTCCTTGTTCTCCTTCTCCTGGGCTTGTTCTTCTTCTTCTTCTCCAAATCAGTAACAAGAGTGTGTAAAGAGTGAAGTTTGGAGTTGTAGAAAGGTATAGGAGTTGTAAGAGAGAGTGGAGAAGAGAGGGGGGTTTTAACAATACAAGAGAAGAGAGGGAGAGAGAGTAGGCTGGATTTTGAGAGGCATGGGGATGATGAAAACATCACACATCATGATGTTTTTATTCAAACACCAAGAAACCCTGACCCTGTTCTCATTTTCCTCCTTCTTTCCCTCCAAATCTTGGCCGGCCAACCCTATGGGCTTGTCCCATTTTTGTTCAAGTGTTGTTGTTCATTTTGTTTCATTTGGGCTTCACAAGTCCAACTCAAAAAGACATATATATATATATATATATATATATATATATATATATATATATATATATATATAATAATTTATAACTAGTAGAATATAGTTCGTTTACAAGACGTATTCATCAAAAATTTGGGTAGTTACATGAACACAACGACAAAACAATCGATGAATGGCCGCAGAACCCTATTCATCATGTCCATAAAAATAGCAGGTGCATTGGTGACTCCAAACGGCATGACTAGAAATTCATAGTGACCATGCCTGGTTCGGAAAGCCATCTTGTGCACATCTTCTTCCTTTACTCGGACTTGGTGATATCCTGACCGCAAATCTATTTTGGAGAAAATAGCTGCTCCTTGTAGACTGTCGAGTAGATCATTGATTTGAGGAATTGGATATTTGTTCTATACTGTAACCTTGTTCACCTCTCTGTAGTCGATACACATCCTCATTGATCCATCATTCTTCTTCACTAAAAGAACTGAGGCTCCCCAAGGTGACGCACTAGGCCTGATAAATCCTTTGCTCAACAACTCTTCAATCTATTTCTTGATCTCATCTTGCTCAACCGGTACTATTCTGTATGGTGCCTTGGAAATAGGTGCACTCCTTGGCTGAACGGTGATGCTGAACTCTACATCTCGAAGAGGGGGAAGCCCTGGTTGATCATCAAGAAACACTGCTGGAAAATCCCGAACCACTGGAATCTACCTCATTTCCTCAAGAACCTTCTGCTCTGACAAAGTTACTACCAACTGCTTACACTTTCTCTTCCCTTGAAATGTAACTGCTGGTCCTCCTGGTGCCTTCACCACAACTTTCTTTCTCTTGCACCCAATAGTGGTACTGTAAACTGACATCCAGTCTATGTCAATAATGATGTCGACCCCCAAAACTGTCAATTCAATGAGGTCGATGCCAAAGAGCCTGTCTCCGATCTCAAGATCACACCCTTCATAATATCGGTCGGTAGTCAAATTTTCTCTTGACGAGTAGCCACCGATAGAATTTTGGCAGAATTTTTTTTAGGTTCAACTCCCAATTGTTTTGCAAATGAGGGTGACACAAATGTGTGCGATGATCCTGTATCAAATAAAACTGATGCTTTTATTCCATTTATTTGAATATCTCCTGTTACATAAGAGTACTCTCATTACATAACATTTATTACATAAGTGGAAAAACAACAAAGCAACTAAGCATCATCTCCCATACCCATGATGATGTTGTCCACATCATCAGCATCTACTTCGGTCAAAGCGAATACTTGCCCCTACCGGAATTGCTTTTGCCCTGGGTTGGACTGCTTCTGCTCGGCCCTTCTCGCTGAAGCTGAGGGCAAAAAAGCTTGACGTGACCCTCCTTGCCACAAAGATAACAAGTCCTGTTTGCCTGCGACTTGGTACACCCTGGAGCTAAGTGGCATGACTCTCCACACTTGAAGCAGGTGGGTACCCTTCAAGTCACTGCAACAGCATTTGCTCTAGTTGGTTTGAAACGTTGTGCTGGGGGCTGTCCCCTGAAATTGCTCGGCGCTGCAGGCCTCTTGCCCATGCTCCAATTATTTCTCTTGACCTGTATTGCCTGGAACTGGTTCATATCTGACTCAGCAGCAGCAGCCCTCCTGACTAGCTTCTCAAATCTGCGGATACCTAGGGGTATCATGCAGGTCCTCAAGCTTGGCCTCAACCCTTGCTCAACTTCCGCACTTTCTTGGCTTCATCCTGTACCATTTTCGGCACGTACCTTGAGAGTGGGATGAATTTGGTCTCATACTCCTGGACGGACATACCACCTTGCTACAAGCCCAAAAGTTTCATAGCCTTCTTCTCTTGGACATCTATGGGAAAATAATGACTCCTGAATTTTTCAAGAAACTCTTCCCAAGTAAGCTGCACATTGCCCAAAGTCCTCTTCAGTGATTGCCACCAAACACCTACATCTTTCTCTAGCTGGATGGTGGCCAACTTCACCTTGCTTGCCTCTGGGGTCTCTAGCACTTTAAAGACTGATTCAATATGCCTAATTCAGTCATCAGCAGCATCTGGATTAGCCTGGCCCTCAAACACAGGTGGCATCATCCTTTTGAACGATTCAACCTAGCCTGATTGCTTCGGGGACATGCACAGCTGGCTTTGGCCCAGCATTCCCAGCGATGTTGGCAGCGAAAGCATTTAAGGTCCGATATACTCGAGCTAGTTCGGTCTCCAAATCTAGCCCATTCTCACCGATATGCACTTTGCCGTTCCTGTTCCTTTGTGCCATTTCTGAGTCATAAAATTCATCATTAATCATCATAAATAACACAAATAACACCGCTTCAACAAAATTTATTTATTCCAAAATTAAACTTTTTACATTCAGAAAGAAAAAAAAACTTTGCTTCAATACATCCATTACATCTTTTAATAAAAGACATCCTAGATTCTATGATTTCTCTTGGCTGCTCTGAGCTCTTTCCGTAGTTCCTGGATTTCCTTCCTCACATCTTCAAAGCTCTGTTGCCGCTCCTACTTGTCCCAGCGAGTGAGGTGGTCCAACTTGGCAAAGTGTCGATCATTCATGTGCTGAACCTTTTCGAGTTCGCACACTTGAAAACTCAGCTCCTGAATGCGCTCCTTGTCTTCTGCCCATTGCACTTCCAAGTGGTTTACTCTCCACTTTTGAGTATATAATTCTCTTCGAAGAGAAACAACAATATCATCTTGGTCATCTGGAACGAGTTCTTCGTCTGAGGATTCTTCGAGGAAATCAGGCGGAGGTGGAGTAATCTCCCTGGACTCGAGAAATTCCTCTTTTATCTCCTCTGGTTCGTCTTCTTCCTCTTCTAGGTCTTCTTCTTCCTCCATTGGCTCTTCCACTTCATCCTCGAAAGGGACAAACTAATGTACCTCATTCTGGGGATCATGCTGATTGGCCATCTTATAGGGAAAGGAGGTGAAAATGTTATCTTATAGAGCAGCACAAACATAAGTTTAAATCTCTATAAGTTGAAACTCACACTCTAATGTCCATTCTAGGGTGTCGTTCCTTATAAATTTGTAATACTTATGAAGCGTGGCTCTGATACCACCTGTAATGCCCCGAATTCTAAATAGGACCGAATTCGAGATTTCACAGGATCTTTACACTTCACTTTGTACAATTTTACAAGGAAATTTAAACTTTTCATCATACATCAGAGTTCTTTACAATTTGTTTACACAGCAGAAGATAAAATGAAGTACAACAATGAAAATAATATACAACTTGCAACATCTTTAACATGTAACAGTATCATATCAACTTTATATGTTCATAAAAATTCAATTCCTACATAATAAACTATGGGCACATCAATTAGTTACAACTGACGAAAATGTTATACTCGGCCATTCTCTCTATGCCAGAAATGTAACGATCTCAATACTTTAACAAATTACAAATTTAAATGTAAATAAAGAGTTAAATGTGACTACACTAAACATGTAAATGTATGCGATGCCTTAATGCCTAATACAGATATTTTATACTAAGATGACACTAATGCATACTTGTTCGGATTCTATGCATCTCATTCTATATAGGTCCGAGGGCAAGCACCTACGTACTTCACATTAAAGGGTTTGATTCCTCGCCATGAAAACTACTCAGTAATAAGAACAAGGTTTAGATATTCCACAAGTACGGATCCCAGTTCCGGAGTACACCGCCCGACTATTATATAGACTCCTCGTCGTTCGAATACCCCGCAAGTGCCCCTCTAGTCCCGGTATACGTATATACACTGGAGTATGACAAACTATCTGCCCGACTATGCATAGTCCCGAATTTAAAATAAAAACTCGTCTCCATCGAAGCAACCTTAGTTCCGGAGTACATCGCCCGACTGGGTCTATAGTCCTGAAGTACATCGCCCAACTATATAGAGTGCCCCACTTACGTTTGCCCAGGTTTACTATATCTTCTCTTAGTGCCTAGTTTGTAAGTTCAAGACATGAATAATTTATCATACCTAGAGTTAGTTTTATCTCCTACCGGACTTAATCACAAATACGAGATAGCTCCATGGTCATATCTCAAAAATATAATTCAATTATTTTACTTCAACAATGCCGGTACCTGAGGTCTCACTAACTCTAAATCACAACCTTTCATGTACAAGAATCCAGGGGTACACATACCCTTCATGTATTAAACTCAATAGTATTCTTATCTTCAACTTATTCACAAAGTGATCAATATCTTGTTTTAACATTATTCATGATTCATTTATTCATTCACAATTCAAAATAAAGCAGCACTTCTTTTCATGAAGATAAATTCATCACTTGAAATCTCATTAGCAATTTAAGCTCATAAAATGTCTCAACTCACATCAAAATATTTCTTAAACCAAATAAGAGTGTAGTCTCTTCAAGAGAAATCACTTCACACAATAATATTTTACTCTTCTTCACAAAATGAAAATCCTATTATCAAATAATAAATTTCGAAGTCAATAATTCATTTTTCTATCTCAATTTCATTTTTAATATCTCAAATATACACGAAAAATTCTAAAAACATTTTTAATAATTTCTAATTTATTTTATAGGAATTCTAGAATTTTTCCTAAACTTTATTTGCATGAGAACTCCCTTAAAGTATTAAAAACATAGAAATAAAAAAAAAGTGTGGCTATCAGGTTTCGAACCCAGCCAACCACCCAACACAGTAGCGCCCAAAGCCCACTCCACTAACCAAAATGTCCAAGTGGACTTGGCTATCAAATGCTCAAACGAAATCCCCATATACCCACTTTTCGGTTCGGATTTATTTTAAATGAAAACAAAATAAAATGTGTCCAACAAGTTTTGAACTCAAGATCTCCTACAAGCACAGTAGCGCTCTATGGTGCACTGGCTGACCAATAAGTCTAAGTGTGATTATTGATTAGGAATCACGCCATTGTAGTTTTGTTCATAACGTTCTGAAATTAGTTATTTTTCACAAACTCGACATATGTTCGATCTAACCTTTTTAATGAACTGAAATTTTCTTATTCATACTGATATTATTTAAAAACAAGGATTCACGAATTTCCAAACTTGTGTTCTAAACATTGTATTTATATTTCAAATTATCTCCTTCTCTTTAATGAACATAAGTTTCGTTTATTCATTTTAATCAAAAATAGCATATTATATCTCTTACAAATAATTTAAAAATGATTCCATGTGTATCAATTCAATTTTATCAAAATTTAATTTTATCATAAGGGAAATCTCAACAAGTGTTCCTACCATTATATATTTCTACATTTGAGAATTAACATGCATATATGGCCATAACTCATCATCTCCTTTTCTCATTTCTAATTAACATGATGACAATTTGTTTCTTTAATCATATCAAAATTTCTACAATTCATAGCACACATAAAAGTATGGATTTGTTCTCTAATTATCATATCAACTTTATCTTTACTATTCATGTAATATATTAGCATGCATGTCTTATATTTAGAAAAACACAAGATTACCCACATCACATCAATTTGATCTACATTACTAATGTCATATTCTAGCATGCTCAACCTATGAATTAGAAAGTATAAGGACCACCCACCTCTTATGAAGAACAAGGAAGATGAGACACAACTCCTAGCTCCTAGCTCCAACAAAGCACTTCTAGTCCTTCTCCTCCTAGCAAGAGTTCTCCAATTTACAAGAATACTCTCTCTCTCTCTCTTTCTTTTTCCCCTCTCTATTTTTTTTTTATTTTAAGTGTGAAATGAGAAGAAGAATGAGGGTGTATTTATAGGACAAAATAAGGGCCAAAGTGTAAATTTCTCTACCTAATAAATTACTCAACTCTTCATTATCCTAACCCCCATAACGCCAAACTCTTCACTACCCTAACTCCCATATCTTCCTCTTCAAAAACCGGCCAACCCCTCCATCTTCAAAACCGGCCACTCCTACACTTTCACACGTGCACGTGTTGTGCACTAGTGCACACACATACACAATATAAATACAATTCCTGTAGTTCTAAAATATGTATTAAAAGTTGTTACATGTCATGTGTGATTCCATGCACAACTAAAAGTAGAATTTAATTAATGGACTTGTCTTGTTGGGCTTGCTTTTAATCAATTTAATTATTTAGTCTAGTGGGCTAGAATCTAATTTTATGTCCTTGGATTTAATAAAAAGCTAAATAAAAGGACTATGCATGCAAAAATAGTAAATGAGAGTAAGAAAAATAAAAATGGAAAAATTTGCACGTGCATCATACGTGCAAAAATTGAAAAATGCATTTTTTTTTTATTAAAATAAAAATATGGGATGTTACAGAACCTAAAATTTCTGTTTACTTATCTCATACTCTTTACAAATTATCCTAGCGGCACCAACTTTTATTTTATATGAGAGACACTTTGTAAATAAATATGTCGAAAATAAATTTGAACTTTGAGGGTATTATTGTAACTAACAATAGTTGTGTAAATGAATGGTTAATATAACTCATACTTAAAAATGAATGGTTGCGATTAGATGTCTGATTGACTACAAATTACACAACCCCAACTCTCACATTATAGTATTAGAGATTATCAAGAACAATAATTAATAAATCATACCTGAATCCATGTTGAGAGATTGAAGATAGATCAAGTCTTCCACAACCAAATCTCCTTAGGTGCTCCTTGGATCTCTCTCTTTTTGATGGAAAAGAATGAGGAGAGCAATATTGTGATTGTGGCTTAGGGACTACAACCCTAATATGATGGTCGTTATATACTAATTCCAACTAGGTTTCCCAAGACCCTAATTGATTAGTAATGAGTTTCTACACATTATAGCCCATACCCAATAGATATTTCTAGAGCCCAATTAATTAGATTACTTATATTGCTCCTATCCAATTAGATAGTTCATAATATAATTTTCATTAATATGTAATCCCACTAAATCCCAACATCCACAACAACAAAGATTCAAATGATGTTTTAAAGTTAAATTTAAACGAATCATCAAAAAGAGAAACAACAAAGAAAGTTCAAAAAACCATTTTAAGTTAAATTAAAAAGAATAATCAAAAAGGGATAATCTTTATGTACAACACCAACAATGATGATGACGTGGATCTCGGCGGTGATCATGGATCTAAGCTACGAACAAAAATCAAGCAGCCCTGAGATTCGATGAAGAGATGGGGAAGCTGCGATCGTGGAACTAGAATCTAGAAGGTACAAGGAAAAATAAATTACTAGAGATGATCCGTGAGGGAAAGAGGAGGAGGAGGCAGCGTCACCGTCAATGGCGGTGGATTGGAGGGCAACGACACGATGGGGTTGGAGGAAAGAGAAAGAGATCGACGACATCGGCGTGGGTATCGGTAGGGAAAGGAGATTTGGGGGATTAGGGTTTGGTATTGGGATTATAGTAGAGAGATGAATTTTTATGGCCCAGATTAAATCTAAGAATAAGATGTGTGATGCAGATATGAAATATTTGAGATATTTCTATGGTCCAGATTATATCCAAAATATTATAAAATTAAAATGTGCGGTGCAAATCTGCTCTGGACAGATTCAAAAAAAACCTGTTGTTGTTTTTATAATAGAAATAGATTTCTGGTACAATATTGTTGTAGAAAACTATTTTATCCTTGATAATTTTGATTTCTTGTATTTGTTTCTGTGTGGAGTTGTAAGGAAAAAAAATGGAAATGGAAAATATATCGATACTCTATGTATACATTTAACAAATGTACGATTAAACTATTACAATATTAACTATTTGCACGTAACCGCGTGCATTTGGTGCACGACTAATTTCAACTAGTTAGAAAAAAGTAAGCTAATTAAACAATAAAAATAGATAAGGGTATATTAGGAAGAAAACCAAAAAAAAAAACACCCAAAACTCATTTAACTTTGGTCTCTACAACTTACCACAAGATAGGAAAATGTCTCCTACCAACTCCCCCCCCCCCCCCCCCACTCCCCAAACTCCCCCAACTCCCCCAACTCCAGTCATCTTCCTCAAGTCCTCTAACCAACCCTCACTACACTAACTACCCACTTCTCCCCCTTCCTTCTGTCACGGCAACACTTTTGCGGCTGCCCTCCCCTTTCCCCCCCCCCTTCTCCGTGGTCCTCATCAACTGCTGACCGGATTTCAAACCCTTCTCCTCAACCCTGACTCACCTCCATGGCAACGCACTCACTCTCTGTCCTGGAGCTCAGTGGATGCGGGCCCGATGAAGGGATCTGCCATCCACCGATTACCCCTTACTCCAACTCCGGCAAGCCTGACAACACAGCTACATTGCCAAATACAACAACTACAACCACTATCCCCGCCCATATACTATCTTCCCGCTCTGTGGTGGCACCCTCTGCTGTGGGCACATTAGAGAAGCCACCGAGCGACCCTAGAATGGCGACCACTCCCCCTGTGGAGAGTAGAGAAAGTGAGCTCAGGTGTGATCGCTCCCCGACACGTGCACATCAGGGTGCTCGGCGTCGCAATGAAGGGAGGATGCACGATCATCATCGCTCCGTCTCCCGCCACCAACAAGGGGAGACTGTCGGAGGGAGGGCCCAACGATGGGGTCCTCCTCCAGGCCATTATAGGCGGAAGAGTTCCCCACCGAATCAGCATCAACCACCTCCGAACAGGGATCGTTACTAGGGTGCTTCAGCTGCTGTGCCGCACAGACAAACGCACAAACACTACAGGCACAGCAACTATAACCAAAATCAAGTTTTGAGACAACAACCACAGCCACAACAACCACAACAGCTTTGGCGCCCTGAGGTCCACAGTCACCAAAATAACCACCCCATGAAACCAACAACCCACAATGTTCACACATATCCTCTACAGGTTCCAAGCCCCTTGTCCACTTCCCCCTCCAACGCCCCAAACCCCACCACCGGCCAACACGCCATTTCAACGTCTGTGGAGTGTCCATCACCTGTCTCCAATACCAAGCGAGACCAGGGGGGGTCTGCGCAGGGCAGAAACTTGATGGAGGTACAGTCCGTAGATGAGGAAGGCGGGGGGCAGTGGGAGCTTGTGCGAAGTAAGAAGAACAGAGGTGAGTTTTTGGATACTCACCAGAATGATGAGCATCCCCTGAACCGCAAAAAGCAACAAAAGGGTAAACGGAAACCAGCCCCTTGCTTTAACTGCGGTGATCTCGGCCACTTCAGAAGTGAGTGTACGAAAGAAGTACGATGCCTTAAATGTTTGATGTGGGGGCATTTGTCATACGTTTGCACCAATGTGGTGGAGTCCAAGAGCGATGATGAACGGCAGGTTAGACGGGGGAGATCCCCCGACCATCCCACTGTCATCCGTCTGGCAAAGAGCCTGGACATTGTTAAAAATGAAGAAAGATGGTTGAGAAGCTGGTGTGCGATTGCCAAGGTGAAGTCCGGGAGGCCTTCGGAAGCGCACTTGTTGCAAGCTCTCAATGATAAGTGGCCAGCGGGGGCCGATAGAGATTGGTTGGCCAAAAAGTTGTGCCACATGCAATTTCTTGTGTCATTCCCCTCACCGGCGAAGGTGGAGTCCACTGTTAGCTTGGGGATCATTGATTTTGGTCACTTCCAACTAGAGTTCACCGCCTGGACCCCAAATTTCGGAGCCGAACCACCACAAGGAGATTTGTATTGGGTATGGATACATAACGTACCCATGCATTTCTGGAAGAAGGAAGCTCTCCAAGAAATGGTCGCCGACTTTGGGCGTATTGAAGAAATTGATGAGAAGACAGTTAGACGGTCGGAGTTGGTCTCCGCAAAGATCCTAATCAGGAGCTGCGACATCGAGTCGATGCCGCGTTTCGCCAAAGTACACTCGTTTGATGAAGCATACCTGATTAGGTTCGTGCTTGTTAAGAAGATTGAGGCAACGACCTCTCCGGCACCTGTTCTCTCCCCCAAAGCAACCAAAGCCCTAACAGATCACCGGACCTATAAACAAGTCGTTACAACATCTGACTGCCTCACAATTGACGGCTCGCACGAAGTTGAACGAGCTTACCGGGAAGTTCTTATGGCAGCGAGAGCTCAATACGGTGGCCAGCGACCGGACCCTGGCCCAAAGCCCAGAGAGAGGCGACGTAGGGAACGTGCCGTCCAACCCAACGGTCAAGAGCCCTGTGGGGCACTCAACTCGACGGATCGTACGGTGGGTCCATCGGTTCACTCCTCATGGGTGGAAAGCGCAGGTGGTCAGAGGGGCGGGACAGCACCAAACCCTCAAAGTGGCCTGACTGCAGACTGCAGTGACAGGTAGAAAACGACAGCGGCGAGTGTAGCGACAAAAGTGGGGAAGGCGACAGAAGTTGGTAAGCTTTCGACCAAGGAGTGGGTCGAAAGGCTGTGGCATGCGCCAGTAAAAGAAAAAGAAGCTTCTGTGGAGTTGCTGCGCCGGGAACCAGAGCTACCACTGGTTAAAGTAGTGAACCCAGAGCAGTTGGAGGGTGCTTTGAGGTTTGATTTGAGCAAAGAGGGAGCTGGTAGGAGGAGGATGCTTCCGGAAGGGGGTGATTTAGGGAAATTTGACAGAGAGGTTGAGACGAAGGGGGGCAGCAAGTTGGATAAAGATGGGGGGGTAGTTGAAGTGTCCTTTACCAGAACCCTCTCTGAGAAAACAATAAATGCTTCGAAGAATACGCAGACAGCTGTCTCTACCGCTGCCGCAACTTTGACGAATCTCGCGATGACAGCTGGAGATGTTGTCAGCACGGATGGGTCTGCTTTCACTCCACTCGAGAATAGGGATACGTTGCATCGCGAGTGCAACGCTAAGAAGGCAGGGGTTAAATGTGGGCCTCAAGAGTCATCTGACAGGATTTTAATAGGCCTTGAAAGCTGTGCACTTACTGGCAGCGTTACCAAGGAGAGCGGTATAATACTCCGAGGATACAACAATGAGAAAGAATCTGATGCTGGTTTGTATCTGAAAGCAGATACTGGGCTTGAGACAGGATCTACTGGGCCCAATGAGGGGCCCATAGAGACTGGTTCTATGCTTGGGTCAGATAACTTCAGGGGTGCAAGCTCCTCTGCGGGCGGGGTTGATGGGAGACCGTTACAAGTCTATGGGCCCACAGAGGGGTCCAAGATGTCTCTCACAGCTATGACAGTGTGTGTGTCAACTGTTTTGCCAAAATTTTTAGAGTATGGGCCCAGTGAGGGGTCCACCGCTGGAAACAAAGTTCAGGAGGTAGGGCAGACGACGAGAGTTGGGCTCGTAGAGGAGTCCACATTGTCAGGGCCCAAGCCACAAATTCTAACTCAGTTAGCAGACAGTGACGAAGATCCAGCAGAACGTCTGAACCTGGAGGTTGACTTCACTCTTACAGACGAGGACTCTGAGGATCTTGAATTCGTCGCAGACACCCAAGGGAGGCGTTCACCAGAGATGGTTTTGTCCACAATACCAGATACAGCCCCCAGAGGTAGCTCAGAGGCGTCTCAGAGGACTGTTAGGTGCAGAGTTCCCCGCCTACCGAAGAGGGCTCATGCGGAGTCCTTGGATGACTTTCTGGAGAGAGCGACGAGCGCCAAAGCGGCAAAACACGTCAATGGAGGTACTAAAACTTTTCTTGCTAATATTTTAAATTTCATGTCTGATTCTGAAATCTTTATATTAGCTGCTACTTGTGGTTTGGAAGTGTGTGATAGAGAACGTAACGCGTTTCTGCTAAACAAAATGAGGGGTTGGGAATCTGAGAGAGCGAAGCCTTGTGGCCGTGAGGTTATAGGCTCCATTACTAGGGAGAGTACTGGGCCGACTATCATTCACGAGAATGTAGCCAGCCCCGCACTCTCAACAACGATCTCTGCTGACAATATCCCCCAATGAATACACTTTTCTGGAATGTTCGGGATCTGGGGGATAGGGGGAAGAGAGATATGGTTAGGGACATCATTAACAACTCCAAGGCAGAAGTTGTTGGGCTGCAGAAGACCAAACTCCAGCACGGGCTCAAACTCAAAAGAGTTGGAGGCAATAGAATTAAGGAGTGGGTGTTAAGACCGTCAGTAGGCGCCTCAGGTGGGATTGCTATAGGTTTCAATTCGGATATCCTCTCCTGCTTAGAGGTACACGAAGGAACGTTCTCCCTGACGGTCCGATTGAAACGGCGCTCCGATGATTGGACTCAGACGATAACTGTTGTCTATGGTCCGAATGTGGCCACAGACCGGGAGGCCTTCTGGCTAGAACTGGCCGACATTCGACGACGGTGGTCGGGACCCTGGATTGTGGGTGGGGACTTCAACATCACAAGATTTGCTTTTGAGCACAAGGGGAGAGGGGCCAGTGACAGGCACAGAGAGGAGTTCAATAGAGTGATCACGGAACTGGAACTGATCGATATCCCAATCAATGATAGACTTTTTACCTGGACTAATATGCAGGCGGCCCCGGTTATGGCCAAGTTGGACAGGATCCTAGTCTCCATGGATTGGGAAGCTAAATTTCCCCTAGTGTTGGCTAGAGCGATACCTAAGCCTACATCAGATCACACACCAATCCTTCTCGATGCGGGAATCCAAGGATTACGTAGGCCTAGGAAATTTAGATTTGAAAAGGCCTGGTTGAAAATTCGGGGATTCCATCACTTGGTTATGGAGAACTGGGCGCTCCCAATAGCTGGCAGGGACGCGGCAGCTCGCTGGTGTGGGAAAATCCGAAGGTTGAGGAAGAGGCTTGCAAGATGGAACCGATCTAGGTTCTCTACTATCTGGTATGATAAGGAGTCCTTTTTGGAAGGTATTGATGAGCTAGAAAGGATTGAAGAGTCCAGAGTCCTCACCCAAGATGAACGTAACAGACTATTACAACTCCGTGAGAACATAGCCAATCTTTATAGGCTAGAAGAGATCAAATGGCAACAAAGGTCCAGGATTTCGTGGCTCAAAGAGGGAGACGCGAATACGGCCTACTTCCATCGGGTTGCTAGCGCTAAGAGGAGATCCAATCTTATCCTATCAATTCAGACAGCCTCAGGAACTTCACAAGATGAAAAGGTGATCGCCACGACCTTTCAAACGTTCTATAAGGACCTCTTCGGGAGGAAGAATGAGTATAGGGTCCCTTTGAGCGAGAACTACTGGCAGGAATATCAGAATGAATCAGGTCAAAACTTGTCCTCGTTGGAGGCACCTTTCTCAGAAATAGAAGTCAAAACAGCCGTCTCTCAGATGGGAGCAGACAAATCGCCTGGTCCAGATGGCTTTCCCATGATGTTCTTCCAGGTATTTTGGGAAGAAATTAAAGGAGACTTTATGGATCTAATGGAGGAATTTTACCACAACAATCTGAGACTGGGAATGTTCAACTTTGCAGAAGTGGTGTTGATCCCCAAACGTGAGGAATCCAAATGCGTTGGGGATTTTAGACCTATTAGCCTGATTAACTGCTCGGCGAAAATTATCACTAAGGTCCTAGCGATCCGCTTGGGAAGTATGATGGACAGTCTTATCAATAAGACCCAGACGGGTTTCATTAAGGGCAGATGTATTCTGGACTGTGTGACCACCGCTGAACAAGTTATCCACCACTGTCACAAGAGCAATTCCAAAAACTTCCTCCTAAAGCTGGACTTTGAGAAAGCATATGACTCTGTGGACTGGGAATGTTTGCTGGAGGCGCTCAGAGGGAGAGGCTTCGGAGACAAATGGATAAGATGGATCAAACAATGTCTGCATTCTAGTAAAACGGCAATCTCGGTGAATGGGAGATCCGGTCCATCGTTTCCTTGCAAGAAGGGACTCCGACAGGGAGATCCGCTATCCCCGCTGCTATTTACTATTGTTGCAGATGTGCTCAGAAGAATGATGGATAACTGTCGCAAAAAAGGGTGGATAAAACCTGTGGCCAGCAGCCCCACTAAACAAGGCTGCACGATTCTTCAATACGCTGATGACACCCTACTCTTTGGAAATGGCTCTATATTTGAGACAATCTGCTTTAAAGGGGTCCTTTATTATTTTGAGGCCTGGTCAGGCCTTAGGATTAACTTCCACAAGAGCGCGTTGATCCCTATCACGCTATCAGAAGCAGAATCACGGGAGCATGCCACCATTCTAAACTGCGCAACAGAGGAGTTCCCGATCAAATATTTAGGGCTCCCGCTCAAACCAGGGAGACTCTCTAAGGCTGACTGGCTGTCCATTATAGACAGGGTGGAAGACAGACTGTCTGGGTGGAAGGGCAAAGCGCTCTCGCTCGGGGGAAGGGTGGTACTCATCAACTCAGTGCTATCCAACCTGCCCATTTATTACATGTCGTTCTTTGAACTCC
This sequence comes from Hemerocallis citrina, assembly GCA_017893485.1. Taxonomy (NCBI): domain Eukaryota; kingdom Viridiplantae; phylum Streptophyta; class Magnoliopsida; order Asparagales; family Asphodelaceae; genus Hemerocallis; species Hemerocallis citrina. The sequence continues at coordinate 15,267,348 of CM030367.1, forward strand.
CAAAGTGGGTGATTCAAAGGATTGACCGAATCCGAAAAAGATTCCTATGGAAAGGGGCAGATTCAAACAAGGGAGGCTACCACCTTATTAAATGGAATATCGCCTGCATGAAGAAGAGACACGGAGGGTTAGGTATCATTGACCTTAGAGATATGAATCTGGCTCTCCTAGGCAAATGGTGGTGGAAAGTGTTTCACCACTGTGGAGAAGGATGACAGGAATTTATTCAACCCTACCTCCGAGGAAAAGGGACGAGAAGTTTAGGCTTCCGGGTGGGTTCTAAGACCTCCCGCTTCTGGAAAGGAATTACAAAAGCCAGTGGATCGTTCAACTCAGCAGTAACCTCTGTTATTGGTAATGGACGGTCCATCAGGTTCTGGTGGGACAAATGGTGTGGTCCGCTCGCTCTTAAGGACAATTTTCCCAGAGCTGTTTGAAAAAACGAATCGACCAAATATGTCGGTGGCAGAAGCCTGGAAAAGAGGGACCTGGAGGCCGTCGTTCCAAGGAATGCTCTCACCACGTCTGCATCAGCAACTGCGTGAACTACAGGCGAGAATTAACCAATCTGGGGTGCTGTGTGCCCAAGGCCCAGACCAGTTGCGTTGGGGACTGGAGAAGAAGGGAGTGTTCTCGGTTAGATCCCTGTACCACCGAATTCACTATCGGGGATGCAGACCCAGCTGGGCAACAGGTGTTATGGAAGGCAAAAGCACCGCTTAAAGTCAGAGTCTTCCTCTGGCTTGTGCTCAACAATGCTATACTCACCAGAGAGAACCTAGCCAAGAGGCAACCTCACATTGCGACCGACTGTGGATTCTGCAACACACATAAGGAAGATCTGAACCACTTGTTTATTCACTGCACAAGAAGTAAGGCCGTCATGACAGAAGTTCTAAGAGCCTTAGGTGCAAATGACTACCCAAGAGAGTATGAGGAACTCTGGGTTGGCCCCAGATTCGCACCGAACCGACACGACATGAAGGAGGCGTGGTACATTGCCATTGCGGCAGCCACATGGGTGTTATGGCTAGATAGAAACAATTTTTATTTCCGTGCTTCTTGTAATTCTATTTCTGGTAACCTCACTCTTATCATGCATCTGATTTCCTTTTGGGTTACAGCTGCTGCTTCAGGAGCGAGAGGGAGGATTGCACAGGTCTTCCAGGTGGAAGAATTTGACGATGAGGAGATAGAGTTCGGGCCGACTTTGGATTGAGGAATGCACCAGGCCTACATCCCAGTTGCGTCAGTGTCTATTTATGTTGTCTCATCTCTTTGTACTTTGGTTATCTGAGGTTTAGATGTTGAAACCCACCCCCCAGGGCTCTGTTGGGGGTTTTATGTTTTATTTCCTGTTGTTTGAGGGTTAGACGATGATACCCACCCCCCAGGGTTCTGTTGGGGGTTTATGTTTTATTTCCTGCACTGTACTTTTGTTCTCTTCCGGTTCTGCGGGGTTGTTTATTAATTTCTGATTAATGAAACAGGGTGGTTTTATTCCACCTTTTACCTCAAAAAAAAAAAAAAACTTACCACAAGATATATGTTGCCATTCACGATGCCTAATTAAAAGGTAAACGCTCTTTAGTGCCAATTTTTTGTGACATAAATCGGAAGCTAGCTCAAACAATTAATTCTTACACGTAACAACACTCAAGTCTTCTCGACATGTAACAAAATGGAAAACATTACTGATCCACCCTTCAAACTTTAGGGATGGTATTCGTATCCCTAAGTCTCTCGATCCACTTCCTTACACTATCCAAACTATCCACACTATGATCGAACCCAAACTCCCGGCTCTTGCTCATACAACTCACATGCTCAAACTCCAAGTTCACTAAAACACTCACTGCCCCAAAGCAAGCAATCTCCTCCAACCTCGTCTCGCGCAGTCCGTTCCCCATCACAATCTCGTCCCAAACCCCTCCCTTCCCCATCATCCTCTCCGCCCAGTTGGACGCCCCCTCGTCCAACCCACCCTCCACAAACTCCACGTCGAAGCACTCGCAAAGCACCTGCCACAACCCTCTCCACGTGAAAACATCCCCATTGGTACAATTGAAGGCTTGGTTCTTCGCGATCGCAGTGGTCCCCCCCCAAATCTGCTGCTGTGCCAGCAAATCAGCATCCGACACGTCGCAGTAATGATCCCACGTGTAGGTGCTCCCGGGGAATAAAAATGGGGCACCCTCGTGTTTGCAGATTAATGCGTACGTGGCGAGTGTTAGCAGCACGTTGTACAAGCTCCGGTCCGACGCGCCGAGGATGATGGACGCCCGGTGGACCGTCCACGTCACCTTAGGAGAGTAGTTTACCAAAATGTCCTCGAGATCGTAGTAAAAAAGTGAACAGCAAGTCCGGGGTAAGTCCTCTTTGAAGGGGACAAGTTGGTTGATTAACTTGGATTGGGCCGGGTTTTTTAGATAGGCCCAGTAGTAGTGTTTGGTGCCGGTCTGGAGCGCCACGTGGCGGAGCCGGGACCCACGTGGGGTGGTCAACACGTCGAGGACGTTGGTCAGCATTGCTGAGTTGGTGGCTGAGGTGGCGATGTCGGTGTCACGCTCGGCAAACGTGACCCAGAAGAGGTGGGTCACGTGACGGGCGAGCGGGGAGAGGGCTTGGACCGTGGCGGTCCGGTCTAGCACGTCCAGTTGGATGAACCGGCCGTTTAGTTTGTGGAGGAGGGGGTTGTTTGGTGCGAGGGAGCGGCGGGCTAGTCCGTAGACGGTCCAAGGGGAACCTGGAGTTTGTGGGTTGTTCAGGGCATCGACGAGGCTAAGACCGACAATGCCAGTCACCCCGGCAATGAGAGCTACCGAGAGCTCCGGCATGTTTATTTATTGGGAATTGATTGGTTTTGTAGTTGGTGAAGAAGTACTTATATAAGGTTAGGGTTAAGAAAGTGAGGTGGCGTGAGAATAAAGAAAGATGCATGATGTTTGTTTCTTTTATAATAAAAATTGTTATAAATAACTATATATATAATGAGAAGAAAAAAATTGCAACTAGTAGATCTTCGTACCAGAAAGAAAGGAATGCATAAAAACAAACTAATTTACGTCGGAAATTTTATACTAATTTTCATGTCATTCCTTGTAATACAGAGACATTAATATGAATCTTTTATATATGACACTGTTCCGTTCTGAAATATTTTCAAATGACATACGAAGATTATCTATCTATATATCATCCAAATAATTCATTGTATTTCAATATATAATAATTAGCATTTTGACCATAATGATCAAAACTTCAATAATTATCGGTCCTCTAAAATGGTGCTATATAGGTGGCCAACAAGATTCTAAGTGTTAGAGTGAGGGAGAAAATCAATAAAAACCACAGTTTGACAATTGTATGGGGACATGCACATGAGAGCGAGAGCTGTGAGGAGCACAAGAAATTAAAATAAGATGGTAAATTAATAAGGCCTACTTGGACAGTTGCAGCCCATGCAATGCAAGTAGCTCATTTATTTGACTCAGTTAGCAGATTTATGCATGGAGCTCATGATGTAAATTAATTAAAATGGTTTTATGTACGTAGTACATAAACAAATGACTTACTGCAATTTTTCTTCATATAATTAAGAGGCAATATGTCTATATCAATCTTTTTGATACGTACTTTCTGGATTACAAGTTAATTTGATTTATAAATGGGTTTTTAACGTATATGCCCCTAACAAATATGCTAATATCATATATGTCCTTCAAAAATGTGTATTTTCATATATACCCCTAACAATATGAGCTTATTTCTTATTTATCCCTAAAAGTTGCCTCAAACTACATGTTTTTGAAACTTATAAGATTAGTAGCGAATTTGGCTAGAAAACATAATGAAGAAGATGAAATAATAAAGTTGTACTGTAAATTTGTCAATTTATTAAGAAAATTGAAGAAAAATTGAGAAAGATTGATGTGTTTCAATTGCTTTTATAGACGATTCAATTTATAAGAAGTAAGAAAAATAAGCTTAACTAGTAGAAAATGCGTATTTCAGTTATTTTACATAAAATCTATTAAACATAGCTGTATATTTCATAATATTTTATGTTTTTAAAGTAGTTTTAACTTTAGGGATAACTAAGAGGTTGGATACACATTGTTAGGGATAAATGTGAAAATATACATTTGTGAGGGGTATATGTGATATTCACATATTTGTTAGGGACAAACATGTTAAAAACCCTTTATAAATTTATTGCTCCCGTTACAAATAGTTGAAGTTGTATCTAAATTTTAGCGTACGAATTGTTGTAAAGAAAGTAATTATAACGTACTCAAAACATTAATCATGCCAGTTGCAACTTAGTTGAGTTGTCACTGCAGAACATACAAATTAAGAAACTCTGAATGTGGTTTTAACTAGAAATGAACTGGAACTTTGATGACGCTGCTGTTTTTTTACGTTCTACTTTCATTAATACGACTATTCTCAATGTCAACTCTTTCCAATTTCTTTCGATTTTGCTTTTACTGCAGGGTTAAGAGTTCTGGATTATTTCTTGCTGTTCACTATACCTCCCGATGTTTTTTGGCTAAGCACTCATCTATGCTTTTGGTGGCCATCCCTTGGGGAGCCCTCCTCTGCTGGTTTGCTATCTTTATAGTGTTTTTATTTTGGTCTGTGGGGAGCTTGATCATATGTGTGCTCCCCTTTACCTTGTTGCTGGTTGGAGGTTCTGGTTTTTTTGACCCTGATTGGGTTTGGACAAGTTTTGGTTGTGTATTTTGGCTGTTCTTAACTTATGGTATTGTCTACTTGCTTCTTCTGCACTGATTTGTGTGCTCCTCTTTGCTGGTCATGCGGTTTCTACTCTGTTCTGGTTGTGGTTGGTTTTGCTCTTGGCCGTTGGTCTTGTGAGGCCTGTGTTGCCTTTGCTGATCTTTAGTTGCTCTCGACTAGTTTACTGCGTTGCAGCAAGTGAGGCGGCGATCATTTTGGGCCACTTTTGGGATGTGTCTGTGGTGCTGTGAGGAGGCTGGCCTTGTTAAGCCTCTTAGTTTCTCTGGTGCTTTTCTTGTTCTGTGTTTAGGGTTATGCCCACCACTAATTGCGCTAGTTTGTTGCGAGCGGGCCCTTTTCTGTGTTTGTTGCAGTGTGAGGCTCCGGTCTACTCATGGTTGCTGCTCTCTTGCTTTTCGGTGTTCGGAGTTTTGTCCGTCTTTTCTCCTTCGGAGTTCCGAGCGAAGTTGGCGATGAGCTTCGCGTGACGGACCTTTCTGGTCTGCGGCTGTTGTGGGCAGAGGGAGGGTTTCCTTGTTTTCTTCCAGCCTGCCTGATGGTGTCCTGTGTCTCCTTGCTGTGCTTCTGATTGCTTCGTCTGTGATTTCTGTTTTGGGGTTTCCTGGTCTTTGGTTTATCTGTTGTTGTCTTTCGACTGTATTTTGTTTTTTCATAGTTTTACTACTTGTAAAATTGTTCGTTGTATGCTACTCTTTATTTATTGCTATTTAATTTTGGGACTGAAACCGTAAGGCTCTATCAGTCGTATCAAAAAAAAAAAAAAAAAAAAAAAAAAATGAACTGCTGATATAAAAATGCATTTATAGTTGTATACTTATAATAAATCTTTTAACGTGATTTTAACTGACAAGTGCAACATGGGTTGCAACCTTATTTTAGGGATAAAGCTACCAACCGTAAGGACATCAACTTTGGAGTTAGGTATACTCTCTTGTTGTAAAGATGAAACACTTTAAATACTTCTTTTAAGCCCCCTTGTTGGTGTTGCTATGGCTTTGTTGGTTGCACGATGAACGACTTTTGTAAATTAAAGATTTAGATCGATAACGAAAAGATAGGCAATATTAGAATATAATATAATGTTATGGACTAGTCAAAACTTGGAAATGAAGCAGTAGAGTGCATGAATATTCTTCATGGCATGCAATTGGGAAACAGGGATGCAATGTTTGAGTTTGACTCATCAAAAGTAATTCTCAGTGAATTGTGTATGATTTGGTATTGGAGTAGGTTACCTAATTGTCACTGCACAACAAACCGGGCTATGTCATTGGATATGCAAATGTGCCCTTGCTCAAAGATAGATGAAACATGGTGATTCTCGGACTTGGTTTGACTCGTACCGTCCGGTGTCAATGACCACCTATGCTTTTTACTACTTCAAGTACATTTCTAAATCTGTGTATTTTGTAATATTTGCAATCTTAGTTCAGTGACGCAACTCTTTTTTGTCTCTTTATTTTATTCTTTTTTTTTTCGTGTGTATTTTTGTTGCTGCTTATTTCTGTATGAGAGCAAACAAATACGTGAATTATTCAAATAAGAAATAGTAAAGATCGAACCTTCACTATTTGTCGATTCTGACTACCAAAAGCTGTAATTAACTTCAAGATATGATCGTCAGGAATGGCTGAAATCGCTCCCGTGGACCTGCAAATAAGTCTAAAACACCGAGGGTGGCCCCGGCAACAGACCCTCTGACGTCCAAATCAGAAATTCAAAAATATTGTGGGTTTCGATAGTGGATTTGTTAGTTACCTGGTTTCTGAGGAGGTCTTGAGGTATATATAATCGCCGAAGGGGGCAGTTTCAAGATATTCATCTATCTTTACTTTCTGGTGGTTGGATAGAGTCGGTTATGCCATCCATATCAAAAGATCGAGTCTAGACTCCTATCTTGATGAAGAGATAGTGTTTTCAAACTCTCTCTTGTGTATGAGTGGATAGAATCAGTTACCCACTAGGAATAGGGAGCTTAAACTGGGTTTGGTGAATCGGACTCCTTTGCGATAGAGCTGTTGTAACAGTACATATTACAGGCTGAATCGTGTCACTGGGCTTGAAAACGGCCCAGCTTATCTTATAAGGCCTACATTTGCTGAAATTACCGTTTTACCATTTAAAGCTTCAAGATTCGTGCCCGATTTGGATGGTTCCCGATTTTGTTCTATTTTTATCCATATCACAAGCCCCCCACTCTCGAAAACTGATTTTCATAGTCTTTGAGGAGTAATTCGGCCTGTATTTAATGGATAACAGAACTTACCGAATTCTTCGGGGACGTTGGAATCTTGCTCGAGGTGTAACGACGTTATTCTGGTTCATAGAGTATCTAGAATTATTTTTCTAATTTTATTGATTTTTATGATTTTTCCTGAATTTTTGGGAAATTTCCCAATTTTCTAATAATATTTTGGATTTTTAATTTATTAATCTATGTTTTAAAATTATTTTTTGGAATTTGAAAATATAGTTCTAAAATAATAATTACTTTTCTCGGTTTAAAAATAATATTCCTAATTTTTTATTTATTTTTTAAAATTTTAAAAAAATTTCCAAAATTTTAAAGTAATTTTTGGATTTCTAAAATAATTTTTCTGAAATAATAATTATTTCTCAGAATTTTAAAATAATATTCTGAATTTTTCATTATTTTTCAGAATTTATAAAATGTTTTCCAGATTGTAAAAATAATTTCCTGATTTTTTAAATAATTTTTCTAGAATTTTATAATAAGAAAATAAATTTTAAATAATAAATAATACATTAGTTAATCTGGATCGTCGATCGTGAGAAGCCGCTTTCTAAGGCGATCTAACGGTTGAAAAAGGCCAGAGCAACCCACCTCCTCGATTTCGCTTTTTCGCCGAGGAGTATGGTGGGGCCCACGTGGGGCCCGCTGTCAGTGAGACAACAGTGCTGCTGTGGGGCCCACTAGCCACGTCAGCATGAAACCTCTCTGTAACGCCCCGAATCCCAAATCACTGAATTCGAGATGTTCTACAGGATCTTTTCACTTTCTTCAGTACAACTTTACAAGGAAATTCAAACTTTTCTTTTGCATCAGAGTTTACATCATTCATTACATTTACAATTGCACAGCGGAAGCAAAAATATACAACATTTACATAAATGTACAACAACATGATAAAATCTTTATGCATCCATTCCTCTTTACATGTAATTTATCCTGCATACAAAACTGTAGGGTACGTCAGTTTATTCAACTGACGATAATTATACATGGCCATCCTCTCTATGCCAGAAACAGTATAACGAATCTCATTTCTTAACAAATCACAAACTTGTTCATAATAAGAATATAAATCAAAAAGGGAACTCTTAAAGATGTCGTGTCGTGATAGTGCACTTAATCCTTAATGCAATTATTTAATTTACATGACACTAATGCGCACTTGTTCGAATTCTATGCATTCCATACTACATAGGTCCGAGGGCAAGCCTCTTAATCGTTCTTCATTTTTATAGGGTTCAATCCCTCGCCATGACTTACTCTACTACTGTAATTACAGTAAGTATCTTAGATATTTTCCGACCTACGGACTCATGTCTAGGCACTCTGGAGGGAATCCCATCGCTGACATGACTCATCATGCAGACATCCTGTGGTAATTCAGCTCTCACCGTAGACATGACACCACCCGTAGTCTTCAAACATCCCACGAGCGTCGCCACTGGGACGGTACTCTGGAGTAGTATCCTCACCCAGACTCATCATGGGAATTCCTTGGATACGCTCTCGCCGCTACCCAATAGCCCTCATACTCAATGTTTGTCTCTTACTTTCATCACATCTCCACTATGTACTAGTCCTTATTTTAATAGAATCATGAATAAAATCAAAGCTCTAGAGTTAGCCTCTCCCTAAACCGGACTTATTCATTCATTTCAATACATGACCGACCTTGGTCTTCTTTTCAATTTCATTTCAATTCCATTGCCGGGGGAGACTTAGCTACTCTTTCGTTTCAATTTCAAATTCACAATTTCCAGTTTGAGCAAATCTAACTCATGAATTCATTTTCATTGCCTCGGCATAACATGTTCTTAATTTTCATATTCATGTAATTCATCATTCAAGCATGACTCATTTCATGTAAGTTTCTCAATTCAGAAATACGATTCATTTCATATACATTCATGCAGCAGCAAAATAGATTTAATCAACATCAGTCACAACTTTTTAACAGTAATCAAAAATGAAACTTCTGTCATATCAAAATCCACTCTGTACAGTCGACTTGGAAAAGGACCAGTCGACTTGTACAGTCAAATCAGATTCTTCATAAATGCTCGGGAGAGTCGACTGCTGCACCTGGCCAGTCGGCTGTCCAGCAACTTTTCATGTTCACAGTGTTATCCTCGTGACAGTCGACTGTTATCTCATCAGTCGTCTGTCCTGGGGTTTTTTTTTTAGCAGTTCATTTCTACGTTCAGCTCAGTCGACTTGCTACGCGCATTCAGTCGACTGGACAGATCCATACTTCAAATTAAGGGATTATCTAACAGTTCTTACATGCACTTGCATCATGATATCAATTTACAATATACATATATTCATGTTTCATAAACACAGCGTCTCTTATTGTTCAGTAACATCGCAAACATGAAATTTCAAGTTACTAATGTTATCTCTTCTTCGAGGGAATATTTTAAACATGCATTCACACTTATTCATAACTTTCGTGTAGAGATAAAACATGAATCTCAATTACACCAGAACAATCACAATAGAAACATATCCCAATTCATAAAATTACAGACATATTCAAATTTAACCGATGCATCGGTCGACTGTTCATAACCTCAGTCGACTGCACCAGTCGTTCCCAGTTTCATTAATTATCCCTAGTTCTTTTTCCACATGCTCATGTCTACTTATTCTCGTACATCCTGAAGGATATGAGTTTACCCTCACTACTTTATTTCAATTATTCACATATATGTTATGAAGCTCTCTAACAAATCATGTAACGGAAGTCTCGGATCAGTCGACTTATCTACACGACAGTTGACTGTACCGACCCAATTCATCTTTGTTTTCCGTGCCATTTCTACACTATTAGTCCTCCATAATTATCAACATAAACATACTCAAGCATTTCTATTACGTACTATCTTACTTCTCATGATCACAATAACAAACATTATAATTACGGCATGTTCTCTACATTAGAAGTCCTGAGAAACACCCACCTTATTTGACGAAGTAATCGAAATCCAGCAAAGTTCCTCAATGCAGTGCCGCACTCCTTGCTCCTTGCTCCTTGTTCCACACCGAATCCTTCAGAAAGCTACTCGGCCTCCACAGAAAGCACACACACACAACTCTCACAAATACCTCTCTTATAATATTAATCTTAGTGTAAAAGAGATAGGGAATGAGAGGGGGTATTTATACACAAATTAGAGTGAGATGAAGGGTTAGGATGCACTAGGGAGTTGGAAGATCAAGGGCTAGGATTCACTAGGAAGTTGTAAAACTACCCACACCTCAAGAGTAACCACCCATGATCTAAGCCCACTCACCCAATCCGGCCATACCTTGTGCCTTGTGCACGTGTACATTGAGTGCATGTGCACACACAACCCGCACTACATAATTTGTACATCAAGTACCCGGTAAATAGGAAGAAAAGATACTACACATTACAAGTTGTAGAAAAATAATAAAAGGGTTTTAAATCCATGGGCTTAAATTAGTTGGGCCAAAAATAAATATTTTTAAAAGAAAGATAAGTAAATTAACATTTGGGCTTTAGGGAAAATCCTTATAGAAAACAATATGCTTATTCATCATGTTGAAAATAATCGGCAAAATATTACACGTGCATACAACGTGCAACAAAATAAATAATCTTTATATATATTAGAAAAATTGGGGTATTACATCACTCTCTCCTTAGAATAGTTCCGTCCCCGGAACTACAGCCAAGAGCGAGAAAACAGAAAACACAACAACAAAACAAAAGATACAAAGATACAATCAAGCAAAAAGCTCAGGATAGTCCTTCAACATCCTCTCCTCAGATTCCCAAGTAGCCTCTTCAACCAAGTGGTTTATCCAGGCTACTTTGACCATCGGTATCGTCTTATTCCTCAAGACCTTCTCCCTACGGTCAACAATCTCGACAGGAGTCTCGATGTAATTCAGGTCTAACTGCAAACCTTCCGGCACTTTAGGCAAATGATTACTCGGATCTGGAATATAACCTCTCAGCATAGACACATGGAAGACATTGTGCACCTGAGACAACTCTCCCGGTAATTCAAGCCGGTAAGCAGTTTTTCCGATCCTTTTCAATATCTTATATGGGCCTATAAACCTCGGGGCTAACTTCCCGCCTTTGCCAAATCGAACCACACCTTTGCTGGGCGATACCTTCAGAAAGACGAAGTCACCAACCTCAAACTCAAGGTCCCTTCTCCGGTTGTCTGCATAGCTTTTCTGCCTACTCTGAGCTTCTACCAACCTTTTCCTGATCAGATCAATCTTCTCAGAAGTCAGCTGCACAAGCTCAGGACCAAACAACTGACGCTCCCCAACTTCATACCAACAAACAGAAGTCCTGCACTTCCTGCCATACAAAGCTTCATACGGCGCCATCCCAATGCTAGCCTGAAAACTGTTGTTGTAGGCAAACTCTACCAAAGGTAAATGCCTTTCCCAACTGCCTCCGAAGTCTAGTATACAACACCGAAGCATATCCTCAAGAATACGGTTGACTCTCTCGGTCTGCCCATCGGTCTGTGGATGAAAAGCAGTGCTGAAATCTGTCTTGGTACCCAAAGCTGCCTGAAGACTCCTCCAGAAATGCGAAGTAAACCGCGCATCTCGATCAGACACAATAGTTGAGGGAACACCATGAAGTCTGACAATCTCACCAACATACATCTCAGCTAACTTGTCCATCGAAGCAGTGAGTTTCATCGCCAAAAAGTGAGCGGACTTGGTTAGTCGATCGACTATGACCCAAATTGCATCATTGCCTTTAGGACTCTTAGGCAATCCCGTAATGAAATCCATACTGATGTTATCCCACTTCCATTCCGGAATAGGTAACGGCTGTAATAGACCTCCGGGTCTCTGATTTTCGGCTTTGACTTGCTGACAAACCTCACACTTCGCAACAAAATCAACCACATCCCGCTTCAAACCTGACCACCAGAAATGCTGTTTGATATCTTTGTACATCTTAGTACTTTCAGGATGTACCGACAAAAGAGTAGCATGTGCCTCCTGAAGAATACTCTCCTTCAGGTCCGCCTGATTTGGAACACACAGCCTATCTCCGAACCACAGCACTCCATTCCTGATTTGAAATCCGGGCAACCTGCCAGCACTAACCTGCTCCTTCATCTCCAAGATATCAGCATCAACCTCCTGACTTGCAATGATCTTTGCATTCAAAGTAGGCTGAAGCCTCAACTGAGCCAAAGATGCTCCCAATCCTTGCAAGACAACTTCAATACCTGCTCGATCCAACTCCTCAATCAAATGCCTCTGAGCTATAATCAAACTGGCCAAACTGCTCTTGCGACTAAGTGCATCAGCAACAACATTAGCCTTTCCAGGATGATACTTGATCTCAGGTTGCATATCCTCGAGCACTTCCAACCATCTCCGCTGCCTCAGATTGAGATCTCTCTGCTGATATATATACTTCAAGCTCTTGTGGTCCGTGTACATATTCAACTTCTCACCGTACACATAGTGCCTCCATTGCTTCAGGGCAAAGATAATCGCAGCCAACTCCAGATCATGAGTCGGATAATTCTTCTCATGTGGTCGTAGTTGCCTAGACCCATAAGCGATTACTCTACCTTCTTGCATTAAGACACAACCAAGCCCCCGATTTGAAGCATCGCTATAAACATCATACTCAACACCTGCTCTAGGCAAAGCCAAAATAGGTGCAGTATTTAGCCTATCTTTCAACTCCTGAAAGCTCGCCTCACATTGCTCAGTCCACTTGAAGCTCACATTCTTCTTGGTCAGTCCAGTAAGCGGTACAGCTATCTGACCATAACCTTGAATGAATCTCCGGTAGTATCCAGTCATCCCAAGGAAACTTCTGACTTCTTTCACTATAGTAGGCCTAGCCCAATCTCTCACTGCCTCTATCTTCTGAGGGTCAGTTGCCACTCCCTCCTTAGAAAGGATGTGACCTAGGAATGCTACTTCAGATTTTCAGAAATCACACTTGGATAACTTGGCATACAACTTCTGCTCTTCCAACTTCTGCAAAACTGCTGCCAGATACTCGGTGTGCTCCTCCTCTGACTTGGAGTACACGAGAATATCGTCGATAAACACCACGATGAAAGAATCGATAAACGGCCTCAGAACTCTGTTCATCAAGTCCATGAATATCGCGGGTGCATTTGTCACTCCGAATGGCATAACTAAGAATTCGTAATGCCCATGACGAGTTCTAAATGCAGTTTTGTGCACATCTTCAGCTTTCACTCGCACTTGGTGATATCCTGATCGAAGATCTATTTTGGAGAATACAGCTGCTCCTTGTAGACGATCGAATAAGTCATCAATTCGAGGAATCGGATACTTATTCTGAACAGTGACCTTATTCAGCTCTCGGTAATCGATACACATCCTCATCGATCCATCCTTCTTCTTTACCAAAAGCACTGGTGCTCCCCAAGGTGACGCACTAGATTGAATAAAGCCCTTCCCCAATAGTTCCTCAATCTGCCGTTTCACCTCATCCTGTTCCACTGGGGCCATCCTATACGGTGCCTTAGAGATGGGTGCACTTTCCGGTTGAACAGTGATGCTGAACTCTACATCACGATGCGGGGGTAACCCAGGAAAATCTTCCAAGAACACAGTCGGATAGTCCCGAACCACAGGAATCCCTTGCAATTCCACAGGAGTCTCTTCCTTGCGGATAGTTGCCACCAGCTTAGAACACTTCTTCTTCCCTTGGAACGTGACTTTAGGTCCACCTGGAGCCTTCACTGTTACCGTCTTGGTCTTACACTCGATGCTTGCACTGTACACCGACATCCAATCAATGCCAATGATAACATCGACTCCCAAGATAGTCAGCTCGATCAGATCAATGCCAAAGATTCGATCTCTAATCACTATCTCGCAATCAGCATAATACCGATCAGTGGTCAAAGTTTCCCCTGATGGAGTAGCTACTGCTAAGATCTTGCCTGGAAAAATCTTCGGTTCAACTCCCAACACTTTAGCAAATCTAGGAGACACAAAAGTATGAGAGGATCCAGTATCGAATAACACAACAGCTTTCTTTCCATTAAGATAGAGTTCTCCTGTTACATAATACACACCATTACATAACAGTTTCACAATATAAGCGGAAAGAAGAAATGACAAAACCACTAAACATCAGCCCTCGTACCAGAGATGACCTGATCTGCCTCATCAGCATCAGCTTCCGTCAAGGCAAATACTCGCCCTGATTGGTACGGCCTCTTCCCAGTCTGCTGTATTGGCACATTGTGATTGCCAGCCCATGGTTTGAGACATTGAGATTTGTAAAGTCCCGTCTCACCACAGTTGTAACAGGTGACTGCAGAAGGTCTCCCCACATTGTTTCCAGGTCCTCCAACTACACTGATAGTGTTCGCCCCTGTCGGTTTGAATCTCTGTGCAGATGGTTGCCCCTTGAAACTCCCCGATTGTGCAGGCCTCTTCCCGGGCTGCCAGTTGTTCCTCCGGTTCTGAACAACATGGGACTGCTCCATATCCGCCTCCGTCGCTGCCGCCCTCTTCACCAGCTTGTCAAATCGCCTGATACCAAGGGGTATCATATGAGTCCTCAAGCTCAGCCTCAACCCATGCTCGAACTTGCGAGCCTTCTTAGCCTCATCTATCACCAGTTCTGGAGCATACCTAGAGAGCTGAGTAAACTTAGTCTCATACTCCCTCACTGACATGCTGCCTTGCTGAAGTGACAGAAACTCCATTGCCTTCTTCTCCTGGACGTCGGAGGGGAAATAGTGGCTGCGGAATTCTTCCGAAAATTCCTCCCAACCAAGCAACAAGCCTCCCATGGTCCTCTTCATCGACTGCCACCAAACAGCCGCATCCTTCTCCAACTGCAAAGTCGCCAACTTGACCTTGCTGCCCTCCGGTGTCTCCAACACCTCGAAGATCGTCTCCACTTGCCGAATCCAGTTGTCAGCCACATCTGGGTCTGACTTTCCCTTGAACACTGGTGGTTTCATTCTCTTGAACGATTCCACTAGCTTAATTGCCTCGGGTACTGGATTCACCAGCCCTCTTCCTTGGTTCACAGCCACTGCGTTCAGCGTCTGGTAAACCCTTGCAAGCTCGGTCTCCAGGTCCAAACCTTCACCATTCGTAGCCCCTCTTCTCGACATATTCTGATGCAAAAGATCCATTAAATTCGAAGTATAAAACAAGAATTTAAACCAACGTGCATTTTATTGAATTCCAAAGTTTATACATTCGAATTTAAAAACATTTTTGACATCAGAAATGAAAGAAATATAAGCTACAACAATCTAACTCCTACGGGTCCTCTTCGCTGCTCGAAGTTCTTCCCGTAGTTCATCCACTTCATCCTTCAGCACATTCGTCAGGTTCTTTCTCTTCTCAAGTTCCCACACTCGGTGACTGAGAACAGAGAAATCGTCCTTCCGCTGCGCCAGCTGAGCTTCCAAAACTCCAACTCTCTCTTTCAGGGTTTCCACTTGCCTCTGAAGAGAAGCCACAGTGCCACTCAGAGCTGGTCCCTCTTCTTCATCGGAAGAAGAATCGTCAGATGAATCTGGAGGTGGGGTATCTCTCGAGATTCAGGCCACTCCTCATCATCAGAATCTGCTTGCCCAGGGTGATACTCGTCCTCAGAATCAGCCTGTCCAGGATGGTACTCTTCCTCAATAATATGCCAGTCGTCGCCTCCAGCAGGGTCGAAGTGATCAGCCATCTTAGAATAGAGAGGAAGAAGCATAAATCATAGAGCAACACAAATGTAAGTCACTTACATTTAAATCTCTAAACTCAGACACACACTCTAATGTCCACATCTAGGGTGTCGTTCCTTATAAATTTGTACAAGTGTGAAAGCATAGAAAGCGTGACTCTGATACCACTCTGTAACGCCCCGAATTCCAAATCACTGAATTCGAGATGTTCTTCAGGATCTTTTCACTTTCTTCAGTACAACTTTACAAGGAAATTCAAACTTTTCTTTTGCATCAGAGTTTACATCATTCATTACATTTACAATTGTACAGCGGAAGCAAAAATATACAACATTTACATAAATGTACAACAACATGATAAAATCTTTATGCATCCATTCCTCTTTACATGTAATTTATCCTGCATACAAAATTGTGGGTATGTCAGTTTATTCAACCGACGATAATTATACATGGCCATCCTCTCTATGCCAGAAACAGTATAACGAATCTCATTTCTTAACAAATCACAAACTTGTTCATAATAAGAATATAAATCAAAAAGGGAACTCTTAAAGATGTCGTGTCGTGATAGTGTACTTAATCCTTAATGCAATTATTTAATTTACATGACACTAATGCGCACTTGTTCGAATTCTATGCATTCCATACTACATAGATCCGAGGGCAAGCCTCTTAATCGTTCTTCATTTTTATAGGGTTCAATCCCTCGCCATGACTTACTCTACTACTGTAATTACAGTAAGTATCTTAGATATTTTCCGACCTACGGACTCATGTCTAGGCACTCTGGAGGGAATCCCATCGCTGAGACTCATCATGCAGACATCCTGTGGTAATTCAGCTCTCACCGTAGACATGACACCACCCGTAGTCTTCAAACATCCCACGAGCGTCGCCACTGGGACGGTACTCTGGAGTAGTATCCTCACCCAGACTCATCATGGGAATTCCTTGGATACGCTCTCGCCGCTACCCAATAGCCCTCATACTCAATGTTTGTCTCTTACTTTCATCACATCTCCACTATGTACTAGTCCTTATTTTAATAGAATCATGAATAAAATCAAAGCTCTAGAGTTAGCCTCTCCCTAAACCGGACTTATTCATTCATTTCAATACATGACCGACCTTGGTCTTCTTTTCAATTTCATTTCAATTCCATTACCGGGGGAGACTTAGCTACTCTTTCGTTTCAATTTCAAATTCACAATTTCCAGTTTGAGCAAATCTAACTCATGAATTCATTTTCATTGCCTCGGCATAACATGTTCTTAATTTTCATATTCATGTAATTCATCATTCAAGCATGACTCATTTCATGTAAGTTTCTCAATTCAGAAATACGATTCATTTCATATACATTCATGCAGCAGCAAAATAGATTTAATCAACATCAGTCACAACTTTTTAACAGTAATCAAAAATGAAACTTCTGTCATATCAAAATCCACTCTGTACAGTCGACTTGGAAAAGGACCAGTCGACTTGTACAGTCAAATCAGATTCTTCATAAATGCTCGGGAGAGTCGACTGCTGCACCTGGCCAGTCGGCTGTCCCGCAAATTTTCATGTTCACAGTGTTATCCTCGTGACAGTCGACTGTTATCTCATCAGTCGTCTGTCCTGGGTTTTTTTTTAGCAGTTCATTTCTACGTTCAGCTCAGTCGACTTGCTACGCGCATTCAGTCGACTGGACAGATCCATACTTCAAATTAAGGGATTATCTAACAGTTCTTACATGCACTTGCATCATGATATCAATTTACAATATACATATATTCATGTTTCATAAACACAGCATCTCTTATTGTTCAGTAACATCGCAAACATGAAATTTCAAGTTACTAATGTTATCTCTTCTTCGAGGGAATATTTTAAACATGCATTCACACTTATTCATAACTTTCGTGTAGAGATAAAACATGAATCTCAATTACACCAGAACAATCACAATAGAAACATATCCCAATTCATAAAATTACAGACATATTCAAATTTAACCGATGCATCGGTCGACTGTTCATAACCTCAGTCGACTGCACCAGTCGTTCCCAGTTTCATTAATTATCCCTAGTTCTTTTTCCACATGCTCATGTCTACTTATTCTCGTACATCCTGAAGGATATGAGTTTACCCTCACTACTTTATTTCAATTATTCACATATATGTTATGAAGCTCTCTAACAAATCATGTAACAGAAGTCTCGGATCAGTCGACTTATCTACACGACAGTTGACTGTACCGACCCAATTCATCTTTGTTTTCCATGCCATTTCTACACTATTAGTCCTCCATAATTATCAACATAAACATACTCAAGCATTTCTATTACGTACTATCTTACTTCTCATGAGCACAGTAACAAACATTATAATTACAGCATGTTCTCTACATTAGAAGTCCTGAGAAACACCCACCTTATTTGACGAAGTAATCGAAATCCAGCAAAGTTCCTCAATGCAGTGCCGCACTCCTTGCTCCTTGCTCCTTGTTCCACACCGAATCCTTCAGGAAGCTACTCGGCCTCCACAGAAAGCACACACACACAACCCTCACAAATACCTCTCTTATAATATTAATCTTAGTGTAAAAGAGATAGGGAATGAGAGGGGGTATTTATACACAAATTAGAGTGAGATGGAGGGTTAGGATGCACTAGGGAGTTGGAAGATCAAGGGCTAGGATTCACTAGGAAGTTGTAAAACTACCCACACCTCAAGAGTAACCACCCATGATCTAAGCCCACTCACCCAATCCGGCCATACCTTGTGCCTTGTGCACGTGTACATTGAGTGCACGTGCACACACAACCCGCACTACATAATTTGTACATCAAGTACCCGGTAAATAGGAAGAAAAAATACTACACATTACAAGTTGTAGAAAAATAATAAAAGGGTTTTAAATCCATGGGCTTAAATTAGTTGGGCCAAAAATAAATATTTTTGAAAGAAAGATAAGTAAATTAACATTTGGGCTTTAGGGAAAATCCTTATAGAAAACAATATGCTTATTCATCATGTTGAAAATAATCGGCAAAATATTACACGTGCATACCACGTGCAACAAAATAAATAATCTTTATATATATTAGGAAAATCGGGGTATTACACTCTCTCCTCATCTGCACGTGTGTAGAGTGTATCAAACTTCGACTCATAATTTGGAACAATCTGAGTCACTCATTGCATGTGGCATGAACCACGAGACAATCGAGCGGCACACGAGCAATGAAGCAAATGATCTCCTTGGTTTCGCTTTTGCACTAAGGATAGGTGGTGGGGCCCACTTACCTCTTGGCAAGTAGAGGCGGCAGAGGGATAGGTGGCAGTGCCTACAGGACCTACGGGAGCGCGTGGGAGCGCCACGTGGCTCTGCTGTCGATCAGGGAAGGGAAAACTGCACTGGCTCACTAGCGGTGCGGTGGCATTTCGTGGGGCCCACGTCGCAGCTGCAGGCCCACGTGGAGTGCGCTGGTTGGCTGCTGCACGTAGGGCCCAGCAGTAGCCGCTGTCTTTCTCTTCTTGATTTTTTAATGCGCTTTGTGCGTAAAATGTTATCATGCTTTGCGCGTTGATCAAATATATATACTAGTAGTTTACACGTGCGTTGCACATTTTAATAAATATAGTTTTTTAAAATAAAAATTTAAATGTAGTCTTGATTTGAACCTAGGATATCCTTTATAATAATTATGCACCTGTGTTACACAGGGTTGGTAGAATGAAAAAACATTTACAAATGACACTAAGGCCTTCTCCCATTATAATATTATATATATATATATATATATATATATATATATATATATATATACCGTATTTGTATGCGGTAATTCATATTTTTACGCATTTTGAACACATTTTTGCCACTGTTTTGTCCCCCGTAAATTCAGAACCTCTTCACCCTTTGCTCTTCACCTTACTATTCATTTCTCACTTCCCAATTGGCTCCCCTCCTCCAAATTTGGGGGCAAGCTTTTACTTCTCAACTTCAAACTTCGGTGCGAGCGAAATTTCGTCAATCTTCAAAGACAAGTATTCTCTAAATTGTTTTTAACTTTAGATAGCCATGCATAGAACCTGGTCGGATATATCCTCTTCTTCTTCTAGTAGTGGGGGAGTGGAGGTGTTATCTAGCTCTTGCTCTCCCAAGAAATTGGTTGGTTCCACAACTATAGTCGAAAAGATAGACCAAATTAGGGTTGACAAAGATTGTTCTCTTTCCCGATTTCATCCCCCTCTCATCCCCCTCTTAGTTCACCAATATCCTAAGGAAGTAGCTGAGGTAGTACAGCATGGGGCCACATATGATAAATGCGACAACTACCCCATTTTTAGGCTGATCATGTCAAGTCGATTCTTACGAGGGAGGAGATAATGAAGATAAGACTCTGTTTCGGGATCCTTGTCTAATACGAGGTGTTTCTTCCCGGTCCCGGAGTTAGAACTTTCTCTAGGTTGTCGAGAGAGTATTGTATGTTTCCTTTTGACGCATTCTACGTCGGGTTGCGTCTGCCTATGTCACATTTCTTTGTAGCCGTACTCAACTGGTATAGGCTTAGTGCGATCAAGTATGTGCCTAACTTTTGGAAGAACCTTACTGGCTTTATTCTGCGGTGCCAGGAGATTAGAATTAATCCTACCCTGAGGCTGTGGAGGAGGCATTTTAGGCTTCATAAGTAGCAGGTATGCGACAATTGGTACTATGTTTCTCCCCGTCCTAAGAGGGGTGGTGATCGCCATTCCTAACTCTATCAAGAATTGAAGGTGCAAGTACTTCATCGTTAAGAGTTCTAGGTCATGGGGATTCCCTATTAGGTGGGAGAGTAATGTACCAAGGAAGTTGACAATAGAGCCAGAACTGACAGATGAAGAGTTGAAGATTAATGATACTCTTCTTGCTGGAGGAGAGATTAAGTGGAGGGATGTCACGAAAGGGGTTCTTCATTCAGCAGGACTGAGTCCGATTAACCCTAGTATGGCTCTCAGATTTTTGCATTTAATTCTCACATTTCAATTCCAGTACTTCCAAATTTTTCTTTATGATAATTCCTTGTTCTAATGCCTCCTCTTGTTTTCTCTTTGCATAGGCAATCAGTATGAATTTCCTGGTTGTCCTTGTTAATAGGGTTGCCATCCATAATAAGGACCTAGATGATAAGAAGAGAAAGGGAACGAGTCACCCCGGGATCCTAAAGGCCGCTATGGGTTCCCTGCTTCTACTCCAATGGAGATGAGCCCTGCCAGGGGGAGCTCGTGCTTGGATGCAGTCTTAGCCCTCCAACAAGCTCCTCTCACTCTTACAGCCGATGAGATATTCACTGAGGAAGAAAAGAAGGTGTTTAGTCTAGATTGGGGGGTGAAGCGGTGTGATGCGATCTTGGGGGACTCTGTGAAATGCCTTGATGTGGTTCAGCATCTCCCACTTCCTCAGGACCAAAAGGTTCTGTAGAAAGAGTCGATCGATGGCTCCATCTTGGAGCTTTCTCGATGTCTTGTTTCGGTGAGTCGTTTGTCTTTCAGTCTTTTAAATTTAGTCTTTAGACTTCACCTTCGAGTCTGAAATTTTTCTAAGTCATTTTCTTTTCTTTGCAAGCTTCTTGAAGGACTGGGAATCTGATTAAGCTGATATAAGCCGAGGAGAAGGAGTGGATGCATGAGGCTATTAAGGCTGATAAATTGTGGAAGAGGGCCGTTTTGAGTTGGAGGCGGCAAAGGGCGAGAAAGATGCCCTCCTCGCTAGCTTTGAGGAGGAGCTGAAGAAGCTAAAGGAGAAGGGTGCAGAGGATCAAGAAGCAGTGGTAGCGGAGGCAATAGCGGCGTGATAGCTGGGACGGAGGTGAAGGCATTGGTTCATCTTAATGAGGTTGGATAAGTCGTATGCCAAGGCCATTGCTGATGTGGTGGAGCGCGTCCCCAACTTCGATAGAAAGGGGTATCGCGTCCCGAGCTTCTTCTGAGAATGGAGGCATTAGTTGAGGAGACCGACGAAGAGGAAGGGAACGACGCGGGTGGGGTTGGTACCCCTTTGGCTTCATCTGATGATGAAGGGGCTTGATCTTGCAGTCTTTATAGCTTCTTCCTTACTTATTTTGATGTTCAATTTGCATTTAGTATGACATATTTTGTAGTAGCCTAATAGGGGATTGGCCACCGCTTGTTGTATCTTTGTATCTAAATGAATGAGAAATTAGAAAGCTTTTGTGTTGGAGTATCATACCTGTTTATATCTCTTGTGTTGGATAATTCTATTTGGAGATGGACTGGAAATTTGTTCACCTACATGGTCGGATTCGAGTGGTAGTGTTAGGATCCGAATTTGCATGCTCATGTACCCCCAACATTGTTGCGGTGTAACACATATTCCTGGAGTTGTAAGGATCTAATTTAAGCGTTTGACCTATCGTTTCAATGATGACTCAAAGTCCTACAAGTTCTATTTAGAAATATACCAAGGGTTCATCCATCTTGTGGGTTAAAATTGGTCCTCAGCATCTCCGTTTCTCACGATCTAACAAACTATGCCTTTTGTGGAGTTATTGAGCGGTTCAACAAGTTGCAGGAGCAATTTCGAATAGTGAGCTGCTCCACACTTACTTGTTTGCAAGCGGATAAAATGGCGTCGAATCAAGTGTTAGACTTCTCAACTTGTTGTTTGGGAGTTTCAACGAGTTGTAGGAGCAACTCTGAATGGTGAGCTACCTCGCACTTGTTTGTTTGCAAGTGGCTAAAGCGGTGTCGATCCAATTGTTGGACTCCAAACTTATTGTTTGAGGGTTTCAACGAGTTGTAGGAAAATTCCGAATGGCGAGTGGCTCTGCACTTTCTTATTTGCAAGTGGCTAAAGCGGCATCGAGCCAAGTGTTAGACTCCAAACTTGTTATTTGAGGGTTTCAACGAGTTGCAGGAGCAATTCCGAATGGCAAGCTGCTCCGCAATTGCTTGTTTGCAAATGGCTAAAGCGGCACCGAGCCAAGTATTTGACTCCAAACTTTTTGTTATAGTTGAGTCGTAGTCGTGCCTTGAGTGAACAGGTTTGATGACCATGCACTGATGTTTGCGAGAAACAAAATGTATAGGAAAAATAAACTAAGTTTTATTTAAAGAAAAACTAAGTGGCTGCTTCAATAGTGCAAGCCTTTATTACATACTTTGACCGTACCAAAAGTGTCGGCTTTATTAAAAATAAGGAAACTAGATCTTCTAGAGGGTGTTAAGCTTCCTTATGATATCTTCTTCCCCCTCGAATCTTCAAGTCGATATGCACCCGACGGACCACTTTGGAGATCCGGTACGGCCCCTCCCAGTTGGGAGCAAGCTTGCCTTTCTTGCGAGGATCAGAGATTTCTAGTCTACGGAGGACTAGGTCTCCTTCTTTGTGATTTGGTGGGCAAAACTTTATTGTAGAACTTCTCGATTCATTACTGATAAATCTGTCTTCTCAAGACTGATTTCTCACGGATTTCCTCGATGAGGTCAGGTTGCCTCTAAGATCGTTTGAGTTTTTTTCTTCATTGAATGCTAGCAGGCGGGGGGAGGGAAGTCCAACTTCAAGGGGGATTAAGGCTTCACAGCCGTAAGTAAGGTTGAAGGGGGATTCTCCTTTCGGGGTCATCTTTGTGGTTCTGTATGACCACAAAATGCTTTGGAGCTCTTCGACCCACAATCCATTAGGGGATTTGTCAAGTCCCATCTTGAGGCCGTCGAGGATTTGTTGATTGGCATTCTCGGCTTGGCCGTTGGACTGATGGTGGGAGATGAATAAGAATCGTTGCTGAATCCCTAGGTCGGTGCAGAACTTGCAAAATACTTTAGTCGTGAACTGAGTTCCATTGTCAGTTACTAAGACTAGAGGGATGCTGAACCAATAGACGATGTTCTTCCAGAAGAACTATTGGGCCTTATTTCTTGTGATGGTTGCTAGTAGTTCTGCCTCGATCCACTTGGAGAAGTAATCGATGGCTACCACAATGAAGCTTCTTTGACCAGTTGCAGGAAGGAACGGTCCGAGAGGGTCTATCCCCTACATGGAGAAGGGAATTGGGATGGGCATGGAATTGAGTTCGGCCTGGGGTGTCCGTCTGATAAATGAGAACCTCTGGCAAGAAGCGCATTGATGGACATACTGTAGAGCATCGCCGATGAGGGTAGACGAAAATAACCATGGTTCATAATCTTCTGAGAAATGGATCTGGCTCCCATGTGAGCGCCTCCAATGCCTTCGCGGACTTTTTTTAAGACCATACTGAGCTTCTTCAGGGGAGAGGCACTGCAAATAGGGCATGTCGTCCATCGGAGTATAAGAGCGTTTGTACATGATTCCCTCAATGAGTGTGTACCGCTCCGGCCTTACCCGTATCTTTCTGGCTTCTCTGGGGTCTAGTGGGAGGGTTTCTTTGTCGAGGAATTCAAACAGTGGCTTCCTCCAATCATTTTCAGGTATCAAAGGAGGGATCACCATGAGTTCTGGGCTTTCATCTTCAATGTTAGGCCTGAGCAGAACTTCAACCAGAACAGTGTGGTTGAGTCCTTTAAGGGAAGAGGAAGCCAACTTGGATAGGGCATCTACCTGTCCGTTCTCTTCACGGGGAATACAGGTGACTTCTGTTTCTTGGAAAATGGCTAACAGTCTCTTGATGTGTGCTAGATACTTGATCATATGGTCGTCCCTGGCTTCGTATTCTCCTTGGACTTGGTTCTCTACCAATTAAGAGTCACTGAACACTTTGACTCACCGTGCCCCGGTCTTGCAGGCTAAGAGAAGGCCCGTGATTAAAGCTTCGTCCTCTACTTCATTGTTGGAGGCTTGGAAATTGAGGCGAAGTGAATACTGGAAGGAAAACTCATATGGACTTGATAAGATAACTCCGGCCCCACTTTCCCTAATGCATGAGGATCCATCGACGTAGACACTCCAGAACGAAGGGTTTTTGCTTTCCTCAGGTTGGGGGGGGTCAAGAATAATGTTCTCCACAATGAATTCGGCTAAAGCCTGGACTTTGATGATCGTCCTCGGCCAATAGCTGATATCAAACTGGCTCAATTAGATGGACCATTTCATAAGTTCCTCAGAGTTCTCTGGTTTGTGTAGGACCTGCATGAGCAGTTGGTCAGTGAGGATCACTACTGAATGCGTCTAAAAATAGGGGCAGAGCTTGCAGGCAACCATGATCAGATCGTAGGCCATCTTTTCCATCTTTTCCATCTTTTCCATTGTTGAATAATGGAGTTCTGCATCATGGAGGACTTTACTTACATAGTAGATCGGCTTTTGGGTTCGGTCCTCCTCTCTTACCAAGATGGCATAGAGGATTTGATCTGGCGTGGCCAAGTAGATTTATAGCGTATCTCCTGGCTTGGACTTGCTCAAGAGCGGCAAGTTGACCAGATAGGCCTTAAGCTGCTCAAAGGATACTTGTTGTGACTGTCCCCACTCAAAACTCTTTTCCCCTCTGAGTACCTTGAAGAACGAGAGGCACTTCTCTCCTGACTTGGAGAGAAAGCATTTGATGGCGGCAAGATGCCCTATAAGCCTTTGATCTTCCTTAACACTAGATGGGGGAGCCATGTCTAGTATGATTTTGATCTTCTCTGGGTTGTCCTTCCCCAGGAATTTGTTAGATGACACCCCGAAGGCACATTTAGAGGGGTTAAGCCTCATATTGTGCTTCCACAAAACATTGAAGGCTTCTTGGAGGTTGCTCACATGATCTCTTTGGTTGATGCTCTTCACGAACATGTCAGCCACATATACTTTCATGTTCCTGCTGATCTGACACTTGACGACTATATTAACAACACGTTGATAAGTGGCTCTGGCATTCTCCAGCCCGAAGGGCATGACTCTGTAATAATAAAGGCCTTGGTCTGTGATAAAAGAGGTCTTCGAAATGTTGGGGGGAAACATTCTAATCTGCTTGTACCCTGAGAAAGCGTCCATAAAAATTAAGAGTTCGTAGCCAGACGTGGCGTTAATCAGGGCATCAATGCTGGGAAGGTGAAAGGGATCTTTCATGTATTCTTTGTTCAAGTCTGTGAAGCTGATGCATATTCTCCATTTGCCATTGGCCTTCTTTACCATCATCATGTTTGCCAACTACTCAGGGTAGCTGACTTCTTGATAAAACGGGCGGTTAGGAGTTTATCCACTTCTTCCTTAATAGCATGTTGTCGGTCTGAGGCAAACTTGCGGCATTTTTGCTGGGCCGGCTTGACTTCAAGGTTAACACTGAGATGGTGCATGATCAGCTCCTCTAAGATACTGGGCATATCGCTAGTGGTCCAAGCGAATAGGTCTTGGTTTCCTCTGATGCACCTAATAATCTGCTCTTTGACCTGGTAAGGGATGGTTTTGCTGACTTGGAATGTCTTGGTCGGGTTCTCCTTAGAAAAGGGGATTTCTTCTAGTTCATCCACCAGCTCCGAGATAGCTTGGCTGCTCCTTTAGGGGAGTTCTAGTGCGTTGAGGGAAAGGATCAAACCTCCCATCGAAGTCATATAGCATTTTCGAGTAGTCTCTTGGCTTCCCTTGACTTTTCTCACCCCTACCGTGGTCTGGAATTTCATCTTCATGTGAAAGGACAAAGGTATGGCATGAAGCTCAGTTAGACCGGGTTGGTCGATGATGGCATTGAAAGCAGTTTTCACATAGACAACCATGAAGTCCATCATCTATGTACGGGTTGTCGGAACATTCCGGGCGGTCACATCAAGAGTGACTACTCCTTTGATTGTTACTGACACACCTGAAAACCCGTGGAGAGTGTATTTGGCAGGTTTTAGGCAATATCGGGAGAGCTTGAGGCCCTTTAATGCTTCTAGAAAGAGGATATTGAAAGAACTACCATTGTCGACCAGGATCCGGCCTACTTAGTTATTGACCATGCTGAGATTGATGACGATAGCATCACAATGGGGAGTTCGGATGCCTTCTAGATCCCTGTCTGAGAATGTTACCGGAGTCCCAAGGTTCTTGAGCAGTGGGAAAGTGGAAAATTCTGTACCGAGTTAACTTCTCGAATGAAGGCCTTTCAAGAGGAATTCAACTCTCCCTCCCATCAAACCTCCATGAATAAGATGGAGGATGGCCCCAGGTTCGGAGTCTTGGAACTCAGCGGGCCTTTCGGTTCACATGTTAGCTCCCCACGGTGGAGGAGGATCGGCCTTGGCCAACCTGACGAACTTGGCCAATTTCCTACACTGAATGAGGGCTTCAATCTCCTCCTTAAGGGCCGGACAATCATCCGTATCATGGCTATGGTCCATTTGAAAGCAGCACCACTTGTTCCTGTTTCTTCTATTACCAGGGGTATTCATCTTCGGGGGAGGTTGTAGCAAGCCTTCCTTGTCTACTTCTATAAGGACAGCCGAGATGCTGGCATTAAGGGGAGTAAACTTTTCAAAATGAGGAGGATGACGATGCTGACCGTTATTGTCTTTCTGGAGCTTCTTGGGACCTTCATCCCACCCTTCCATTTGTTTCCGACGGGGGATCCTTCTGATCATGGGGATACATGGCCTCTTCAGCCGAGATGTACTTCTCACTCTTTAGCAGAAGTTCTGAGAAGTCCCGAGGAGGCTTCCTGGTGAGGGATTCCTTCAGATCGGCATGGTTGATGTTGTGTCTAAATGCTACAAAGGTTACTAATTGGTCGAGAGATGCAATACACCGAGCTTCAGTGGTAATGTGCCATACATAATCTCTCAAGTGTTCACCTTAGCTCTGGCTGAGGGATAGCAAGGATGCACTTATTTTCTCAGCTCGGCGGCTACTGACAAAATGGGTGAGGAAAAGTTCTTCAAATTGATTGAATGAGAAAATGGAGGTTGGAGATAGGAGAAAGTACCACTCCTTTGCTGGGCCCTTCAACGTGGCATGGAAAGTTTTGCAGAGAAGCACGTCTGAGGTTTGATGGATCATCATGAGAGTTTTAAAACTCTCGATATGATCAGCAGGATCAGACTCCCCATTATAGGAGTCGAAGTGAGGTGACTTGAAGGTTTCGGGGACCGGGGCTCCCATGATGGTCCTGGAGAATGGAGGTCTGCTCGGTCAAAAATTCTTGGCTTGATGATCCTCTTCCCGGTCGATGTTGTTGAGGCGGTCTTCCATCTCTCGGAGGCAGAGAAGAACCAAGTCGTCCCTTCGATCAGATCTTGTCGACCCACAGGACTCTCCTTCATGTACGGTTGCGAGACGAAAATCATTTGTTTGTCTAACTCTGTCTGGAGTGACGTTGAGGGCTTGGAGTATTTGATTTTTGAAATTATCAAGCTCTTCTTTGGTTACGGGTGCATGTTCATCTCCGTTGGCCCCATGAAAAATCGACTGGCTGCGATCTGACTCATTTTCTGCCGAGAGGGAAGTGACCTTCTTTGTCCCCTGGGAGAGGGGGTTATTCTACACCCCCTTGGACAGAGGGTACTTCTGCACCCCCTTGGAGAGGGGGTTCTTCTATGCCTTTGCCTTCGAGGAGAGTGACTTCTCCTGTTTCACAAATAGAATACTGAAAAAATAAAATTTAAGACTTGCTAGAAGAGAATTTGTGCCTATGTGTTAAAGAAATATTTTAAAATATTGACAAAGAATTTAACCTCAAAAAAATAAAAATAAAAATAAAAATTTGGTGCCTACATGTTGAAATTTTTGTATAAAAAGTTTAACAAAGAATATAACGTTAAAAAAATTGGAAAATTACATGAATAAAATAAAATTTTAAAAAATTGAAGAGGAAAATAACTTCAAAGTAAAACATTTTGGTGCATACACACACACACACACACACACACACACTAGGTTTGCCCGTTGACACGTGCCTACGACACATCTTCGGAAAGGTGCACCTGATTTGATTATATAAAATAGTTGTAGAGGTCCAGCAAATTAATTGAAGTAGCAAACATATTATATGAGGAAGCAGTAATCTACCTTTAAGCTTAACCGTCGCCTTGTTGATCATTAGCTTGAACTTACCTAGAATTCATATAGTTTGTTAGAAATACTGCATAATTTTTTTTTTAACTTCAGCATCACTTTTAGATGCTTGTAATAGTTATGCAAGAACATTATCATATAAGTTTTATAAAGCTTACTCTAATTCCATAACCACTATGAGCATGTTCGTCTGAGACTCAGTTTGCAATTGAAATACCTCTGATTATTATTTCATCCAAAATGAAATACATGAAGTTCTCAAAACTCTAATCCAAGCTAATCATTTCTTTTATCTCAACATTGTCTCCCTATTGCACCTTTATAAAAAAAATTAAAATGGATAAATCAAAAATTTACTTTAGCTGTCTTTATTGAGTGGAGAGTTTGCACCCTTCGCTGGTAAACTCCAGTCATCTCAATCCTATATATCCAAACATACACTTAAAGTTCTTATATATTATGTTATCCATAGTCTCTAATAACCAGTGAAGGGAACACTTCACGATAGTATTTTCTCTTGTAGTAAAAAAATTAATGTTGCATATTTGCCAAGTTATTTTAGGTTGCTGGTCAGCTTACCTGTCCTGTTATGGTTTGGAAGCCCAAATTGAGGCCACCAAATAATCTATCTCTCACTTGTGTACATCTTAAATCAAAACCAATAAAAAACTCATCAAATAAATCACCAAATTAAAATGTTTTAAACCAAAAAATAAAATAGTCATACATCTCTGAACTTAGATCCTATGCACACACAAAATTCGAGTCAACAAAAAACTGAGCAATCCCCTACACACACAAAATTTTAAATTAGAATGAGAATTCGGTTAATGAGATTAAATTAGAGTCATCGCATCGCATATAGAGGCGCTTGATTTGGTGGAGGAGAGTCGCCGATACGGAGTCGCTTGATATTCGCGCTCAATTTGGTGAAAGGGAGTCACGGATATGGAATCAGCATCGGATCAGATATCGGCGATGACCTCTTGATTGAGGTTTGACATTGGATTTGAATTTTAATTTGCTTTGAGATTTTTAAATTTCAAAAATTTCAAAAATTCAAAATTTTAAATTTTCATAAAATTTTAAAACTTTAAAATTTTTAAAAATTTTTAAATTGTTTATTTTTATTTATTTTAATTGTTTATATTTTTTTATATTTTTTATATTTTTTATATGTTTTTTATTTTTTTGATTTTTTTTTGATTTTTTTTTGAATTATTTTAAAAGTTTTTTTAAAATTTTAATTTTTTTAGTTTTTAAGTTTTTTATTTTTTTTCATTTTTAAAATTTTTTAAAATTTTGTTTTCTTAATTTTTTGATTAGGAGAGAGAAATAGAGAGAGAGAGAAAGAGAGAGAGAGAAATAGTTAAATAAATAAAGAAGTTGTTTTGGGTGTGAGAATTTGAATTTGAGTTTTGGGGGGAAACTTTTGAGGGGAATTTTTGTTTTATGAGGTTCGATCTGGGCCTTTTATTTTGGGGGATTGAAGGATAACCACTTGATAGATTTCTTTGTGTTTTATTATATATACTAGGTATGCCCGTGGGCACGTGCCTACGGCACGTTTTCGGAACCGCATATAAATTTATTTGAAGTTATTTAGTTGTATGAACTGCATATAAATTTATACATTATACATGCTAAGATCAAAAGTCATTCACTATACATCTTTAACAAATATTCGTTAAATTGTTTCAGTTTTTTAGTTATTTCATCTTTATTTCTCTTAAATTTTTCAATATTGACTTATCCAATTCTCCAAAAACCTAGCTATTTTTAAAGAAATGTGAGCACATCTATTAAAAATATGGACCATGCCAGAATTTTTTTTCTTCTAAGTATAAACAAATACAACCAACTTTCTAATACAATCATCTTCTCTATACAGCCCTCCTTGGAAATTTTATTGTTTCCTAATTGGTTTCTAATATAATCACCTTTAAATTGTTTCCTACGGCACATTATCCTGAAGAATGATTAATTAATTAAGTTATTTAGTAAAAATTTCGACAGTCTCCTCTATAATTTTACAGGCAGTTAATATTAATCATCTCCTAAACTTTTCATATTAGCCAAGATACAAAATAAAAACCTAGATTTTGTTTGAAAACGTAATAGATTTTTAGGAATTATAGTAAAAATTTTGACTGAATCTCCCCTTAAATATTAGCCCTTTTAGAGCAATTTCTTACGGAATTCTGCTCACAATTAAAAAATTAACATCACATGCAGTCAATATGAATCCTCCCCAGGTCAATCCAAGCAACATCACACACGCATCATATATATAGGGCTCTGGGGGAAAAATCTTCATATTACTAAAGATACAAAATAAAAACCAATATATCCTTTGAAAACATAATAGATTTTAAGAAATTTAGTAAAAATTTCGACAGAGTCTCTCCTAAAATATTAGCCCTTTTACAACAATTTCTTATGGAATTCTACTAACAATTAAAAATATAACATCACAGACAATAAATATCAATCTTCCCCAGGCCAAACCATGCAACATCACACAGGCATCATATATATAAGGCTCTGGGGGGAAAATCATAATATAATGCAAGATACAAAATAAAAACCAAAATTTTGTTTGAAAACGTAATGAATTTTTAGAAAAACATTTTAAAAACCTTTAAAAAACCAAACACAGAACCCAATATTCCAAAACTTTGCAGGTACAGATATTAACATAACTATATTATATCATCATTATATACAGATACTTACATAATCTCACAAAATGCTAAATATTACAACTATTATATCCTTTACCAAAATATACACCAACCAACCGAATGACCAAAAAAAATTTACAGTGTTGTAGAAAAACACAATACTTCAAGTCTTAAAAAATGGGACCAAACAGTGTACCTAAAAAAATAATAAAAGTTTTGAAACAAATAGTAAGAGTTTACAATAATCAATCAAAACAATGAGAGTTTTAAAACTAACTAACAACAAACAACCAACAATAACTATCAACAAACACCAAACAAAACCTTTACATGAAATAATGCAAAAATGAGTTAACTTTATGGAACCTTCTTCGAAAAAATGGTAAAAAACACATTCGGTCAGCTCTATTAAGGGTATCTTCACTTTTTTCTTTTTGTTCTCTTTCCTTTCTTTTCAACATTGAGAGGTAAGATGTTTGAACTAAAAGTACTGGTATCTTGTGAGTGGAAAGATCTGTGTTTGTCTTGAAGATGAAATAATTAACTTGTTGCTAGTTACTATCTTAAGTAAATGTTACGTACTTTTGATTGGTTTGATGTGGTTCGAAATTTATGTAAATGCAACAGAGATTTCTTATTTAATTGATCAGTTATAAGAAGATAACACTGACTTTCTCAATCTTATCTTTTTCTCCACACACAAAAAAAGAACAGCATCGTTTTTTGCTACATGAAGAACAGCTCGATTAGGTTCTAGTTGTATAATAATGTTTCCTGTAGCAATTATGCATTTGAACTAATTTAAAGTATTTAATTCTAAGTTTCAGTTAGATACTTGACGCAAAAAAAAAAATGTACTCATTCAAAACCTTTGAATACATTTTAGGACAATCACAAACGAAAGAAACTTTTGGAATAGAATAAAGATCAGAAAATTTTGAAAATTCTTGACACATGAAAATTGTGCATAGTTCTAATAGTTCTATTAGAATTTTTTGATAGTTCTAATAGCTCCCACTTTTTTGTAAAGTGTGCATATTAAGTGTGCATATTTGATAGTTTTAATTCTAATTTTTATATTCTAATTTTAAGAGGGAGAATTAACTAATACCTGAATTAACAGGCCTATAAAATTTCAGGTATTTATGGTTCATAATTGACATACACTCAATCCAGATTTCTTATTCTTCTAGCTCACACTATGTTCATATACAGTAATAGTTTGAGTTTTTTTTCTCTTTTTTTAAATTGAGATAATTGGAAAACAGATGCTACCGAAACAGTATATGCCGTTATATTGTGATATATTTTTAAATTTCTCAACTTTAGGCTTTAGATGTAGCAGCTCATGTAGTTTATTTCAGCATCAAATGGTGTTTATTATAATGATATTTTAAAACCTGTCACTTGTTGAAAAACTCCTTTACCTCAGTCTAACTTATATGTGTCTTATTCCTCTTCATGCAGCTAATGATGCTCCTTTCATGTATAATGGCATTTTTCTTAAATTGCACCATATTTTAAAACACTACCCTCAAATCTGCGAAAATCTAAAGGTTTGTTTATCTCATTAGCACTAGCCCATAATTACCTTCCTTCCTTTACGTATGCCTTTTTTCTCCCTTGAAAATGAGAACCCTCCTTGCACTTTTGTTTGTGACAGGATTTTGTCACAGTAGGACTCGGTTGGTTGTTGTTTCGAGGGCTTCCTTTCGATTTGGTTAGTCGAATCTTCTTATCATACCTACCAATTTATGTTCTTGTATTTTCTCTCATTGATAATAATGTTTAATTTTTTTCTTTTTCTTTTTCAGCTAAATATTATAGGGCAGGGGCTTGGTTTTGTGGGGTCCTTTTTATATGCTTACTGTAAACTTAAAGGTAAGTAGGTACTGATAGATGGAGAGAGGTCATTTATGTAAGAAGATCAAGACGGAACCAAAGAAATGGGATATGGACGCAATTTTGTGCATTTGTGGACGATTTTTGACGGAAGTGTATGTGCATGTATGCCATAACTAAACATTTAACTTCACTATGCATGTATAGAAATGAAGGATTAGAGAGGATTTTAATCATGAAGTTACTAATTTAGGCTCACTACAAACTGCATGGGCTATAGAGGCATATCTTTCCCGGCGTTTCCACAACGCGCCGCTATAGGTATAGGAAAATTTTATTTTATAAAAAACACACTCTCTGTAATGGCGTGTGGCAACAACGTCGCTATAGCCTCAAACAGTAACATCGTTATATATATATATATATATATATATATATATATATATATATATATATATATATATATATATATAACCTATCGCGGCGGGTATATATACGTGCCGTTATAGGGTGGGGGTAAATAATGTTCTGAAAAGCTACCCCGTTCTAAACCCTCGCCCCCTTTTTTACTTCCCCCAATTTTTACAACCCTAATCCCGCTCTACTCTAATCCCGCTCTTCTTCCCGCTATACTCTAACTCTAATCCCGCTCTACTCTAACCCTAATCCCGCTCTTCTTCCCACTCAGCACACACCGTCTCCCCTTTAAACCCATCGCATTTCTCCCTCCCCTTCCCACTCACTGCTTCACCTCCCTCGCGGGCACATCCCTCGCGTGCACCACCCTTGCCGCTCCTCCTTCGCTGCTCCTCCTTCGCCGCTCCTCCTTCGACTGCCCTTACCCATCGTCGTTGCCCTTGTCGTTGCCAGCGCTCTTCGACTACCGTTACCCATCGCCGCCGCCCTTGCCGTCCTCTCTCACCCCATCAATAAAGTAAGTTGGGTATTTCCTTTAAATTTGTTAATCTTTGTTCCTTTCCTTTCCTTTTTCCGTTTTTAAAAATTTTTTGTTTTACTTGATGTTTAAGTCTATTTTGGGAATTTTATGTTGATCTTAAATGAAGTTAGTGTTTTTGCCTTACCCTAATTGTTGGAACGAGGATTAGTCCAGCAGAAAAGGTAACTTGCCTACATTTATTTGTATTAGCTCATTTTTAATTAGTGTTTTTTTAATTCCTACTCGACTAATTTCCTTTCCCTTGCTAAGTTGGGTATTCCAGAACAAACTTATTTTAACCTTAAAATGTTTAAATTTGAACTAACTTCTTTTAGTTAGAATCACATATGATTTTGAATATTTAATTTTAAATATATATGGCACCTTGCTTCACTTAGAAAGCCAACTTTTGTGTAATCTCTCCCGTAAGGTGATACAAGGCAATGTTGCATTTTTCATCTTGCAGTTTTAAAACTTGTAATTCTGTTCTTTTTGTATAATATTTGAGGGGACTAAGACAAGTTGATTATTGTTGTTTATACTTCTTCTCTTTCTGGTTTTGTAGTTTTGTTATTTATAATCGTCTCTTTTTTATACATAAAATTAAATTTTGTGGTGTCGTTCTGTTTAACTAGCAAATGGTTATTGGATTTCTAATATTGAACTTCAACTAGAACATGTTTTTACTTCACCTTTTCCCTAAAAAACAAAACATGTTTGTTTTATCTGATGTTAGATTGTTTAAGTTTTAACATTAGCTAATTTTGTTCAGTTTCAATTGTTGTAGCCTTAGGGAGACACTGAGATATGCTTGCGAATCGTGCCTTACAACCTTTTACCTTATTTATCGATTTTCAATTCATCCATATTCTAAATTTTCCCTTTTGTCAATTATATATGTATGTAAGGTTAATTGCATAATTATTTGCACTTGAAGCAATTTATCTTACATACAGTATAGTATGATACTCTTAGAGTCATCATGCAGTTTCATGATACTTGCATTTAGCTAACTATCTTATGATACACAATATGTATCCTAATCTGACAATTATGCTTTTTCGACATGTAACTTTGATTTCTCCGTTCAAGGATATCCCTTTGTTGAATAAATATTTTTAGTACGTACTATAGACTTCACTAGAACTTATAGTTGATATTTGTTATCATATACAGTTGATGCTTGGAACTATTTTTTTTTATGTATTGATTTTTAGGAATAGGGAATTTGCCATCGAAGCCCCACTAACAACCTTCATTAACCAATCTGGCATCACTCTCTCTCTCTCTTTCATTTGATTAAGTGAATTTATTCTGTATTGATTTATAGTTTCTACTTGAATAAGTGATTTTTCTCTGATGTCCCAAATTTGGAGTGAAACTCTCCTAATAGCATGCATCTAAAATCTCCTAATATTCTATAGGCAGAGCTGTGTGACGGAATTTTTCTGTTGGGAAATCATTTTCTTCTATTTGGCACAAAAAATTCAGAGAAACTTATGATTTACGATTAAACATTGTCTGAAAATTTGGTATTGGTATCAGGCTTCAACCTGTGATTTATTGGCAGTGTCAGAGAAATCAGCTGGGAGTTTCAATAGCGAACTACCTATACAGTATGGCCGGTATTTGAAACCATGCATTAACTATCTTTCTCTTTTTCTAAAATCTGGTATGTGAGAGCTATATACCATACGTATCTATTAGCGTTGGTCAAGATGTCTCGCTGTTAAAAAGTTAATTTTTCATTTTACAGAACAACTGATTGTCTAAAGAACTAAAAACTAATGATTTCTTACCTCCTTTTCCAATTCTGCATGGACGATCAGGTTTAATGTTACCCTGCTCCCTTTTATATTTTTTATATATATAATATGATATATCTTAGGAAATGTTTATATCATAAATAACTACATTTTTCTGTATATCTATATCTGATTAATGTTATTTTGTAGCAAAATTTTTTTTACGCTGATGTTGTTAACGGATGGGTGGATAAATCAGTCTCTAAGAAATAGAGGGACTACAAGAACTTCCTAAAAGGAAAATACTATGTGCCAGAGAGGACCGAGGCTGAGAATGCAAGGGCGGTTCCCGTAGGTGTGACACCACAAGATTGGCAATTTCTTGTTAATTTTTGGAGAAGTGATTTAAGAAAGGTATATACTAACGCAACTTCCGTCCTTTTGTATTTTATTGATGATATATTTTCATTGATGTTGCGAATTATAATCATTAACAGAGAAAGGCTGACATCAGCATAAAAAGCCGAAAGATGTTGAAACTGAAGCACACTACTGGGAGCGCTAGCTTTGTGGTAGTTCGATATGAGCTGGTAAACTACGCTACAATTTTTTTTTGAAGTCTTTTTATTATAGTTATATACAAGTCACAGATATTATAGTTTTTTGATTTTATGACTAAGACATCCGATTCATTTTATTTGAAGTAATTTATTATAGTTCTAAATACTGATCTTACTTGTATATAAGAAGCATCAAATGAGGGAGAGAAGATCGGCGATGTAGATTTTTTGAAACTACCCACACGGGTAAGAATGGAAAATTTAGGGATGACGTGGCAGCCGATATTGTGGTAAATAAAAAGCTTTCAAATTAATTTCAATTTGGTATTTAATCTTTTCAATAAAATAATTTTGAAAATTAAATTTGTTTTTGGTATCTTTTGCAGAAGGATGCCAGAAAGAAGATTGAAGAAATGTCATTTTCTTCTTCCGCCGATCCATTGATGCTACAGTGTCAAGTTCTCTCCGAATTGAGGGGACGCAAGCGTCCCGGTCGTGTGCGTGGGATGGGGCTAGGACCAACACCCACCAGCGTCTTCGGTTCTCGTACATGTTCTTCCAGTGGGGCCGGGCCCACACAGAACGATGTTGATCAGCTGAAGGCAACAGTGGCACGTCAGGAGGCAGCAATGGTTCAAATGGCGATGTTAGTCGGGCAACAGTCACAAGGAATTTCAACTCAAGCATCGGTTAGTATTCTACGACTAAATACCCACTTTAAATAAGAGTCAACATTAGTATTGTACAAATTGAAATTATATAGGATGTAGGACATTAATATTCTCATGAATATCTATCCTGAAATGGCTATAATTGTATTGAATCTCTAGTTTTGCACCATGTTTGTGACTAGATGTATAGTTTAGAGCTTACTGAATGAGTAGATTTGAAGATTCTGTGGAAAATATTTGGATTAATGTGTATGTGTTTGTTATGTGGGATTTTGACTCTGTGTTGGTGTAGAGTGTAGTTTTGAATTGTATCATATAGTAGGCTGAGTTTTTCAAGGACTATCGTTAGTGTAATTATCATGCTTATTATGTAAATTGTTTATTTGTTCAATGGTTTTGGTTGTATTTTAGTAGTTTTGTACAATAGTGGTATTAAATATCTGCATAAGATGAGTATAGTGAAAATGTGTGTGGTGTGTTAGTTTGGAGGATCTAAGAATATTTTAGGTGAAGAAGACTGACTATGAGACTGAATATTATTCTTTATAAGCTATAAACAGTTCTAGTGGACGGGTTTTACTACTCGTTATTTACTGATTTTTTACTGATTTAGTGTCTTGAATTATAAGCCATCATCATAATGGCAACAAATTTGTCCAAAAGATGAGTGTAATGAAAATGCGTGTGTTATGATTGATACAACGATGGAGAATTAGGTGATGGGTGAAAGTACAATAATAGATTGGATAAACTTGTTTATTTATTAAAAGTAGTGAGCGAACCTTAATTTTTTGGTATACAACACTAACATATCTCAGATTTACCACGAACAAAAGAACCATAAGATACAAACAATGAAGTAACTGATCAATATGACAGTGAGGTGGCAGATTTACCACGACCAAAAGAACCATAAGATACAGACAATGGTGTAACTGTTGGCAATTGACCATCATTGAGCTAACTTCACATTAGATTATTCACACTACAAAAGAAACCAGATTTTCCGGCATTTTTTTACGTCCATACCGGCGTTTTTTTACGCCGGTGAAACTTTCACCGGCGTTTATAATAGCGCCGGTCCAAATGCCGACGAAGCGAGCGTCGCGGAAACGAAGGGGTCTACACCGGCAGTTTTAATGGACGCCGGTAAATGTGACAACTACACCGGCGGTCAGAAAATGCCGGTGTATGTGGGTCTTTGAGTGCCGTTCTTTTACACCCTATATACATTCACCGGCGGTCGTAAACCGCCGGTATTTATACATACACCGGCGTTTATAGAAACGCCGGTGTGGAACGAAAGTATATCGGCGGTCATAGAGCGCCGGTGTATGTGCGTTTATGAGTGCCTGGTTTTCCCTACTTACAAGCACCGGCGTGTCCAAAAAATGCCGGTGTAGTTATATATAAAATGCCGGTGTACGTCGGTGCCGTTACAGCTAACGACATTCACCGGCGTGTGTGGGAATGCCGGTATATCGCACACTCCAACAAATTGATTAGATAGACCGGCGTTTTTTAAAACGCCGGTCTACCTCTGCCCGTTTATTTTCGATACTCCGGTTTTCCGTTCGATTTCAATTCACAGTTTCATTTACAAAACCTGTAAACTAATTCACAACTGATTCAACCAATTTCGTTGCATATTACTGCACAAATCACAACCAAACACAAGAATAATTAAAGATAATCAAGCTTCACACGTGTCATATCAACGTCCAAATTCATTGATTAATTAACAGTGTCAGAATTAACAAATTAATATAGGGACTAACATCCCAAATATCCAAACAAACCAGTCTGACAAATATCCAAAATATCCCAAATTAAAAGTCTGACATAACAACAGCAAGGAGGAGGACATAAGAACAACAACTATACAGCAAGGAGGACATAAGAACAGTAAGGAGGACCGCAGATTCATACCCCTCGAGTAGCTTCGGCTCTGATCATCAGAATTTGCTTCATCTGGGCGACCGCTCTGTGAAAAAAAAACAATAGTTTAATTCAACAGTAGACCACAATACAGAATATACATATTTTTTGAACTTGCAAAAAGAACTACCTGTATCTTAAATTATAAGATCAAAGTGTCAACTGCAAATGGAATTGTTAATGATATATACAGAGGTAAAATAATTACATTGCAATGCTAAAAATCTAGTACTTAATTTTGTTTTTAAATATATCTAAAAAACAAAACAAATGAAAATTCAGTATCTAACTTGATACCTTTATATTCTCATCTGATTGGGAATATCCACTATCTAAAACAGTAAAACAAATGAAAATTCAGTATCTAAGCATGTCCTTCATGGATTGTTCAGACAATCCATGAAACTGTCATCGTGGACGGAAACCAAATATAAGAAAAATAAGAAAAATAAGATAGGGCTCATATCAAGTGTATTTTTAGGGAACTGTCATCGTGGAAGGAAACCAAATATAGAAGCCAGAAATGGAAACAGAAAGAAGAAAGGTAGAGACTTTGGATACACCAGGCTAACATAGCGGCATTTTCCTCATCTCTCTCTCATCCCTTGTTTCCCTTCAGCACACGAACACAAAGAGACATCAGCAACAACAGCAACAGCGACAAGAAAAACAATAATAATAAATTATTATGAAGAAGATGTCTCTATATGGGTTTCCAGATCTCCACTCGAGCCCTCTCTTTCTAATCACAGCCCAATTAAGAACATAGACCACAGCCACTAAACAATCCAATCACAGCCCAATCAAAATTTTCCATCCTGGATCTTAATGAAATAAGCTTCATTAACAGTGAAAGAAAATGAGGATGCTAGCAGCATACTTAGTATGGAAGTGAACCCATTTTTTGTTAAAAAATAATGCCAAAGATGGCAATCAGCTTCATTAACAGTATCTGAAGATGAAAATTTCCATTATCTGAGCTTATATGTTGCTCTACTAATTCACTGTGCCCAACCAAATCTAAAATCCAATTGTTGTGCATATCCGGCCGGAGGATTTTGGCATACGTACCTATAGCATCCTCAGTTCACAGTGAACCCCTTTTGGTCAAAAAAACATGCCAATCTGACAATCAGATGCATGAAAATAAGCTTCACTAACAGTAAGAGAAGATGGGGGTGCTAGCAGCATACTTAGTTTGGAAGTGTACCCATTTTTGGGGGAAAAAACATGCCTAAGATGGCAATCAGGTTACTTTAACAGTATCTGAAAATGAAAATTTCCATTATCTGAGCTTATATGTTGCTCTACTACTTCTTTAGCCCAACTAAATCTAAAACCCAATTGTTGTGCATACCCGGAGGATTTTGGCATACAGCTATAGCCTCCTTAGTTCACACTGAACCCATTTTGGTCAAAAAAACATGCCAAGATGACAATCAGATGCATGAAAATAAGCTTCACTAACAGCAAAAGAAACTGGGGATGCTAGCAGCATACTTAGTTTGGAAGTGAACCCATTTTTGGTTAAAAAATCATGCCAAAGATGGCAATCAGGTTACTTTAACAGTATCTTAAAATGAAAATTTCCATTATCTGAGCTTATATGTTGCTCTACTCTTCTTTAGCCCAACTAAATCTAAAACCGAATTGTTGTGCATATCCGGCCGGAGGATTTTGGCATACATACCTATACCATCCTCAGTTCACAGTGAACCCATTTTGGTCAAAAAAACATGCCAAGAAGACAATCAGATGCATGAAATCAGCTTCATTAACACTGAAAGAAAATGGGTATGCTAGCAGCATACTTAGTTTGGAAGTGAACCCATTTTATGTTAAAAAATCATGCCTAAGATGGCAATCAGGTAACTTTAACAGTATCTTAAAATGAAAATTTCCATTATCTGAGCTTATATGTTGCTCTACTAATTCACTCTGCCCAACTAAATCTAAAATCCAATTGTTGTGCATATCCGGCCGGAGGATTTTGGCATACGTACCTAGAGCATCCTCAGTTCACAGTGAACCCATTTTGGGTAAAAAAACATGCATGCCAAGAAGACAATCAGATGCATGAAATCAGCTTCATTAACAGTGAAAGAAAATGGACATGCTAGCAGCATACTTAGTTTGGAAGTGAACCCATTTTTGGTTAAAAAATCATGCCAAAGATGGCAATCAGGTTACTTTAACAGTATCTTAAAGTGAAAATTTCCATTATCTGAGCTTATATGTTGCTCTACTACTTCTTCAGCCCAACTAAATCTAAAACCCAATTGTTGTGCATATCCGGCCGGAGGATTTTGGCATACGTACCTATACCATCCTCAGTTCACAGTGAACCCATTTTGGTCAAAAAAACATGCCAATCTGACAATCAGATGCATGAAAATAAGCTTCATTAACAGTGAAAGAAAATGGGTATGCAAGCAGCATACTTAGTTTGGAAGTGAACCCATTTTTTGTTAAAAAATCATGCCAACGAGGGAAAACAGGTAACTTTAACAGTATCTTAAAATGAAAATTTCCATTATCTGAGCTTATATGTTGCTCTACTAATTCACTGTACCCAACTAAATCTAAAATCCAATTGTTGAGCATATCCGGCAGGAGGCCTTTTGGCATACGTACCTAGAGCATCCTCAGTTCACAGTGAACCCATTTTGGGTAAAAAAACAAACATGCCAAGAAAACAATCAGATGCATGAAAATAAGCTTCACTAACAGTGATGCTTATTTGGACATGCTAGCAGCATACTTAGTTTGGAAGTGAACCAATTTTTGTTTAAAAAATCATGCCAAAGATGGCAATCAAGTTACTTTAACAGTATCTTAAAATGAAAATTTTCATTATCTAAGCTTATATGTTGCTCTACTACTTCTTTAGCCCAACTAAATCTAAAACCCAATTGTTGTGCATATCCGGCCGGAGGATTTTGGCATACATACCTATACCATCCTCAGTTCACAGTGAACCCATTTTGGTCAAAAAAACATGCCATAAAGACAATCAGATGCATGAAATCAGCTTCATTAACAGTGAAAGAAAATGGGTATGCTAGCAGCATACTTAGTTTGGAAGTGAACCCATTTTTTGTTAAAAAATCATGCCAACGAGGGCAAACAGGTAACTTTAACAGTATCTTTAAATGAAAATTTCCATTATCTGAGCTTATATGTTGCTCTACTAATTCACTGTGCCCAACTAAATCTAAAATCCAATTGTTGTGCATATCCGGCCGGAGGCCTTTGGCATACATACCTAGAGCATCCTCAGTTCACAGTGAACCCATTTTGGGTAAAAAAACAAACATGCCAACAAGACAATCAGATGCATGAAAATAAGCTTCACTAACAATTAAAGAAGATGAGGATGCTAGCAGCATACTAAGTTTGGAAGTATACCCATTTTATGTTAAAAGATCATGCCAAAGATGGCAATCAGGTTACTTTAAAAGTATCTGAAAATGAAAATTTCCATTATCTGAGCTTATATGTTGCTCTACTAAATCACTGTGCCCAACTAAATCTAAATCCCAATTGTTGTGCATATCCGGAGGATATATTTTGGCATAATCTGAAGCTTATTTCACAGTGAACCCATTTTGGTCAAAAAAACATGCCAAGATGACAATCAGATGCATGAAAATAAGCTTCACTAACAGCAAAAGAAACTGGGGATGCTAGCAGCATACTTAGTTTGGAAGTGAACCCATTTTTGGTTAAAAAATCATGCCAAAGATGGCAATCAGGTTACTTTAACAGTATCTTAAAATGTAAATTTCCATTATCTGAGCTTATATGTTGCTCTACTACTTCTTTAGCCCAACTAAATCTAAAACCCAATTGTTGTGCATATCCGGCCGGAGGATTTTGGCATACATACCTATACCATCCTCAGTTCACAGTGAACCCATTTTGGTCAAAAAAACATGCCAAGAAGACAATCAGATGCATGAAATCAGCTTCATTAACAGTGAAAGAAGATGAGACATCAGCAACAACAGTGACAACAGCAAGAGGGAACCAAATATAGAACAATTAGGTTTTGAATGTAGATTGTAGTCATAGAGCAATTCTTC
Organism: Hemerocallis citrina; assembly: GCA_017893485.1. NCBI lineage: Eukaryota > Viridiplantae > Streptophyta > Magnoliopsida > Asparagales > Asphodelaceae > Hemerocallis > Hemerocallis citrina. The sequence continues at coordinate 15,310,473 of CM030367.1, forward strand.
ATTGAAGAAAGATACGAATAGGGCTCATATCAAGTGTAGTTTTAAGGAATTGTCATCATAGAAGGAAACCAAATATAGAAGCCAGAAAGAGGAATGGCAGAGAATGAGGATACACCAGGCTAACATAGCGGCATTTTCCTCATCTCTCTCTCATCCCTTCTTTCCCTTCAGCACACGAACACATAGAGACATCAGCAACAACAGCAAGAGCGACAGGAACAACAATAATAATAAATTATTGTGAACAAGATGTCTCTATATGGGTTTCCAGATCTCCACTCCAATTCGTCTCTTTCTAATCACAGCCCAATTAATAACAATTGTTCACAGTCACTGTTAAAGAAACATATATGCTCAGATTATGGAAATTTTCATTTTCAGGTACTGTTAAAGAAGCTGATTTCATGCATCTGATTGCCATCTTTGGCATGATTTTTTAACCAAAATGGGTTCACTTCCAAACTAAGTATGCTGCCAGCATACCAAAATCCTCCAAATCAGAACAACAACACGGCTGAACAAACCTTGTTTGCAGGTCATACAATGTCATCTACACCATGTTATGTGCCAAAGTGGGGTTGGCCATTCAATGCATGAACGACACGTATTAGTTGTTTGTGAATATGCAATAGGGTGCAGCTATGAACAGGGCTCATATCAAGTGTAGTATTACGGACTGTCATCGTGGAAGGAAACCAATTTAATATAGTAGCCATATATGGAGCCAGAAAGAGGGATGGTAGAGAATGAGGATACACCAGGCTAACATAGCGGCATTTTCCTCAACTCTCTCTCATCCCTTCATTCTCTTCAACACACGCACACAAAGAGACATCAGCAACAACAGCAAGAGGGGGTTGGTCCAACAATAAGTGTAGATTATAATAAACGAGATGTCTCTATTTGGGTTTCCAGATCTCCACTCCAGCCCTTTCATTCTAATCATAGCCCACTTAAGAAACATAGACGAAATGCTTATAGACGACAGCCACAATGCAGACTCACAAACACTAGTACGTGTCCTTCATGCATTCAAGACCATAATCTCTTTAAAAATACCAATTTAAAGACTTACCGATGTTTTTTGACAGTGGGCGGCGTGCTACCCTCACTCTCATATGTTTGACTGCCACTATTATTTAGTGGCTGCTCATCCCCATGGCTCTCGTTGCCATCATTTATATTTACCCTCTTTCCACGCCTCGGCATGTTGTACCTGTCAAGGATTCGATAACTTCCTTAGAGATGCAAATTTAATTAATAACATGTTTATAATAACTATCATAAAATTTGTACTTTAGTAGGATTAACAAACCAACATAATTATAAATAAATTAAAAAAATGATAATAATGACAGATTAAATTACAACGATAGTTTGGTTCAAATGACACTAAGCATAGTTTAATGTAAATAATACCAAGCAGTAGAAAATAGAAAGATAATTAAACTGGTGTATTAAATTCACAATTAACATATTCGAAATTACAGACATAATATTACAACAAGATTTAAGACATAAAATTACAGACATATAATATTGAGATTGAAAATCATGTAAACTACAATACGACATCTTCCAGTACATCGCCCTCTTCTCCATCCTTGCGGAGCCAAGTCCCACAAATTCCAACGTCGGTTGTGTTTACATCAAACACAGGAAAATCAGAAGCAATGTAACTGTTCATGACTTCACCGTCTTCATCTTCTAAAGTATCGCCCAGTTGGAATACATCTCTTGGTTGCATAGGGAGAGCCACATACGATTTTGGTAGGGTTGGATCTTCAATGTAGAACACTTGTTGCACTTGGGATTGAAACACAAATGGCTCATGGCTAATGTGTGTACCGATGTGAATCGATTTTGAGAAGTTTACAACTGTGAAGCCAAGCTTATCCTTGTTGTTATCAAAATTCCTATCAAACTCAGCCCAATCCCCATAAAATAAGACAACACGGAAATGACCAAAATAATTCAACTCAATGATATCCGCGAGCACTCCATAGTAGTCGAGATCTCCATCTACAGGCCTCGTGTCCGATTTGGAAGCATAACTTCTAGTCTTAGACGTCACTACCATTCCACTATTTTGAGACTTCAAATGACATTCACGATCCTTAGTATGAAATCTAAAACCATTGAATATGTATCCTCCGTATCTTTTGACCATCTTATGGGACCTTTGGCAAGTACTTGTATTTCAGATGACGCACCTTCAGGACCCAAAGAATGTACCTATTAATTTTGCGCAAATCGTATCAGCACCATAAAAAATGTAGATAGAATGAAGATTAACTCGCATAACTGTAATTCACCTACATGAGATTCAAACCACTTATGAAATTTTTCATTCATTAACTTGTTTTGTTCACGTGGTGGTAGTCTTCTTGGTCTAGCCCTTCGTTTGATGTCCCTGACAAATTCGCTAAAAAAACAAGCAATTGAAATTAGGAATAAAAAAAGTAAGTTAATATCGAACTCCGCGGTTTTCACTGTATTCGATTTAAATTCAAAAGCAACTTACTTTCGAAATGGTTCCACTGATGCATGGTGGTCTAGCACATATCGATGTGTCTGTTCCCACGCTAAGTTATCTAGCTCAAATGCATCAACTTTACCAACAGTTGTGCCAGCGGTATCAAAAAGATATTGAGCACCATCAATGTTGTAAATGTCTGGATTTCTACGTGGTCTACTAGAAGATGTCTCCACACCCGGCAAATACCTGGAAAAAAAAATGTGAGCACTCCTCTGATAGATATCCCTGGGCTATTGACCCTTCAGGATATGCTCTATTTTTCACATAACCCTTTAGCCGGTATAGGTACCTGAACATGTACAATTAATGAATTAGAGCGGATTAGGGGATTAAAAGAAATGAGCTTTTGAAAATTCAATTTCGTAAGATGAATGAATTCTTTTACCTCTCAATGGGGGTACATCCACCGATAGTGAACATGACCGCCGATTCTGGCTTCACCAGCAAGGTGGATTATCAAGTGAATCATTATAGTTAAGAACGATGGAGGAAATATCATCTCCATTTTACTAAGTGTCAATACCGCCTGCTGCTCCAATTGGTCCAGATCTTCAACACGAAGCATTCTTGAGCAAATACCTTTATATATGCTACAAAGATCTTTCAGGACAGTAGTGACTTGCTCACACATTGAAGACCTTAGGGCCACAGGAAGGAGATCCTGCATTAGGATGTGGTAGTCGTGTGACTTTAGACCCTGAAGCCTCTTCTCTTTAAAGTTGACACATCTTGCCATGTTAGAAGAATAGCCATCAGGGACTTTAAGTTCCAGTAGTACTTTGCAAAACAATTCCAACTCCGATTTTGACATTGAATAGATTGCAGGAGGTAGGAGTACTTTCCCGTTCGGTAATTCTTCTGGGTGCAACTCATGTCGGATACCCATTGACTTCAAATCAAGTCGGCTCTTGAGATTGTCCTTTGTCTTCCGATCATCTCCCATAACTGTTTCTATACAATTTTCACCAATATTTTTTCCGATATGCATCACATCTAAATTATGTCGCAATAAGTTGAATTCCCAATACGGCAACTTGAAGAAAATACTCTTCTTCTTCCATGCACCTAAACTCGTCATGTTTTGATCCTCATCTTCGCCATATAGATCGGTCTCCTCACCTTGCTCCGGCCTTGCCCTTTTCTTGCCCTTTGTCCTGACTTCTTGTTCTTTTCCATATTTGAATTGATGACCATCTACCTGCCTCAAAATATCTGAACCAGAAGAAGATCCAGGAGCATGTTCCCACTCGTCGGTACCATCAAATGTCGCTGCCTCTGCCCGAAATATATGTGTGTCAGGAAACCACCTCCTATGACCCATATAGCAAAACTTTCTGCCATTGTACAACCACCTTGAACAAGTTTGGTCAGCACAACATGGACATGCATAACGTCCTTTAGTACTATATCCAGATAAATTTGCATATGCTGGAAAATCATTGATTGTCCAAGACAACACGGCCCGAAGAAAAAATGTTTCTTTAGCCACAGTATCATAGGTTGGAACACCCACCCACAACTTCTGAAGTTCATCTATTAACGGTTGTAGGTACACATCTATATCATTCCCAGGACCTTTCGGTCCAGGAACTATCATGGACAAAATAAATGAGGACTGCTTCATGCATTTCCAAGGCGGCAAATTGTATGGTATCAACACAACCGGCCATATGCTGTATGTACTACTCATTTGCCTGAAAGGGTTGAAACCATCACTAGCTAGTCCAAGTCTCACATTTTGAGGATCTTCCGCAAAATCAGGATATCTTTCATCAAATTTTTTCCAAGATTGAGAATCAGCAGGATGTCTAAGAATCCCATCATTAGTGCGACCTTCAGCATGCCATTTCATATTAGAAGAAGTTTTCGTAGACATGAACAACTTTTGTAGCCTAGGAATCAGAGGAAAGTAACGCAGTATTTTGGCAGGCTTCTTTTTCCTACTTCGCTTAGTAGATCCACTGGCTCCCTCGTCTTGATTTGGTCTTTCTTTCCATTTCGAAGAACCACACACTTCTCAATTCTCCAGACTTTCCTTACCACTCGTGAAAAGCATACAGTCATTTGGACATGCTGCTATCTTCTCATATTCTAGATCGAAAGAACTTAGGAATGTTTTGATTTTATAGGCTGAGTTTGGAATACAGATTTCAGGAAATGCTTCATTCAACAATTCAAGCAGCATAGTGAAGGACTTAGCAGACCACCCATTTAAACATTTAATCTGAAATAGTCTGACATTGAATGAGAATTTAGAAAATTTGGTACAATCGCGGTACAACGGAGTACTAGCATCTTCAAGTAACTTAGCGAAGGATTCTTGCTGCTTATTATTTTCAGGGGTGGGGCCAGACATTTCCTCGTCCACCCCACCACCAATCTGGTTTGTTTCTGTTGACTCATTGTGAACTTGGGTTGTTGGATTATTGGTGTGGAAAGGAACATTATGAATCCCCATGGCATCTTGCAACAAAGCATGCATCTCATCGGAAACGCTTAAGTCTTTGTTCACTAAGGGCTCAGCTTCATTTTCTAATACAACCGGACGAACAGGAGCTGACGTATGATCCTCTCCATGAAAAAATCACCTTGTGTACCCTTGAAGAAAACCGTTGACAACCAAGTATGTATGTACTACGTCACATGTCCTCAAATTACAATTTGTACACCGGAGGCATGGACATAGGATTAGGTTAGGATCACAAGAATGTCGTTTGGCAAAGATAATAAAATCTTTAATACCATCACGGTACTCCTTGGATAATCGTGGTTTACTAATCCAACTTCTGTCCATTATAACAATATCACACAATCTGAAATTAAAATTTGATATATTAAATAGTAATAACAGTGAAAGGCATTTTGTATATTAAATTTCACCTATTTGAAAACCATCCCTAGCTGCAAATAAATAAACGATATAATCTTTAACAGTAAAATAAAGAAATTGTGGTTCCAAAAAATGTACAAAAAAAACTAAATCTTAACACAATCTACTCTATTCACATAACCCTAAACTACCTTTTGTGAAAATTATCACAAACACCTGAGTGGTATTTTATCGCACACCCTGTGTTCGAGTTTTAAAAAAAATCGACTATAGTCTCCCCTGTATTTGGCTTTCCGTTCAAGGAAATGATGATGGTAAAGGGTATTTTGCTGATGAAGAGGAATCAGCCGAATAATGAGCGCGTCGTGCTGTAACTACGGTAACAAGAAGATCTGATGACTCATGAACTATTCTGTTCATGGCTACTAATAATCACATAATAATAATAATAATAATAATAATAATAATAATAATAATAATAATAATAATAATAATAACAATAATAATACTAAACAAAAGAAACTAATATGGCTACTAATAAGTTTTTCTAAAATAATTCTTCATCTCAACTAAATCATTGATGTTTGTAGCACCAAAAGAAACCTGCACGAGGTTTGTTCAGCCCAATTCTTGTATAGATTTGGAGGATTTTGGTAAAAAAAATGCCAAGATGCCAATCAGATGCATGAAATCAGCTTCATTAACAGTAAAAGAAAAATGATAATGTTCAGTATGTAAGCATATATTTTTCAGAGTGAACCAATTGTTGTACATATCCGGAGGATTTTGGCATACGTACCTATAGCATCCTCAATTCACAGTGAACCCATTTTAGGTCAAAAAAACATGCCAAGATGACAATCAGATGCATGGGATAAGCTTCATTAACAGTAAAAGAAAATGAGGATGCTAGCAGCATACTTAGTTTGGAAGTGAACCCATTTTTTGTTAAAAAATCATGCCTAAGATGGCAATCAGCTTCTCTAACAGTATCTTAAAAGGAAAATTTCCATTATCTGAGCTTTTATGTTGCTCTACTAATTCACTGTGCCCAACTAAATCTAAAACCCAATTGTTGTGCATATCCGGCCGGAGGATTTTGGCATACGTACCTATAGCATCCTCAGTTCACAGTGAACCCATTTTGGTCAAAAAAACATGCCAATCTGGCAATCAGATGCATGAAAATAAGCTTCACTAACAACAAAAAAAGAAACTGGGGATGCTAGCAGCATACTTAGTTTGGAAGTGAACCCATTTTTGGTTAAAAAATAATGCCAAAGATGGCAATCAGGTTACTTTAACAGTATCTTAAAATGAAAATTTCCATTATCTGAGCTTATATGTTGCTCTACTACTTCTTCAGTCCAACTAAATCTAAAACCCAATTGTTGTGCATATCCGGCCGGAGGATTTTGGCATACATACCTATACCATCCTCAGTTCACACTGAACCCATTTTGGTCAAAAAAACATGCCAAGAAGACAATCAGATGCATGAAATCAGCTTCATTAACAGTGAAAAAAAATGGGTATGCTAGCAGCATACTTAGTTTGGAAGTGAACCCATTTTATGTTAAAAAATCATGCCTAAGATGGTAATCAGGTTATCTAACAGTATCTGAAAATGAAAATACCCATTATCTGAGCGTATATGTTGCCCTACTAATTCTTTAGCCCAACTAAATCTAAAACCCAGTTGTTGTGCATATCCGGCCGGAGGATTTTGGCATACGTAACTATAGCATCCTCAGTTCACAGTGAACCCGTTTTGGTCAAAAAAACATGCCAAGATGACAATTAGATGCATGAAAATAAGCTTCACTAACAATAAAAGAAGATGCGGATGCTAGCAGCATACTTAGTTTGGAAGTATACCCATTTTATGTTAAAAAATCATGCCTAAGATGGCAATCAGCTTCTCTAACAGTATTTTAAAATGAAAATTTCCATTATCTGAGCTTATATGTTGCTCTACTACTTCTTCAGCCCAACTAAATCTAAAACCCAATTGTTGTTCATACCCGGCCGGAGGATTTTGGCATACGTACCTAGAGCATCCTCAGTTCACAGTGAACCCATTTTGGGTAAAAAAACATGCATGCCAAGAAGACAATCAGATGCATGAAATCAGCTTCATTAACAGTGAAAAAAAATGGACATGCTAGCAGCATACTTAGTTTGGAAGTGAACCCATTTTTGGTTAAAAAATCATGCCAAAGATGGCAATCAGGTTACTTTAACAGTATCTTAAAATGAAAATTTCCATTATCTGACCTTATATGTTGCTATACTACTTCTTTAGCCCAACTAAATCTAAAACCCAATTGTTGTGCATATCCGGCCGGAGGATTTTGGCATACGTACCTATACCATCCTCAGTTCACAGTGAACCCATTTTGGTCAAAAAAACATGCCAAGAAGACAATCAGATGCATGAAATCAGCTTCATTAACAGTGAAAGAAAATGGGTATGCTAGCAGCATACTTAGTTTGGAAGTGAACCCATTTTTTGTTAAAAAATCATGCCAACGAGGGCAAACAGGTAACTTTAACAGTATCTTAAAATGAAAATTTCCATTATCTGAGCTTATATGTTGCTCTACTAATTCACTGTGCCCAACTAAATCTAAAACCCAATTGTTGTGCATACCCGGCCGGAGGATTTTGGCATACGTACCTAGAGCATCCTCAGTTCACAGTGAACCCATTTTGGGTAAAAAACAAACATGCCAAGAAGACAATCAGATGCATGAAATCAGCTTCATTAACAGTAAAAGAAGATGAAAATTTCCAGTATCTAAACATGTATTTTTCTATTCATTCTTCATCCCAACTAAACCATTCATGTTAAGAAAGTCAAGATGCATAATCTGAAAAAACATGCTTTTTTTGAAAAATAAGGGAAATCAAGAGATGGTACCGAACAGAGAGAGAGAGAGAGCGGGGCGACGAGCGCGGGGGCATAGTAGAGAGAGAGAGAGCGGGACGATCGCCGATTCACCTCCAAATAGAGAGAGGGAAGAGGGAAATTGGAAATGACGAAGGGAAGAAGGGGCGATTTCGAAAGGTCGAAGGCCGTCGAAGAGGACGAAGCAGCGGAGGCAAACGGGCGGGAAGTAGAGCGAAGAATGAGGGAAACGAAGCGCCCCCTTTTTTTGGGGGGGGGGGGTTGGGAAAATGGCGAGCGAAGGATTAGGGTTCGCGGGTTTTATCGCAACTTATTCACCGGCGTTTCAATTAGACACGCCGGTGAATGTGTCCGTATATTCACCGGCGTTTATTATAAAAACGCCGGTGAATAATACACTTCACCGGCATTTTTAAATAAAATGCCGGTGAATACGAAGATTACCCGGCATTTTAAAGTGACCGCCAGTGTATAACCATCCCATCTGGCGCCCAATTCCTATTCGCTCCCTACCACGGCGCTACTAGTAAAACACCGGAGAATATTCGCCGGTAAAACAGGTTTCTTTTGTAGTGTCATCTTCAACTGTTTGTTATGCCTATATTAAGAGTAGATACTGTCAATTGTTTAGACTGTAATTTATTTCATATTACCAAAATATTGTATTTATCATTGTTAGTTGAAATTGTTTGGACTGTAATTGCTTCACTCTTTGTGCATTTAGAAGGTACCTCCAAAAACATTAGCTACAATAACAACAAAAGCATTACACACATATATATTGAAATAACCATATTCAATTGAAATTGTTAAGTGCATGTATCTTTTTGTATCATTATCATTTATACTGTTATTTATTTCTCTGTGTATGTGTATGTGTTGCTTCTCATATCCATTACTTTACTGAATTTGATGGTTGAGTTTCTCTTTCCCAAAACATATATATTTGTTTGTATGTATCCTTGTAGCATTGCCCATTTTCTTTATTAAGCCTCTCTTTTGCACCATCCAAGTCCCTATAACAACTACTTATTTTGTTTGACAAATTGATTATGAAATATTTATGTTTTTTCTACAGGGCCATCGTATTCCATCGGTTTCCAGTCACGCACATACACTAAGGCAAAATAACGATGGAATTGGAAGCAACAGCGGGCCACACGAGGAGACTCCCCTGCTATAGTTTGTCAAATTTGGACTTTTTTTTTAAATGTTTTGTAGGAATTATATCTATGTTTTGTAATAACTAAGTGTTGTACAACATATACATTTGATACTCGTTGTATGACAGTTTCTATGTGTTAGATATTTTGTTTTCTATTGCGTTGTTTTTTGTGATGTGTGAGTTTTGGTTCTTGATTATGATATTATTATTGATTTTAAGGTTGAAGCATTTAAAATTAATATGATTACATGTATTTGTAATATGCGATTAATTACTCATTTTTTCAAATCAAAATTTTACAATGAAATTGTCAAAAAAATTTGTAAAAAAAAAAAAAATCAAACCACCTATCGCGGTGTTTACAAGAAACACCACAATAGGTAATACCGCTTTTGGTTACCCTCTATCGCGGTGCTAGACAAGCGCCGCAGCAGGGTACCAGTAATCCCAGCGCCTGGAAAAAGCGCCGCTATAGCTCTAATTTTTCCAAACGGAATGTTCCTGTAACGGTGGTTTGGCAACGCCATTATAGGTGGACACCCTTATAGCGGCAGCATCGGTAAACGCCGCGATAGCCCATATAGCTATAACAACACACATTGTAACGGCATTTTCAGTGGCAATTTCAGAAGCGCCGTTATGGGCTATAACGGCACCAAAAGACGCCGCTATAGCCTTGTAAAAGCGCCGCTATAGCCCAAGCGGTTTGTAGTGGCTATATTTTAGTTAGTAATCTGGACACAAAATTCTGACACTAATTAAATATCGCGATAGGAGTACTTGAAAATTACACATTCCTTTTCCTTTACTATTCAGTGTGGCTTCTTAAGGTGTGAACTGCAAAACTGAAGGAAAACTGTTTTAAAATAGAAAATGTGAATGTTCCTACAAAATTAATTAATAATTAGTTTTTAATTGTTTGTTTGCCTCTTCCTGATATATTGAAAGTCAGTGGGGGAAACTCCAAGTAAGCTCAAGAAAATTTTCACATTGGATTTGAACAACTGAACTTTGAGATTTTAATTGTTCCTTTGATACAAATTTGATGAACACCAAAGAATGGTTTTGTTATATGACTAATATTATCTCCTTGGTTACTGCAGCTTGCTTGCAGTTATGGCCTTCCTGGATTTTTGCTTGCTTGAAGGTATGCTTACATGCCTGCATTCCTCTGGGTTGTGCTATACATTTTTATATACCAATGACAAACTTTTTATTCTCGCGCTTATTTTTCTATCAAGCATGTCATTTTGCTTTTAAACTAATTAGTTTACTGCAATGCACACAGATAAGCATATATATGTAAGTTTGAAATGCAACTGTGGATGCAATAGATGTAAGCATCAAGAGCATCAACAGCCTTACTTGAGTAAGAGTAGGAGAGGTAACAGTTTCGAGATTTTGGGGATTTCGGGAAGATATATATATATATATATATATATATATATATATATATATATATATATATGGGCCTTCTTCCGTTGCAAACGCTATTGTAGCGTTTGACGGGTTATGTGTTTTGCCTTAACATTGGGGATGACGGGTTAAGGCAAAACAAATAACCCGTCAAACGCTACAGTAGCGTGTGCAACGGAAGAAGGCCATATATATATATATATATATATATATATATATATATATATATATATATATTCCAAAATGTCTTATATATATATATATTCCAAAATGTATTATTTTTTACCCTCTAAAATGACAATTAATTTTTTTTGAATATCTCAGATCCACTAAAAAAGACAATAAATGAATGAAGAATTAATGTATGTAAGCAATCGTTCGGATTAAAGTGCAGCTAATAAAATTTCATCGCAAATGACTAATAATTAGAAGAAACTTAATCGGAGACAATTGCAAGTATCAGGAAAAAAAATTGAATAAAAAAGAATCTGATTCGATTATAATTTTCAACAAAATAATTAAATTAAGTGAGGGAATAATACCAGAGAAATTCGATGATTTGGATGAGATTTAATCTTTTTCCTCTTCTTCCTCCTCTTCCACTTCTTCTTCTTCCTGTCTTGTAAAATATGGGGCAGCGGGCGGCAACAGAGAGGCAGAAACACCTGTAAATTTTGAAATGATCAAAACTTTAAAACCAAGATTAAACTTTAGCTAGAGACTAAACTTAAAATTGTTTAAGAGAGAGATTAAACTATATAAGCGAAGATTATTTTAGTTTAGTCTAACTTTTGTATCCTAAGTTATGAGGCTAGAAACATTTCAAATTAGTCAGATTAGTTATGCCAAATAAACATATAAATGAATTTAAGTGGATGATTTTTTATCTCTATACAGTCTTTACCGTATATACAAAAGGCAGTGGCGGGCACACACCCATGGCAGATGCCTATACTCAAATTTTAATATGCCAAGAAGTTGGCTATGATGAACCATATTTGGTAACTTTTATATAGTTTTGGTAAATTTCTCCCTGCCCCTTCTACATGAATCGAAATGTTAATCCCAACAGATTTTCTTTTCTTCCACTATATGGTAGTCAACTCTAAACTGAAAACAATTTTCAATCTAAAATGGCTGAACATAATCCAATTCCACAGTAACTTCAGAGATAAAACAATCCTGATAATTAAGGTACATGGGGGAGTATTAAACAAAGATAAAGAGTTCTTAGACTACCAATAGGAAGAGCATCATAGTTGTGAGGAAACCTAACCTTGTTGCCGATGTAACCCATAGCACCCACACCAACAGTGGAAATTTCAAATTCTAGATGTGTCGTGCCGATACTTCGTTTAAAAGTACATTGTAAAGATATAAAGAATAGAGACCATAAGATTTTTTTTTATCAATGGTTACAATATCTAGAGAACAAAAGTTATAGAACAGAATGAGATAAATAAAATATGGGAAACAAAGGTTCCACAAAACCAAGCACAACTTTTGAATGTTACAAAGAGAATAGGAGAGGTAATAAAGGATATAGCGTGGCTCTTAGGCAAAACAATCTTATTTTTGACTCTTATGCAAAACAAACTTGTAGCAATCCCATGTGAAGGTGAAGCCTAAACAGGGAGAAATCAGTGCATAACATAGTAAACAATCCTATGTTTGACACTAAATTAGAGGGAAAGAAGTTATAAACAGAAATACTTAATATTTTAGTCATTTCCTCCGAAGATTATTCATTAGATTGTCTGTTTATAAGATGAATGATCAAGTCTTTTTCAACTCATCACTACAATCCATCACTTTTCTACCTAATTCTCCTTATTTCATCTAAAAATTGCCTAAAATACCAATTTTTGCAGAATAAGTAATCATGTTACTGTGTGCAAAAATTCTAAAAATTCAAGGTTTGCAAACTTAAAATTCTAACTAAAAGTTTTAACAGTTCTAACCAAAATTCTAACTGCAATTCACCTAAAATTCAATCTACAATGCACCTAAAAATCCAATATACAATGCAGTAATTTTGTTTAGATGAGAATTAGGTTACAATCCAATCTTTAGATGGGAATTGGGTTATGCATAAAAAAAAGTAACACACGAAAACCCAAATCTAACACAAACTCAACAAAACGAATGCAGTCAGTGCTCGGGATCAACTAAATGTAACACAAACCCAACAAACCCGACCACCGAATGGAGTCAATGAATTCCTTGTTACAATAGACTTGGTAGCAATTATCACACATCTACTTGCACTCAAAAAGTCAACATTATTCTATATGTGTTTGGGAAGCCAAGTACAGTTAAATTAATTTAATTACTTTAGAGAAAGAATTGAAAATTTTAGATGAATTAGATTTGAGTAAAGTTATCTCAACTTGTAGGATTAGAAAAATTGGAGATATCTATAGTTAACTCAACTCCTATAAGGGTGTGTTTAAGAATGAATTTAGACTAACTGAAGTTTATTTTAAGTAAAAGTAGAGATGTGCAATATATTATAATAATGCAACATTTTTGGAAATCTTGATTTTCACACTCACATTTTGTGGAGTTACTCATACTATCTTTAATTAAAGAATTACTCAACGATTTACCATCATGAGAAATGATTGAACCTAAGTGAACATACTCCTAGCAATTTCCTACCAAACAACCTCATTTCTATTTGGAGTCTTGATTAAATTACTTTCCAAATCTATTCCTCACTTCTCTGCTTTCATTTTTTCTCATATAATAAACTATACAATAAGATAAGAAAACAACAACCACCTACCATAGTATGTAATTTCAAGTTCATTCATCTATAGCCAAGAGCCTAATAAATTCTCCATACACAATTCAAATTTTATCTAGTTTCCTAATATATTTTTGCCAAGTAATACACAAACACATTCACAAAACATTCATAAGAGAGAGAGAGCTTACCCTATAAGCCGAAATCATACCTGAAATCAAAAGAAAATGCTTTTAAAATCTGTGCAAAAATAAAAATTAAGGGAAGGAGAATCCTCCTCCACTTCTAGCTAATATTTAGACATACCTCTCTTTCCCAATTCAATTCTGCCAGAAACTTGTCCCAACAGCCCCTTCTTTTTATCTTCATACCTGAAATCAAATCAAATAATAAAGAAAGAGCTTCAAAATCCGAGCTTAAAAAACTTATAAGAAAAATGAAAGAAAAAAGAGGATCCTTTCCCTCTAATTTGACGGCAATGAGAAATCTTTTTTCACTTTTCGCCAACTTAACATTCCTTCTTCAAAACTAGCAAAATTTGTTGGCAGTCGGTTGCAAACTATGGTGAAAGAAGAAGATTGGGGTTTCCAAATTTGTACTAATTTCAAATATGATTGAAATGTAGAACGAAAATCCCTCTTTGTTCTTGATGAATATTTCGAAAATTAATGAACTCACGATCACCAGTCGAATGCTTCTTCTTTTTGCGATTGGAGTTGGAACCTTTCATCTTAAGGGTTTAGGGCGGCGGCGGCGGTGGCCATGGACGAAGAAGGTTCTGGATCAGAAAGGATGGAGATGGATATTGGGATTGGGAATTTGGAATCAGGTTTCAAATTTTGAGAGAGTTTTTGTTCATAACCGTAATGAAAAGTAGAGTTTTTGTTTGTAACCGCTCAAGGGGCACCGGAGGTGGTCAGAGTTGGCGGGGGGAGAAGAACATGATCGATGAGAGAGAGAGGGAGCGGGGAGAGAGAGGGAGACAGTGAGAGAGAGAGAGAGAGAGACGGAGTGAGCGGGAAAGAGATAGAGAGAGAAGGGGGGGTATTTTGGGAAAGAAAGAGAGTGTGTGTGAGTTTTGAAATTGTGGGGTTTGAAATTTTGGGCCGAAAAATATATTTTGTGAAAATCAATTTGGGCCATTGATTTTGGGGAAGATTGAAGGAGAGCCACTTGATAGCTTTTTTTGTAATTTATTATATAGATTTCATGTTTGTTTGTCTGTTATCTTACTCTCCATTGTTTTTCTTTTGTGACTTCAGTATATAGTATGGACACATATTGTGCAATATGGTGTTGGTAGTTGCATGCAGTCATGTGCTTTTGTTTGAAGTATTAAATTCGTGTAATCCCAGTAACTTATTAGTTCATACTACCTGTTGGTAAGTCGAAGAGTGATGGTTATGCACCTATTCTTTCTGTCCTATTATGGGTTTAGGAAAAAGTTTATAGTCGACGTTATTATTATTTTTTTGAATCAAAGTATTGTCGACTTGCAAGGGCAACCTTTTGATATTGACTCTCAAATCTCAATGCAAAAAAATTGTAACATAACAGAATGCTTAATTGCAACTTGTGCAGAGACTAATGCATCTGGTTATTCCATTGAAACTCAACGATTTTTCAGCAAGATGTTGCAAGCAAAACTCC
The DNA here is from genome assembly GCA_017893485.1 of Hemerocallis citrina. NCBI lineage: Eukaryota > Viridiplantae > Streptophyta > Magnoliopsida > Asparagales > Asphodelaceae > Hemerocallis > Hemerocallis citrina. The sequence continues at coordinate 15,325,733 of CM030367.1, forward strand.
GCTGATGAAAGAATGCGTCTGCTTTTATTGACATCAAAATCAACTTTACGAATTAGCTTGATGATGTCTTTTCATAGTAAAAGGATTACCAACTATTCTCAATGACTAATTGACCACCATTGCAGGTTACTATATGTACTCAGGCAGGCAACTTTAAAGGAGGAATCTTAAAAAGACCAATTTGCCAATATACTTTTCAGAAGAAAAAAAAGGAAATTTCAAAACATTTTCTAAACCCCAATCCTAATTTTCATGTGTTACATTTCTAAACCCCAAACCTAATTTTCATGTGTTACTTCCCAAACACCTATAAAATTAAGTATACCTGAGATGAGGGTTCGGTGGTTGATGGGGTCGCAGTGGAGCGACATTGGGGTTGGCGTTGGCAGTTGCTGATTGCAAACAGGGAGGAGGTCGGGGCTTTCGTCTGGTGGTCGCTGTGTTGGCGACTTGAGGTAGGGGGGGCACAGGACCTAGAACATTGGGAGTGCGGCGATTGCAAACAGGGAGGAGGTCGGGGCTTTCGTCTGGTGGTCGCTGTGTTGGCGACTTGAGGTAGGGGGGGCACAGGGTCTAGAATGGCAGGAGGGCGGCGCTGAAGAGGCGTCGGAGGTGGCCGGGGGAGAAGGACAGTAGATGGGAAGAGAGAGAGGGAGACAGTGAGAGAGAGCGGGGAGAGAGAGCGGGGAGAGAGACGGAGACAGTGAGAGAGAGAGAGAGAGAGAGACGGACTGAGCGGGAAAGAGAGAGAGATGAATTGAGAAAGAGAGAGAAAAGGGGGGGTATTTGGGAATAGAGAGAGAGTGTGTGGGTTTTGAAATTGTGGGGTTTGAATTTTGGGCGGGAAAAATATGTTTTATGAGAATCAATCTGGATGATTGATTTTGGGGGAGATTGAATGAGAGCCACTTGATAGCTTTCTTTGTAATTTATTATATATATATATATATATATATATATATACTGAAAAATAAAATTTAGGACTTACTAGAAGAGAATTGGTGCCTACCTGTTTGAAACAATATTTAAAAATATTGACAATGAAATTAACCTCAAAAAAATAAAAAATAAAATTTGGTGCCTACATGTTGAATTTTTTTAATAAAAAATTCAACAAATAAAATAACATTAAAAAATTGGAAATTTACATGAATCAAATAAAAAATTTCAAAATTAAAATACGAGACCGAAATAGAATGGACATTAAATTTATTTGCTTTAATGAAATATCATTTATTAAAATACTGATACGAAATTTCGGGAGTTCCGCCCGGTACCTCGCTATCTTGCCGATACCAGATACCTGGGGTTATAGGTCTTTTGTCGGACTGGTTTTTTGAAAACCGGTCAGAGTTGGCTGAAACTGTGGTCACCTATTCTCTAGTTGTCCATTCTCTAATTAAATTTCGAGTATATGCAAGCTGAAGTTGGATTTGAACTTTGAATCCCTTCAATTATCTCAACAATATGTCAGAAATTCAATTTATCACCTGCTACTTTAGAGGTGAACAAAGTCTCATATCTTGCTATCCTATCTCTTTCCTCGGCAGTATTGCATATTTGGCAGGAAAGCAGCCGACGAGTTTATTCAGAAAGCATTCCGCCAGATTATGCATTTTAAGAAGATCAGTGACATTAACAAACACTTGTTGGCGGAATGTAAATGGAGTGAGAAGGAAGGATGAGAATGTTTTCGACAATTGGGATTCCATGTAAGAGCATCCACTACCGTTTTCTAAAAACTCAAAAGTTAGCATTTGAATTGAAAAAATACCCCCCCACTATCATTCTCTAAACCCCAAAATTTAGAGTATGAGTGAATAGTCGATCACTAAAGATAGCAGTTACGTTAGAAAAATGCTAAATATAGAAGACGGAAGAAGATGATCTGTTTGAGAAAAAAAAAACTTGAAAAGAGGACGGACGGAAGAAGATGCTCCGTCCATCAATTTTTTGAAATAAAAAAAATGAAAACAGAAAAGATGAGAGACTGATGAATAGGCACTGACTCTTATCTTTCTTACTTTTTGGAATTTAAAAAAAATGAAAACAAAAAAGATAAGAGATGGATGAAGAAGCTCCGTCTCTCACCTAGTCTTTTTTAAAAAAAAAAAAAATTTCAATCACTCATTTACCCCTCAATTTATATATCCACCCACAAAGTCTAAAACTTCTTCTCAGAGTGCCGCCAACGACACTTTTTGTTTTTAAAATCTTTTTCTAACAGCTAGAAATTTAAAAAACACTATATATATTAACAATACTCCACTAAGGGAAAAAAACTTCTCTCTCTCTCTCTCTTTCTGTCTATCTTCCATTTTTGTTCTTTCTTTCATTCTTAATATTTTGACAAATCTGAAAAAAAAATTGAGCAATGGCAAGCCGTAGTAATAAGGGTAGGACATACATATCTAATGAAGATGTTATTTTTTACCAACGCTGAGTTGCTATTACTCAAGATACGTTGACCGGCAACGATCAATCTGGTACACAGTTTTGGAATCGAGTATTTGATACATTTGTAACTCTACTAGGCAAACTGACCGACCGGACAGCTGGCTCTCTTTCTAGTCATTTTTATGCAATTTCTAAATATGTTTCTTGTTTAGTGCGAAGTTGGTTAGTGTAACAAATAAAGCTGCAGGCAGAACAACTTAGGCAGATAAGGTATGTATAATTTACGGAATTTAAATTTTTTGAAAACATGTTTAATAATTTATAACACATGTTTTTTTTTAAAAAAAATTATTTATAGCTACTCGAAGCAAGAGTGGAATACATGCAATCATCGGAGAAAGCATTTAAATTTGAATAATGTTATGAGGTCCTTAAAGATCAGCCGAAATTTTTGTTACGTACAAATCATGTGTTCGACTCAGGCCCAAGCTCTCAATCTGCGGAAGGCGATAGTACATTACGTTCACCAACAATGCAAGACTGGGATACAGTATACTGACTGACGTGGATTCGCCTGCACCCCTCTCCCGACCACCCGCCCGAAAAGCGGAGAAGAAAAAAGGGAAAAGACTGACTGAATCTTCTCAGTTTGCTGAAATAGTTGAAGAGATCAAAACTTTTAACAATTTGTATAAGGAGGCCCAGGATAGGAGGATGCTGGCAACAAAAAAGAAGCTTGAGATTAAACAGAAAGAGTACGAAATGAAAATACGAATAGAGGAAGATCACATAATGAGTATAGACCACAACTATCTACCCGAGACTCAACGTACTTATATCATGTGTAGACAACATGAAATTATGCAAAATCGTGGTTACAATTAGTTCTTTTTTATATCGATGTTGTTTTTATATATGTTGCAATATCCATTGTATCTTTCTTATTTTCAATTATGTACTTGCTTTGTGTTCCAATATAAATTAAGAAGTCTCTATTTCAGCTTAAAATATTAAAGGGTAAATTGATGTCTCTTCCAAGTGGATCCATACATTTTGACTGATTCTAAATTGAACATTACAGAACATGAAGTACTTGCAACTGATTCTAAGACACAAATACATCGGTGCTTGTATTTTCCTAAACCACATCTCCATATTCATTCCATATGTGCTCCACCAAATCTTGTCGCAGTGCATGTTGTTTTTTTCTATCATGTAGTTTGACATTGCGTGCTAATCAGGATGTACTTGTTGAAGTTCCTGTTCTGTTAGGTACGCTAAAGGTAGAGTCCGCACGTTGGTTGTAGTCATAATCTTCAAGTCCTTCTTATTCGTTCTTAACAATTATATTGTGTAAAATAATACATGTCTTCAATATATAAGATAGACTGTCGGCATCCCAAATCGTATTGGACCTCTTACAATCGCAAATCGTGTCTGTAAGACTCCGAATCTACATTCAACATCCTTTCTTGCACCTTCTTACATTTGGGCAAATTTTTTTCTTTTGAGTATCCGGTGTCGCGTATGTTTTGACTATGGTAGCCAATGAGGGATAAATACCATCGGCTAAATAGTACCCCATGTAGTAGTTGTTATTGTTGATAATAAAATTTGTGGGAGGTACACACTCATCAATAAGATCATTAAATAATGTGGACCGGTTGAGTACATTAAGATCATTATTGCATAATGGAAAAATGAATGGCAGAACCAAAGGTCGAAAGAAACAATTTCTTCAAGAATAATGGTCGGCTCTTGGACGTGGCCGGTATACTGATCGTGCCATCTTGCTGGACAATTTTTCCAAGCCCAATGCATGAAATAAAAATATAGAAGAAAACTGTTATGAGGTATGCTCACATATGACATTACACCACCCGGCTCAAACTACAAGATCCCTCTTCGATAATCCTCGTAACTGTACCACCTGCAAAAAGTGGAACCTCAACTACACATTCGCCATGTACTGGAGGATCGTGTCTGGTAGTTTATGTTGTATACTCTGCTGGTGCCCAAAAGAAGGAGCAGGAAAGGGCAATTGAGCATTTGAATCACTAATGCTAGCTGGACCTATAAAATCGACATTTGTACCATGCGACAAAGTCGGCATAATAGCACCTACTGATACAATTGTCCAATAATTATCGTATCTACTTTGTGGTACAAGCCGGACCAATACTAATGTGTCACTAGGCGAGTAAGAATCTTGCGATGATATTTGAGGCACGAATAATGGTGTGTCAATTGGGATAGTAATAAATCCCCTAATTTGGCGATAACAATGATCACCAAGATACCATACACTCTATATCGTATACATATTTCCAAGCACACATACAAATGTTTCAGGGTGAAGAATTCAATAATAAATTAAGATCTATCAAATAGTTGGAAATACGGAAAATAATACTTGTGAACAGTACTAAAAGATAACTCGGTGACAAGATAGTATGTTTACAAGTTGAATTTCATGCTCGGACTCGTGGGATGATCCAGAATAACGCTGCCAAATAATAAATGCAGAGGAACACATCTCTAATTGATGTCTAGCGATGGAAATGTTATGCCTAATTTGGTCTGATATATTAGAATCTAATTGATCTTTGTTCCAACGTTTAATTTTGGACCATTTATCGGCGGCCATTAAAACATCTGCTACATCTTATGTTCTTGTAGTTATTGAAATACATATATTTGTATATTCATAAGCCTAATATTGAGGATCAAAGAGTTATATTAGTTTAGAAGTAAATACTAACAAATTGTATCTATTAGTTTAATAAATAGCTTTTAAACATCTAATGTTACCTCTAGTACTTGCCATGGCCTGACTTTAACTTTGCTGCAAGAATCTAGAGACATATATAGTAATGTCATTGCTTGACTGTCCCAATCGAATGTACCCACTTTATGAAGATCTTCTAGTGTTGCAAGCTAACCAGAACTGATAACGCAAACAACCTTAAAAGAAAGAAACTCACATAGAAAGAACATAAACAGTGCTCTTGCAATAATCAACTCAATATTATCATCAACTTGAGCTGCTTCGATCACATTGCTACGAAAATACTTCTTTAGGAAGGAGCTGTGTATCCCTGAAGAATTCCAATCAGCTTCAGTAATCTTAAGAAAAAATGAGTCTGTACAATTTCGAAGGGATTATCCTCGTCATTACACGGAGGAGCTTCACCAGATCCGATGGATATCCCCGTTAACATTGTCCAATCTAACAGAGTGAATCCCAACTTACCACACGGTAGGTGAAAAGTGTGTGTAGTATCACACAATCTCTCAATCAAGGCCTCCAAAAGCCTCAAGGATGATTTCTCCGTATTTATTATCATGCCCCGCTTCCCAAAAGGAATATAGAATACAGTATGCGACTAAGTCCAGCGAATGGTTTTTACCATCCATAAGATGTAAGGATCTACTTAACTCAGCACAACAGTAAATATAGCAATATACTAAACCACACATGCATGAACAATTATTAACCAACAGTATTCATTTGCAATAATATAAATCTCCTAAACAAATACATGATGTGTATCAAAACAACTCCGGGACTATAAGCCCAATACAAGTCTCAATGTATCAACATGAATAAAATAATTCAAACAAATTATTAAGCAAGAATTTTCCAATGCGAAGCTCAAAACTTTTGCTCACCAACTCCGGCAGGTAAATGATCACCAAAACCTGCTCATATAACAATTACAAGAAAATAGGAAGACAGGAAAACAGAATGCCCGTTAGTTGTAAGTTCTGGGCCACAAGTAGTACAAGCAGGGAAAATGGAAAGGGGAAATACGAAACAAGACATGAAGTATCAATAAGGAGAAAAGCAATAGTAGGTGATAGTCTACAGATAGCAGGAAACAGTAAAGCTAACAGTAACAGTAATAGTAAGGGACAACAGTAACAGTAACAGGATGTTACAAACAGTTATTCTTATATCTAATGTTCATTACTATCTAGGTAACACTTCATTCATCCCATTTATCTACCACATGATTTCTACATTCAAACAGTTTCATTTTTTAGATTTTGTAGTGGAACCTATAGAGCCGTGTACTCAAGACAAACAGTAACAGTAACAGTAATAGCAAACGGTGTCATGGATCATGCAATCATGCATCTAGAGAAAAGCAGTTGGTACCACAGTAAACAAGTGGGGAAAACGAGTCCCCTTCCACTATAAGGAATTTGACATATAGTGACAGCAAAAATCAGTGGGTAAAAGGCGGAAAACCGTAGGTATAACCCGTAAAACTTATACCGACGGACTTATTTTTCTGTAGTCAATGATTCGTTATACCCACGGCAGAATGCCGTCACTATAGCCTATAGCGACGGTTTTTTCACCCATTGGACAAAACCTCGGTGTTATACCCACGGTTTCGTATCCATTGGTATAGGTTTTAAGGAGACCTATTGCTTTCCTATAACCACGGTTGAAGCTCCATTGCTAAAGGTTTTAGTGATGGTTTTCACATCCAAATATTTAAATATATACCCATCGCACTATGCACAATTTTTTCTTATTAATTATGCGTATGATAATTTAATATTCTTTTATAATATTAATCCAATATAAACTAAATACACAATAAAATAGATAAATGTGTTTATGAAACAAAATTAGATAAAATTAAACTTCAATCATATTAAAAATTAATGAAGTATTACAAGCATGTCAAATTACAAAATAGTTTATAACCAGATACACAATTGAATTCATGTGTGCAGACACGAGAATCAATACTTTAAACTACGATCGACATATTCAATGGCATTATAAGATAACATTCAATTTACTCCTCACTTGAGATACGACACTAACAATTTTCTTATTTTACGGCAACCAGATCTTGATTCTCTTTGCAGTAATCTTCTTTTAGCATCCTGTATATCTCTTTTACAGCCTTCTTCACTTCAGCGTCGGCAAACACAAACTCGGCTACATTTTGAGCGAGTTCAATCATTTCTTGCTTGTTGAGAGCCCTTCACAAACAAAACAAAGCAAAAAGATCTAACTTTGGTCATCAAATATAAACTCCAGATACCGAAGAAAATCAAATTTGAACTACCTGACCTAGAAAAAAGCTACAAAGTCCATAGAACTACCTGATTAGTATAGACATTTCAAATCATTTTAGTAGTTAAGTTTGACAACGGTAGATTTCACCTTATTCCCACAATGATGCAAGCAAGTTCAGTCAAAGTGGTATGCATACTGTGTACGAAGTACTTACATAGAGACGATGAGAAAATAGGAACCTCATTAACTTTTAAAATGAGACACATCATGCTCTAAACACTAAACAAAAGATGAAAATGAAACAAAGCTGGGTCCAGAGCCAAGGGCCAAAACAAGGTTTTGCTCTTGATTATAATTTTGAATGTCAACATAAATATCAACTTCTATATAAAATATAAAAATAAGAAAGAACCGTTTTATTCGAATAGTTGATGGCCTGGAATTTGTAAGTCATGAATTGGATGAACCTTGTTGTTGGCCCTTGATCCAGAGCCAAGGGACAATATATTTCTTAATAGGCAAAGCTTGCAGCATATATAAGAGTTACAATTCGTCATCTGAATCTGCAAATGTGATCTTTGATGATTTTGGAGCATTTGTTATCTCTTTAAAATGTGCCCCATATAGCTTCGACTCCTGCAAGTACAAACTTCTACAGTTTTAAATAGTTGCAACAAACAAGAAGATGCTCATCCAAATGAACTTCATTTTGTAACACACACTGCATGGAACTGAAATGCATCAAACATTAGATTGTTTAAAGTTTCTGGCATGCCATGATCCAGATCAGAGTTTACCCCATGCAATTTATACTGCCTATGCACCCAGTCCCCCAGCCAAGAGCTATACAACACACATAATTATAATTTTACCCTCGTGGAACCAAACTTTAAACCTAGGAGTTCATTCAAATGTTATGAGCAGGTTAAGAAACAAGAAAGTAAATTTTGCTGTTGGGGTCTGTGTTGTTTAATAAGCTGAACACGTTAGGGCAGAAGTATGCCCTTGAACGAGTAAACATAATTTAGTCCAAAACCCATTTTCCCTCATTGAATTGAGCAACATTTTTCCAAATTCTGTCAACTAAAATTATTAGCATTAGAGGAACTTACCACAAGCATTCTTACTTAAGTTGTGATGCATTTTCTCCATGGGAGAAAAGAACTTCAACAAAAAAAAAATGCTAAAAACATCAACGAGAACATGATTAAAAGCTGTGTACCTTTTTCTTTATATGCGTGCCAAATTTTGTAAGGGATGACAGCTTCACGAAGAACATTCACAAGTTCTCCAGCAAGTCCCTATTAAGTGAAAGAAAGATAATCCATTTGCTAACATTGTAGACATTATTCAGTAGAAGGGAATGCATAGTTTACTGATGATTGGTACCTTGTTCTTTTGCATGAAGAAGGTGTGTGCAACTCCCTTTTTTCCCAGCACGGCCCTTTCTTCCAATTCTATGGACATAATTTTCAGTCGTAAGAGGAAAACTATAATTGATTACTACTTCAACATCAGGGATATCTAATCCTCGAGAGGCTACATCAGTCCCCATCATCAAAGGGCACTTTCCTTCCTTGAACAAAGCTAGAGCCTTTGTTCTATCATGTTGTGCTTTGTTTCCATGCACAGAGACAGTATTCCAACCTCTTAAAATACAAGGAGAAAAACTTATAATTTGTTGTATCACTCTAGTAAATTAAATGAATAAAAGAACAAGAAAAGCTAGTATAATGTACCTTTTCTGAAGCATATTTTCAACACGAGCAGCCTCCTTATTGTACATTACAAAAACTAAAACCCCATTTCTGTTCCATACCATAGCAATACAGACAGGTTGATTAATCATTTTACAGTTATATTAAAGAAATAATAAAATTCATATATCATCACTGCTTTAGTTCAGTGTCAAATCATATGATAGAACATTATTCAAGACAAATTAGAAATAATATTTATGAGTTTCCGGTACGTATACCTGTATTTCACAAGGAATTTTATGACGTATCTGCATTATATGGATGGGGATCATGGGGATCATATAGAACATTATTCAAGACAAATTAGAAATAATATGTATGAGTTTCCAGTACTTATACCTACATTTCACAAGGAATTTTATGACGTATCTGCATTATATAGATGGGGATCATAAAGAACATAATGATAGTATTATCTATCAAATTAACAAGCCTTCAGGCAGTCAAGCGAACTTGGTTACATACAGTTGAGTATGCCAGTAACAACCAGGATAATTAGCATGCACTGCATTTCATATACCAACAATTTGAGAATATTAGATGCTCGTCCATCAATATCATTTATACATTACTGGGACCATATACATACAGTTTAACACAACCAGTTAGATGTAAACTTACAGAGTTCTCAGAGTATCATGTATACTGAAGACTTTGTCTCTCGTGCATTATCAATCATAAACGAGTATGAGGGAGGTAACGATAGACGTTGACTTAAAATAAGACGTTCACTTCAGCTTGGCATATTATCAGCTGTTTCACATGTGCATTTATAAACAAGATAATTCGTTAGAAATTGGTGCATTGAATGTAGATAATTAAGGTTGATTACATGCATTAGTATCTATAGAAATATCTAAATGCAAAGAGTTTGCTGAGCTTAAAGTTGAACATTTACATGAAGAGAAACTCTTTCACTTGCAGAAGGTGTATGCACCTTGCTTTACAGTATTTATTTATCTAGTTCCTTTCCTGGACACCAGCTGGACATAAGATAACTGGAAGAATTTTTATAAAGGATTGAAATTTGTATCTACCATCGCCATCATATTTATATTTCATAACAGGATGATGCAATTTAATTTCTAGAGTTTGCCGACACTTTTGAACAATATAAGAGCTTCTACGTAAATGCAAATTTAAACATCGTGATTAAACATACCTATTGAGCTAGCTCCCTTGAAGGTGAAAGTACTAGACAACATGGAACTGCTTTTTTATGATTTCTTGTCAACCTTCAGTAAGATATACCTGAGTGTAGGAACACCAAATGCTAGAGTCTTGCCGGGAAAATTGAAAACCAGCTGTAAAGATGCAATCCCTTAAGTTGCACTTGCAACAAGAAGAATCCCTATCCCTTAAGGCATATAGATTTGAGGAAATCAAATGCAACAAGAAGAATCCCTATCCCTCTACAACCATATACTGCAGTAATATGAGTGTAACTGCAATTATGCAATACAATACCTTTGTTTACCTTCTATACTACTCTATAGTTTATACAAATTAGAAGGGATAGTAGCAGTGAGAGCTAAAATACAATCACAAGTGAGGAATTATAGGCAAATTAACATAGTTGACAAAAAAAGAGAGGAATTATTATCAAATTCATTGAATGAACATACTCCATGATTAATAATCCCAAAATAATTTTTCCATCTAACATCATAACCGAAAATGCAGTTTTCATAAGCCGTTTAAAGAAATATGAAGAAATATGAAGAAATAGAAAACCATAAGCACTCATAAATCTACCAATTCAATGTTGTAATAAACTATAGCACCGAAAAAAGTAAAAAATTACAATACTCAAAATTACTCAGAATAAAAACCCTAATTATTCAGAAACCCTAATTACCCCAATTGAAACCCTAATTATTCAAAATAATAGATGTACATATTCAAAATCGGCGAACCTCAATGCCGGTGCCAGCGGCGGAGGAGAAGGAGGAGGAGGAGGAGGAGGAAGAGGAGGCGGCGGATGCGGGGGAGATCTCATCGAGATCGACGCCGAGGAAGAAGAGGAGGATGCAGGGGAGATCTCATCTTCTTCCTTTAAGTGAGGGAGATGGGGCGACGGCGGCGGAAGGAGGGGGACGCCGACTCGAGAGGAGGAGGATTTAGAGATTGGGTTTGGTGAGAAAGAGATTTAGGAGTTTTAGAGGGATAAATGAAATATTTTCGGAGAGATAGAGGGAAAATAAAAAGGTTGGGGGGAAAATAAATTATGGACTATACCCACGATTTTTATCCCGTCAGTAAAAATTATAGTTACGGATTAAAAGCTCTAAAGCTATAGGATATCTATACCCACAGTTTACTACACGTCTGTAGTTATATGATATCTATACCCACAGGTTTAGTGACCGTCACTACAGGTATCCGTTGGTATATGTCAAATTTCTTGTAGTGTTCTGAATACACATTTCTATATTGTCCACTACTAGATTTTTCCCTTAAGCCCGGACTTGGTTAATTGTTATTATTATTAAACAGGTGTGAATGCAAACAAACAGGGCTAAAAACATGGCAAGAACAAAGGACAAGTCTAAGTCGAATAGGAAATACAAACGGGTGACAAAACAGCCTATAACACTTAGAACAACGAAACTTTCAGTTCTGGACAGCAAGACACTATTGCACCAAATCTGAGATTTCTGTTTATCTAGAAATGCAAATCTAGATCCGAAAGGAAATCTAGAAACTAGACACTTTGCCGAATCAAGTGCACATACACAAGTCATACATCAGATATAGTAACAGGGTCTAAAACAGCGTTTAATACAACATTTATGTTCAGGCAGGAAATGAAAAATCTTGTTTACAAGCATGAAAATGTCTTAAAACATCATAATTAAATCTGAGAAAAATCTGGAAGGTTTCCTAGAATATCTAGTCTCAACATATAAAATATAATGAAATTATATTACAAATAGTATAGTTAATATAATTGGGAAAATAGAGTAATGCAACAAAACTTCAAATCTGAAAGTTTAGACACAACAGTACCAAAACAGAGATAATTCATAAAATACAATTCTAAATCTCAATCCATCAAAAGGTTAGTAAAATAGACAAATCAGGCTACATTTCATATTCACAAAGTTTTCATAAAAAATGAATAGAATCAGGTTGAAAACATAATTCTTTACTGAATAGCATGCAGTTTGAAAATGTATTAATTGGTTTCATAAGCATGGAATGAGTTATAAAAGTCATTGAATAATTCTACAAAAATTAGGAGTTGATCCCAGTCATAACTAAACATACCTAGAAAAATATCAAGTCCAAATTCTACTTTTAATATCAGTTTTAAATTAATAATTCATACAAAAATCATATAATTCAGAATCTGAAATTTACGATACAACTGCAGTAAAATAACGATAACTCATGCATAGAAAATCAGAATTCAGATCCGTCAAAAATTCTGAAAACTAGAAAACAAATTCTACAAATCATGTTCATAAATTTATTTATTTTATTGATGCTAACAGGGTCGAAATTACTGTACTAAAATAGGGCAGCAGTAAAAAGAATCTTCTTTTATGCATTTCATCAAATAATTTAACTACAATAGATCCAATCTAAGATGTAATTCGAAGCATGGTATCTAGGTTACTGAAATTAGCATGGCATGTGTATTAACAATCTATAATGAGATAGTACATCTAACAAAGCATTCATGTAACAAATTTCCACAACATACGGTATGTCACAAACAAGCATATCAACATCAAGATGTCCGTCTAATCTAATTTATTTTCATGCAACGTATGACAACTACTATGAAACAATCATGATCATGGAACAAAGGAACGGATCAACTAGCACGATATGATTATCATGAGAGTGACAACAAAATACTTGCAATACTACTTACGGTATTTAACTTGTATGAAGAACAAATACATACAAGCTACTTGCCTGAAAAACGACGACGAAGATGCTGAAAGAATTACGGGAACGGATCCCAACACACTAACACAAACACGTGCACAAGTGACAGCATGAACAACGGCAAGACGACTATCACCAATACACGTGCACTACACGTGCTCTCCACCATACACAGCAGCAGCGACACACAGCGGGCGAAGACAACGGCATGGAAGGATGACGACGATAGCATAACAGTGTCAACAGATGGCTCAGCCATGGCAGCGATGGGGGATGGTGGGTCGGCGATTGTCGACCATAGCAGCGGCGACAGAGAAGAAGACGACGACAGCGGCGAGGCGGCACAACGAAGAGGGGAGCTCGACGCTAGGGCGAGGTGACGACGGCCTGGGTGTCGCGGTGCTCGAACAGGGATAGGGACGGCGCGAGGGACAGTGGTAAGGGGAGCACGGGGTCGCTACGGGGCAGGAGGGGGTAAGGGAGGAGGAGAGAAGGGGTTTTCCGACGATGGGGGGTTGAGGCGGTGATAGGTTGAGGGAGACAGGCAGTAGGGGTAGTCAGGAGGTAGGGGTTGAGTGGGGTTGACGGCTGTAGAAGAGAGAGGGATTAGGGTTTAGATAATTAGGGTTAGGGTGTGATTAGTTAGGTTATATAGAGTCAAAGCGGGTTTAGGTTATTGGGTAGAATCCAATAGGAAGAAAAAGAGTCAAATATCAAATAAATAGGCCATCAAATAAATAGTCAATAAAAAAGAAAAAGAACAATTGTTTAGATCAATCAGATAGGGGAAAACAAACTGAATCAAGCAGAAAATGAATTATTGAGAGAAGAACAACAGTACACAGTTCAAAAGGGACGAAACTAATATAATCAGAAATAAAATAACCAGGAATTTAATTAAATACACAAAAATACAATAATGTGATACAGTGGTTATATTTATTCTGAAAAAACGTTGCCGCCCTTTTGATCGATTAATTGCTTCACTACTAAAACACAGAAACATCGCTCGTCTGCTTTTATTGGACCATTCTATTTTTTCCTAAATTTACAAAATCCACCTGCAAGCTGATCGGTAATAAGCTGTTACAGATGTTAGTAGTCATCAATCACTGATTTTCATAAACTCGGATCGGCAAAATCATGAGATTCCGATATTGGTTCGACCTCCGTACTTGTGTTACCATGATTAGATCCACCTCCAATAGTGGATTTTATTCTGCTGATATATCTTTTGATCGACATATTTTTTTGTCAGAGGAATGAAGATCCAAAAATAGTAGTGTGATGACTTAGAAATTTTTAATCAGAAGATGGATGAGAAGGGTTTTAGAGAGAGGCATGCATTTAAATAGGCTTAGATGAAGGGAGCGCAAATTTGTAATTTATATATTCCAATTTTCTTAAAAAATAAAATGAAATAAAATAAAATACACCCGACGGATGAAGATCTTATGTCTGGTTGGTTTGTTTTTTTTCATCACGACAATTTAAAAAACAAAATGATTCTTCCCTCGGACACATGAAGAAGCTCCGTTCGGGGTTTTTCTGAATTTAAAAAAAAAATCCAAACGGAGGTTCATCCTCCGTCCCTCCATTTTTTAATTTAAAAACATTAAAAATTTGCGTTAGACGGAAGAAAATCATCCGTCCTATTATTTTATTTTTTTGATTCTTACATATTTAGCAATAATGATAGCAGTGCTCCTCAATTGTTTCTCAATCCTAAATGCTAAAACTAGAAATTTTAGAAGAAATAGTGGATGCTCTAACTAGGGGTTTGCTTTGTTTTGTAATTGACTTAGACACTACGTACCCTTGCGGTTCTCACTGATGGCAAGAACCACTCACCATGCTGATCACAAGCCATACGCTATAAGGTATACAATTATAATCAAAATTTATTTACATACAAAAAAAGAAAAAGAGTATATTGAAAACAATGCACCGAAATGCCTAGGACAGAGAACAATGTCAAAGAAAAAGAAGAAACCCTGATCCTTAAATTCCAAATCTGTGGAGTGAATCACAAATACAATTCATGAAACTTTGAGAGCATCAAGCAGTAAAGGAAAAATAAAAGAGTAATTCAGCCTACAATACTTCATGAAGATTGTAATGCCAACACAATTTCCTCACCCAGTCACCCTTCTGTAAAGCTGATAAATGTAATAAACGAAGGAAATAAAATTGATACAAATGTTACACTACACTAGCAAACCATCATCAGCCTAAACTTATTTGTACGAGGTAATATAATGTTGGTGTATGGCCTAGAGGCCAGTTGTGTATTGATATTACTAGTTCATGATATTTATTTCATATATGAGGCATTTCATTTACTGTGTTTTTTTATTGTGATTAAATGAACATAATAAAGTTCTTAGAATAGTAGGTTCAATATGATGGGATATCAAGTGCATAACTTGATTGTGAGATTCTATTGGTTGTAATCAGAACACTATTCTTAACTGTCTCTAGTCAAGTATGTAACGCCTCGATTTCCATACACTTGAAAACCGTGACATAAGCCAGAATCTTTTTCTTCAATTAGCCATAATACACAGAAAAACAGAAAAATTTAAAACTTTTTATTCAACACAAATGTATTATAAGTTCGAATGTTATAAAACTGCAATACATTACATCAGTGTTACAATAATACCTTTACAAGCCCAAGTGTTACAACTTTCAATAAATTTACATCAGAGTATAATGAATAATGAATAACACTTGGTACTTCACTTGGATGCTTCCCAACAATAAATAAATTTACAACAGATGTGACAAATGAAACAATGGTAACCAACATAGATTACAACTGAAATGAAATTAACTTTGCTTCTATTGCCTTGAGTCCTCCTGAATCCTGTACCTTTAGTTCTGCAATCCAGTACCTTTAGTTCTGCAATCCAGTACCTATTGAAGTAGAGACGTCAGCACATATACTGACGCTTTAAGACTGATGACTAGCAGCGACTCTCCACTTTAAACAAACAGATTGATGAAAAGAGAAACGTGTATCTATAATTAATGTATCAGTGTATGCTATGACTTAGACTCTAATGCAAGATTAACTAATGCAAGGATGCTCTTATTCTAATGCAAGTGAGTCTCCGTAACAGTATGTGTCCCATACCATATACGCCTATAACAAGCCGTTTCATCATATATAGGGATTTGAACCCGGGCCATGAATTCTACTCTTGTACTCGACTTGTTTCTGAAGATACAACGTGACTGAATGATGTTGCTCTAAAACGGTCTAATCCTGCCATTCGCAGTCAGCTCATGGTGTCCCTTCCACTACTACCCGGTGTACCGGACCTCACTCAAAAATATGACGAACCCTTGGAGTTACTGCAACACAGGTTAGCTCGAAGCATCCCCTGCGGCCCCCCTAGCTGATAGACCGTAGTTTATGGCCTGTTCGCCCCTTGATATAGAACATGACGGAGATCCAGGGGTCTATCCCCTAGCTCAGATCGCCCTTATCATGGCACTTCAGAAATTAACAGACGAGATATGGATTCCGTGCTCCCAACCCGTGAAAAGGCACATACCGTATCCCTTTGACAAGAAGGTACAACCCAATAACGCCACCTAGTGTTGGCTATAGGACAGGTCGGATCATAAGGTATCACCCTTAACACCAACTCTTTTCCTTCGGCCATAAGTTACTACCCTAACGATGTTACTAACCCTAAACAATCCGAGGGATGACAACAGTACTAACACAACATGCTATATCTTAAGTTAGACTTCGCAAGATAACTCTACTAGGTGCTCAACCTAGACTGACCAGAATCCCTAAGGATCTGTTCATAGCCTATTGATCCAAGTCCCCGACAATACGAACGTATTCGCATGCTACTACCCTGAACATGGATTTCATCTACGCTCCGGTCCGCGATCAACCTACACTGGTTAAGATCCGACGGTACACGAGGAGTGACTCGTCCATAGTCCCTTAGGAGTAAAGTAAATACACATCTTGATGGTCGATGGCCCCAAAGGTAATGATATCACCCTAGACGAGCACAAAAAATTGCATACTAGCTAATAAGTTGTATACGAGTAAATAAAACACACACGCGCTAAACGAGCTACATATGAAACCAACAACTATATACGAGCCAAATAAGCTACGTATGAGACCCACAAATTTCATAGAAGCAACCATAAAGGTATTCTAACAACCTAGAAGCAAAATAACATGCTACTAGCAAAGAGTTGATTTTTTATAATTAGAAACAACAGAAGAATCTTCTAACGGTCTAATATAAACATACTACCAATGAAAACCCAATCTTCGTACGCAAAAGGGACATAAAAAGCCTTCTAACAACCTGGAAACAAACAGTTCTATGCTTATCAGAATTCAACAAATTAGACTTTTTAGAAAGGTGAGAACATCTACTACAACTCTCTAGTTGAACTCTTTTTCAGATTCCGTAAGGAATTCAAAATCCGGTCCATTGAACACACGCACATAGTTAACCAAATTGCAGGTTTTCAACAAAAAGCTGAAACTTCTAAAACTTGTAACTTTTGCTCTACTTGTCAGAATCTAGCGAAACTAGACATTTTGAAAAGGTGAGAACATCTACTACAACTTCCTAGTTGAACACTTTTTCAAATTTCGTAGCAAATCCAATATCCGGTCCATTGAATACACACAAACGGTTAACTAAACTGCAAATTTTTAACAAAAAGGCTTAAACTTCTAAATCTTGTAACTTTTGCTCTACTTGTCAGAATCTAACAAGGACGAGACATTTTGAAAAGGTGGGAACATCTACTACAACTTCCTAGTTGAACACTTTTTCAGATTCCGTAAGGAATGCAAAATTCGATCCATTGAACACACGCAAACAGTTAACTAAACTGCAGATTTTCAACAAAAAGCTGAAATTTTTTAAGCTTATAACTTTTGCTCTACTTGTCGGAATCTAACGAAACTAGGCATTTTGAAAAGGTGAGAACATCTATTACAACTTCGTAGTTGAACACTCTTCCAAATTCAGTAAGTAAAAGGTACAAAAACATCAAACAATCAAAACAGTGAGTTTACAACCAAAAAACTAGCTGCTGTGATTTGTAAAAGCCATAACTCCTACTCCACTTATCGGAATCTAACCAAATAGGACATTTTGAAAATGTTAGAATCGCTACTATCATTCTCTATTTGAACAATTTTCCAAATTCAGTAAGTAAAATGTACAAAAACATCAAACAATCAAAACATAGAGCTTTCAGCCAAAGCTGGCTGCTGTGATTTGGAACGGTCATAACTTTTGTACCACTTATCGGAATCTAACGAAATAGGACATTTTAAAAAGGGGGGAACATCTACTAAAACTTCTTAGATGAACACTTTTCCAATTCAGTAAGTAAAAGGTACAAAAACATCAAATAATCAAAACAGCAAGCTTTCAGCCAAAGCTGGCTGTTGTGATTTGGAACGGTCATAACTTTTGCACCACTTATAGGAATCTAACGAAATAGGACATTTTAAAAAGGGGGAACATATACTACAATTTCTTAGTTGAAAACTTTTCCAAATTCCTTATAGAAATCGAAAATACAGGCCTTTGAACATATGCAAAAATGACCAAAACAGCGATTTGCTTAAAAGCTCACTATTTTGGGGGAAATGTTTGTTTGGTTTATCAAATCAACTCAGAAAAATTCAAAAAAACTAGAGCATGGTAATAACACATAGGAGAACCCCTAAAATTAATTTTGACTCAAGATTCCACATTTAGCATAGGAAATTAATCCTAACCATGAAAACAACAAAGGTTGAATCTTAATCGCCTTATTTGTGTCCTACCACTTCAATCTTTATTTGCCTTTTATTCTAGTCCATAAACATGATTATGCACATGAAATTAGTCCAATTTCTTTAACAATAATAACAATAATATAACTAAAACAAGCATCAGAATGAGAAACCCCCACCCAAAGTGTAGTAAGAACTTGCTTTGCCCTTCTTCTCCTTGCTCCTTGTTCTTGCACTCATGAAAGAAACCCATGAAACCCTAACTTATCTTTTGAATTTGATCTCTCTTTTTTTTCCTTTCTTTTCAACTTTTTCCAAAATAAAACAAGTAGAAGAAACTACTAGAGAAGAAGAGGTGGAGTGAGATGAGATGGAGATGGAAAAACAAATTAAAAGGGTTTCCGATCCTAGGGAATGGCCGGCCTTGGGTTTAAATAGGAGGAGAGCGATTGAGTTTGTGGATGAGAAGAGAACAAGTGTTCTCATTCTTTTGTGGCCCGAAACATTTAGAGTTTAATTTGCAATTTTAAATTGCAATCACACCCTGCTCATCCGTAACCCTTCATTTTGATCATGATTGATAAAAAATAAAAGATATTTTCCAAAATTCACATACTACATGATTTCATAAGATATTTTTTCCAAAATCACATACTACGAGATTTCGTAAAAACATACGAAATCGATATAATTCATACACGTATATATATCTGTATATACAGATAATTTTTATTCATCAAAATCGATCAATCTGTACAAAAATAATTTAATTCCGAGAAATAAAAATAAAATAATTTTATTACTGGTTCGGAAGATTTCAGTATCAATTTGATACAAAACAGATGTATACACACTTATATATGTATACACACTTATATATATATATATGTATACACACTTATATATATATATATATATATATATATATAATGCTTATTAACAAAACCGGGTGATATCCACCAAAAATATTTCAATTCTGAAAATAAAAATAAGATAATACTAAAATAATAATTTTTAATATCAGCCCGAGATTTTACAGACATTTTCTCAAAAACGTATTTTACTAGATTTTGTACAAGTGCACAAAACTGATACAATACATATATATACTTACTAGTATATATATCCAGATAAATTTTTATTTGAAAAACCAAGTAATTTCCATAAAAATATTTTAATTTTAAAAATACAAATATAATATCCGACCGGGATATTACAATACTCCCTCCTTAGAATAGTTCTGTCCTCAGAACTACGTTAAGTCAAGAAAACAGAAAAACATACATACACTAAATAACTCGGGAAAAGAAAGCTTATACGGCTTTCCGGCTCCCAAGTGACTCATCCATGAACTGGTTCTCCAAAGAACCCAACCTTGTTCCCAAAGCTGCCTGCGGACTCCACCAAAATAGAGACGTAACTCCTGAATCTTAGTCAGAACTACTGATGCTGGCACACCATGTAGCTTCCTTACGCCTTCAATGTGGACTTCCGCTAATTTCTCTAGCGACTAAGTCATCTTTATCGGAAAAAAAATGTGTTGAATTCGTCAACTGGGTCCCAAATAACCCAAATTGAGTCATACATTTTTGAAAATCTGGGTAGTCCTGTGATGAAGTCTATACTGATATTCTGAAATTTTTCTTCATCAACTTGTCGCTTCAGTGCTTCAATCCCTGCATCTCTGTCTAAGCCTTCTGACTTGCACACTTAGACTCGGTTGCAGCTCCTCTCGTGCCAAAACTGAGCTCTAATCTTGAGTAATCACTTCAATACTGGCTTGCCTGATCTCATCATTTAGCTTCTTACTTTCTTCACTGTCTTTGGCTGAGGCTAATACTTCACTACGTCGATCTTTTGCGGTTCGGTAGCCACTCCCTCCTTAGAATAGAACATGGCCAACGAACGCCACTTCAGACTTCCAGCATTCTCTCCTATAATTTGCTCAAAGTTGATGCTCCTGTAGTTGTTAAGAACTACAGTCAAAGGCTCAGCGTGCCCTTCTTCCACTCCTACAAGGTCCAACTAAGAAATTCATTCTTAGGGTCTTCCCTCTGATTTGGAGTTCACAGCCCTTATAGTATGAATCTGCAATGAGGATTGCTCCAGATGGTGTAATCAACAAAATCAAATCTAGGGTTTCCTCCCACCCCCATCTCAACTCTTGAAAAATAATTTAGACAAAGAATATGAACAAAAAAGTTGCATGGATTCAATATATATATAAATCCAACTGGTTACAAAAAGTGTTACATCATATATTATTTCTTACTCCAAAATAAATTTCAGAATACAACTTTTTAAACTTAGTTGCAGTTCCATATGCACATACTGATACTGGCTCTCCTACCTTCTTCAACTTGCCTTTAGTAAGTGCGAACTCTACCCTCGGTGAACAGGCTCCTTTCCTTTATTGTTTATCTTCGGGGCCGATCTGCCACTACTCTTCTGAAACTGGGGACAATCTAGTCGGATATGACCAATATTCCCACATTTGTAACAGACGCGGGTCTCCATCTGAGGGTTTTTCCTTGGACACTGGCTCTTGAGATGACCATGCTCACCACATAGGAAACAACTTCCTGGCTTGGCACCTCCAAGCTTGCCCTCCGTTTTCTGAGTCTTCTGCTTCTGACCTTGGTTCTTGAACCCTGACGCTGGTGCAGATCTTTTTCCTTGTAGTCGTGGACAGACTGATTTCTCGTGCCCAGCTCTCCCACAGGAATGGCATGCTACAACCTTGGTGGTCTCCTAAATTTGCCCCCATTCATACTGTGGTTGTGCCAATATGGAATTATAGTGTTCCTGCTCCTTTGCTAGGACTGCTAATGTAGCTCTGCAAGCATCACCCAGTTGCTTAGCTTGACGACCTTTCCTGATCACATACTTCCTCAGCTTCCTCATTTTCCGATGTATGCTGGCTGCCACCGCTGTGCGTTGATCCACATTTAGCCACTGCGGTGGTGAAGGAAAGTCCGTCTGTGGTTAGCTTGTAGTAAAACCTCCTTTGGATCATCACTCAAGATCATCGGATCATTCATCGAAATCGGTTCACTCTCTTCTATCAACACATCCTCGGTTAGGATATCCTTCAATACCATCCTTCAAACACATATACTGGAATTAGTCCAGATATAGAAAAATTATAAAACATAAGTTGAAAAAAACAACAATATGAATTATAATTGTCTACAACTAGCTAAAACCTGACTCCTAAAAGGCATCCAAGTTTAATTTTCCTACTGTGTTGGACTGTAAATTGAAGTCGGCTCTGATACCACTCTGTAATGCCCCGATTTCCATACACTTGGAAACCATGACATAAGCCAGAATCTTTTCCTTCAATTAGCCACAATACACAGAAAAACAGGAAAATTTAAAATTTTTTATTCAACACAAATGTATTACAAGTTTGAATGTTATAAAACTGCAATACATTACATCATTGTTACAATAATACCTTTACAAGCCCAAGTGTTACAACTTTCAATAAATTTACATCAGAGTACAATGAATAATGAATAACACTTGGTACTTCACTTGGATGCTTCCCAACAATAAATAAATTTACAACAAATGTTACAAATGAAACAATGGTAACCAACATATATTACAACTGAAATAAAATCAACTTTGCTTCTCTAGTCTTGAGTCCTCTTGAATCCTGTACTTGTAGTTCTGCAATCCAGTACCTATTGAAGTGGGGACGTCAGTACATATACTGACTCTTTAAGGCTGATGACTAGAAGCGATTCTCAACTTTAAACAAACAGATTGATGAAAAGAAAAACGTGTATAAATAATTAATGTGTCAGTGTATGCTATAACTTAGACTCTAATGCAAGATTAACTAATGCTAGATGCTCTTATTCTAATGCAAGCGAGTCTCCGGAACAGTATGTGTCCCATACCACATACACCCATAACAAGTCGTTTCTTCATATATAGGGATTTGAACCCGCGCCATGAATTCTACTCTTGTACTCGACTTATTTCTAAAGATACAACGTGACTAAATGAGGTTGCCCTGAAACGGTCAAATTCCGCCATTCGCAGTCAGCAAATGGTGTCCCCATTTTCCACTACTACCTGGTGTACCGAACCTCACTCAAAACTGATGAACACTTGGAGTTACTGCAACACAAATTAGCTCGAAGTATCCCCTATGACCCCCTAGCTGATAGACCGTAGTCTATGGCCTGTTTGCCCCTTGATATAGAACATGACGAATTTCCGGGGGTCCATCCCCTAGCTCCGACCGTCCTTATCATGGCACTTCAGAAATTAACAGACGAGATACGGATCTCGTGCTCCCAGCTCGTGAGAAGTCACAGACCGTATCCCTTTGACAAGAAGGGTACAACCCAATAACACCACCTAGTGTTGGCCTATAGGACAAGTCGGATCATAAGGTATCACCCTTAACACCAACTTTTTTCTTTCGGCAAAAATAATAATAAATAAATGTTAAGTAGTAATAGGCATAAGTTACTATCCTAATGATGTCACTATCCCTAAACAATCCAAGGGATGACAACAGTACTAACACAACATGCTAGGTCTTAATTTAGACTTCGCAAGATAACTCTATTAGGTGCTCAACCTAGATTTACCAGAATTCCTAAGGATCCTGTTCATAGCCTATCGATCTAAGACTCTGGCAATAGGAACGTATTCGCATGGTACTACCCTAAAATTGGATTTCATCTACGCTCCGGTCTGCGATCAACCTACACCAGTTAAGATCTGACGGTACACGATGAGTGACTCGTCCACAGTCCCTTAGGAGTAAAGTAAATACACGTCTTGATGGTCGATGGCCCCTAGGGTAATGATATCACCCTAGACGAGCACAAAAAACTACGTACTAGATAATAAGGTATATACGAGTAAACAAAACATATACGAGCTAAACGAGCTACGTATGAAACCAACAACTACATATGAGCCAAATAAGCTACGTATGAGCCCCATAAATTTCATAGAAGCAATCATAAAGGTATTCTAACAACCTACAAGTAAAATAACATGCTACTAGCAAAGACTTGATCTTTTACAATTAGAAATAACAGAAGAATCTTCTAACAGTCTAATACAAACATACTACCAATGAAAACTTGATTTTCGTACGAAAAAACGACATAAGAAGCCTTCTAACAACCTAGAAGCAAACAGTGCTATGCTTATCGGAATTCAACAAAACTAGACTTTTAGAAAGGTGAGAACATCTACTACAACTCTCTAGTTGAACACTTTTTTAGATTCTATAAGGAATTCAAAATCCGGTTCATTGAACACACGCAAATAGTTAACCAAACTGCAGATTTTCAACAAAAAGCTGAAACTTCTTAAGCATGTAACTTTTGCTCTACTTGTCGGAATCTAACGAAACTAGACATTTTAAAAAGGTGAGAACATCTACTACAAATTCCTAGTTGAACACTTTTTTAGATTCCGTAAGGAATCCAAAATCCGGTCCATTGAACACACGCAAACAGTTAACCAAACTACAGATTTTCAATAAAAAGTTGAAACTTCTAAAGCTTGTAACTTTTGCTATACTTGTCGGAATCTAAAGAAACTAGACATTTTGAAAAGGTGGAAATATCTACTACAACTTCCTAGTTGAACAATTTTTCAGATTCCATAAGGAATCCAAAATCCGGTCCATTAAACACACGCAAACAGTTAACCAAACTGCAGATTTTCAACAAAAAGTTGAAACTTCTAAAGCTTGTAACTTTTGCTCTACTTGTCGGAATCTAAGGAAACTAGGCATTTTGAAAAGCTGGGAACATCTACTACAACTTCCTAGTTGAACACTCTTCGAAATTCAGTAAGTAAAAGGTTCAAAAACATCAAACAATCAAAATAGTGAGCTTTCAACCAAAAAGCTGGCTGATGTGATTTGTAAAAGCCATAACTCCTACTCCGCTTATCGGAATCTAACCAAATAGGAAATTTTGAAAAGGTGATAATCTTTAATACAACTCTCTAGTTGAACAATTTTCTAAATTCAGTAAGTAAAAGGTAAAAAACATCAAACAATCAAAACAGCGAGCTTTCAGCCAAAGCTGCCTATTGTGATTTGGAACAGTCATAACTTTTGCACCACTTATCGGAATCTAACGAAATAGGACATTTTAAAAAGGGGGAAACATCTACTACAACTTCTTAGTTGAACACTTTTCCAAATTCAGTAAGTAAAAGGTACAAAAACATCAAACAATCAAAACAGCGAGCTTTCAGCCAAAGCTGGCTGTTGTGATTTGGAACGGTCATAACTTTTGCACCACTTATCGAAATCAAACGAAATAGGACATTTTAAAAATGGGGAACATATACTACAACTTCTTAGTTGAACACTTTTCCAAATTCCTTATAGAAATCGAAAATACAGGCCTTTGAACATATGCAAAAATGACCAAAACAGGGATTTTCTTAAAAGCTTGCTATTTTGGGGGAAACGTTTGTTTGGTCTATCAAATTAACTCAGAAAATTCCACAAAAGTTAGAGCATGGTAATAACACAAAGGAGAACCCCTAAAATTAATTTGGGCTCAAGATTCTTCCTTTAGCATAAGTAATTAATCCTAACTATGAAGACAACAAAGATTGAATCTTAATCGCCTTATTTGTGTCCTACCACTTCAATCTTTATGTGCCTTTTATTCTAGTTCATAATGATTATGCACATGAAATTAGTCCAATTTCTTTAACAATAATAACAATTAACTAAAACAAGCATGAGAATGAGAAACCCCCACCCAAAGTGTAGGAAGAACTTGCTTTGCCCTTCTTCTCCTTGCTCCTTGTTCTTGCTCCTCTTCAAGAACACTCATGAAAAGAAACCCATGAAACCCTAACTTATCTTTTGATTTTGATCTCTTTCTTTTCCTTTCTTCTCAATTTTTTCCAAAATAAAACAAGTAGAAGAAACTACAAGAGAAGAAGAGTTGGAGTGAGATGAGATAGAGATGGAGGAACAAATGAAAATGGTTTCCAACCCTAGGGAATGGCCGGCCTTGGGTTTAAATAGGAGGAGAGGGATTGAGTTTGTGGATGAGAAGAGAACAAGTGTTCTCATTCTTTTGTGGCCCAAAACATTTGGACTTTAATTTGCAATTTTAAATTGCAATCACATCCTACTCATCCATAACCATTCATTTTGATCATGATTAATCAAAAATAAAATATTTTTTCCCAAAATCACATAGTACATGATTTCGTACAAATGTACGAAATCGATACTTCATACACGTATATATATCTGTATATACAGATAATTTTTATTCATCAAAACCGATCACTCTGTACAAAAATAATTTAATTCCGAGAAATAAAAATAAAATAATTTTATTACTGGTTCGGAAGATTTCTGTATCAATTTGATACAAAACAGATGTATACAGATTGGGGTGTGTATATATATATATATATATATATATATATATATATATATATATATATATATATATAATGCTTATTAACAAAACCGGGTGATATCCACCAAAAATATTTCAATTCTAAAAATAAAAATAAGATAATAATAAAATAATAATTTTTAATATCAGCCCGGGATATTACAGACATTTTCTCAAAAATGTATTTTACAAGATTTTGTACAAGTGCATAAAATTGATAC
Organism: Hemerocallis citrina; assembly: GCA_017893485.1. NCBI lineage: Eukaryota > Viridiplantae > Streptophyta > Magnoliopsida > Asparagales > Asphodelaceae > Hemerocallis > Hemerocallis citrina. The sequence goes on from CM030367.1 coordinate 15,352,264, forward strand.
AATACATATATATACTTACTGGTGTATATATATAGATTACTTTTTATTAGAAAAACCAAGTAATTTCCATAAAAATATTTTAATTTTAAAAATACAAATATAATATCCGATCGGAATATTACAAAGTATTATTGTGAATTAGGGCAAGAATAATACATAGAGGCTAGTATGTGCGTAGACTGATGACCATATCTCACGGGTCATGGATATGAGATATCAAGTCTTTACATGGGTACATATTAGAGCAATAATGTACTGGACTGACCCACCATGAGAACGTTGCAGTGATCGTTACGTGAGTGTCATATCATGGCGTATGTAGTCCTTTGACTTGAAGTCACTATGGTTCCCTACATGAGAAGTTCTATGTTTTAAAATCGCCTCATGTTGCCTGTAATAAATTGATTATAAAGTCGACTATTGGATATACTACAAATCATGCGGAGGAATGTGAGTGACTTAGATATGATTTTTCTATCTTACATAACATGAGCGATATCTATGGGACTCTTGATTGAGTGACATTGCAAAATGCATGGCCATGCTCAAATGAGTCAATATGTGTAACACCCCGTAATTTTTGGTCATATAAAAGAGTGTATATATGTGTGTATTAAAATGGCTTGGTGGCAATCTTGTAAATATTCTGTATAGGGGGGGTACACTGCGTTGAAGCACAGCAGATGCATGCTGTGTTGTATTGGATGATGACGTCATCCTATGGGGCCCATGGGCTTTCAACTTGTGTACATGGGATTGAATTGGGGGGAAAGGGGATTGAAATAGTCCCATATCGGTAAGATACAAGAATATAATATTAATAAATAACATTGCCTTTGATCAAGAGTCACCAATTCGGTTAACCACCTTTTGAGAGGCAGCCTGTGGTGGGCAGTTTACTATACTATAAATAATTTGTGTTTTAAATTGTATATATTGTCCGAGCTAGGGGCAGGGGTATTACAATATGAGAGAATGAGCTCAGTTATTTTAGTAAGTCTACTCGGACATCAAGAAACCAAATATTGAACTATACAAGGGTGACACGCTCTATGCCTTGTGGTCAATTAAGATATCTGGACAGAATAGCACGAAGCCTACCCTGTGGCACCCATAACTCATAGACCGTGGTCTAAGGCCCGTTCGCTTCTCCGACATAGAAACATGACGGAATTTTGGGGTCCATCCCCTAGTTCTGACAGGAGAACCTCCCGTTCTTATCATGGTATTTCAGGAATTAACAGAGTGAGATACGCAACCCGTGCTCCCAACTCGTGAGAAGACACCGTGCGTATCCCTTTGACGGGAATGTACAACCCAATAACACCACCTAGTGTCAGCATATAGGATGAGTTGGATCATAAGGTATCACCCCTAATACCAACTCTTCCCTTTTGGAAAAATGGTTAAGTAATGATTCTTACGAGTTACTACCCTAATGATGTCACTAATCCTAGACAATCTTACAGGGTTTTCAACCTAGACTTTTTAAGATTGTCATGGTCCAACTCATGGCTTATCGATTCAAGACACCGGTGACGGAATCTCCCTCACTCATTACTACCCCTAACTCGGATCTCGTCAACATTCTCGGCCCGAAATCAACCCACACCGGTTAAAATCCGTTGGCGCACGAGGTGCAATTTATCCATAGTTTCCAAGGTGGTAAGATGCGAGTCTTGATGGTCGATGACCCCCTAGGATAACTATAATACCCTAGATGAGATTTTATCAAGCAACAATAATAGTGACTTTTCCAACCATTATTACCCATAATCGAGTGTAGGTTTTTACCACTAACGTTTCACGGCATAACCCGCTTATAAGAACTAGTATATTGTGTTAGGCGCACTAACACCTTATTATTATCCATATATTAAAGATGAAGAACATTAACATGATATGGTCCAAATTTAACTAGAACAACATACAACTAGAATTCATGGGTTCTCTTTCAACTTTGAACTTAGAACAACATGCAACTAGAATCATGGTTCTTTCTCAATTTTAACTAGAACACATGCAACTAGGTTCATGGGTTCTTTCTTAAATTTAAGCTAGAACACATGCAACTAGGTTCATGGGTTCTTTCTCAAATTTAAGTTAGAACCATCTAGAAACTAAATTCATGGGTTCTTCATGAAAATTGAACTAGAACAATCATGGAACTAATTTCATGGGTTCTTTTAGAAAATTGAACTAGAAAAATCATGGAACTAAATTCATAGGTTCTTTTAGAAACTTAACTAGAACCACTAAAACATACAGCTCAAGAGTTCATGGGTTCCTTTTTAAATCTTTTAACTTAGAATAATCATGCAACATGGGTTCTTTAAAATTTAACTAGAATAGCATACAAGCTAAATTCATGGGTTCTTTTTAGAAGTTTAACTAGAATAGCATGCAAGCTAAATTCATGGGTTCTTTTTAGAAGTTTAACTAGAATAGCATGCAAGCTAAATTCATGGGTTCTTTTTAGAAGTTTAACTAGAACAACATGGAACTATAACATTCATGGGTTCTTTTTAATAGTTTAACTACAATAGCATGCAACTATAATTACCCAAATTGATTCATCACAAGCATGGAAGTAACTTATAACCACTACTAAGGACTTTATCTAGATATTACAAATGACTACTCTGTTAGGAATTTCTACATATTACAACGACTACTTTTATGAATTACAATTCTCTACATATTACAAATCTCCTTGTTTTTTATGAACTATAAATTTCTACATATTACAAGAACTACTTCTTAAGAACTACAAATCTCTACATATTACAAGAGTACTTTTAAGAGCCACAAATCTCTAATTATTACAACAATCTACTTTTATTGAACTACAAAAAGTCTACATATTACAAAACCTACTTTTTATGAACTACAATTTCCTACATATTACAAAAAAAACTATTTCTTTCAAATTACAAGTCCTATATATTACAAAACGACTCTTTTTATCAATTAGAAATTCTACACATAAAGATCACTACTTTTGTGAACTAGGAGTTCTTTAGCATGCTAACTCAAAAATGAGTTTTAACAATCAAAATGGGTTCTCTTCAACATAGAAGCTAAAGAAGCCTACTATTAAGAGAACTATCTTTTCTAATATAAAAGCGAAATAAAACATGCTACAAAAGAACGAATCTTTTACAACTTTAGAAGCAAAATAAAACTATCTTTCACAACCTAGAATAAAAGCTTAATCTTTCATGAACTAGGATTTGTAAAGACTTGAACTTTAACATGATAGAAAGAAACATACAACCTTTTGCTAAAAGACCTATCTTTTATTACATTTGTTGAGTTCTACAACCTTAAATTTGGTATGTAAACATGCTCAATTCACTAATTTTTATATGCTCTTAGTTTTAGTCCAAGTTGTCATAGTTTTTGTTAACAAATAACAACAATAACAACAATAATCATAATAATGCTAAAGATTCAATCTTTATGTGTTTTTATTAAGTTCTACCATTCAAAACTCTTCATGTGGTCATTTTTTATCCACACTACTCATATGCACATAAAAATTAGTCCAAGTTTTTAATTTTTATTAGCAAAATAACCACAACAACAATCATAAACATAACAATTTTTAAAAACTCAACCTTTATGTTATTTTGTTTGAGTTCTACCATTCAACTTTTCATGTGATCATTTGTGATCCATACTATCATTTATGTGCTCATGATTTAGTCCAAGTTGTTTAGAACATACAACATACAACATACAACAATAATAAAAAGAGAACAAAAAAATCAATATAAATAAGAAGTAAAGAAACCCCCACCTTTGATTTCTATGTAGGAAGAACAAGACTAATGCTCCCTTCTCCTTTCTCCTAGCTTCCATAGAAACCTACAAATGAAAACTCTCAAGTTAGAGTTTCTTTCTTTCTTTCTTTTGCTCTCAATTTTTTTCTTTTGGCAAATGAGGCAAGGGGTGGAGGAGGGGGGTATTTATAGGTGGAATGAGAGAGTGAGGGGGTAAAATGTACACTAGGGTTTTGCAAAAACCCCCTTGGGATATTTTTTTGGCCGGCCAAGCTTGGTTAAGGTGGAAGGGTGAGGTGGAGGGGGTGATTCTAGAAGATATACACCTATTGATCCTCATTTGTATTTCCATTAATCCTAAACCCTATGTTTATCCCTCCAAATAGATCCTAGCTATCCATTTTTTATTAATCATGACAAAAATGAGATATTTTTGTCCAAAACACATACTACATGATTTGTACAAATGTATGAAATCGATACAATACACATATGTATATACTTTTTGTTTGTTAAACTGCACAATCCGTATAAAAATAATTTAATTCCGACAATTATAATTGTTACCGCCGATTTCGGTGTGGGGGTAACAGATGAGATTTGTGAGTTCGAGAAAACCTGAACAGCAGATCCAAGCCTTCTGATTCCTGCCGCAACCTGCAAGGAAGTGCGAGACACCGGGGTTGATTTCGGCGACGCACCCTCCGACGCTCTTGTCAGTAACCAGTGGTGATTAAAGAAAGAGCTTAAGGTGAAAAAAGAGTGATTGACCTGTCACAGTGGAAGATGGGTGGTATTTATAGTCGCCAGGGGAGTGATTAGAGGCTTGATTCCCTGTGTAACTGCTAGGAGAAAAATCCTCACAGTCTGTTTCGGAAACTAACCCCTGATTCCCGGTGAGAGTAAATCAGGCCCGTTGACTTGGTCAAATAGTGACCCTGATTTGTCTTCTTGTTGGTCTGGGTTTGCCTCGGGTCGGGACCCGTACCCAGTCGGAGTGGATCCGTTTGTGGGCTGTTGGATCTGTGAGAAGGAGACCCAATACCCGCTTTGGATCCATTTGTATGTGAAATTACCGTTCTACCCCCGAGCTTCAAGATTCGCGCCCAATCTGGACGGTTCCGATTTAACCCCATTTTTAGCCATATCACGAGCCCCCCACTCCTAAAGGTTGAGTGTGATCATCCTTTAAGGAGTAGTTTAACTGTTTTGGTGGCTAGTGGAGTTGTATCGGAGTCCGAATGGAGGATTTTGAATCTCGAAGGGGGTAGTGAGGTAATCTTTGATGCCGTGTGCTGTTCTCTAGCCATATCGAGTATCTGACGGTCTTTTATCTATTTTTTCGGAATATTTATTTAATTTTGCGATGTGTTTACTAATCGTTTGGGGGTCTTAACTGTACATTCTAGGCAATAATTGTTCGTTCAGGGGCTCAAAAATGTACCCCTGAATTTTTAATTATTTTCCAGAATTTTTAGTTAATTTTCCCGAATTTTTAGCAATTTTTTCGTAATTTTTAAATAAATAAATCGATTTAAATAGATAAAAAGGGATTTTAAATACCGATTTATGGCGTGGCTCGATCTGAGCCGTTGATCATGGACGGGCACGAATTTCTGAGAGATCCATCGGTTGTTATCGCTCGGATGCTTTTTTCTCCGTTTGCGAGCTCGGGAAGGCGCCTGCTCGGCTGCCGACCGGAGGGATAGGGGTTCGGCAGGCCGAGCGACATGGCGCAATCTGAGCCGCTGGATGATGGAGTGAATCCCAAGAAAACGCTATCTTGTCTTCTAGCGCACGTGGCGCAATCTGGATCGTTCATCATCAGAAGCACGAATTTCTGAGAGATCCAATGGTTGTTATCGCTCGGATGCTTTTTTGTTCGTTTGCGGGATCGGAAAGACACTTGCTCGGCAACCGACCGAAGGCATGGGGTCTCGGCAGTCTGAGCGACGTGGCGCAATCTGGGTCGTTGGATGACGACGCGCATCTCGAGACGGGCACATTTCTCAAGAAAACACTATCTTGTTGTTTAGTGTCTTCGGCGAGATCTGGGCCGTTTGATTGAGATCCGACGCGAAAGTTGAGGAGAAAGTGAGTTTTCTCCGTTTGCAGGATCGGAAAGGTACTTGCTCGGCAACCGACCGAAGGCATGGGGTCTCGGCAGTCCGAGCGACGTGGCGCAATCTGGGTCGTTGGATGACGACGCGCATCTCGAGACGGGCACACTTCTCAAGAAAACACTATCTTGTCGTTTAGTGTCTTCGGCGTCTGGGTCGTCTGATCGAGATCTTACACGAAAGTTGAGGAGAAAGTGGGTTTTCCCCGTTTGCAGGGTCGGAACGGCACTTGCTCGGTAGCCGACCGACGGCGTGAGAATTCGGCTGTCCAAGTGTGGAAGAGCGTTCCGAGACGTATGGGGGAACGGACCTCGGTATGGTTCAATTTTCGAGGGCATTAATGGCGTTCTAAGATTCATGCGACGTTCCATCTTCCCAGGGTCATTAATAATGACGCCATCCATTTAATGCATGGCGCTTCAACTTCCGAGGGTCATAATGGCTGGTTCTTGGAAGGTAGGCTATAAGTACTCCATTCTCCTTGTCATTTCAGTCGCAACAATGTAGAGTGTGAGCCCTCGGAGGTATCTGCCTTGGGTAACTTCTCCTTCGAGGTTTGAAGGGGTGGTCGCTCTTTTGCCTTGTTCTTCTCTCGTTCCTGACGGCCCCAAAGTGGATGTCAGGGTCGGGGGAGGATAAGGTAGGAGTGGTGACGACCGTAGTCCGGACCCGAGGGATGAGCTACATCGGAAGGACGGGTGGTCGCTTTTCCACCATGATCATCACCCGATTTTGAATGGCCCGATGTGGGTGTCAAGATCGGGGGTGGTCATGGTAGAAGGGGTGATGACCCTAGTCTGGATCCGACGGAGGGGTTCATTTTGGAAGGACTGGTGGCCGTTTTTCCGCCCAAATCTTCTCCTGACTCTGACGGCCCGGGTGGAGGTGTCTGGGTCAGGGGAGATTTGGGCCGAAGGGTAGACCACCGAAGTCCGGATCCAAGGGGCGGAGTGCCTCGGCAGGACGGGTGGTCGTTCTTCCACCATGGTCTTCTCCTGACTCTGACTGCTCCGAAGTGGGTGTTAGGGTCGGGGGAGATCATGGTGGGAGAGGTGATGACCCTGGTCCGAATCCGAGGGACGAGTTCGTTTCGGAAGGACGGGTGGTCGTTCTTCTACCGTGATCTTCTCCCGATTCTGACTGCCTCGTTTTGGGTATCAGGGTCGGGGAAGATCACGGTAGAAGAGGTGATGACCCAAGTCCGGATCCGAGGGACTGCAGCTTCGGAACGATGGGAGGAAGCGTGCCGATCCGTTATTGACCGGGCCCCGTGAATCGACGGTTTTTCTCTAATCCCTGAACAATTAGAGGCTTCGGCTATGAGGCCGGAGGCTTTGCTTTGCTCATGGGTGAGAGGAATGCCGACTGAGAAGTAGGGCCTGGGGTGCTCGCCGAGGGCGGTGCCTTAGAACTTTTAATCAAAACTTTTCAAACTTCTTTAGGCAGAGGTGGACCGTCGGAGGGAGCGGTTGTCCGAGCGACATTCTGGGCCGACCGGGATCTGAAGGCACGGTCGTCCGAGCGACGCGATGCAATCTGAGCCGTCGGATGTTGACACGCATCTCGAGACGGGCACACTTCTCAAGAAAACACTATCTTGTCGTTTAGTGTCTTCGGCGAGATCTGGGCCGTCTGATCGAGATCTTACACGAAAGTTGAGGAGAAAGTGGGTTTTCCCCGTTTGCAGGGTCGGAACGGCACTTTCTCGGTAGCCGACCGGAGACCTTTACGGTTGAGATCGGACTGCATGTGACTCGGATTTAGGTCCTGTTGTGCCGAACTGCTTGACTTGGTGGGGAGGCGGAGTGGTTTTGGGCCTTCGCGACGTTTCGAGAGCGGCCCAAAAGTCGCACCCTTGCGTTTGGAAGTCCAAGGGACGTTCCTTTTTTTACTATAAATCTTCACCCCCCCTTAATCCCAGTCTCATTATTCACTTTTACTCTCTCTCTTCAGTTTTTACTTTCACCTTCGAAGTTTTCAGCTCCTTGGTGGTGGTGCTAGCTGTCGCGGCGAGGCGTTCCTTGTCTCCGGTGAACTTTCTGACCGTAGCTGTCACTTCGAGGTCAGTCTCTCTTCCTTCTCTTTAGAAAATGGTTAAGATTACGGATGAGACCCCCGCCTCGGAGCAAGCCGTAGGCCAAGCGGGAAAAGGGATGGAGGTAGTGGAGCTGATCAATCGGAACGTCGTTCGGCCGGACAGAGAGGGTGAAGTAGCCGAACCACCTCAGGAGGTCGCGGCAGTGTCTCACAAGGGTAAGGCGGTGATCACGATCGTCGAGACGCCGAAAACGGCGGGGGCGTTCGGTCGGCAGCCCATTGCTCTGTCGAGCGTGGGGGGCGTTCGGGACTACACCGAGGAGGTCTTGGAGAAGGTGACCCAAGGGACGGTCAAGTCGGTGGAGGAGAATGAACCGAGAGAGCTATCTGAGGTGGACCATACCATCTCCTCGCTTACGGAGGCCGATCTACATCTGATCCGGAAGGGATTCCGGAACCCCACCGAGTACGGGCTGCTACTCCCCGGGCCAGGCTTCCGAGCCAATACGAAGTCTTCGACAGATGTGTGTGTCTTTCCTGTCGACTCTCTCATCGCCGGGCTCTGCTTTCCCCTTCATCCGTTCGTAGTTGATTTCTTGAACTGGTACGGTTTGAGCCCTGCCCAGCTGATGCCGAACACCTGGAGGCACGTCATGGTGTTCGTCCTCCGGTGCCAAGAGGTCGGTGCCGTGCCTAGCATGTTTCTCTTTCGGAGCCTCTACCGACCTTGTCAGCCGAGCCGAAACGAACAGAGGTTCTATCTTTCGCCACGGACGGGCGTGAATTTGGTCGAGAACCTGGACTCGATTAAACACTGGAAGGGGAAGTATTTCATCATCCGGGCTCCCGTGCCGTGGGTGATCCCGATAGTTTGGGCGAAGGATGGGCTGCCGAAGCGAGCTAAGAAGGAGTCGGCATTGAGTGACGAGGAAGCAGAGGTCCTCAAGAAGCTCCTTGCTCTGCCAGCGTTAAGCTGGAAAGATATTACCGAGGAGGTTCTGTTTCGAGGGGGTCTCAGTCCGATCGACCCTAGTATGCTTCTGGTATTTATACTCTTTGCTTAAAGTTTATGAAAATTTTTCTAAGTTTTTTCATCCGGCTTGTGCAGAGACAATGAAGATGGACTACAGAGCTCTGATGGCGAAGGCCAGGGCAGCAGAGCAGGAGACGAAGAAGAAGAGGCCTTTGGCGGGGCCTCAAGGCGGCCGAGCCTCGAAGATACCTTCGGTCGCGAAGGCTACCGACCAGCCGAAGGTTGTTGTGTCGGAGGCTGGTTCCGAGTAGGGGGAGGTCATGGTCCTCGACCCTCCTGCCTCGGGCGCGCCGACATCGACCTCGAAGGGGGATGCTCCCGGTTCGTCGAGCGGTGCGTTCGGCGTGAAGGAGGTGTTGTCCCTCCAAGTTCCGCCCCTCACTGCCGAGGCGGAGAAGATCTTGACCGAGCGTCATAAGCAGATCTTCGTCCCTGACTGGCAGGTGATGAATGTCGACGGCTTCTTGGGCGACGGCAACATCTGCATGGAAGCGGTGAGGCACCTGCCGACCCCAAAGGATCGAGCGACCCTAAAGGCCGGGCTAGCAGGGGATGCCGCGATGTAGATTGCTCGGAACACCATGTCGGTAAGTGGCCCGAGCTCTTCCTCGTTGATGCTTTTTCGGAGATTTTTCTAAGTTCTTGGGTTCGGGTTCTAATTGGCTGTCGTCTTTTCAGACCCTCTGCCACTTCAACTTCCTGCTCGAGGAGTTTGCGGGCAAGGAACAGGAGTATGAGCGGGAGAGGGTGGAGCGTGTCAAGGTCACGAAGCTGCTTGATGCCGAGCAACTCCTCTCGTCGAAGAGGGGCGCCGAAGTGGCCGGGCTGGAGAAGCAGCTGGCGGATGCCATTCAGCTGTCGAAGGATGCGGCGGCCAAGCTCGAGGCTTCGGAGAAGGAGGCTGCCGAACTGAAAGAGGAACTGGCCAATGCTCGGTCGGAAGCGGAGAGGGCTCGGAAGAGGGCCGAGAAGATTATGGCCAAGCACCGGTCTAAGGTGAAGAAGGTGAAGAAGGCTGTGCAGGAGGAGGTCGTGCAACACATGTTCAAGAACATGGAGGACGCCTACGGTCGAGCCTTGCTCCACGTGGCCGCTAGGAATCCGGGTTTCGACACGTCCTCCTATCGTTTCTACGACCCCGTGGAGGGGGAGGAGGAAGTTCCCCAGGGGATGCTCGACCCTGAGGGAGAGACGGAAGGTGTCGAAGGCCCGGGAGAGACCGAGGCCGAGGATGAAGAGGAGAACGACTCCGAGGAGGAGAGCGGGAGTGAAGACGAAGACGGGGGCGATGGCGAGGACAAGGTCGGGGGGTCGACGGACCCGAACGACAAAAAGGTCGACCCCTGACTCGGTTGCCTCTTTTAGTCTTTTGTTGTTTTGTTTCTTTTTGTAAGCCTAACCGCGGACTGGCCACCGCTCTTGTAAAACTTTCTCCTCGGTTTTGAATGAAAATGTTTCGTTTGGCCCAAAATTTGTCCAAGTGTTGAGTCTCGGATTTTGTGTATAATTAGTGGTAGATGTTTCCAAGTGTTGGCCCATCGGATTTATCTCTGCTTTTCAGGTGAAGTTCGGTCCGATCACGGAGGTTTCGTACCTTCGTAAAGAGCTGGCCAAGACAAAGCGAGAGCTGTCGCTGAGCCATGATAAGCACTTTTACATGCTCTTGGAACTAGGGGAGATAAAGGCACTGGCCAGGGGGCAGTGTCGCGAGTTGACGCAGCTACAAAAACGAGCCCCGGTCCCTATTCCTGAGGGCGAGGTCGGGCGGCTTAGTGAGGAGCTTGCCGTCGCCGAGCGGAAGAACGAAGAGCTCTCGGCCAAAATCCGACACTTGGAGGTAGCGGGGCGAGGTCGTTCGGCGGAAGAAGAGAAGCTTGCTTCCGAGCTGGAGAAGGTGTCGTCCGAGCGCAAGAAGCTGCTAGCCGAGGTCGACAAGCTTAGGAGGATTACGATAGATACGGCTTGCGACCGATAGTGCCAACGCCTCGGGCTCGTCGAGGCTCCCTCGTCTGAAGAAGTTGGCAAAGGACGACGCTTTGAGGGATAGAATCATCGAACTGGAGGAAGAGGTCGCGTCGCTCAAGCCCCTGCCCGAGAGAGCCAACGTCCGCAGTACATCATGTACTCGTGAAGAGAGCGAGAGAGGAATTACATTTTATGAACTTGTGACACGTTTGCCCGTGGCTAGGCGGAGCCCTGCCGACGCCCAGAGTAGCGTGGCCGTCTCGTCGAGCGGTGCCTCGGTCGGCGCCACAGTTAGGGTCAGCAGCGAAGGGGGGTCACGTTTCGTTGGTTTAGGATCGAGTTCAGAGGGCAGGCCTCGTCGTCCTCGCGTTTCCTTAAACCGAAGCGTTCCCCTTCCGAAGAGGCCCTGATCATGTCGTTTTATGTTTTTTCTGGCTATTGTAAAAACTTAATTGTGGGGTCGGTCCGGCCGTCTGTAACACTATTATATCTGAATACGAATCTGAAAGTTTGTTTAGAAAATTCCCAAGTGTTGGACTTCGGCAGTGTATTGAAATTTTGCTATTCGTTTTCCCTTCTTTTCAACTCGTGGTGACAATCCAAGACTCGGGTTCCAACAGCTCGAATGATGACGCTAAAACCGAGGTCACTTTAGGGGCGACGAAGTCTCGCCCGTCGGAGTGTCGAGAGCGGCTTCGTGGCGTCGAGCTGAAGTTGCGCCGAGCTAAGAGCGAGCGGGCCCACCTCCAGTCCGTCCTCGGCCAACGAGACGCCGAGATCCAACGTTTGGAGAATAGGATCGTCGAGGTGACTCTTGTAAGGGAGTACAAAGATTCGCAATCTGCTTTTAGCAGCAGCTCTTCTGGGTTCAGTGTATTCGGCACAATCAGTCAAAAATAATTGCTGAGCGAGACGATTTGGTCTATGAGATCCATCATTTGCAGACCGAGGAGGCGAAGCTTCGGAAAAAGGTGGAGGAGCTTTCGGCCGAAGTGGATGGGCTGGCAACCGAACAGATCAGTGAAGACATTTCTGTTTGAATACCAAGTGTTGCGGGTCGGCGCTGTATTTTTGTTTTCTAATACTTTGCGACCATGGAAAGATTGCTTTGTATTATGCTCAGATTATTAATAAAATTTCTTTTGAGAACTAGTGCTTCTCTTGTTGCTCTGCGTATCTATCTCGCATGTAAGTGTGTTGGTCGCGTCGAGGTTTACGAGCCGAGCGTGTTGCGGCATCGGCGAGAATCTTGAGGCAAACCAGTCCCTACGAGAACACTATCTTGTCGTTTAGCGACTCTGACAAGATCCGGACCGTTGGATGATGGCACGAATCTCGAGGCGGCTCAATTCCCAAGAAAATGCTATCTTTTCGTTTAGCGTCGGTGGCAAGATCTGGGCCGTCTGATCGAGATCCGACACAAAAGTTGAGGAGAAAGTGCGTTTTTTCCGTTTGTAGGGTCGGAAAGGCACCTGCTCGGCAGCCGACCGAAGGCGTGGGGTTTCGGGTTTCGGCTTCGAGACAAGATGGCTCGGATTTTGAGGCCGAACAGTGCTTCGGTCTCCTACTTCTTGCGAAGTTGAGGGGTGAGCCGAGCTCTTTTTCTTTGTGGGACTCATCGGTCATAGCGTGTGTACGACGGTTGTGAGAGCAATTCCGAATGGTGGTCCACTCCTAGTCTGCCGTGAAGCAAGCTTGGGGGGTAGAATGAAACCAAGTGTTTCACTCCGGAATCATCAGTGTAGTTCAACGGTTGTGGGAGCAATTCCGAACGGCGATCTACCTCTGGCTCGTCCGGGGCCGAGCCGAGGAGGTAAAGTCGAGCCGAGTGTTGGACTCCGAACCATCGGTGTGGTTCAACGGTTGTGGGAGCAATTCCGAGCGACGATCTACCTCTGGCTCGTCCGGGGGCGAGCCGAGGAGGTAAAGTCGAGCCGAGTGTTGGACTCCGAACCATCGGTGTAGTTCAATGGTTGTGGGAGCAATTCCGAACGGCGATCTACCTCTGGCTCGTCCGGGGGCGAGCCGAGGAGGTAAGGTCGAGCCGAGTGTTGGACTTCGAACCATCAGTGTAGTTCAACGGTTGTGGGAGCAATTCCGAACGGCGATCTTCCTTTGGCTCGTCCGGGGGCGAGCCGAGGAGGTAAAGTCGAGCCGAGTGTTGGACTCCGAACCATCGGTGTAGTTCAACGGTTGTGGGAGCAATTCCGAACGGCGATCTACCTCTGGCTCGTCCGGGGGCGAGTCGAGGAGGTAAAGTCGAGCCGAGTGTTGGACTCCGAACCATCGGTGTAGTTCAACGGTTGAGGGAGCAATTCCGAACGGCGATCTACCTCTGGCTCGTCCGGGGGCGAGCCGAGGAGGTAAAGCCGAGCCAGACATTGGACTCCGAACCATTGGTTGAAAAAAATAAAAACAAAGTATAGAGGTGGAGAGATGTAAACAAATTTATAAACATGAAATGTCATTCTTCATTGATGATCGACGGCGAACCATTTTTACATATTACAACTTATGAAATAGATTACAAGTTAGAGGGGAGGAATGGCTCGATATCCTATGATACTTGGAGTGGCGCCGGGGCGCTTTCTTGGTATTTCAGGAGGTGGTCGGCATTCTAGGTCCTCGGAATCTCTCTGCACTCTTGATCTTCCAGACGATATGCTCTGGGCCGAACTATCCTTGTGATCTTGTAAGGCCCTTCCTAGTTCGGAGCCAGTTTGCTCTTCTGGTTGGGAAAGGATATGGCCAGTTTTCTCAATACCAAATCCCCTTGCTTAAGGTTGGTGGGTCGGACCTTCTTGTTGTATGCCAACTCGACCTTTCTTCGGTAATTTTGCTGCCGAATTGATGCTCTTTCCCTCAGCTCATCTACCAGATCTAAGCTCGCCTTGAGGTCTTTGGCGTTATGTTCCTCTCCTGTGGGGGTCCGCTTGTTCGTGCAGTAGTTCCATAGGACGTTGGGGAGTTGGTCGACCCATAAGCCTTTGGAACATTTGTCCAGCCTCTTCTTGATACCTGCGAGGATCTGTCGATTAGCATTTTCTGCCTGTCCGTTCGACTGAGGGTGGGAGACGGACGAGAAGCGCTGCTGTATGGCGAGGTCGGCGCACAGGGCTCGAATGCTGCGCCAGTGATCTGGGTTCCATTGTCCGTCAGAAGGACACGGGGGATGCCGAACCGACAAATAACGCTCTTCCAGAAGAATTGAAGCACTTTGTTCTCGGTTATAGTGGCGAGGGGCTCGGCTTCGATACACTTCGAGAAGTAGTCGATGGCAACCACCAGGAACTTGAACTGGCCGGGAGCCTGAGGGAAGGGCCCTAGTAAATCCATTCCCCACATTGCAAAGGGGATGGGACTTGACAGGGAGGCGAGGTTGGCTTGTGGGAGCCGACGGACATTTGAATGTCTCTGACAGGGGCCGCATTGCTGAACGTGTCGCTCGGCATCTTGGAGGAGGGTCGGCCAGAAGTATCCATAGTTCAAAGCTTTCCGAGCTAAGGCCCTAGATCCTGAATGTGCTCCGCCGATACCCTCGTGGAGCTCTTGTAGAGCGTAGTCGGCCTGTTCTGGGGAGAGGCACCTCATGTACGGTCGGCCATCGACCTGCGAGAAGGAGCGTTTGTATAAGATCCCTTCGATCAAGACATACCGCTCGGCCCGGGTTCTGACTCGGCGTGCTTCTTTGGGGTCCGCGGGGAGGAGTCCGTCCCTCAAGAATTCCACCAACGGCTTCATCCAATTATCTTGTAGCATGACTTGCAGCGACTCTACGGAGCCGGAGGTCTCGTCTTCTATGCTCGGCTTTGAGAGGACCTCGATCAAAACGGTCTGCTCGAGACCTTGGAGGGAGGAAGAGGCCAACTTGGAGAGGGCGTCGGCCTGCGAATTCTCCTCACGAGGGACTCGCTGGATGAGTGCCTCTTCGAACCGGCTCATGAGGGCTCGGACCTTGGCGAGGTACTTTGCTATTCGTTCGTCCCGCGCCTCGTATTCGCCCAAGACCTGGTTCACAACTAGTTGAGAGTCACTGTGAATTCGGAGGCGCTGCGCCCCAGCACTTCGGGAAAGTCCGAGGCCTGCGATGAGTGCCTCGTATTCCGCCTCGTTGTTCGAGGCCTTGAAGTTCATGCGCATTGCGTACTGGAGGATGAAGTCATCAGGGCCGTTCAGGATGATACCGACGCCGCTTCCTTCGTTACAGGAGGAGCCATCCACGAAGACCGTCCATATGGGGGGTCCGTTCGGGACGTGGCTGACCTCAGGAATAGTAGACTCGATAATGAAGTCGGCGAGGGCCTGTGCTTTGATTGCGGTCCGAGGTTGGTACGAGATGTCATGTTGGCTCAGCTCTATGGACCACTTCATCAGCCGGCCCGAGGTCTCGGGCTTATGAAGGATCTGCTTCAGGGGTTGATCGGTGAGGACAACGACCGAGTGGGACTGAAAGTACGGTCAGAGCTTCCTTGCTGCCATGACTAGTGCGTAGGCAATCTTCTCTATCTTCGGATAGCGGAGCTCAGCATCCCGAAGCACTTTGCTTACATAGTAAATAGGCCTCTGGAACAGGTTAGGGTCTGCTCGGAAGCAGCCAAGTAGATGAAGAGGGTTTCCCCCGGAACAGGTTTGCTGAGCAGAGGGGGGTTCACCAGGTAGGCCTTCAGTTGGTCGAACGATTCCTGTTGTGGTTGGCCCCATTCAAAACCTTTAGCCCCCTGAGTGCCTTGAAGAAGGGGAGGCACTTTTCTCCTGATTTCGAGAGGAATCGGCTAATAGCGGCGAGTCGACCAGTCAGCTTCTACACCTCCTTGACGTTCCGGTGCGGGACCATGTCTAGGATGGCCTTGATCTTCTCGGGATTTGCTTCGATCCCTCGTTGGCTTACCATGAAGCCGAGGAACTTTCCCGATGAGACCCCGAACACGCACTTGTTCGGGTTCAGCCGCATGTTGTGCTTCCTTAACACGCCGAACGCCTCCTGGAGGTCGGCTACGTGGTCAGTTGCTCAGATGCTCTTGACGAGCATGTCATCGACGTACACCTCCATGTTGCGGCCTATCTGGCTCTGGAAGACCTTGTTGACGAGGCGCTGGTAGGTGGCGCCAGCGTTCTTCAACCCGAATGGCATGACCCTGTAGCAGTAGAGGCCCTGATCGGTGATGAAGGAGGTCTACGGAATGTCCGGGGGGAACATTTGGATCTGATTATAGCCGGAAAAGGCGTCCATGAAGTTGAGAAGCTCATGGCCCGAGGTGGCATCAATGAGGGTGTCGATATTTGGAAGAGGGAAGGGGTCCTTCGGACACGCCTTATTCAGGTCGGTGAAGTCGATGCATATCCTCCAAGAGCCGTTGGACTTCTTGACCATTACAACATTGGAGAGCCACTCGGGGTAGTTTACCTCCTATATGAACTTAGCCTTCAAGAGTTTATCCAACTCCTCCTTGATGGCCTGCTGTCGCTCAGGGAGCGAATTTCCGCCTCTTCTGCTGAACCGGTTTGCACCCCGGTTCGACACTTAGGCGGTGGACTAGCAGGTCCTCTGAAATCCCGGGCATATCCGTGGCTGACCAAGCAAACAGGTCGCGGTTATCCCGGATGCACTGCACTAAGTCGGAACAAAGTGCAGTCGGCAAAGACTTGCTGATGAGGAACTTTCGACTCGGGTCCTCATCCGAGAAGAGCACTTCTTCCAACTCGTCCGCAGGCTCGGACGTAGGTCGGACATTTGGCTCGGGGACCTCCAGGGTCTCTAGGGAGAGCACCGGACCCCCCGTGGAAGTCATGTAGCACTTCCGAGCTGTCTCCTGACTACCCCTGACTTCTCCCACTCCCGACCAAGTGGGGAACTTCATCTTGAGATGGTATGCTGAGGGAACAGCTTCCAGGGCAGCTAGGCCGGGTCGACCTAGGATGACATTGTATGCGGTCGGGACGTCGACGACCATGAAGTCCATCGGCTCCGTACGGGTAGTAGGGGCCTTCCCAGCGGTCACGTCTAGGGTTATAACCCTCTCGACAGTCACTAGTACCCCCGTGAACCCGTGGAGCGTGTAGCCGGCCGGCTTGAGACGGTCCCGCGATAGCTGCAGCCCTCGAAGGCCGAGAGGAAGAGGATGTTGACCGAACTCCCATTGTCTACTAAGATCCTCTGCACTTTGAAGTTGGCCATGCGGAGGTCGATAACCAGTGCGTCGCAGTGGGGGGTCCGGACCCCTTCGAGGTCTTCATCAGAGAAGGTCACCGGGACGCCGAGACCTTTGGGGGGAGGGGCGCTGTGGACTGAATTGACCTCTCGGACGACGGCCTTCTGGGAGGAATTGGAGGAGCCCCCCATGGGGCCTCCGTGGATGAGGTGCAGGACCCGCTCTTCCTCAAACTCGGGGGTTTCATCGCGCCGCTCGGAGCGCTTGTTAGCCCCCTGAGGCGGAGGATTCGTGCGGTCCGGCCGGTCACTTGCTTTCACAAATTTAGCCAGCTGCCCCCTCTGGATGAGGGCCTCTATCTCATTTTTCAACGCCCGGCAGTCGTTGGTCTCGTGGCCGTGGTCCCGGTGATAACGGCACCATTTCTCTTTGTTTCTCCTCTTGGCCGGGGTGTTTATCCTCGGAGCGGGTGGTAGCAGGCCTTCCTTCTCTACTTCCATCAGGATAGTGGAGACATTGGTGGTGAGGGGAGTGAACTTCTCGAACCTAGGGGGAGGACGGTGCTGACTGCCGTTGTCCTTCTGCATCTTCTTCGATCCCTCCCCCTCGGTCGCCTTCCTCTTCGATCCGGAGGCCGATCCCCGGAAGTTCGGGAGGCACTCGGCCTCTTCCGCCCGGATGTACTTTTCGCACCTTAGGAGAAGGTCAGCAAAGTTGTGCGGGGGCTTCTTGGCGAGGAACGACCGGAGGTTGGAGTTGAGGACGTTCGATTGGAACGCAACAGTCGCCACTGACTGGTCTAGGGAGGCAATAGACCTGACTTCTGCGGTGAATCTCTTCACGTAGTCCCTCAGTTTCTCTCCTCTTTCTTGCCGCAGGTTGAGCAGGGAGAGGCTCGTCTTCTCGGCTCGCCTGCTACTCACAAATTGAGTTATGAACAGCGTCTCGAACTGCTCGAACGAGAAGATGGAAGAGGGGGCGAGCCTGGAGTACCATTCTCGAGCCGACCCCCGGAGGGTGGCGGGGAAGGTCTTGCAGAGCATGGCGTCGGAAGCTTGGTGGATCAGCATTAGTGTCTTGAAGCTTTCAACGTGATCAACTGGGTCGGACTCCCCTGAGTACGTTTCAAACTGCGGGGGTTTGAAACCCCTCGGTATGGGGGCCTCCATGATCGTCCGAGAGAAAGGGGGTCTGCTGGGCCGGACGGTCCCTGCTATGGACTCCTCCTCTCTGTCCATGCGACCAATGCGCCTCTCCACCTCATGGAGACAGCGGTTGAGGGCATCGTCCCTCCGCTGGTAATCATACGATCCCCCGGACTCTTCTTCATAGGAAGGGGAGCGGGGACTGCGACGCCGGTAGTCCTGGGATCGGCGGGGGCTGTAGTGCTGCTGCTGGCGGCTGGGAGCCGGGAGAGGACTTCGGGATCGGCGGCGAGGACTGGGAACCCGTGGGGGTGTTGGAACCCTCTGGGCATTTTGGTTGTTGGGGCGAAGGTTGAGGGCCTGCAGCATGGTCTCCTGAAATTGTAGGAACTCGGCACGAGTGATAGGTGCTTCATTGTTCCTCGGATGATGCCGACCCGCGGGGGAATGCGGCCTCCTCCTTCGGCGCTCGGGAGATGCCGCTCGGCCCCTGCGGTCTGGAGACCTTCTACCGTCCCGGCGGTGAGGAGACCGCTCACCCTGATGCTGGCGGGAGGCTCCCTCTCAGGCCCACCTCTCATCAAGGTGGGTGCGGAGGTCCTCATCTTTTTGGCGGTTCAGGATTGTGTTGCGGAGGTCGGGGTGATGAGAAGCCATTGAATCCGAGGATTCATTATGAACCGAGACATGGTCTGGGTCGAGGGGCTGCTTCTGCCTCCGCCCGTTATGGCCGGAAGGGCCATTGGGAGGTTGTTGTTTGGGAAGAGGAGGTTGGCCCTGCTGGGCCGGGGGAGGAAGTTCGGGCTGCGGAACAGGATTGACAGGGACTTCCTCTGTCTGATCGGCGGGATTGGCCCCGCGGTTGGATCCTCTGGATCTGACCTTCTTAGGAGGCATGGTCGGAGCAGGGCTAGGCGACGAGGAAGAGATGGAGGCTGTTCGTGTGGTGTTCCCACAGACGGCGCCAATCTGTTACCGCCGATTTCGGTGTGGGGGTAACAGATGAGATTTGTGAGTTCGAGAAAACCTGAACAGAAGATCCAAGCCTTCTGATTCCTGCCGCAACCTGCAAGGAAGTGCGAGACACCGGGGTTAATTCCGGCGACGCATCCTCCGACGCTCTTGTCAGTAACCAGTGGTGATTAAAGAAAGAGCTTAAGGTGGAAAAAGAGTGATTAACCTGTCACAGTAGGAGATGGGTGGTATTTATAGTCGCCAGGGGAGTGATTAGAGGCTTGATTCCCTGTGTAACTGCTAGGAGAAAAATCCTCACAGTCTGTTTAGGAAACTAACCCCTGATTCCCGGTGAGAGTAAATCAGGCTCGTTGACTTGGTCAAATCAGTGACCCTGATTTGTCTTCTTGTTGGTCTGGGTTTGCCTCGGGTCGGGACCCGTACCCAGTCGGAGTGAATCCGTTTGCGGGCTGTTGGATCTGTGAGAAGAAGACCCAATACCCGCTTTGGAACCATTTGTATGTGAAATTACCGTTTTACCCCCGAGCTTCAAGATTCGCGCCCAATCTGGACGGTTCCGATTTAACCCCATTTTTAGCCATATCAATAATAAAAATAAATTTTATTATCGGCTCGGAAGATTCTAGCACCAAAATGATATAACGCATATACATATGGATTGGTATACATACAGATGATGATTATTAATTAAACTAAGTAATATCCACAAAAAATATTTCAGTTCTGAAAAAATAAAATAAAATAATAATAAAATATTAAAATAATAAAATAATTTTATTAATAACCGATCGGGATATTACATCCATTCTGCTCACTTTAGAGCAATATCTACAGTAATGCTAACTATCATATATTTTATCACTGTTTCCACTCAAGTAAGTTTAGATATTCCCTTACCCCTAACTCTGCCCTCAATACTTATCAAATCACTTTTCTCTAATACGAGCACTACTAAGTGTACGTGTGACATGTTCAAACCACCGAGGTGATTCTTTCTTAATTTATCTTGGATTCGTATGTACTCTTTTCTAATTCTATTCTTTCTTATTTTACCTCAAATCCATCGTAGCATCCTCATCAACACTACACTCACATTTTGGACATGTTGTTTCTTTGTTATTCAACACTCTGCCTCATACATCATTGCTGGTCTAACAACCATCCAATAAAATAATTTCTTCAACTTCAAAGGTATACGTATGTCATACAAAACACCATTGGAGGTTATCCACTTAAGCCACCATACTTAGATCCTATGTATAAGATCTTCACAAATCTCCCAATCTCTTTGTATAATCGAGCATAAATATCGAGAACGGTCTCTCTTAGGTATATCTCTTGACCATCAAGAATAACTACTTTCTCATTTGTGTTATAAATATCACTAAAATTACTCTCCATATACTTTGTTTTAGTTATGCTTATTCTAAAGCATTTAGCTTCCAAAGTTTCTCTCCACGATTTCAATTTAACATTGATTTCTGTGCTAGTCTCGCTTACTAAGACGGCATCATCGGCAAAAAACATACACCAAGACACCTCATCTTTAATTCCTCGCATTAATTCATCCATAACCAAGCAAAGAGGTAGGGCTTAAACCCGAATCTTGATGTAAACCTACCATAATAAGGAATTCACTACACTTTTTTGTGGTTGTTCTACTTGTGTCAATTTGCCCTTCATACATGTCCTTCATTACCCCAATATACTGAATAATTACTCTTTTGTTATTTAACACCCGCTATACTATATCTCTAGGGATTTTATCATATATTTTTTCTAGATCTATAAACACCATATGTAGATCTTTTTTTATTCTCCCTATTTTTTCATAGGTTTCCTCAGTACATAAATTATAGTACTGAAAACAAAACCCAATACTCGGACCCAACTCGGACCCAAACCAAACCTGGTATTGGACCGGAACTGACCCAATCTAATGCGGGTAGGGTCTAGGTCCAAAAATAAGACTCGTTGCTTCAACGGGTCGGGTCCGGCTCCCCTCAAAGTCGACCCAACCCGAACCCGAATAGAAAAATACCAGATAATTCTTTTCCAAATAGACTCGACCTGACCCGAACCCGATAATAAATTTAAAAACAATTCCAAGTTTGAGACTGTCGTGAGTCATGATTTTTCTCAATCTATCATTTCTCGCTGACTTTCTTCCCCCGAATCTAATATAGGGTTGGCTCCAACCCAACCCACCGCCTCCGCTACTCAAATCCGCTGTCGCTCCCTCCTCACCCGCCACTCCACTCATCCGCTACCTTTCCTCTATCCATCAACCCCTCTCCAAACTCAAGTCCCGATTTCTATTTCTCAAGAGGTTTCAAAATAATTTTTTTTTTTTTAAGTAGATATTTTTTGAGTGGAAGTCTTTGGAGTAAATTTTAATAACTGTACAAAGAGTATTTGTTTTTGTATGTATTTTTTTTAATGTTTGATGTATATATTGGACCTTCCAATCTCACGATGATTATGTGTTCTTTGGAGTACAATTCAACATTATGTTTTACATTTGGTCTTGCATGCTTAGTTTTTTGTATTTATTTGCATGTTGTATCCATTTCAGATGCACACTTACTTTCGAGTTCATGCTTGATCCGAGCTTCTTTCACAGTAGACCAAGGTCTCTAATGAATGTTGTATCTATTTAACAGTGAAATACTCTTTCGATAACCTTATCTATCTTGCTAGGTTGCTTGTTTTTTTTTTTTTTTTTTGAGGAAAAGGTGGAATAAGACTTGCTAGGTTGCTTGTTGCTTGTAAAGTTTTAAATTTATAATCTTGATTCTTGTTGCTAGGTTTTTAGTCAAATTGAAAGAAGCACACTTGTTATTCTTTTTCAGACCCGGTCCTGAACCGGACATGAGAGAAAAAATCGAACCCGAATCGGACCCGGACCCGAAGAGGAATGGGTAGCAAATCTTAGAAAGGACCGACCATTGGTTCTCACGGGTCCAGGTGGTGAAGGACCCGACCAGATAGGACCCGAAACCAGTGCTAATAAATTGCTTTCATTGTTGACCTCCCATATATAAATCAAAACTAATTATCAGACACTGTTATTTCTAGTCTCAGTTTACTCTCTCTCAAAGTTTCATCGTACGACTCATTAATTTATACCGTAGTAGTTGGAGCAACTTTTATAGGTACTAAAATACTCTTCCTCCATTTATCGTACATCTTCATAGTTCCCAAAATCCCCTTAAATTATCTTGTTAGCCAATCCACTCCTACATCCCCAAGACACTTCCAAACTTCAATAGGTATATACCATTCAGTCATAAAACTTTTCATATTTTCATCATTCCTAGAGTATTTCGAACCTATAAGACTCCAATTCCACAGAAAAACATATGTCCTCGACTCTCCATCGATTCTTCTATATTTAAGTTGTCTACAACATTTTCATTTAATAACTTCTCAAAGTAATTTCAATCTTCCATTAATTTTCTCATCTTTTACTAAAACACTTGAATTCTCACTCTTAATACACCTAATTGTATCAAAATATTTTATTTTCCTATCTCTTTGTTTAACACGTTTATAGAAGTTATTTTCTCCTTCTTTTGTTCATAATTTTTTGTATAAATAATTGCAAGATTTTTCTTTTTTAACTTTTATCGTTTTCTTAACCTTTTTTTCTATCAGTCTTATATCTCTCCAAATCCACCTCCTTTCTACTCTTTTGTCATATTTTGAAGGTTGATCTTTTTTTCCTCACAAAATTTTCGTCTTTTTCTTGCCCTCTACTATGTATTTTTAGTTTACAACCCTCTATCTTTAAATTCTCCAAGTACCTCCTTTGAAATTTCTTTTATTCACATAGCCATTTTAGTCCACATCATATTTGTCTCTTTTTCCCAATTTTATCTCGTTCCTTTACGAACTTTATCTCTAAAAACCTATAGTTTCTCTCCTTTCAAGTTCCACCACCTAATTCTTGTGTTCCTAGTGTCCTTCCTCGTACATTTATGTTTTTCGATCTTAACATTCAACACCATTAATCTATATTGTGAGGTTAAGCACTCTCCCGATATAACTTTAAAATCTTTACACGTCAAGCTATCTACCTTCCTAGTAACAAAAAATTCAATTTGGCTCCTATTTGCCTTACTTTTAAAGGTAATCAAATATTTCTTCCTCTTCTTAAAATAAGTATTTACTAGTATATGAACATACGACGCCGCAAAATCTAATAAAACCTCTCCACCATCGTTTTTATGTCCAAGTTCATGTCCTCCATGCATCCTTTTATATCCCAAGTTCTCTTCTCATTTATGTCTATTAAAATCTCCTCATATAAATAATTTCTCATTTAAGAGTACTACTTAAATTATCTCATCTATATCTTTCCAAATTTTATTTTTAGCTTATGCATCTAATCCTACTTGTGGTGCACAGACACTAATAATATTAATTATGTTTTCCTCTAACATAGGCTTAATTTTTATTATTCTATCTCCTTTTCTATTAACACCTACTACATATCATTTGAGTTACTTATCTACTAAAATTCATACTTCATTTTCATTTCTAATTTTACCGGTATAATATAATTTAAAACAATCTATCTCTTTAGTTTTCACCCCTACCCACTTTATTTCTTGTAAATAAGCTATATTAATATTCCTTCTATTCATAGTATATACTAGTTCTATGTCTTTTCCTATCAATGTTCCTATTTTCCAATTCGCTAACAGATGCCTACTATCATGGACTAGTTTCTTTACCCGTAAACATCCAGATTGGTGCAGGAACTCTTGCCCATATTTCACAGCACCCAGATGCCTTTGCGGCGCCCCTTGCACATTTCTCAAAACACCCGAAGGCTGGCACAATGCACCATTTACAGGGAATTCCCTAGCATTTATGCGTATATTTTTAGGATTCATGTTTAGGGAATTTGAAAGGTTTTAAGCTAGTTGTCAACTACCATTCATGTTTAGGGAATTTGACAGGTTTTAAGCTAGTTGTCAACTACCTGGCGCAACTGTAATGTCCTGATTTTTCAATTAATGAAAAATTATTTTATTTTGCACGTAGTGTGCACGTGCAATATTTTGGTTGAATTAAATCTTATAATTACTTTTATTGTGATGTGTATGAACATTTAAATATGTGTTCTCAAGTTCTTTTATACAAAAGCTTTTTTCTTTAAATAAATAGAAAGCCTTATTTTAAAGCATTTTCTTAAAAGCCCAAAATATAATTTATTGATTTTATTTTAAAGTAACTAGTTTTGCCCATAAACTAAAGCTCATGGACTATATTTTTACACAACTTGTCATGTAGAATACAATTTAAAAGATTATTTTATTTTTATACAAAATCTAATGCACAATTTTGGGCCTAGTTGCATGCACGTGCACTACACGTACACGTGCAAAATGCATGCTCTTCTTGGTGGCCGGATTGTATTCTTTTGGAGGGAGATTTAAAAAATTGTAATGGTGATCATGGTGGTGGTTATTTAGATGTGGGTAGTTATTGCAACTCCTACTCTAATCTTGGCCCTCCATCCTACAACCAACTAGTTAATCCTAGCCCTTCATTCTATTTGATTTCTAGTATAAATACCCCCTCCCATGGCTAGTTATTTTGTGCTTAATATTCCTATCCAAATCTATAGTCTAATAGTATTATCTAGTAGTAGTTGTGAGTTAAAAAGACTGAGTGGTGAGGGGGATTGTGCTTGCATTTGTCCAAGGAGAGGAGCTCGGTTGGTGCTTGTGGAGCTTGTGCGCGCATCGTCTAGGAGGAGGTGCATCTCGTCGCAAGGATTTTATTGCTATTGTGTTTGTTTCTCTCCATACAAGGTGGGTAGAATTTTCCTTATTTCTAACATAGGAATATATGCTAGATTTAATTAGCAAAAGGTTGCATGGAAATGATTAATAAGAATGCACATTTAATTGAAAAGATGATCTCTAATTGATTGAATTATTGATATGCGAATTATGTGTGATTGTGTGCAATAAGAATGTGATTATAAAGTAGGTAAAATTCTCCATATTTCTAAAGTAGAAATGCTTGTTAGAATAAATGAATGATAGTGGGTTTGATTTTCCTTATTTCTAATTAGAAATGATGCATGGAAAATATTAATAAGAATACATTTTCAATGGGAAAGTTAGTTCATAAATTGATTGGAATGTTAATGAACAACTTGCATGTGGTTCTATTGTTAAAATTGAGTTGTGGGTAAAATTTTCCCTATTTCTAAAGTAGAATTGCATGCTAGTTTAATTAGAAATTTGAAGCATGAAATTGATTAAGGAAGAACACACTTTAATTGGAAAAGAACGACTTCTTGAATGAATGAGATGTGAATATGCAAATTGATATGTGGTTCTACAAATTGTGATGTATGGGGATTGATTGGAAGTATGGATTGATTAATGAAAACCACATTTATTACTATTAAGAACTATACACAAAGTTAGTAGTTTGAGTTTTACCACTTCATGTATTAAGTAGACCCTTTGTGGTGATATGGGTATGAATAAATTCAATATGAGTTGTATGTAGAAAAATGACTAAAATCAGTGGATTAATGTGAAATGTAGTGACAACAAAATTTAGAATGCTACAATACGAAGAAACATCATAAAGAGGACAATATAGTGTTAGAATGTATAATTTGAGTTAATGGTTTGAAAATATGTTTTTATTATTACAAAAATTATTTTGCTCACACTGACATATAAATTATGTGAGGGAGAATTAATCTGGAGTTATACAGTATTTTTTATGAAAGCAAAGTGAAACAAAGATTAGTTGAACATCGAAATGTTGTAATAACAGAGAGAGTCGTCTTAAATTACTTTCGAGTTGTACCTATGACAACCCGAGCCTATAGCTCGAGTGGTCGGGACGCCTTTGGTTGCTACAGTAACCTGCGGGTGTCCTTGGGGGTTGCGGGTTCGAATACTATTGGCACCAAACTTTTTGCGTTTTGAAAAAAAAATAAAAATGAACAGGCGAAGAGCTCTTATGGCTCTCTGCCGCTCCTTATGTCGACTGGCACAAACGGCCCAGTGGCCTAGGCCTTCGGCTGTGTCCTTGGGGGGCCGAATTCGAATCCTACCCTCGGCAAGAATGAAAAAAAATTATTTTTTTGGGTTTTTACTTGTCAAAAATTTATGGAAAAAATATGGTTATTCTCCTAAAAATGTAGGGGACTTTATAAAAATAATTTGGGGATTATTTGAATAAAATAAACCATGATTTGTGAATAAAAGGCATAAATAGAACTATGGTTCTAGATTATATACTTGTGAAAAATTATAACTTATAAGAATAAATTGAAATGGAGTATTAGAAGATGATTTGGCAAAAAGAAAACTTTGTTGTGTGACATAATGCAATTTATTCTCACTTGAGAATAATGTGGAAATATATGAAGTGTGAATGTTTGTTAGTGATGTGAAATTTGATATGAAGTGATAATTGATAAAGTATATGAAATTCATGTATAGTCATGGACTATTGAACAAGTTAGAAATCATGATTGGAAAAGAGAAATGCTATCTTGAGTATGATAACTCAACATAATGAATTTATGAATGAAAAAGCTTATTTTGGAAATTGTAAATTGAAAATTGAAACAAAGAGTAGCTAAGTCTCCCTCGGCGTTGGAAATGAAATGAAATGAATTTTGAAATGAAAGACCAAGGTTGGTCATGTTGAAATGAATGAATAAGTCGGGTTTAGTGGAGAGGCTAACTCTAGAGCTTCGATTTTTGTGCATGATTTTGATAAAAGAAACTAAGGAT
Source organism: Hemerocallis citrina (assembly GCA_017893485.1). Taxonomy (NCBI): domain Eukaryota; kingdom Viridiplantae; phylum Streptophyta; class Magnoliopsida; order Asparagales; family Asphodelaceae; genus Hemerocallis; species Hemerocallis citrina. The sequence goes on from CM030367.1 coordinate 15,379,257, forward strand.
TAGTACATAGTGGAGACGTGATGAAAGTAGGAGAAAAACACGAGTGAGGGCCATCGGATTTGCGGCAGAGAGTATTTCACAGGTTCTTCACGACGAGTCGTGACATGACGTGGATACGGCTCCAGGGTACCATGGCGGCGGAGAGTATTTCACAGGTTCTTCACGATGCATCGTGACATGACGTGAATACTGCTCCAGGGTACCGTCCCGGTGGCGACGCTTGTGGGATGTTTGGTGACTGCATGAGGATCGTGTGCCATGAAGGAGGCTGAATTGCCACAGGTTCTTCACGATGAGTCATGACATGACGTAGGATTCCCCTCTAGGTTTTCTGTACACGTGCTTGCACTCATTGATCATCTAGGATACCTACCGTAGTTACAGTAGTAGATTAAGTCATAACGAGGGATTGAACCCTACCAAGATGAAGAACGATTAAGGGCTTGCCCTCGGACCTATGTAGTATGGGATGCATAGAATCCGAACAAGTGCGCATTAGTATCATGTATTATAAATAAATGCATTAAGGACTAAGTGCACAATCACAACACGACATCAATAGGGTAGTCCCTTTAGTTTGATTTGTGACAAGTTTGTGTTTGCTAAATATGGAAAATTAAGTTATACTATTTCCGACATAGAGAGGATGGTCGTGTATAATGATCGTCGGTTGAATAAACTGACGTACCCACAGTCTTATATGCAGGTAAATGACATGATAAAGATTAAAGAGGAATCAATGCTTAAAGATCACTTCATGATCGTTGTATATTTATTTCATTGTTGTAAATTTTACTTCCGCTGTGCAAATGTAAAGTGTAATATTGATGTAAACTCTGATGTAAAGTGAAAAGTTTAAATTTCCTTGTAAAATTGTACTAAAAGAAGAGGAAAGATCCTGTAGAACATCTCGAATTCAGTGTATTTGGGATTCGGGGCGTTACAGAGTGGTATCAGAGCCACGCTTTCTACGCTTTCCACACTTGTACAAATTTATAAGGAACGACACCCTAGAAGTGGACATTAGAGTGTGTGTTTGAGTCTAGAGATTTAAATGTCAGTGACTAACATTTGTGTTGCTCTAAGACTTATGCTTCTTCCTCTCTATTTCTAAGATGGATGATCACTTCGACCCTGCTGGAGACGACGACTGGCATATCATTGAGAAAGAGTACCATCCTGGACAGGCAGATTTCGAGGACGAGTACTATCCAGGCCAAGCGAATTCTGACGGAGAAGAATGGCCTGAATCCCGAGAGATTACTCCACCTCCGGATTCATCTGATGACTCTTCTTCTGACGAAGAAGAAGAACCAGTTCCAAATAATCTTGTGACTTCTCTTCAGAGGCAGGTAGAAACCTTGCGAGAGAGAGTCGGATTATTAGAGGCTCAGCTAGCAAAGTGGAAGGACGACTATTCTGTTCTCAGTCATCGTATATGGGAAATCGAGAAGAGGAAGAATATGACAGATGTGCTGAAGGATGAAGTTGATGAACTACGGGGAGAACTTCGAGAAGCGAAGAGGAAACGTAGGAGTTAGACTGTTGTAGCTTCTACTATCTTTCATTCTGATGTCAAGAAATGTTTTTCAATTCGAATGTAGAAAGTTTGAAATTCAATGAAATGGAAATATTGACTTGAAAGATCATGTTTCATACTTCGAATTTGATGGACCTTTTACATCAGAATATGGAATGAAAGCTGTTGTGTTGTTCGATACTGGATCCTCTCATACTTTTGTGTCTCCTAAATTTGCTAAAGTGTTGGGAGTTGAACCGAAGATTTTTCCAGGCAAGATCTTAACAGTAGCTACTCCGTCAGGGAAAACTTTAACTACTGATCTGTATTACGCTGAATGCGAGATTGTGATTGGAGATCGAATCTTTGGCATTGATCTGATCGAGCTGACTATCTTAGGAGTCGATGTTATCATTGGCATTGATTGGATGTCGGTGTACAGTGCAAGCATCGAGTGCAAAACCAAGATGGTAACAGTGAAGGCTCCAGGTGGACCTGAAGTCACGTTCCAAGGGAAGCAGAAATATTCTAAGCTGGTGGCAACTATCCGCGAGGAAGAGACTCCTGTGGAAGTGCAAGGGATTCCTGTGGTTCCGGACTATCCGACCGTGTTCTTGGAAGATTTTCCTGGGTTACCCTTGCATCGTGATGTAGAGTTCAGTATCACTGTTCAACCGGGAAGTGCATCCATTTCTAAGGCACCATATGGGATGGCTCCAGTAGAACAGGATGAGGTGAAACAGCAGATTGAGAAACTGTTGGAGAAAGGCTTTATTCAACCTAGTGCGTCACCTTGGGGAGCACCAGTGCTTTTGGTAAAGAAGAAGGATGGATCGATGAGAATGTGTATCGATTACCGAGAGCTGAATAAAGTCACTGTTCAGAATAAGTATCATATTCCTCGAATTGATGACTTGTTCGATCGTCTACAAGGAGCAGCTGTTTTTTCCAAAATAGATCTTCGATCAGGATTTCACCAGGTTCGAGTGAAAGCTGAAGATGTGCAAAAAACTGCATTTAGAACTCGACATGGGCATTACGAATTCTTAGTTATGCCATTCGGAGTGACGAATGCACCCGCGATCTTCATGGATTTGATGAACAGAGTTCTAAGGCCGTTCATTAATTCTTTCGTCGTGGCATTTATCGACATATTCTCGTGTACTCCAAGTCAGAGGAGGAGCACACCGAGCATCTGGCAGCAGTTTTGAATAAGCTGGAAGAGCAGAAGTTGTATGCCAAGTTATCCAAGTGTGATTTCTGGAAATCTGAAGTGGCATTCCTAGGTCACATCCTTTCTAAGGAGGGAGTGGCAACTGACCCTCAGAAGATAGAGGCAGTGAGAGATTGGGCTAGGCCTACTACAGTGAAGGAAGTCAGAAGTTTCCTTGGAATGACTGGGTACTACCGGAGATTCATTCAAGGTTATACTCAGATAGTCGTGCCGCTTACTGGACTGACCAAGAAGAATGTGAGCATCAAGTGGACTGAGCAATGTGAGGCGAGCTTTCAGGAGTTGAAAGAGAAACTGACTACTGCACCTATTTTGGCTCTGCCTAGAGCAGGTGTTGAGTATGATGTTTATAGCGATGCTTCACATCGGGGGCTTGGTTGTGTCTTAATGCAAGAAGGAAGAGTAATCGCTTATGGGTCTAGGCAACTACGACCACATGAGAAGAATTACCCGACTCATGATCTGGAGTTGGCTGCGATTATCTTTACCCTGAAGCAATGGAGGCACTACGTGTACGGTGAGAAGTTGAACATGTACACGGACCATAAGAGCTTGAAGTATATATATCAGCAGAGGGATCTGAATCTGAGGCAGCGGAGATGGTTGGAAGTGCTCGAGGACATGCGACCTGAGATCAAGTATCATCCTGGAAAAGCTAATGTTGTGGCTGATGCACTTAGTCGCAAGAGCAGTTTAGCCAGTTTGATTACGACCCAGAAGCATTTGATTGAGGAATTGGATCGAGCAAGTATTGAGGTTGTCTTGCAAGGATTGGGAGCATCTTTGGCTCAGTTGAGGCTTCAGCCTACTCTGAATACAAGGATCATTGCAAGTTAAGAGGTTGATGCTGATATCTTGGAGATGAAGGAGCAGGTTAATGCTGGCAGGTTGCCCGAATTTCAAATCAGGGATGGAGTGCTGTGGTTCAGAGATAGGCTATGTGTTCCAAATCAGGCGGACCCGAAAGAAAGTATTCTTCAGGAGGCGCATGCTACTCTTTTATCGGTACATCCTGGGAGTACTAAGATGTACAAGGACATCAAACAGCATTTCTGGTGGTCAGGTTTGAAGCGGGATGTGGCTGAATTTGTGGCGAAGTGTGAGGTTTGTCAGCAAGTCAAAGCCGAAAATCAGAGACCCGGAGGTCTATTACAGCCGTTACCTATTCCGGAGTGGAAGTGGGATAACATCAGTATGGATTTCATCACGGGATTGCCTAAGAGTTCTAAAGGCAATGATGCGATTTGGGTTATAGTCGATCGACTAACCAAGTCCGCTCACTTTTTGGCGATGAAACTCACTGCTTCGATGGACAAGTTGGCTGAGATGTATGTTGGCGAGATCGTCAGGCTTCATAGTGTTCCGTCAACTATTGTGTCTGATCGAGATGCGTGGTTTACTTCGCATTTCTGGAGGAGTCTTCAGACAGCTTTGGGTACCAAGACGGATTTCAGCACTGCTTTTCATCCGCAAACCGATGGGCAGACCGAGAGAGTCAACCATATTCTTGAGGATATGCTTCGGTGTTGTATACTAGACTTTGGAGGCAGTTGGAAAAGGCATTTACCTTTGGTAGAATTTGCCTGCAACAACAGTTTTCAGGCTAGCATCGGGATGGCGCCGTACGAAGTTCTGTATGGCAGGAAGTGCAGGACTCCTGTTTGTTGGTATGAAGTTGGGGAGAGTCAGTTGTTTGGTCCTGAGCTTGTACAGCAAACCTCTGAGAAGATTTTTCTGATCAGGAAAAGGTTGGTGGAAGCTCAGAGCAGGCAGAAAAGCTATGCAGACAACCGGAGAAGGGACCTTGAGTTTGAGGTTGGTGACTTCGTCTTTCTGAAGGTATCGCCCAGTAAAGGTGTGGTTCGATTTGGCAAAGGCGGGAAGTTAGCCCCGAGGTTTATAGGCCCGTACAAGATATTGAAAAGGATCGGGAAAACTGCTTACCGGCTTGAATTACCGGAAGAGTTGTCTCAGGTGCACAATGTCTTTCATGTGTCTATGCTGAGAGGTTATATTCCAGATCCGAGTCATCATTTGCCTGAAGTGCCGGAAGGTTTGCTGTTAGACCTGAATTACATCGAGTCTCATGTCGTGATTATTGACCGCAGGGAGAAAGTCTTGAGGAATAAGACGATACCAATGGTCAAGGTAGTCTGGAGAAACCATTTGGTTGAAGAGACTACTTGGGAGTCTGAGGAGAGGATGTTGAAGGACTATCCTGAGCTTCTTGCCTGATTGTATCTTTGTATCTTTTTGTTCTTGTGTGAGTGTTGAATTTTTGTTTCTCTCACTCCTGACTGTAGTTCCGAGGATGGAACTATTCTAAGGGGGGTGTTGTAATGCCCTGATTTTTTAATTAATGAAAAATTATTTTATTTTGCACGTAGTGTGCATGTGCAATATTTTGGTTGAATTAAATCTTATAATTATTTTTATTGTGATGTGTATGAACATTTAAATATGTGTTCTCAAGTTGTTTTATACAAAAGCCTTTTTCTTTAAATAAATAGAAAGCCTTATTTTAAAGCCTTTTCTTAAAAGCCCAAAATATAATTTATTGATTTTATTTTAAAGTAACTAGTTTTGCCCATAAACTAGAGCCCATGGACTATATTTTTACACAACTTGTCATGTAGAATACAATTTAAAAGATTATTTTATTTTTATACAAAATTTAATGCACAATTTTGGGCCTAGTTGCATGCACGTGCACTACACGTACACGTGCAAAATGCATGCTCTTCTTGGTGGCCGGATTGTATTCTTCTGGAGGGAGATTTAAAAAATTGTAATGGTGATCATGGTGGTGGTTATTTAGATGTGGGTAGTTATTGCATCTCTTACTCTAATCTTGGCCCTCCATCCTACAACCAACTAGTTAATCCTAGCCCTTCATTCTATTTGATTTCTAGTATAAATACCCCCTCCCATGGCTAGTTATTTTGTGCTTAATATTCCTATCCAAATCTATAGTCTAATAGTATTATCTAGTAGTAGTTGTGAGTTAAAAAGATTGAGTTGTGAGGGGGATTGTGCTTGCATTTGTCCAAGGAGAGGAGCTCGGTTGGTGCTTGTGGAGCTTGTGTGCGCATCGTCTAGGAGGAGGTGCATCTCGTCGCAAGGATTTTATTGCTATTGTGTTTGTTTCTCTCCATACAAGGTGGGTAGAATTTTCCTTATTTCTAACATAGGAATATATGCTAGATTTAATTAGCAAAAGGTTGCATGGAAATGATTAATAAGAATGCACATTTAATTGAAAAGATGATCTCTAATTGATTGAATTATTGATATGCGAATTATGTGTGATTGTGTGCAATAAGAATGTGATTATAAAGTAGGTAAAATTCTCCATATTTCTAAAGTAGAAATGCTTGTTAGAATAAATGAATGATAGTGGGTTTGATTTTCCTTATTTCTAATTAGAAATGATGCATGGAAAATATTAATAAGAATACATTTTCAATGGGAAAGTTAGTTCATAAATTGATTGGAATGTTAATGAACAACTTGCATGTGGTTCTATTGTTAAAATTGAGTTGTGGGTAAAATTTTCCCTATTTCTAAAGTAGAATTGCATGCTAGTTTAATTAGAAATTTGAAGCATGAAATTGATTAAGGAAGAACACACTTTAATTGGAAAAGAACGACTTCTTGAATGAATGAGATGTGAATATGCAAATTGATATGTGGTTCTACAAATTGTGATGTATGGGGATTGATTGGAAGTATGGATTGATTAATGAAAACCACATTTATTACTATTAAGAACTATACACAAAGTTAGTAGTTTGAGTTTTACCACTTCATGTATTAAGTAGACCCTTTGTGGTGATATGGGTATGAATAAATTCAATATGAGTTGTATGTAGAAAAATGACTAAATCAGTGGATTAATGTGAAATGTAGTGACAACAAAATTTAGAATGCTACAATACGAAGAAACATCAAAAAGAGGACAATATAGTGTTAGAATGTATAATTTGAGTTAATGGTTTGAAAATATGTTTTTATTATTACAAAAATTATTTTGCTCACACTGACATATAAATTATGTGAGGGAGAATTAATCTGGAGTTATACAGTATTTTTTATGAAAGCAAAGTGAAACAAAGATTAGTTGAACATCGAAATGTTGTAATAACAGAGAGAGTCGTCTTAAATTACTTTCGAGTTGTACCTATGACAACCCGAGCCTATAGCTCGAGTGGTCGGGACGCCTTTGGTTGCTACAGTAACGTGCGGGTGTCCTTGGGGGTTGCGGGTTCGAATACTATTGGCACCAAACTTTTTGCGTTTTGAAAAAAATAAAATAAAAATGAACAGGCCAAGAGCTCTTATGGCTCTCTGCCGCTCCTTATGTCGACTGGCACAAACGGCCCAATGGCCTAGGCCTTCGGCTGTGTCCTTGGGGGGCGGAGTTCGAATCCTACCCTCGGCAAGAATGAAAAAAATTATTTTTTTGGGTTTTTACTTGTCAAAAATTTATGGAAAAAATATGGTTATTCTCCTAAAAATGTAGGGGACTTTATAAAAATAATTTGGGGATTATTTGAATAAAATAAACCATGATTTGTGAATAAAAGGCATAAATAGAACTATGGTTCTAGATTATATACTTGTGAAAAATTATAACATATAAGAATAAATTGAAATGGAGTATTAGAAGATGATTTGGCAAAAAGAAAACTTTGTTGTGTGACATAATGCAATTTATTCTCACTTGGGAATAATGTGGAAATATATGAAGTGGTGATGTGAAATTTGATATGAAGTGATAATTGATAAAGTATATAAAATTCATGTATAGTCATGGACTATTGAACAAGTTAGAAATCATGATTGGAAAAGAGAAATGTTATCTTGAGTATGATAACTCAACATAATGAATTTATGAATGGAAATGCTAATTTTGGAAATTGTAAATTGAAAATTGAAACAAAGAGTAGCTAAGTCTCCTCCGGCATTGGAAATGAAATGAAATGAAATTTGAAATGAAAGACCAAGGTTGGTAATGTTGAAATGAATGAATAAGTCTGGTTTAGTGGAGAGGCTAACTCTAGAGCTTTGATTTTTGTTCATGATTTTGATAAAAGAAACTAAGGATTAGTACATAGTGGAGACGTGATGAAAGTAGGAGAAAAACACGAGTGAGGGCCATCGGATTTGCGGCGGAGAGTATTTCACAGGTTCTTCACGACGAGTCGTGACATGACGTGGATACGGCTCCAGGGCACCGTGGCGGCGGAGAGTATTTCACAGGTTCTTCACGATGCGTCGTGACATGACGTGAATACTGCTCCAGGGTACCGTCCCGGTGGCGATGCTTGTGGGATGTTTGGTGACTGCATGAGGATCGTGTGCCATGAAGGAGGCTGAATTGCCACAGGTTCTTCACGATGAGTCGTGACATGACGTGGGATTCCCCTCCAGGTTTTCTGTATACGTGCTTACACTCATAGATCATCTAGGATACCTACCGTAGTTACAGTAGTAGATTAAGTCATAACGAGGGATTGAACCCTACCAAGATGAAGAACGATTAAGGGCTTGCCCTCGGACCTATGTTGTATGGGATGCATAGAATCCGAACAAGTGCGCATTAGTGTCATGTATTATAAATAAATGCATTAAGGACTAAGTGCACAATCACAACACGACATCAATAGGGTAGTCCCTTTAGTTTGATTTGTGACAAGTTTGTGTTTGCTAAATATGGAAAATTAAGTTATACTATTTCCGGCATAGAGAGGATGGCCGTGTATAATGATCGTCGGTTGAATAAACTGACGTACCTACAGTCTTATATGCAGGTAAATGACATGATAAAGATTAAAGAGGAATCAATGCTTAAAGATCACTTCATAATCGTTGTATATTTATTTCATTGTTGTAAATTTTACTTCCGCTGTGCAAATGTAAAGTGTAATATTGATGTAAACTCTGATGTAAAGTGAAAAAGTTTAAATTTCCTTGTAAAATTGTACTAAAAGAAGCGGAAAGATCCTGTAGAACATCTCGAATTCAGTGTATTTGGGATTCGGGGCGTTACAGCAACCCTCCTCCTTCTCCAGTTTGTGGTCGGATTCTTGGCATAGGACAAATAATGGTAGAGTTTAAGAGGTAATATCTATACAATATTTAAAGCTATTTATTTTTATTTTTTTGAGAAAAATACAAAAGTATCAACGATCTCCATTGAGTAATGTATCACTCTTATTTCATATCTGTGCCATGAAATTTTCTTTCAGCTTCCACGACTTCCCTGTGAAATATCAAACAAGGGTGAACAGATAAAAGAGGAATAACAAGTTAGAAAGATCATAAGATGTGAAACAATGAACTATGCACGAGATGTAACAAAGGGTTAAAAATGGTGAATTCATTTGAAATTTTGTACTAATGTAGATCATATTTGACATTGGGGATTTTTATTTTGCAACGTCAAGATACAAAATTTGAGTTTTCATCCTAGCTAAGTTGGTTAGGATGTCACAGTATCCTCCCCCATCGTGTAATACCCTGAAATTTCTGGTAATTATTGAAAATTTAATATTATGACTTTTTTTATTGATTTGTAAATATTAATGATTTTGGGTTATGTATAAAAATAATAAACTTGAGGCGTAAATCATGAAATTGAATTTTTGGAGTTATGTGGAAAAGAAACTTTTTTTTTCTCTTCCGTTCTTTTCCCTTGCGTACGGCCGCAAAACGAAGAGAGCAGAGAGAGAGAAGAAGAAGAAGAAGAAGATTATGATGATGATGAGCCACGACGATGGAAAATATGAAAAGGAAGGGTTTGGTTGAGGATATCATCAATGTCAATAAGTTGATTTAAACCTTGGATTTCTCGATTAAGCTGAGTGGTGAGTAGTATCCCTTACTTTTGATTTGGTTTCTTTAATGATTATTGTGCTGGAAATTGATTTCTTTTCGTTATTTTAATTATGAATATGAGTTGTTGCTGAAAATTTTGTTTATTTTGTTTCTATATATGAAGGGTTGATGTGAATTCTATTGGAATAAGTTATTGATGTTTCTTTTGATTTTTCGTTGTTTTCGTTGGGATTGTATATTTGTTGATAAAGTTGTTAATTATGCGAAGAAGTTTATATTCATGCATCAAGTGTTAGTCATATGGACTTAAAACGTGGTGCATCACAGTTTGTTTGCAGGATTAGGATGCAAATCGTGGAGCCATTGATTTTTCGGATTGAAGGTTGGAAGGTTTCTATTGATATTTGTATGTATTCTTGTTTATGTTGTGACGAGAACTATGAATGATAGATATTTAACTATTTGTCCATTAAATGTTAATTTTGAGAATAGTTATCATTTGAGAAGATGAGTTATAGAATGATTTCATTTTAATTATTGTCGCGAGAACATAATTTATAAAATGATTTCTTTTCAATTATCCCCCTTCCCCCCCCCCCCCCCCCCCCCCCCCCCAACCGAAAAAAAATTTATTAATAATAATAATAATAATAATAATAATAATAATAAAATAAAATCGAAAGGGTTTTTCTCAGTGAAAAATGAACATTTAAATATTTTCCATAGTTTCTACTATTTTGTGCTTCAACCCACCCTTTGTGAGAATAGTTAATCGTGAGAATAGGTGTTTGGAGATAACATTTGAGAAGATAATTTATAGAATGTTTCGTTCTCTATTTATATGGGCTCGGGGCGTTACACATCCTCCCCTATCAAAAGGGCTTTTTCTATAGTTTCTACTATTTTGTGCTTCAACCCACCTTTTAGAAAATTCTCACTATAGCAGTGATCTCCTGGCGTAGAAATGCAAACTAAGATAAATGAATCAATCAAATTTCGATACATTTTCTTCCTGGTTATAAATATGGACGACATTTTGTTAGATTTGTCAATGGCCAAGGCCCATGTTTGGTGAAGATGATTTTTGTTCAAAACTATTATGGATGATAGTTAATAATGATTGAATAAGACTAATCAGTTATAAGAAAAATGAAATCCACCTTCTATTTTTCTATTTTTATAAATATGGCCGTAGCAAAATTAATTCACCATTACTTTAAAATTTGAAATTTAGATAGAACCCATTACCCAATACCCAATAAATCAATCTGATTCGTTATGACGCAATTAAATATTTACGAACAAATATTTACATCTTTCGTAAATATTATTTTATTCGTTTGCATTATTCCTCTCAACGTCTTGCAAATATTATTTTATTTACCACGACAAACGAAACATCTGTATCATTCTTTATCAAATTTTATGAGAATACTAGATTTGCCCGTGGGTACGTGCCTAAGGCACGTCTTCAGAACGATACAGCATATGAAAGTCTTTTAAACAGTAAAACAATAATTATGTAGCACAAGTTTGAATAGTAAAACAATAATTAGTTGTAAATAAAAGTTCATGTTTCATTAGTATATGTTAAAAAATAATTATAAATAGGGGTGTAAAATCCAACTTCTTAGAACTTTGAGTGTGAAAAATGATAAAATTTAACTGTTGATGAAATATTTGTTATTTTCAATGTAACATGAGCAATAAAAATGTATAAAAAATCTGAAAATTTACAAACCTGAAATCTGAAAATATAAATTTCTTAGTAAATAGAGAGATAATAAGAGAGAGAAAGAGAAAATAAATAAATAAATAAAGGAGTTGTTTTGAGGAGATTTGAATTTGAATTTTGGGGGAAAACTTTTGGACGAAAAAATATGTTTTGTAAGACTAGATCTGGACCATTGATTTCAACCCTATTGAATGAGAGCCACTTGATAGCTTTCTTTGTGTTTTATTATATAGATTATCCCTCTTCTTGGCCCTTAAGTAATTTTATTAAAGGTAATGAATACTCCTAGAATATAGATATTTCTTACCAAAATAAATTATTTAATCCTACGACTAACTGATTATATTAGCCTCATTTAAAACTGAAAATTGAATCATTTCATTTGATGAATATTCTCTAAATTTTTACTAAATAATTCAATTGATATTTATTTTCTAATTAACCTATACCTTAATAACCCCACCCCTAACCTATTTAAATTTTAAACGCCTAAACCTTCATCATCTCCACCAGGCCAGCATACAACCAAAACCCATCTCCTACTCCTTGCTTCCTTCACACACAACCACCGTATTCATCACAATCACCGCCATTTCCCTTTGTCACTGCTTGTTGCCGCCATCCTCGCTGTTGTGCTTGCTGCCGCTCCTTGCTGCCGACGACCGACACGCCCCCTCACCAACAGAGAATTTTTTGCCACTTTTTGAAACTATTTGCAAAAGTAGGCAAGTTCCCAAACTATTAACAAGTTTCAGCTAGTCGTTGTCATGTCAGCAGCGACTCATATTCTCATTAGCGGCATCTTCTTTTCAAAGATCGCTAATAGGAATTGCGACCTTATTTGAATCTTATTGAGACACTTAACGAATTTCAAAGAGCTATTGCACTCTAGAAAAAAAGAAGCTGAACAAAACTCCTAAACTGAGATCGCTAGTGGGAACTAAATGAGTATATATTAAAATCTCTTACCTTGGCTTGATAAGAAAGCAAGCAAAGAGACTCTCTCTTGCAAGCACGGGGGTGGGGGGCAAAGGCATTATATGCGATTTGTATGTACCCACGCGTCTTGCAGACAGGAATGTGGGACCAAATTGTTTTGTAACAACTGAATCAATGGTAATGAAAACCAAATAACCGTTTGGTAATACAGTTTACAAATTCTGCAATGGTTACTTCTACCGGGCCCAAGCTTTGTTAAGGCCATTCAAGAAAGAGAAAAAGGCATCAAAAAAAGAAAGAGAAAGAGAAAAAGGCATGTACACTAGTATTGGAGAATGTTTGTACTTTGAATTTGTATAGTACACCAAAATAATGGTATTTACTTCATATGTATTCATTAGTACTTTGTTTTGTTTTTTTTACAGGGCAGTCCCTTGACTCTTTGGTATCTGTATTTTGTCCTCAAATATCAAGTTTTACTTTGAATTTGTATAGTACTCTGATGCCGCTTGTTTTTCGGTAAGGGGGCAACAGGTGTGAGTTCTTGTAATTTGTAAAGCGGAAGGGACGGCACTGACATTGATCTGACCCTCGGCTGTAGGACCAGCTCGGGGGTAGTAGGAGAGAGGTAGAGGCTAGGTGCTCGGCTCGGATCTTAATACTTGCACACTGCCTAGAAACACCGGGAGAGTTCCCGACGACAGGCCCTCTGGCGATCTAGTCAGTCACTGAGAAAGTAACAGTAGCTAGGGTTCAGGGGAAAAAAGTTAATAACCCCTAGAAGGAATGAGGGGGTCTGATATTTATAGGCAGAGGCTAATGGGTCTCTGGTCTTGATGGGCCGGGTCGAACTCGTTAGCTAGTGGGCCTGAGCTGACTGAAGCCTGTTTGACCTGTTTGCCCAGATGGGTCCACGTCTTTTATACCATATCATAAGCCCCCCACTCCTGGTGGGCTATGTAAGCCAGCCGTGGAGGAGTAGTTTGTCTTTGAGGGAAAAGCAGAGGAGAGTATTTGGCGAAGATGGATTGTTGAGTCCCTGAGAAGTAACTGGGTTTGACATCGAGCCGAACGTTAGTAGAGTTGTGTTATAGGGCGATGAGTGAGGCCATTCTCGAGGGGGAGCGGCTATGGTGGTAGGATGAAAAACTCCTTGGAGAGCGTGTGCCGAGGGGCGAGTGTCGAATGTCTAGTATCGAGTGTCAACGATTGAGCGTTGAGCATCGAGCCCCAAGCTTTATGAGAAAGCTAGGGTGTTGCTCAAAGTATAATGATTGAATAAGACTAATCAGTTATAAGAAAAATGAAATCCACCTTCTATTTTTCTATTTTTATAAATATGACCGTAGCAAAATTAATTCACCATTACTTTAAAATTTGAAATTTAGATAGAACCCATTACCCAATACCCAATAGATCAATCTGATTCGTTATGACGCAATTAAATATTTACGAACAAATATTTACATCTTTCGTAAATATTATTTTATTCGTTTGCATTATTCCTCTCAACGTCTTGCAAATATTATTTTATTTACCACGACAAACGAAACATCTGTATCATTCTTTATCAAATTTTATGAGAATACTAGATTTGCCCGTGGGTATATGCCTAAGGCACATCTTCGAAACGATACAGCATATAAAAATCTTGTAAACAGTAAAACAATAATTATGTAGCACAAGTTTGAATAGTAAAACAATAATTAGTTGTAAATAAAAGTCCATATTTTATTAGTATATGTTGAAAAATAATTATAAATGAGAGTGTAAAATCTAACTTCTTAGAACTTTGAGAGTGAAAAATGATAAAATTTAACTGTTGATGAGATATTTGTTATTTTCAATGTAACATGAGCAATAAAAATATATAAAAAATCTGAAAATTTACAAACCTTAAATTTGAAAATATAACTTTCTTAGTAAATAGAGAGAGAATGAGAGAAAGAGAGAGAGAGAAAATAAATAAATAAATAAAGGAGTTGTTTTGAGGGGATTTGAATTTAAATTTTGGAAGAAAACTTTTGGGCGAAAAAATATGTTTTGTAAGGTTAGATCTGGACCATTGATTTCAGCCCTATTGAATGAGAGTCACTTGATAGCCTTCTTTGTGTTTTATTATATAGATTATCCCTCTTCTTGGCCCTTAAGTAATTTTATTAGAGGTAATGAATACTCCTAGAATATAGATATTTCTTACCAAAATAAAATTATTTAATCCTACAACTAACTGATTATATTATCCTCATTTAAAACTGAAAATTGAATCATTTCATTTGATGAATATTCTCTAAATTTTTACTAAATAAATCAATTGATATTTATTTTCTAATTAACCTACACCTTAATAACCCCACCCCTAACCTATTTAAATTTTAAACGCCTAAACCTTCATCATCTCCACCAGGCCAGCATACAACCAAAACCCATCTCCTACTCCTTGCTTCCTTCACACCCGACCACCATATCCATCACAATCACCGCCATTTCCCTTTGTCACTGCTTGTTGCCGCCATCCTCGCTGTTGTGCTTGCTACCGCTCCTTGCTGCCGTCGACCGACACGCCCCCTCACCAACAGAGAATTTTTTGACACTTTTTGAAACTATTTGCAAAAGTGGGCAAGTTCCCAAACTATTGACAAGTTTCAGCTAGTCGTTGCCACGTCAGCAGCGACTGCTATTTCCATTAGCGATATTTTCTTTTCGAAGATTGCTAATAGGAATTGGGACCTCATTTGAATCTTACAAATTTTACAATGGTTACTTCTACCCGGCTCAAGATTTGTTAACGCCATTCAAGAAAGAGAAAAAGGCATGTACACTAGTATTGGAGAATGTTTGTACTTTGAATTTGTATAGTACACCAAAATAATGGTATTTACTTCATATGTATTCATTAGTACTTTGTTCTGTTTTTTTTACATGGCAGTCCCTTAACTCTTTGGTATTTGTATTTTGTCCTCAAATATCAAGTTTTACTTTGAATTTGTATAGTACTCTGATGCCGCTTGTTTTTTCGGTGAGGGACAACATGTATGAGTTCTTGTATTTTGTGAAGCGGAAGGGATGACACTGGCGTTGATCTGACCCTCGGCTGTAGGACCGGCTCGGGGGTAGTAGGAGAAAGGTAGAGGCTGGGTGCTCGGCTTGGATCTTCGTAGCTCGGTTCGGATCTTAATACTTGCACACTGCCTAGAAACACCGGAAGAGTTCTCCGCAACAGGCCCTCTGACGATCTAGTCAGTCACTGAGAAAGCAACAGTAGCTAGGGTTCAGGGGAAAAAAGTTTATAACCTCTAGAAGGAAGGAAGGGGTCTGATATTTATAGGCAGGGGCTAACGAGTCTCTGGTCTTTGATGGGCCGGGTCGGACTCGTTAGCTAGTGGGCCTGAGTTGACTGAAGCTTGTTGGACCTGTTTGACCTGATGATCACACGGGAACAAAATCTGAGGAGATCTGATGGCCCAGATGGGTCCACGACTTTTATACCATATCAAAAGCCCCCACTCCTGGTGGGTTGTGTAAACCAGCCGTGGAGGAGTAGTTTGTCTTTGAGGGAAAAGCGGAGCGGAGTATTTGGCGAAGAGGGATTGTTGAGTCCTTGAGAAGTAACTGAGTTCGACGTTGAGCCGGACATTAGTAGAGTCGTGTTATAGGGCGACGAGTGAGGCTGTTCTCTAGGGGAAGCGGCTATGGTGGTAGGATGAAAAACCCCTTGGAGAGCGTGTACCGAGGGTCGAGTGTCAAATGTCTAGCATCGAGTGTCGACCGTTGAGCGTCGAGCATACATGCCAAGCATCAAGCATCGAGCCCCAAGCTTTATGAGAAAGCTAGGATGTTGCTCAAAGTATACGCCACGCGTCGAGTGTCGAGCCCCAAGCTTGTAAGAAAGGTAGGACATTGCTCGAGATGCATGCCGAGCATCGAGCATCGAGCGTCGAGCGTCGAGCCCCAAGCATGTGAGAATGCTAGGGTGTTGCTCGAGATACATACTAAGCATCGAGCCCCAAGCTTGTGAGAAAGTTAGTGTGTTGCTCGAGATACATGATGAGCGCCGAGCGTCGAGCATCGAGCTTCCAGCCCCAAGCTTTGTGAGAAGGCCAGGCTTTTGCTCGAAGTGTATGACGAGCTAGGTTGTCGAGCATCGAGCCCCAAGCTTGTGAGAAAGCTAGGGCATTGCTCGAGATGCATGCCGAGCGTCGAGCTCCAAGATTTGTGAGAAAGTGACGGCGTTGCTCGAGATACATGCCGAGCGTTGAGCTCCTATAGCTTGTGAGAAAGCTAGGGTTGTGCTTGTTGTACACGTCGAGCTTGCGAGAAAGTTAGGGATGTGCTCGCTGTATATATCGAGCATCGAGCTCCTTCAGCTTGTTGGAAAAGCTAGGGCAATGCTCGCTGAACCTGCCGAGCATCGACCTCCCCAGCCTGTGAGAAAGCTAGGGCATTGCTCACAGTACCTGCTGAGCGTTGAGCCCCTACAGTTTTTTGGAAAAGCTAGGGCTGTGCTCGCTGAACCTGCCAAGCGTTGAGCTCCCCACCCTATAAGAAAGCTAGGGCGTAGCTCGCTGTACCTGCCGAGCGTGGAGCCCCTTCAGCTTGTTGGAAAAGCTAGGGCTGTGTTCGCTGTACACATCGAGCGTCGAGCCCCTCCAGCTTGTGAGAAAGCTAGGGCTGTGCTCATTGTATATGTCGAGCATCGAGCCTCTTTAGCTTGTTGGAAAAGCTAGGGCTGTGCTCGCTGTACATGCCAAGCATGGAGCCCCTTCAGCTTGTTGGAAAAGCTAGAGCTGTGCTCATTGAACCTGTCGAGCGTCGAGCTCCCCAGCCCGTGAGAAAGCTAGGGCGTTGCTCACAGTACCTGTCAAGCGTTGAGCCCCTACAATTTTTTGGAAAAGCTAGGGCTGTGCTTGTTGTACATGTCGAGCATCGAGCCCTTACAGCTTGGTGGAAAAGCTAGGGTTATGCTCTCTGTACGTCGAGCGTTGAGCCCTTCAAACTCGTGGAAAGCTAGGTCTTTGCTCGAGATACATGCCAAGTGTCGAGCCCCTGTAGCAGCCTGAAAATACTAGGGCGTTATACGTGTGATGCTGGCATCAAAGGGGAGAATCGAGGTGTTGAAATCTTATCAACCGTTAGATCTTGATGATTAAGATTGGATGGTTAGGATTCTGTTGCAAAATTCGAGACGTCGATAGTTCCTCTATAAAACTTCCACCCCTCCCTATTTCTTCACTTTGTTTACTCTTTCTAAAAATTGTAGCTTCTCTCTCTAGCTGCCAGCGACGACTTTTTCAGTGACATCCCGTTCACGAAACCCAGGTTAGTATCACTTTTGTTATGTCACGGTCTCAGTCTGATTCCGAGATGAGTGCCTCTGGTAGGGATGAAAAGGATCGTCAGTCGGCCTCCACATCCTGGGATCTCGACGACTGAGTTTTGGACGTAGTGCCGCTTCGTAGCCATAAGCCGTATGTAGTGGAGTCCAGTGATTCCGAGGGTGAGGCGGAGGTACAGGGTGAGGAAGTCGAGCAAGGAGCAGCGGACGAGGGAGCCGAGGGTGAGGCGGAGGTACAGGGTGAGGAAGTCGAGGAAGAAGTGGCAGATGAGGGAGCCGAGGGTGATCTTGATGAGGGTAGTGGAGACGACGCTGGGGAGGTTACCCCCATTCTTCCACCTTTGGTGACACCGTCTCCTCCGAGGGATCCCCGTATCCGAAAGAGGAAGTGGAAATGACACCATCTGGACAGTCCGGGGATGCCAGACAAGTTTGCGCCCAAGCACGGGCTCGACGTCCCGTACATCAAGAACCCCGATCTATCAGGATGTATCATGATGACGTCGAGAATTTGGTTTGATTCGGGGTGGAAATATCTTTGCCAGGCTGGACCTAGATCCAGATGGACAAGGTTCAGTGCGTTTTAACGGCCACCACCTGTCCGTGATAAGGGCTAGTTATTTCATAGGGCGAGAGTATGAGCTGATCATCCCTAGCCCTGGCCTTTGTCCAACCACCGAGTTGGCCCCTGGATACTGCATGTTTCCTGAGGATGCCTTCGTTTTGGGACTAAGGCTGTCGTTGCACCCATTTATCAAGAGGGTACTGAGGTGGGGGGCCATCTGCCCGATGCAGTATGGTCCCAACTCTTGGAAGTAGTTAGTTTGCTTCATGTTGCTATGTGAGGAGAAGGGAGTGCCCTTGAAACTGAAGTACTTCTAGGCCGTTCTAGGGGTGATCTCACTGGGAAAGTAGGAGGGCATATACTACATATCGCCTCGTCCCCACAAGAAGGTGGTGCACGGGCATTCAGACTCCATCAAATGGTGGAAGGCTAAATACTTCATAGTCAGAAGACCGGTGCCTTGGAAAATTTCCACCGCATGGAATTTTTACAAGCCAAATTACAAACCCCCGAAGCGGAGAGACTTGACAGAAGAGGAGTGGGCTGATGTCGATCGGTTCGTCGAGGGCCACAGGCCCACAGCATCAGCTGGCCAAATGTGACCGAGTTGCACTTGGCCTGGATCGAACTGAGCTCAGTTGACCCTTACATGTTTCAATTTTTTCTTTAACTTTATGTCTTCGTGTTAAGATTGTTTCTTTTCCGCTACAGCGATGGACCAGGCGAAACTTGATGCGAGGAAGGACCTGAAGGACCTAGACCAGAAGAGGAGGGCCTAGAAGGCTAAGCCGAAGGCGGGGTCCACTCAGGGAGGCGCCAAAGGCCCTTCGGAATGGCCTCCAAAGAAGGCAAAGACCCTCTCTGTTAGAGGAGCACCAGAGCCAGAACCGAGTTCCAGTAGCCGAAAGGTTGCTGTGGTTCTGAAGGGCGAGACTCCCCCTTTATGCCCCGTCGCTCAGGTGATGGTAGGTTAGAAGGGGCTCAAGCCATGGGCCCCTAAATGGTCGATGAAGGAGGCCGACACTCTGGCCGACGATCCCATATCAGTCGAAGTGGTGGACAGTCTCACCATGCCACACGACCAGATATCGTGACGACTGAGACGGTCGAGACGTGTTATATGAAGTGGGCTCAAGCACATGTGATGGTAAGGTTCTGCTCGTCCATTAGCTTTATACTTAGTGATATTGTTTGAGTTTGAAAATTTCAACTCTTGGTTCCTCGTTCGCAGGCATCCATGGCCGGGGCATAGTTGAAAAGGTGCTACGAGCAGGAGGTGAAAAATGAGACGAGGAACTCTGGCCGATACTTGCGTGAAGCGAAGGATCTGAAGAACGAGCTGGATGCGGCTCAGGGGCAATTGCAGGCCCTTCGGGCTGATCTCGTGACCGAACAGCACGAGCATCTTCTGCCTCTAGTGCATGTCAGGGCAGAGGCAGAAATGAAGTACAAGGACCTGTAGGCCACCGCTGGGGATGAGGTACTCGCTGCCCAAGACGAAGCTTACGATCAGGCAAAGGAGCACTTCTTGTTCCTGTACCCCGAGGCCAAGGTCGATGAACTCCACTTCGGCTGGGAGCCGCCCGTCCATTCGAAGACGCCTGGGGAAGATGGCCAAGAGGTAGAGGTAGTGTAGAGCCTTGAGAAGGAGGTGAGAGGAGTTGCGACCAACGAAGAGGTGTTGCTTTCTCCTGAGAAGTAGTCTTAATTCCCTCCCCATTTTTCATATTTGCCGATTGCGGACTGGCCACCTCCTTTTGTAATGATTTTTTGTGATAATGAATACATATTTTTTGTTTTTGGCCGAAATTGCATGACTTGTTGTTTTGAGAGCTTGGAGTGAAATCTTTTTTCCTCTCTTTTGTGTCAGATGGATGAGACCCTCGGAGCCGCTCTCAGTTCGGCTGAGGTTAGGCACCTTCGGGGCAAGCTGGAGTCTAAGGAATCGGTCTTGATCCGCTATTGCAAACAAGCCCATGATCGGGAAGCTGCCGTTAACTATTTCATAAATAAGTCTAAGGAGCTGAGCTTGGAGGTGGCACGCCTAAAGAAGGCCATCGCCGACTGTGATTGGGGGAGCGCTGAGACGGCGTGGTTGATGAACACATTATTATTCACTTTTTAGAGCAATAATCTTAATATAATTAGACATTTAAAAGCTCTCTATATGGTATTTAACTCCTATTTTCTCTTTTCCATAGGAAACAGCTTATAACAGCAAAACGAAGCAGATTTAGGACTTCAAGGATAATACACAGCAAACTGCAGAGGATCAGTCGACTGGTTCCTCAACCAGGCGACTGAACAAGAGAAGCTGATTTTCCACAACTCTCGACACAGTCGACTTACTCTCAAAGACAGTCGACTGATATGATCAAAGATGAAATCTACATAAGTCTCGACTCAGTCGACTGGTTCGAAGACAAGTCGACTGGTCTGCGGCGGAGTAAACAGATAAGATATTCGAAGATACACCTGAATCTGATTTCAAATCTATTTGAATCAAGATTTTATGCAGCGAATCAAATCTAAAGACAGGGTATTTTCCAAGTGGACGTGGTAAACAAATAAGGAAGGAAAGGAGAAAAGAGAAAGATATTAATCATCAAATCAAATAAAGAAGGATCTTCCTGAAAAAGTGGAAACCCTAATTCTCAGCCGTGTTCTATAAATATCAGAATACCCTCTCCTTCCTCTCTCTCTCCACTCCACGACTCCATCAACGATCAGATATATCTCTGGGAAGCGACTCAATCACCAAGTTCCTGAACAAGCATCGAGAACATCACTCCATCATCGAAGAAGGAAAGAGAAGACCCAGCAACCAGAAGGCAGTCGACTGTGTGACAGACAGTCGACCATATTGCCGGAATCCATTAGTTTATTTCTTCTTCTCTCTTTAATCTTTTATGTTGATCATGTATTTGAACTTGTTAAGCAATAAAAGTATTATTATGTGGAACTAATTTCATAGTTGGGTAGATCGAAACCGTAGTTATGTAGTGCTATGTTCTTCTGAGATCTTCTAATTACTTATTGATTGAATCTGGTTGAATTGACATAGATTAATGATCATCAAACTTGGATCTTGAAGTCTGAGAGCAGTCGACTGAGGTGAGAGCCAGTCGACTGACATACAGCACGTGAGAATATCAAGTTTATGTTATCATTTATCTAAATCTGTTATATGAAGCATATTGAGACGACCGAATCTCGTGCCCATAATTTGTAACAAAGGAATCTTTAGGGGTTCTTGGTTCAATCAACTTAAGGAATCTAGATCTGATACCAATTTCTAGAACCTTGAGTGTTTGTTCGTTTCCACTGATCTTATGTTTTCTTTAAGAACAACTTAGTAAATACTAGGCTGACTACTTGATGAAAGAAACGAATTAGAGTAGATACCATGCCTAATTCTTGTCTTAGGGAAACAATACTTTAAGGAGTAGATACCATGCCCTTGAAGTGAACAACATGAGTAATTGGAAGTAAATTCAGAAGACAAATTAGCATTACTAACTATTGGTGGAGATCAACAACCCAACTATTCAAGAGATATTTGTGATTCAACAATTCCTTCTTAGTTTTAATCTTTTTATTCCTTTTAGCCTTTTAAAACAACTCATTATGATTTTTATTATTTTCTATTGATTAGTTAGTTGAAGTCTACAATCTCTGTGGGATCGACCCTTGCTATTACTACGATTCGATTCGTGCACTTGCGAGGTTTTATAATTTGTGTCTAGTTAGTCCATTTAATTAGGTAGCTAGATTTCCAACAACAAGTTTTTGGCGCCGTTGCCGGGGATTGTTTAGTATTTTAACTTACAAGTCAGTAGAATTTTATTAGTTTTTCTTTTCTTTTATTAATAATTTTTCTTTTAGGTTACAGGACTTCGGTGAATGCACGGTAGACGATCACTTCGACCAGAACTACTACCAATTGACGCGGAAACAGAACGCACTTTGCACAGACTAGGTAAGTTATTTGCAGCACACCAGTCGACTGCCCACACGAACCAGTCGACTGATCAGAGACCTAGTACACATACAGCAATGGCAGAAGAAACACCCAATCGCGTACCAATGCAGGACAAATTCACTCCTAAGAATATTGAGCAACCTTCCTGCATCTCTTTTCAACCTAATGCCACAGGGAACATGCACCTATCTCCTCATTTACTTAGTATGGTTCCCCACTTTAGTGGCAGACCAGATGAAGAGCCTCATCTTCATCTGCAAGACTTTTTCGATCTTTGCAGGACACAAAGCGTCCAAGGGCTCACCGCTGAACAAATCAGGTTAATCTTGTTTCCTTTTTCTTTAAAACTTAATGCTAAGTTATGGTATAATTCTTTGGAACCAGGATCAATTAATTCATGGGAGCAATTGGCAACGAAATTTTTGAAAGAATTCTTTCCAGCCCAGAAAACCAAACAGCTAAAAAGGGAGATTCAACTCTTCCAACAAAAAGATGGAGATTTATTCTTTGAGGCATGGAAGGATTTCAAAAGCAAGCTTCTCAAGTGTCCAACTCACAATCTGCCTAAGGATGATCAGGTACAAGCTTTTTATGAAGGTTTAAATGATACTAATAAAGCAATTGTTGATGCAGCTTGCAATGGAATTCTAATGAGGAAAAGTGGAGAAGAAGCCATTGAACTTTTTGAAGAACTCAGCGAGAACTCCCAACAATTCTCAACAAGAAGGGGACCTTCGAAAAAACAGGGAGTCTACGAAATCTCTAATAATAATAACATTCAATTAGAAATGGCAAACATGAATAAAAAAATTGATATGCTTATTAATGCAATGTCGACGATGGGTGGAGTTAAAAATCAAACAAATGAAATGTGTGCAATTTGTTCGCATTTAGATCACACAACTGATACATGTCCCATGTCTACTTTTACAGATCAGGAGCATGCAAACTATGTGGGTCGAGGAGTATTTCCACCAAAAAACAATCCATACTCGAACACATATAACCCAGGATGGAGGAATCATCCAAACTTCTCATGGAGCAATAATCAAAATAATCAAGGGAATCAATTCACACAAGGACATACAAGGAACCCTCAGATAGGAAGTGGATTTGAAAGACCAGCTCCTGAACAGAAGAAGTTGGATTTTGAAACCACTGTTCTTCAATTGCTCCAACAACAACATCAAACAAGCAACCAACAAGGACAAGCAATTCAGAAGTTGGAAACCCAAATTGGTCAGATTGCAAAAGAGCTAAGCGAAAGAAAGGCAGGTGAACTCCCTTCACAAACCATACCAAACCCTGGAGGTCAAGAACAGCTCCAAGCAGTCACAACCCTAAGAAATGGTAAGATAATTGACAACATGATTGGAACACACACAGACAAACCAGTCGACTGTCACTACAAGACAGTCGACTGCACAGACAAATCAGAAAAACAACCATCAAAAGCTCTGGGTTCAAATAAGGTAAGTCAAAAAGTAGGGACAGTTGCACCACCATTCCCTCAAAGGTTAGTCAATAAAAAGAAAGAACAACATTTATTTGACGTCTTTGAAACTCTCAAAAAGGTAGAAATTAATATTCCCCTACTCGATGCTATTAAACAAATTCCTTCTTATGCCAAATTTTTGAAGGATTGTTGTACTCACAAAAGAACATTTCAGGTTAAGGAGGATGTGGCTTTGACAGAAGAAGTGAGTGCTGTTTTATTAAGAAAATTACCACCTAAACTGAAGGATCCAGGTAGTTTCACCATTCCTTGCAAAGTTGGTGAGCACTTCTTTGAAAAAGCACTGCTAGACTTGGGAGCAAGCATCAACCTTCTTCCTTATTCTGTTTACGAAAAGCTTGGATTGGGGGAACTCAAGCCAACATCCATCACTTTGCAATTGGCTGATCGCAGCATAAAAAGACCTAGAGGTATTTTAGAAGATGTCCTAGTTCAGGTAAATGATTTTATTTTGCCTGCTGATTTTGTTGTGTTAGATATGGAGGAATCTTCAATGTCATCATCTCTACCGATCATATTAGGTAGGCCCTTTATGAGTACAGCTGATATAAAAATTTGTGTTAAAAAGGGCATTATAAGTATGAAGATAAACGGAGAAAAAGTGGAATTTAAAATGTTTGATACACTAAAATTACCACAAGATGATCATGAATGCTATAATATTGATGTGGTGCAGGAGATTGTTGATCAAACATTTCAGGTACATAGCGTTGAACCACTACAAGCCACAATCACTCAATCTCTAACTTTATCTCATGTTGAACAGGAATACGATGACTGGGAGATTGCAGAGACAGTACATCAACTTGAAACTCCACAGTCAGACCCAGGTAAACTTGGTCCTGTATTTGAAAAATTGGTGTCTGATAATCTTTGTTTTTCTACAGATCAGGCGCCTGGTGCACAGAGCAAGTCGACTGGTCTTCTAACCAGTCGACTGAACCAAGAAACACAGGATAAGTCGACTGCTGACATGGATCAGTCGACTGTACAGAAGCGCCCAGACATAGAACTCAAGCAGCTGCCCGATCATTTGAAACATGCCTTCTTAGGTGAGAACCAGACGCTACCAGTAATAATTGCTGCCAACTTAACTGCACAGGAAGAAGAAGAGCTGCTGAAGGTATTGCGAGAACACAAAAATGCAATAGGATGGACCATTGCAGACATCAAGGGAATAAGTCCATCCAAATGCATGCATAGAATATTGCTAGAAAACGATGCAAAGCCTAGCAGAGAGGCACAGAGAAGGCTCAACCCCAACATGAAGGAAGTGGTAAGAGCAGAAATTTTGAAGCTACTAGATGTTGGCATCATCTATCCTATCTCAGATAGCAAATGGGTAAGTCCTATACATGTAGTTCCTAAGAAAAGTGGAGTTACAGTGGTAACAAATGAAGAGAATGAGCTTATCCCAACAAGAGTAACCACAGGTTGGAGGGTATGCATTGATTATAGGAAACTGAACAATGAAACCAGGAAAGATCACTTCCCTCTTCCTTTTATTGATCAAATGTTAGAAAGATTAGCAGGATATAGTCATTATTGTTTTCTAGATGGTTATAGTGGCTATAATCAAATTGCTATTGCTCCAGAAGATCAAGAAAAGACCACTTTTACATGCCCATTTGGTACTTTTGCTTACAGGAGGATGCCGTTTGGATTGTGCAATGCTCCAGCTACATTTCAAAGATGCATGATGAGCATATTTTCAGACATGGTGGAGAGGTTCATCGAGGTATTTATGGATGATTTTAGTGTTTTTGGATCTAGTTTTGATGAATGCCTTAACCATTTGCAGCTGGTGCTTAAAAGATGTGAAGAATGCAATTTAGTGCTGAATTGGGAGAAGTGCCATTTTATGGTACAACAAGGTATTGTGTTGGGACATGTGGTGTCCAACAGGGGAATAGAGGTAGACAAGGCAAAAATTGACATCATATCAAAACTACCCCCTCCCACTACAGTTAAGGGTGTTAGGAGTTTTCTAGGACACGCAGGTTTTTATAGACGATTTATAAAAGACTTTTCAAAAATCTCCAAACCCCTTTGTGACTTGTTGGCTAAGGATGTTGAGTTTGTATGGACAGAAGAATGTACAAATGCTTTTAATACATTAAAGAATCTTCTCATTTCTGCACCTATAGTCATGGCACCAGATTGGAGCCATCATTTTGAGCTCATGTGTGATGCAAGTGATTACGCCTTAGGGGCTGTTTTAGGTCAAAGAATCAATAAGAAACCACATGTTATTTACTATGCTTCTCGAACTCTAAACGATGCACAGCTAAATTATTCTACAACTGAAAAAGAAATGTTAGCTGTTATTTTTGCTATAGAGAAGTTTAGATCATATTTAATTGGTTCTAAAGTTATTGTTTTCACTGACCATGCTGCCTTGAGATATTTGTTGGCTAAAAAGGAAGCTAAGCCTAGGTTGATCAGATGGGTGCTGCTGCTTCAAGAATTTGATCTTGAGATTAGAGACAAGAAAGGATGCGACAATGTTGTGGCAGATCACATGTCCAGATTACTGCACGAGGACGAGAGAAATGTGCCCCCGCTGAATGAAAATTTCCCAGATGAACAATTATTTGCAATAAATATTCACACCCTCGGGGCAGTCGACTGGTCCCTCAACCAGTCGACTTATCTCTCTGAACAACTACCCTGGTTTGCTGATATTGTCAATTTTCTAACCGCTCATGTTTTTCCTCCAGGTATGACACATCAGGAAAGGAAAAGATTGGTGGATCTGAGCAAACACTATTATTGGGATGATCCTTATTTATTCAAATTTTGCTCTGATCAAATTATAAGAAGATGTGTGGCAGACGAGGAACAAAGGAGTATTCTACAACATTGCCACCAATATGCATGTGGAGGACATTTTGGGCCAAAGAGAACAGCACTTAAGGTATTGCAATCTGGTTTTTATTGGCCTAAAGTATTCAAAGATGCTTTTTCTTTTTGCAGGACTTGCGACAAATGCCAAAGGACAGGCAACCTCTCTTCTAGAAATCAAATGCCACTACACAACATACAAGTAATCGAGCTTTTCGATGTTTGGGGAATCGACTTTATGGGTCCATTTCCTAACTCATGTGGTTATTTATATATACTTGTTGGTGTGGATTATGTGTCTAAATGGGTCGAGGCTGTCCCCTCACGAACTAATGATCACAAAGTTGTTGTCAAGTTTTTGCAGGAGAACATTTTCACTAGGTTTGGTACACCACGAGCAATAATAAGTGATGGAGGGAGCCACTTCAATAACTACCCATTTGCTTCTTTAATGAAGAAATATGAGATTACACATAGAGTGGGAACTCCATATCATCCTCAAACCAGTGGGCAGGTGGAGATTAGCAACAGGGAGATCAAGAGCATCTTGGAAAAGACAGTCAACACAAGGAGGAAGGATTGGTCGCTACGCTTGAATGATGCATTATGGGCCTACAGAACCGCTTTCAAGACACCCATTGGCATGTCACCATACCGTTTAGTCTTTGGAAAAGCATGTCATCTGCCGGTAGAATTAGAACACAAAGCTTATTGGGCTATCAAAAAGTTCAACTTTGATATGAAACAGGCAGGTGATAAAAGGCGATTGCAACTAAATGAGCTTGAAGAATTGAGGCACGATGCATATGAAAATGCCAAGCTATACAAGGAAAGAACCAAGTTGTACCATGATAAGCAGCTAGCACGGAAGGAGTTTTATGAAGGACAAAAGGTATTGATCTACAACTCAAGATTAAGACTCTTTCCAGGCAAGCTCAAGTCAAGATGGTATGGACCATATATCGTCACAAAAGTCTTTCCACATGGTGCATTGGAAGTTCACAGCAAAGAACGAAATCAAACATTCAAGGTGAACGGACACAGGGCGAAGCCATACATAGAGATGAGTCTAGAACCGCAAGAGGAAGATGTGAATCTTCAAACCATTCAATACATTGCATGAACTCATCATGTCTAGCTGAAGACATGAAACACAGCGCTTATTGGGAGGCAACCCAACCTTCAGGGGAGTATTTACACTTTCCCTTTATGTTATTCATTATTATTCATTTTTATTTTTATTTTTCAGTCTCTCCTCACTAGATGGTAACACATGCCTATATCTTATGTTTTGTGCGAACATTGAGGACAATGTTCCATCTAAGTGTGGGGGTATTAGTTAGTTATATTTGGAATTTTTGAATTTTTTTTTTAGGATAAACAATTTCTTATAAAGTAAGAGTAAGGATACTTATTTACTTTAGGATTGTTGAGTTTCGTAATTCCCTACAAAATTGTGTGCGTCATGCGATTATACATAATAAACAAATGTGATGCTTTTTCTGATAATTATTCCCTTTAGATCTAGTCCTAAATCGAGTTTAAGTAAATAGAGTGATACAATATATATATATATATATATTTGAATAAGTCAGTCTACTCCAATGTTTTGAGTGCTTAGTAACTAGGGGTATTCATCACCAATGTTTACCTTTACGTCAAACGGCAACTTGAAATACGAGTATGCAAAGCACTTTAATGTTTGTGACTTGTTGAGTAACCGGGTGGATACATCACAAATGTTTCGCATTCGCGTCAAAAGACAAATGACAACTTTAAAGAAGAGACTATAAAAAAAAAAAAAAAAAAAAAAAAAAAAAAAACTCTAGTTTGCTACTGGATTTGTAGTAGAGAAAAGGGATAATCACAGACTGAGTAGATGCATACTATAACTACAGTAATCGCATGACAAATATGATTAAGTTTGGGGATTATGACTGAACAATTGCACTGGAGAAAATGGGTATGGTTAAATTTACTTTATCTGAAATTGTTTGTAGTTTTATATTTTTCATCTTGATGTCCACATAATAAGAAATCTTGGTGGTTGAGTCTATTGTTGTTATTATTCTCCCTATTCATAATTCTAGTTTGCTTGAGGACAAGCAAAAGCTAAGTGTGGGGGTATTTGATGAACACATTATTATTCACTTTTTAGAGCAATAATCTTAATATAATTAGACATTTAAAAGCTCTCTATATGGTATTTAACTCCTATTTTCTCTTTTCCATAGGAAACAGCTTATAACAGCAAAACGAAGCAGATTTAGGACTTCAAGGATAATACACAGCAAACTGCAGAGGATCAGTCGACTGGTTCCTCAACCAGGCGACTGAACAAGAGAAGCTGATTTTCCACAACTCTCGACACAGTCGACTTACTCTCAAAGACAGTCGACTGATATGATCAAAGATGAAATCTACATAAGTCTCGACTCAGTCGACTGGTTCGAAGACAAGTCGACTGGTCTGCGGCGGAGTAAACAGATAAGATATTCGAAGATACACCTGAATCTGATTTCAAATCTATTTGAATCAAGATTTTATGCAGCGAATCAAATCTAAAGACAGGGTATTTTCCAAGTGGACGTGGTAAACAAATAAGGAAGGAAAGGAGAAAAGAGAAAGATATTAATCATCAAATCAAATAAAGAAGGATCTTCCTGAAAAAGTGGAAACCCTAATTCTCAGCCGTGTTCTATAAATATCAGAATACCCTCTCCTTCCTCTCTCTCTCCACTCCACGACTCCATCAACGATCAGATATATCTCTGGGAAGCGACTCAATCACCAAGTTCCTGAACAAGCATCGAGAACATCACTCCATCATCGAAGAAGGAAAGAGAAGACCCAGCAACCAGAAGGCAGTCGACTGTGTGACAGACAGTCGACCATATTGCCGGAATCCATTAGTTTATTTCTTCTTCTCTCTTTAATCTTTTATGTTGATCATGTATTTGAACTTGTTAAGCAATAAAAGTATTATTATGTGGAACTAATTTCATAGTTGGGTAGATCGAAACCGTAGTTATGTAGTGCTATGTTCTTCTGAGATCTTCTAATTACTTATTGATTGAATCTGGTTGAATTGACATAGATTAATGATCATCAAACTTGGATCTTGAAGTCTGAGAGCAGTCGACTGAGGTGAGAGCCAGTCGACTGACATACAGCACGTGAGAATATCAAGTTTATGTTATCATTTATCTAAATCTGTTATATGAAGCATATTGAGACGACCGAATCTCGTGCCCATAATTTGTAACAAAGGAATCTTTAGGGGTTCTTGGTTCAATCAACTTAAGGAATCTAGATCTGATACCAATTTCTAGAACCTTGAGTGTTTGTTCGTTTCCACTGATCTTATGTTTTCTTTAAGAACAACTTAGTAAATACTAGGCTGACTACTTGATGAAAGAAACGAATTAGAGTAGATACCATGCCTAATTCTTGTCTTAGGGAAACAATACTTTAAGGAGTAGATACCATGCCCTTGAAGTGAACAACATGAGTAATTGGAAGTAAATTCAGAAGACAAATTAGCATTACTAACTATTGGTGGAGATCAACAACCCAACTATTCAAGAGATATTTGTGATTCAACAATTCCTTCTTAGTTTTAATCTTTTTATTCCTTTTAGCCTTTTAAAACAACTCATTATGATTTTTATTATTTTCTATTGATTAGTTAGTTGAAGTCTACAATCTCTGTGGGATCGACCCTTGCTATTACTACGATTCGATTCGTGCACTTGCGAGGTTTTATAATTTGTGTCTAGTTAGTCCATTTAATTAGGTAGCTAGATTTCCAACAACAGTGGTCGTTCTCCGATGTCTCCATCAGACAGCCAACCTCTGAGTCCTTCCTTCGCAAGGTCGTGGTGGAGAAAAAGCTGGAGATCCAGAGGATAAAGATCATGCTAGGTATAAGCGGATCTCACTTTTTTCTCCTGGGGGAGGTCGACAATCCATCGTGGGTCCCTCCCCGACCCTACATTTGAAATCGGCGAAGTTGAGGATGCGCAAAGCTCCGTCGCAGGAATGTCTACTTTGGCGATGCTGATGGGGCCAGGCGAAACCGTAGGAGAGCAAATGTGCTCGGCTGGGCTCAAGTTAGCCCGTGTTAGCCCAAAGAGCCTCTGAGGGAAACTTAGGCTCAAGTGATAGTCGTTTGTAACAAAAACTTATTGTACCATGGTCTTCTAAGGCAATATAATAAAAATGATTCTTTTGGTCTGTCATGATTTGTTTTTTGAGAATGACTGTCAAGGGCTAGGGAGAGGATGGGAGATCGAAGAATTCTCGTTTGTCGCTCCGTTCGACTTGGTAAACGAGTCGAGGGTTGAGAACTTGGGAGATTCCTTAATCTCCTGTTTGTGTCTTGTGGCCCTTGCTAAGTAGCGGGCACGTAAGGCCGAGAAGCCCTGTTCGGCTCAAAAACTGAGCCCCCTCAGATTGTGACAAAGCTGGGACTTCTGATTTCCGAGGATAGGTCCTTAATATCTAGGCTAACGGCTATGAGTGTTATTTGTCCGCGGCTGCCAGCGGGTGAATGGTGGGTCGATATCGGAGAACGAGGCTCGGGGTGCTTGCCGAAAGTGAGCGCCCTAAATGAAACTTTTTTCCGAAAGTCCACGGCCAGTGGCTCTCCTTCCACCCTCTGACAATTGGGGGTAATGGCTATGCGGGTTTTTTATCCCAAGTTGCCAGCGGGTGAAAGGTGGGTCGATCCATGGTTCGGAAGTCGGAGGTTCTCACCGTGGGAGGGGGCCATAAATCTTTATAAATTTTTGGCAAGGGGGGTTAGCTCTGTGGTTCGCGGCCAAAGGTTCAAGACTTGGAAAATTTTGATGAAACCCTCTTAGGTGCTCAAGGTCCAAGCCTAGCGGCAAGGACGAGAGTAAATGATGTCCAAGCCGAGGGCTAGGAGTTGAGTGACCGAGGGATCCTTTGTGGGTGCTCGAAGTCCATGCCATGCAGCGAGGACATGAGCGGCTGATGTTCGAGCCCCCTCAGATTGTAAGAAAGGTGGGACTTCTGATTTCCGAGGATAAACCCTTGATATCCAGGCTGAGGGAGGTGTTTGAGCCCGAGGGTGATGACGAGGGCGAGGTATCCTGAACGTCTGGTAATGGAGGATGCTTTGTCTTCCAATGTCATTAATGGCCATCAGACATTTCGACTCCCCATGCCACAAATGTGCTTTTTCAGAGGGCTGTATAACCTTCACCCCCTCATCAGAAATTTTCTCACCTCACCGTGAATTCTCATCGTCGGTGGATCTCCTGCCACCCGCTAACAGTTGGGGGTAACGACTTTGAGTGTTGTTTGTCCCCGGCTGCCAGCAGGTGGAAGGTGGGCCGATCTCAGAGAACGAGGCTCTGGGTGGTTGCTGAGAGCGAGCGCCCTAAATGAAACTTTTTTCCGATAGTCCACGGCCAGTGGCTATCCTTCCACCCTCTGACAATTGGGAGTAATGGTTATGAGAGTTTTAAATCCCCAGTTTCCACAGGGTGAAAGGTGGGTCGATCCATGGTTCGGAAGTCGGTGGTTCTCGTCGTGGGTGGGGGCCATAAGTCTTAACAAATTTTTGGCAAGGGGGGTTAGCTCTGTGGTTCGCGGCCAAGGTTCAAGACTTGGGAAATTTTGATGAAACCCTCTTAGGTGCTCGAGGTCCAAGCCTAGCGGCGAGGACGAGAGTAAATGATGTCCAAGCCGAGGGCTAGGAGTTGAGTGATCGAGGGATCCTTTGTGGGTGCTCGAAATCCATGCCGAGCAGCGAGGACATGAGCAGCTGATGTTCGAGCCGAGGCTAGGAGTTGAGGGATTGAGGAATCCCTCGTGGGTGCTCGAAGTCCACACCGAGTGGCGAGGAGGTGAGCGGATGATGTCCGAGCCGAGGGCTAGGAGTTGAGAAAGCTAGGGCATTGCTCACTGTACGTGCCGAGCGTCAAACCCCCCAACTTGTGAGAAAGCTAGGGTGTTGATCATTGTACATGTCGAGCATTGAGCCCCCTAGCTTGTGAGAAAGCTAGGGTGTGGCTCGCTGTGCATGCAGATCGTCGAGCCCTCGACTTGTGAGAAAGCTAGGGCATTCCTTGCTGTACGTGTAGAGCATCGAGCCCCGACTTGTGAGAGAGCTAGGGCGTTGCTCGCTGTACATGCCTAGCGTCTAGTCTTTATAGCTTGTGAGAAAGCTAGGACATTGCTCGCTATACGTGCAGAGCGTCGAGCCCCCGACTTGTGAAAAAGCTAGGGCATTGCTTGCTGTACATGTCGAGCATCGAGCCTTTATAACTTGTGCGAAAGCTAGGGCATTGCTCACTGTATGTGCAGAGCGTCGAACCTCGACTTATGAGAAAGCTAGGGAGTTGCTCGCTGTACATGCCGAGCGTCGAGCCTTTATAGCTTGTAAGAAAGCTAGGGCGTTGCTCACTTAGGGATGGCATCAGGTCCGGGCTAGCCCGGGACCGGCCCGGGCCATGGCCCTGCCCGGCCCGCCCCCAACCCGGGTTAAACCGTGACCCGACCCCCATTGGACCCAGTCTGGTCCGGTTCAAGAATTTTGGCATTCAGCCCGGTTAGGCCCGGCCCGCTCGAGGCTCGGGACCGGCTGAACCTGTAATGCCCCTGCCTCGAGCTCGGACAATTTATACAATTTTATAAGACAAATTAGATACTATGTAGTACAACTGCCTCTCAAAAGGTGGTTAACCGAATTGGTGACTCTTGATCCTTGGCATTTATTATATATAATCAAATTATTCTTGTGCATATCCCATGTGGGACTATATTTCTCAATCTCTTTCTCAAATCATTTATTAATCCCGAATTAATCCCCAAACCGGAGCATTAATACCCAATTCCATATCAAATCTTTAACATATATACCAAATCCCATCTGAATATATTCTCAACGAAGATGATGACATCATCTTTATCAACCAACCAAACAATTCAACATATATCCCCACCAAAAACCTGGCTCTGATACCATTTGTAACGCCCCTGCCCCGAGCTCGGACAATTTATACAATTTTATAAGACAAATTAGATACTATGTAGTACAACTGCCCACTACAGGCTACCTCTCAAAAGGTGGTTAACCGAATTGGTGACTCTTGATCCTTGGCATTTATTATTTATACTCAAATTATTCTTGTGCATATCCCATGTGGGACTATATTTCTCAATCTCTTTCTTAAATCATTTATTAATCCCAAATTAATCCCCAAACCGGAGCATTAATACCCAATTCCATATCAAATCTTGAACATATATACCAAATCCCATCTGAATATATTCTCAACGAAGATGATGACATCATCTTTATCAACCAACCAAACAATTCAACATATATCCCCACCAAACCGTGGTATATATATCAATCAATACCGGATTTTATAAATCCTTCCTATGGAACATTTCTATAGGACAAATCTCAAATTCATTTATTTATATATATTTATATTTCAGAAATACGGGGTATTACAGAACCGGCCCGCCCAGGCTCGGGCCGGTCTGGGCCGACCGTTGGGCATTTAATTTTTTTTTCTTTCCAGAAAATAAAAAAATTTTAAAAAAAAATACAAAAAAGCCCCCCAACGAATTTATGCTGGCTAGTTTTGGGGGGTACTTTAGGAAATCAAAAAAATGGCATTTTCTATAAATACCATACCATTTCTTTCATTTCTCTTCACTAGTTCACTCAAATATCTCTACTATTTCTCCAATCAACAACAATTCACCAAATGTTAATTCTTCTAACACTATTCAAACGCAAACACAAACACAAAATATTGATTCTTTTGCTTCTTCCTCCATATTAGCAACAGGAAAGAGTCAAGCTAGTATTGGTGTTTTAAAATTTATTAAATCAAAAAAACCGAGAACCAATTCACCAAATGAGTTGAATTGGTATAATGCACAAAGTGCAATTGAAGATGTAGAAGATGTGTTACAATTTTGGAAGAGTAATGAAGCAATTTTTAATATTCTTTCTCGTATGGCTAAAGATCTGCTAACAACACCGGTGTCAACTGTTGCATCGGAAAGTGCTTTTTCTCTTGGTGGCAGGATAATGAGCCCGAGCAGGAACCGTTTGACAGCCAAAAATTTGAAAATGGTAGTATGCACTGAAGATTGGATGAAAGCGGAAGAGAGGACCCAAGACTTACTTGAAGCACAAGCTGGAGCTGGATCAACAAGTAGCGATGAATGAACGATTACATTTAGTTAATTTACATTAAAATGTTGTTCAATAAATTGTAATTAATTGGAAAATTTAGGGTGAAGAGATTCTATATTTAGGTAATTAGGTTAAGTTGATGTGCACGACAATAGTCCAATGCATTCTCTTCAATCTTAGTAGAGGCCATCTCGATCTTTAAATTCAAGTAATTCTCTTGATTTGTAATTTGATCTAAATAGACAAATTTGTATGAATTTTATTCATGTACTTCATTTTATTCAAGAAGTTCAAATTTATTAAATCATGTACTTCAATTATTTATGAAATTTTATTATTTGCAATTGTTATGAAATTACAAATCCATATACTTGATCTTTAATAATATTTTACAAAAAAACACGGGCCCGGCCGGGCCGGGCCAGCAAATCGACCCGGCCCCCATTCTTGGGTCCGGGGGCCAGGTCCGGGCCAAGCTTTCCAACCTTGAGCCCGGCCCGGCCCGGCCCGGCCCACGTAGTGCAGGAGCCCGACCCGGGTTGGCCCGGGAACGGTCAAAACTTGGTCAAACCCGGCCCGGCCCGGCCCGAGTGGCCCGAATGCCATCCCTATGCTCACTGTACATGTCGAGCGTCATAGCCTTATAGCTTGAGGAAGTCAATGCCTTGCTTGAAGTCGCTACCGAACGTCGAGCCTCCCCCAGTTTGCGAGAATACACAGAACTTTGAACAAAAAGTGAAAGAAACAAGATTATACTTTATTCTTTCTACTATTTTATGTTTACACAAAAAGGGGTGGCATGTACTGCCAATTACAAAGGGTCAGTTACACAAGTTCGGTTACAAAAGAAGTCTAGTCCTCCCCTTCGAGGAACTTGATAAGGTGCTCCGCGTTCCAGGGCCTCTTCATTACCCTGCCCCGCAGGTCTTCAAGTCAGTATGTACCAGGGCGTACCACTTCGGAGACCTTATATGGGCCCTCCCAGTTGGGGGACAGCTTTTTCTTTTTGCTGGGGTCGGATACTACTAGTTTTCTGAGCACGAGGTCACCTTGTTTGATGTTGGTTGGGCGGACCTTTTTGTTATAAAATCTCTCAATTTGTTGTTGGTATATGCTTCTTCTGACAGAGGACTCTTCTCTGACCTCGTCGATCAGATCCAAGTTGGCTCTGAGGTCGGTTGAGTTGGTCTCCTCGTTGAAGCCCATGATCCTGGGCGCAAGGAGTCCGATTTCTAAGGGGATGACCGCCTCAGTGTTGTAGATTAGGTTGAATGGTGATTCACTCGTGGAGATTCTCTGAGCTATTTGGTGCACCCAGAGGACGCTCGGTAACTCGTCGACCAACAGTCCCTTGGGAGAATTATCTAACCGCTTCTTGAGCCCGTCAAGGATTTGGCGATTGCCGTTCTCTGCTTAGCTGTTTGACTGAGGATGAGATATCGAGGAGAAGCGCTGCTAGATGCCGATGTCTTTACAAAATTTTCGAAAGTTCTTGCCTGCGAATTGGGTTCCGTTATCAGTGATGAGCACCTGTGCGATCCTAAACCGACAGATAATGTGCTTCCAGAAAAATTGTTGAGTTTGATGCTTGGTGACCGTGGCCAAGGGTTCCACCTCGATCCACTTGGTGAAGTAATCAATGACTACCACTAGAAATTTCATTTGGCCTATTGCTTTTGGGAAGGGACCGAGCAGGTCCATCCCCCACATGGCAAAGGGGGTCGAGTTGGCAAGAGACTGATGGCTGGCTTGTAGAAGTCGTTTCATCGAGGAGAATCTCTAGCAAGGGCTGCATCTTCTTACGAGGTCATGGGCGTCCTATAACATGGTCGACCAGTAATAACTGTTGTTTAGGGCTTTCCCAGAGAGCGACCTGCTCCCTATGTGTAACACCCCGAATCCCAAATACAACTGAATTCGAGTTCCACGGGATCTTTTCACTTATCCTCGTATAATTTTATAAGGAAATAAAACTTTACTTTACACCAGAGTTACATTTACATTAATATTTATATAGCGGAAGCAAATTTTACATCAATGAACGAAATACAACAACAGTTGAATAATCTTTAAGCATCAGGTCTTCTTTAGTCTTTTTCATGTGTTTTACCCTACATAGAAACTGTGGGCATGTCAGTTCATTCAACTGACGAAATATTATACACGGCCATCCTTTCTATGCCAAAAATGGTATAACGATTCTCAATACTTAACAAACCACAAACTTGTTCACAAACAAAGCTAAAGGGACTATCCTATTGATGTCGTTTTGTGAATGTGCACTTAGTCCTTAATGCAATTATTTATATTATATGACACTAATGTGCACTACATAGGTCCGAGGGCAAGCCCTTAACTGTTCTTCATCTTGTAAGGTTCAATCCCTCGCCATGACTTAATCTACTAGTGTAACTTCGGTAAGCATCCTAGATGTTCTATGACCTACGAACTCATGTCTAGGCGCCCTAGAGAGAATCCCAACGCACTGTCACACGACTCATCATGCAGGCATCCTGTGGTAATTCACCTCCTACCTTAGACATGACACCACCCGCAGTCACCAAACACCCCACGAGTATCACCACTGGGACGGTACTCTGGTGCAGTATCCACGTCCTACTCATGACGCATCATGGGACATCTTGTGAATACTCTCATGCCGCCAATCTAATGACCCTCATACTCAATATTTTTCTCTTACTTTCATCACATATTCACTATGTATCTAATCCTTACTTTAATTGAATCATGAACAAAATCAATCCCTTAGGGTTAGCACTCCCACTATACCGGTCTTATTCATTCATTTCACATGACCCAACTCTTGGTCTTTTCATTTCAAATTTCATCTCAGCGGTTATTTTATTGCCGGTATAAGGCTTGGCTATACCCTAGTTCTTAATTCCAACTCATAGTTACAACATTGAGTTTTTCATACTCATAAGTTATCTTTTTCATGGTTAACAATAATTTCCATTACATGTTCACATCAATTGTATATTCATAAATTCATCAAGTGATTCAATTTCCATTTCATGTGTGCATCATGCATAAATAAATAAGTGCAATAAGTCAAACTCAAATAGTTCATTCTTTCCACAAAACTTCCTTAATCTTATTTTAATCAACACTAACCTTTATTTAATTTTCCTACTAATATTCGTTTCATTTATCTAATTCAAAGGCATAAAGTCGTATTTTATTCATAAACAATACTTAATTTAACAATGAGAGTCCATAGCTAACACACTTGAATCTTCTTTCTTCCAAAAATTATCCTTTATCACTTAGTATAATTTCTCGAAAATAGATTACTTTTATAGTTAATGAAAATACAATTTTCTATGGAATTCTACCCAATTTTCACCTCTGACTCATTTTTACTTTGTCTAAATAGTGTTCAAATATTTTTCACAAGATCTACATATTTTTAGAATAATTTTAGTATTTTTTTGGGGGATTTTTAAAAGTCAAAAATTCGGTTTTAAATTAAAAAAAAATCAAAAAATGTCAAGTTCACCGATAGCCAGATTCGAACCTGCAACCTGGACCAAGTCAACCGCCATCGCAAGCCAATTGGGCTAAGGTGCCTATGCGATATGAAAGGGGGTTTTAGTAGAATAAGTTCGATCTCGGATTTTGGGTTTTTACTAAAAGAAAAACGAAATAAAATGCAGGGCATGGCTTTCGAACCCAAGACCTGAGGGGTTTGATCACGACTACAGTAAAAGCCACCGCACCGCTAGCCACTTGGTCTAAGAGACCAGATTGTCTCAAAGAGTAATGGGTAGTTTATAACCCAGTTCTCTGCTCATTTCTAAATTTTATAAATCTCAAAACAATTTTGTTTCTTTTTCTTCTCTTTTGAGAACAAAAAGCTCCAGATTTTACCAAACATAAATTTACAGTAAACCAGTATTTTTATAACCATTATTTACTTTATAAAACATGTATTTTGAACCTACTTTATGTTCTATGTCCATAAGTTCGACTTTGAGAACAAACACCATAATTCTTCATAACTTAGAGTTAAATTTCCACAACTACTATATTTCATTGTTCTTTTATTCATTAACCACCTACAATAATTTAGAGACAATTTCTCATCTTTCTACAATAAAGAAACTTTATTTTAAGCAATCAATCACACAAAAAGGCATTTAATTCAACTAGTTGTCTCATAAGCACAAATTTTATCATAGCATTCAATTAGAACATGTAGCACAACAATATGGTAATTTCTAGTACTTTAATTCACAATTCATCCATTTGCAATCATTCTATCAAACATTCTTTAAGTTACCATTCCATTTTTAATTAAACAAGCATGGTTCCAATTTCAACTAATTGATTCATAATAATTTCATTAAATCATCCCTAGCATGGCATCTAGTTCTAGAAGTATGAAAAACACCCACCTATTTGGAGAAAATGAAATAAAAAGCTCCTAGAGTCTCCCAGAATGCAAAAAAGTAGCCTTCTCCTCCTAGATTGTGTTGCAAGATGCTCCTCTTCCTTGCTCCTTGGTGCAACCCGAGCCTCCTCATTGTGCTTGATGATGGGCCGGCCTTCTCTTGGAATGAACACACACACAAATATGCACACTCAATCTTTTACTCACTTAAACTTCTCAATCTTTTTCTGACTAGCCTTTTCTTCTCTTAGCAACTTGTTGTGCATAAATGAGAAGAAAGTAGGGGTATTTATACACTTTTAGGATGAGATTGAATGGATAGGATTAATCAAGGAGTTAGAAATTAAGGACTAAGATGAGTTGGGAAGTTATAGCAACTTCCATGAACTCAATAACTACCCATCAACTCAATCCCACTCTCCCTCTCTCTCTTGGCCACAACCGGCCTCCCTTGGGTGTGCAATGCATACACAAGTGCATGCACGTGTCCTAACTAGTGTCCCATATTTAAAGTTGTAAAAATTTAATTAATCAATTGTCCACTAATTGTATCTACATGACAAGTTGTGACAATTAAAAGATTAATTAAGTTTGTGGGCCTCAAAATAGTGGGCTTTAGGCTCATGGGCTTAAAATGAGAAAACAAGTTTAGGCTTTACAAAAAACGCTTTTTAGAAAAAATAAAGAGAGAGAGATAGAAATAATTTGTCCATGTTATAAAAGATAATTTTATAAGAAAATATGCATACAAAATTTTGCACGTGCACAACACGTGAAAATCAACATTTCTCATTAAATGAAAATTCACGGTATTATACCATGTCTCCTTGTGTAGCTCTTTCAACGCGTATTTGGCCTTGTCGGATGCCAAACAGCGGCGATAAGGTCTTCCATCCATCTTTGTGTAGGAGCGTTTGAAGAGTGTCCCATCGATTATAGTGAATCTTTCTGAATGGATTCTGGTCCTTCTCGCCTCGTCCCAATCCTCGGGAAGTTTGCCCTCTGTCAGAAACTTTCGGATGGGAGCCATCTAAGTGTCCGATTGAGCCTCGATAGCGAGCCATGGGACCTCGGGAAAGCCGATGCTAGGCTTCAAAAGAACTTCGATTAAGATTGTGCAGTCGAGGCCTTCGAAGGACGATGAGGTGAGTTTGGACAAAGAGTCAGCTTGAGCGTTTTGCTCTCTCAGGATTCGTTCCACCGAGGTGAAGTCCAAGGCTGTTAAGAGTTGCTGGACCGGTGCCAAGTATTGGACCATGAGAGTGTCATGAGGCTCATACTCCCCGGTGATCTGATTAACCATGAGCTGGGAGTCACTGAAGGCCCTAGTTTGTCTTGCCCCTGCCTTATGTGCTAATGTGAGCCTTGCGATCATCGCCTCGTACTTTGCCTCGTTATTGGAGCCAAGGAAGTTCAGGCGTAGAGAATACTGGAGGACGAAGTCATTGGGGCCTCTGTGTATAAAGCCCGCGCTGCTTCCAACCTCGCAGGACGAACCATCAACATAAACATCCCAAATTGGTTCCCCTTCCTGAAGTTCAAAAGGCACGGAAATTGTGCACTCCATGATGAATTCGGAGAGGGCCTGCCCTTTCATAGCCATTCTGGGTTGGTAGCCAACGTCGTACCGGCTCAGCTCGATCGACCACTTGATTAAGCCACCAGATTCTCTAGCTTGTGGAGGACGGCCTTGAGAGGTGGGTCTGTGAGAACCTGGATCGAGTGGGCCTGAAAATACGGTCGGAGCATTCGTGCGGCCATGAAAAAAGCGTAGGCAACCTTTTCCATCTTGGCATAACGGGTCTCAGCCACGAGCAAGACTTTGCTGACATAATAGAGCAGCTTTTGAATCCCGTCCTCCTCTCTGACTAACATGGCACTGAGCACGTATTCCGAGGCTGATAGGTAGAGGTAGAGGGATTCTCCAGGCACGGGCTTGCTTAGAAGAGGAGGGTTGGCAAGGTAGACCTTCAGTTGGTCGAATGCCTGCTACTGAGAGTCCCCCCATTCGAAGTCTTTTGCCCCTCGGAGGGCCTTGAAAAAGGGGAGCAACTTCTCTCCAGATTTGGAGAGGAAGCGGCCCGTGAGCCAATTGACTTCCTTTATATTTCTAGGAGGGGCCATGTCGATTATAGCCTGGATCATCTCGAGGTTTGCCTCTATGCCGCGTTGGCTGACGACGAACCCAAGAAATTTTTTCGAAGAGACGTCGAAGGCACACTTAGCGGGATTGAGCCTCATGTTGTGGAACTGAAGGACGCCAAAAGCTTCCTCGAGGTCGGCCACATGATCTTGTCATTGGTGAATCTTGACGAGCATGTCCTCAACGTATACCTCAATGTTCCGACCGATCTATTCTTTGAAGACCAGGTTGACGAGCCTCTGATAGGTGGCACCGGCATTCATTAGCCCGAAGGGCATGACCCGGTAGAAGTAGAGACCTTGGTCGGTTATGAATGATGTCTTGGCGATGTCCGGAGGGAACATGCGGATCTGGTTATAGCCCGAAAAGGCATCCATGAAGGTCAGTAGCTCATAACCCAACGTCGCGTCAATCAGAGCGTCGATACTTGGGAGAGAGAACGGATCTTTGGGGCACGCCTTATTGAGGTCCGTGAAATCTTTACAGATCCTCCACTTTCCACTCATCTTCTTCACCATCACAACGTTAGCCAGCCACAAGGGTAGCTGGCCTCTTGTATGAACCAGGCAAACAGAAGTTTGTCGACTTCCTCCTTCATTGCTTCTTGTTGCCTTTCGGGAGGTAACTTATGTCGCTTCTGCTAGATCGTCGTGGAGCCCGGATGGACGCTTAGTTTGTGCATGATGAGGTCTTTAGAAACTCCGGGCATGTCAGACGGGGTCCAAGCGAAGAGTTCGATATTACGGCGAATACACTCAATGTAGGACAGTCTAAGATCGAGGGAGAGGGAGTGGCTCATGCGAAACCATATGGACTTGTCCTCCACCTCGAAGGAGACCTCTTCCAATTCATCCAGGGGTTCTGACTCGGACCGATTTCTTTCGGGTGGAAGTTCTATTACATCAAAAGGGAATACCCCGGCCCCTACTGCTGTCATGTAGCACGAACGTGCAGACTCCTGGTTACCCCGAACAACACTAACTCTGTGATCGGTGGGGAATTTGAATTTTAGGTGATAGGCAGAGGGAACTTCCTGAAATGTGCAAAGGCCGGGTCGACCGAAAATGGCATTGTATGCGGCCTTGACATTGACCACCATGAAGTCCATTGATGCAGTTCACATAATCGGGGTCATTTTGGCAGTCACGTCGAGTGTGACGATCCCATCAATTTGGATGGGGACGCCAGAGAACACGTGAAGGGTGTACCGGCTGGTTTTAACTTCTCACGGGGGATCTTCAGGTTTTCAAAAGCCTCCAAGAAGAGGATGTTGACCGAGCTTCCGTTGTCTACGAGAATTCGGCGAACTTCAAAGTTTTCCATGGCGAGGCTAATGATGAGGGCACCACAGACTCACAATGCAGTAGCCGGATGCCCTCTAAGTCCTTTCCTGAGAAGGAGAATGCCTGCTGCCGAACCCAGGGAGGGGGATGGTCGTGGACCGAATTGACTTCCCGCAAGAAGGCCTTACGGTAAGTGTTGGATTTCCCTCCCATGGGTACGCCATGGATGCAGTGTAGGACGGCCGTCCCCCCAGTCTCTTTGGGCTCAGGGTACTGCTCAGACTGTCGGTTGACCGTTTGAAGAGGAGGTAATGGCCTCGGATTCCTTGGGTCCCTCCGATCTCTCGAGCTGGTCCAGATGAATTCCCTTAGGTACCCCCGCTGGATGAGGGCCTCAATCTCGTCTTTAAGGGCACGACAGTTGTCCGTCTCGTGCCCATGGTCTCGGTGAAACCTGGCAATAGAACCTCTGGTCCCTTCTTTTGTTGGTCAGTTGGGGAAGGAGTCGGACGATCCCTTTATCCTCGATGTCTAAGAGGATGGTTGATACGTTCTGGGTCAGCAGCGTATATCGTTCAAAACGGGGGACCGGAGGTGGCCTCTTCTGACTGGACACGTCGTTCAGGACCTTTTTGGCGGGATCGGCGACGTCCGCTTTGCGCTTCCCTTTGGCTGTTGCTTCTTTGATGCCCTCGGGATGCAGAGCCTCCTCAGCCTGGA
Source organism: Hemerocallis citrina (assembly GCA_017893485.1). Taxonomy (NCBI): domain Eukaryota; kingdom Viridiplantae; phylum Streptophyta; class Magnoliopsida; order Asparagales; family Asphodelaceae; genus Hemerocallis; species Hemerocallis citrina. The sequence goes on from CM030367.1 coordinate 15,422,514, forward strand.
TGTATTTGTTGACCGTGTTGAGGAGGTCGGGAAAATCGATAGGCGGTTTCTTGGCTAATGAGGCCTTTAGCTAGCCGTGGCAAACATTGTGCCAGAAAGCTGCGGAGGCTAGGCCAGCGTCGAGAGAGGAGACCGCCCTCGCCTCAGTTGTGAACCTCCGAATGAACTCGCAGAGGAGCTCTCCTTCCTTCTGCTTGAGGTCTAGAAGGGATGCGCTCGTTTTCTCGACCTTTTGGCTGTTCACGAAGTGGGCTAGAAAGCTTGCTTCTAGTGGGTCGAACGAGAAGACCGAGCCGGGGGTGAGCTTTAAGAACCATTCATGAGCCGAACCATGCAGGGTGGCAGGGAAGGCGCGGCATAGGAGAGGATCCGATGCGCTGTGAATCAGCATGAGAGTTTTGAACCCTTCCATGTGATCAGCATGATCACTCTCGCCATTGTAGGTCTCGAATTGGGGCATCCTGAAATTCCTTGGGATCTCGGCATCTAGGATTTGAGAGGAGAATGGAGGTCGGTTCGGCTGGTTCCCTTTCCCAGATTGTGGTCCTTCCTCGCCGAGATGGGCGAGGCGGTTCTCCATCTCCTAGAGGCGCCAGAGGACGACATCGTCCTGCTCCAGTGGGCGAGTCAAACCGTGAGATTCGCTGCCTTGGGCGTCTGGACGCAGATTGGTGTTATTGCGCCCCTCCAGATAGCCTGGAGGATCTCATTCCAAAAGTTTTTGAACTCGGCTCTTGTGACCGGGGTCTACTCTACTTGGCTATGTGACGGCGGAGGCCCCCGGGGTAAGCGGCTGTACGCTGGTTCCTGTTCTCGGGTCGGCTGCCTACTATGGTTCGGGGGACAAGTAAGAAGCGGCCCCTCCACCCGACCGGCCGATCTGCCGGTCCTGGATCACACGCCATAGGTCGCGAGCCATGGGTTCCTATCGTGAGCATTTTACGTGAGGCGCTCGGTTCGGTTCTAGTTGCCCCATTGGCTCGAGGCTGACCAGAGCCATGGGTGTACGCACGGATGTGAGAAGGAGGGTCTGTATGACATCCAGCGGTAAGGGCTTTTCTGGCTTTGGGAGCGATGGGAAAGCCTGGCTTCGAGATGACGTCTTAGACGAGGTCGGACTGGTGTTAGTGACGTGTTTCCCACAGACAGCGCCAACTTGATGCCGCTTGTTTTTCGGTGAGGGGGCAATAGGTGTGAGTTCTTGTAATTTGTGAAGTGGAAGGGACGACACTGGCGTTGATATGACCCTCGGCTGTAGGACCAGTTCGGGAGTAGTAGGAGAGAGGTAGAGGCTGGGTGCTCTGCTCGAATCCTGATGGCTCGGCTTGGATCTTTGTAGCTCGGCTCGGATCTTGATACTTTCACACTGCATAGAAACACCGGGAGAGTTCCCGGCGATAGGCCCTCCGACGATCATGTCAGTTATTGAGAAAGCAACAGTAGCTAGGGTTTAGGGGGAAAAAGTTTATTACCTCTAGAAGGAAGGAGGGGGTCTAGTATTTATAGGCAGAGGCTAACGAGTCTCTGGTCTTGATGGGCCGGGTTGGACCCGTTGGCCAGTGGGCCTGAGCTAATTGAAGTCTGTTGGACCTGTTTGACCTGATGGTCACAGGCGAGCGAAATCTGAGGAGATCGGATGGCCCAGATGGGATCACGTCTTTTATACCGTATCATACTCCATGTGCAAGGCATGTGTAGTTTCGTAGTGTTTGCATCTTTCGTATCTTTGGCAAATATTATTTTTATTTACCACGAACAACCAAATATTCGAATTATTCTTTTTCAAATCTTTTGGAACTAGTGTCCGTCTTCGTGGCCCTGAAGTAATTTTATTTAAGGTAAAAAATACTTCTGGAATATACCTAGTGTATGTTAGGACATTTCTTACCAAAATAAAATTATTTAATCCTACAACTAACAGGTTATATTAGTCTCTTTTAAAACTGAAAATTGAATCACTTAATTTGATAGATGTTCTCTAAATATTTACTAAATAGTTCAATTGATATTTATTTCCTAATTAACCTATACCTTAACCCCACTCGTAATCCTAATTATCTCCTAAACTTTCATCAACTCCACAAAGCCAACGTACAAGAAAAACTCATCTTTACTCCTTGCTGCCTTTATACCATGATCACCATATCCATCACTGTTGCTGCTAACTTCTGTGTGGGACCAAACGGATATGTGAATTCTTTTAATAAAAACATTAAAGATCAACCTTCTATGTTCCTAGGGGTTGACACCAAAAACCGTACTTGACTCTGAGATTTGATCGTCAGGATCGGCTGATATCGCTCCCATGGACTTGCAAATAAGTCTGAAACACCGAGGTTGACCCTGGAGACAGATCCTCCGATGCCCAAGTCAGAAACTCAGAGATATAGTGGGTTTTAATAGCAGGGTTTGCAATTACCTTGTTTCTGAGGAGGTTGATGTATATATAGTCGGGGGGGGGGGGGGGGGGGGGGGGGGGGGGGGGGGGGGGGGGGGGGGGGGGGTGGAGCAGTTTCAAGATATTCATTTACCTATACTTCCCGGTGTTTGGATAGAGACGGTTACCCACTTCATGTGAAGAGATCGAGTCAGGACTTTTCTCTTAATGAAGAGATAGAGTTTTCAAACTCTCTCTTGTACATGGGGTATAGAATGGGTTACCCCATCGACTTAGGGGTTTAAAATGGGTTCTTCTGAAGAATCTGGACTCCTTTGCACTAGGGTTGTTGCGGCAGTCCCTATTATAGATTGGATCGGGTCAATGGGCCTAAAAATGGCCAAGCCTCTTTAGTCAGGCACGTTTCTACTGAAAATTATCGTTTTATTCTTAAGAGCTTTAAGATTTGTGCTCGATATGAACAGTCCCAATTTTGTTCTATTTTTACCTATATCACAAGCCCACACTCTTGAAGACTGAGTTTCATAGCCTTTTAATCATAGTTCACCCTTTTTTAATTGTTAACATAACTTATCAGAGTCTTCGGGGATATTTGAATCTTGCTCAAAACATCTCAAAATCTAATGAAATTTGGTAACCATGATCTAGATACATATAGTCAGTACATATCCAAAATTTAGCTCAAAATTTTAAGTGTACACAAAGTTATGACAAATTGAAATAAGATGTGAATTTAAGATTGTTTGTATATGGTTTCCCAACCAGAGCAGCAAATCATAATTTAAAGATTTAACATTTGGTATCAAACTACAAACATATTTTTACAATAGCATTTTGATTATGTCTCTATGAACTCCACCAAATTTCGTAATTTTTTAATATAGTTTGATATTTTAATAAATTCCATAATGTTGTTAGTATAGAGTAAATTTTCTAATTTGTATGAATTTAACATGTTTGACTTACAAAAATTATATCTCCATGATTACCATGAATTTAGAGTTAAAATTTTTACTGTAGGTTCTCATGCATGTCTTTATCAATTCCCCAATTTTTTGTGATGGCGTTATTCTGAGTTTGTAAAATGCCCATAATTAGTTTTAGAATTTTTTGGATATTTCTGTAAATTTTAATTACTTTTCGAATTTTAGTTAATTAATCCAAAATTTAAATTTATTTATGGAATTTAAAATTATTTTTCTAAATAATTATTTTTTTTGATTTTTTAATTATTATTTTGAAAATTCTAATTAATAAAAAGGATTAAATAAAAATAGAAAGTTCGAAACAATTGGGATTTTTTACAATTTTATCACATACTCGATTTACCTAGGAAGTCCTGAGAATACCTAAAGCGATCTGGATCATCGATTGAAAGGAGCACGAATTTTGAGGAAACCCAATGGAGGAGAGCGCGTAAAGCAACTCGCCTCCTCGGTTGACAGATGGCACCTAGGAGGGGGTGGGTCCTGCGTGTCGGTGACTGTGTGCTGACATGTGGGACCCATTGCCACGTCAGCTTTCTTTCTTCCTTTTCCTTTTATTTTTGTTTTTGCACGTGCTATCATCGAATGCAAATTTTGGAGTGATCTTGATCGTCCATCACGTGTGGCATGAATTTTGAAGCAATCAAACGGCGAAGAGGAGCAGAAGCAACTTCGGCACTTGGGAGGAGGTGGGGCCAACGTGCCACATGGATGCAAAGGGTCCGCCACGTGGCCCCGGGTGTCAATAGGTGGGGCCCACGATGCCATGTGACACCGTGTGGTGCCTTGCGTAGCTTGTGGCCCATGCAATCTGCTAGGCGATGCATGGCACTGTATGCCGCGTGGTGGGGCCCGAGTGCGCCACCTAGCATCATCCCGTTGGATCACAGTAGTAGGGCTTATGCATTTTGATAAACCGCATGGGTTTCCTTTTGAAGTCATGCGCGTTGCAGGTGACTTTCACATGCGTAGCGCGTGCTTTCTTATTTCTCCATTATACCAAGTAATTTTATGCGGTATCACGTGTTTTGACTAGGTAACGCGTCTTTTTAGGCATTTTGGAGTATTTTATGCATTTTGCACACATTTTTTGGGATGCTTTACCTCCCATAAATTCACCACTCCATTCTATCCTCCTTACTTCACTATTCATTTCTTCTCACTTTCAAGTGGCCATTTTCTTCTTCAAGAGATTATTTTGTGCAGTATTTCAACGACCAAGTTACATTTAAAGTTGTAAATTTCTTTTTCGATTCATGGCTAAGGTATCGTTGGGTAGCTCAACTTCCTTCAGAGTGATGGATTAGCAGTGATTTTGGTCTCTTAACCTCGCAAGGGGAAGGGGGCAGTCGACTCCTCTTTTGTTGTAGAGGATATCGACCAAACGAGAGACGATAGGGGGTGTTCCCTTTCCCGGTTTCACCCTCCTCTTTTCCACTTCTAGTTTTTTAGTACCCGAAGGACGTAAGGGACCTGATTTGCTATGGGGCTTTATGTGAGGAACCCAAAAATTACCCAATTTTTGAAGACAATCATGTGAGAATCCTTATGAGGGAGGATATCCCGTCCATCATGCGCTGTTTTGCAATTCTTCCCGAAAATGAGTTGCTCATTTCTAATCCTGGGGTTCGGGATTTCTCCCGAATGTTGAGTGAGTATTGTGTGTTGTCTTTAGATACCTTCCATAGTGGGTTGCGCTTGCCGATGCACTTGTTCATGATGACGATGCTTAATTGATATGGCCTTAGTCTGATTCAGTCTGCACCTCACGTTCTTCATTCTGAGGTGTCAAGAGGTCGGTGGCAAGCCGAGTCTACGGTTGTGGCAGAGGCATTTCAAGCTCCATAATCAATGGGCAAGCGACACCTGGTACTACATCTCCCCTCATCCCAAAAGAAGGGTAAATAGCATCCTAGACTCCATCAAGCATTGGAAGCGCAAGTATTTTGTTATCCAAAGTCCCAAACCCTGGAGGTTCCCAACTAGATGGGAGAGTTCCATGCCGAAGAGGTTGACCGTAGAACCGGAGTTGACGAAAGAGGATGAGAGGGTAAGTGACTCTTCTTATAGGCGGAGAGATGAAGTGGTAGGATGTGTCAAAGGAGGTCCTTTGTTCCGGACGATTGAGCCCGATGGACCCTAGTATGGCTTTTTATTTCTAGTGTTTTAGTACTTGCACTTTCGTTTTAGCACTTTTCTGCTTTCCATGTTCTGATATTTCATGCCTTCACATCTTCCTTGTTTTTTATTTTTCTTTTGTGCGCAGGGAGCATGGATTTCAGTGGTCTCCTTGCGAATCGGGTCTCAAAGGTCCACAAGTTCTATTTATAAATAGATTAAGGATTCGTCCATCTTGGGGGTCGAAACTGGCCTACAATGTCTTGTCTCCTGGAGGCTTAAGAATATGAGCTACACCATTGGGGAGTTGTTGATCCTTTTAAGTTGTTCCGAAAGTAGTTCGAACGGTCATTTTGAGCCCTGAACTCATGTGTTTGCGAACTGTGGGGGCAATTCTGAGCCATGATTGTGAACTTCGAACCTATTTTTTAAGAGTTTCAACGAGTTGTAGGAGAAATTCCGAATGGTGAGCTACTTCTCGTGTGCTTGTTTGTAAGTGACTGATGCAACGTCAGTATTGAACTCCAAACTTGTTGTTTGAGAGTTTCAACTAGTTGCAGGAGCAATTCCGAATAGTGACCTACTTCGTGCTTGTTTGCTTCCAAGCGACTAAAGCGGCGACGAACCGAGTGTTGGACTCCAAACTTGTTGTTTGAAAGTTTCATCTAGTTGCAGGAGCAATTCTGAATGGTGAACTACTCTGCGCTTGCTTGTTTGCGAGCAACTAAAGTTGTGTCGAACTAAACGTTGAACTCCAAACTTGTTGTTTAAGAATTTCAACTAGTTGTAGGAGTAATTTCGAATGGTGAGCTACTCTGCTCTTGCCTGTTCGCAAGTGATTAAAGCAGTGTCGAATCAAGTGCTCGACTCTGAACTTATTATTATGATTCTAGCAGATTATGGCAATAACCCTTGAGGAGAAGTTGGACTCTGAACTTGCTGTTTTGTGAAGTCATAGTCGTGACTCAGGTGGACATATATGAAACCAATGCAATGATCTTTATAAGAAAAATATGCTAAGTTTTATTGAAATAACAACTAAGTGGCTGCATCAATAGTGCTAACTTTAATTATATGCTTTGGTCGTATCACAAGTGTAGGCCTTATTAGAAATAAGAAAACTAGTTCCACTAGAGGGTATTATGCAACCTCATGGTACTTCATCAGGTGTTCGGCTTTCCAGGTCCTTGATATCTTCTTCCTCCCGGGGGTCTTCAAGTTGGTACACCCCTGGGCGGACTACTTTGGAGATGCTGTACTGCCCCTCCCAATTGAGAGCGAGCTTGCCCTTCTTGAGGGGATCGGAGATTTCTAGTTTCCAAAGGACTAGGACTCTTTCTTTGAGGCTGGCCAAGCAGACCTTCTTATTGTAGAACTTTTTTATCCTTTGCTGATAAATCTGTCTTCTCAAGAAGGAATTCTCGCGAACTTCCTCGATGAGGTTGAGGTTGCCCCTGAGATTGGTGGACTTCTGTTTTTTGTTGAAGGAGAGTAGGAGGGGAGAGGATAGACCGACTTCGAGGGGGATTAGGGCTTTGGAAGCATAATTAAGGTTGAAAGGGGATTCTCCTGTCGAGGTCCTCTTTGTGGTTATGTATGACCAAAGTACACTTGGGAGGTCTTCTACCCATAATTCGTCGAGTCTCTTCTTGAGGCCATCGAGGATCTTTCTGTTGGCATTCTCTGCTTAGCCGATGGACTGAGGGTGGGAGATGGAGGAGAATCGTTGCTAGATCCCTAGGTCAATGCATAATTTACAAAATGCCTTAGCTGCAAACTGAGTTCTATTATTTGTTACTAGGACCCGAGGTATGCCGAACCAATAGACGATGTTCTTCCAGAAGAACTGGTAGACTTTGTTCTTCGTGATGGTTTCTAGTGGTTCAACTTCGACCTACTTCGAGAAGTTACAATGGCTACCACAGAGAAACTTCTTTGTTCGATTGCTGAAGGGAACGGTCCGAGTAAATCCATCCCCCACATGAAAAAGGGGTCGGGCTAGACATGGAACTGAGTTCGGCCAAGGGTGTTTGTTTGATTAATGAGAACCATCATCAAGACGCGCATTGGCTATTGAGCATCATTGAGGAGATTAGGCCAAAAATATCCATTATTGAGGATCTTGCGAACAAGGGATCTAACTCCCATGTGAGCGCCTCTAATCCCTTCATGAACTTCATTCAAAGCATACTGGGCCTCCTCCGGGGAGAGGCAGTATAGATAGGGTCTTCCATCCACCGGAGTGTAAGAGTGTTTATATATGATTCATTTGATAAGTGTGTATCGCTCTGCCCTCGCTCAGATCTTCCTGGCTTCCTTGGGGTATGGGGTGTAGCGCCCCGAATTCCAAATATAGGAACTCGTGACACACTCCAGGATCTTTCTGCAAATGAGTCATAACACAACAACAATTACAGGAAATTAAAAACTTTTATTACATCAAATTGTTATTACAATGTCCATTGGTTACAACAATTACAACAACTTGATACATCATGAATATACATGGAATTGGATAGTAAACTTTTACTTGGATGCTTCCGCCTGCTAGAGTTTTCCCGCGCTCCCCAAGTCGGAAATCTTGCAACTATAACTGTGGGCACATCAGTTGAATACAACTGACAAAATGCTATATTCGGCTATCCTATCTATGCCATAATATAACGATTTCAAATCCCAACAACCACAAATATTTTGATGCAAGGAAAAAGGGTGATGTCAACAAGTGTCGGTGTATGTCATGGTCTAATCTAATGCACACACTATGCATACATGCTCCTAAAGCTAAAGCATGCTTGGTTAAAAGATATGCATCCCATACTACACATCCCCCAACCAAACGACGTCCTTTAATTGATGGGGTTCGATCCCCAGCTATGCTTCCTACTCTTGTGCTCTCTCATGTCTCTGATGCTAGTGATGGTGAGGCTGCAGTCGTTCGGCTTACTCCAGTTGTTGCTGTCAATAATGGTGTCCATTACCTCATGTTTTACCCACTATGCCCAGAATCTCAGCCGCAGACTTACTCCGTCACAGCTGGGGTTGCAGTCGCAGGCTTACTCCGTCACGACTGAATCCATGGATTGCAGTAATTCTGCCTCCCCGGACCTCATCGAAGGCTGATATATGGACACCAGGGCTCCTTGCTAAAGGACATAGAGCCTTTCTCGTAGAGTTTTGCTCACCGGGTCTTTCTCTAAGCCTCCTGCCCGCATTGATCAACAAAGGACCTGACGGATATAGGGTTTCCCCAACTCCGTTACCCACATCCTTACACTAGACTAGAACTTGTAGTAGAGATGACATCAGCACTCCAAACCTCCTCAAAGGTTGTTTCGAACATAAAGGCATTCATGACGAAGACAGCGGAGCCCCCACTGAGTTTCACTCTCCAGGGCAGCTTGGGGTCCTGTTCGCATTAAACGAACCTAGGATTCGGCCAGGCATGATGATGCCACACACCACTCGCTAGTGCATTACCTTACATTCAGCCAAGAATCAATCTAGTCCTACCAAAGTACCAATGCTACCACACTCCAAGATTAAGGATGAGATTAATTACATGATTACTTGCATTTATTTTATCACCAGATTACTAAAATCCACGACTCTAGCCAAACTCTAATCCTCTTTCATTATCTTGTTAGATGTATGAACCTATAGGCGAGCCTAGAACCATTTCATATCACTCATTCACCTAGTTAGGCGATCTATCTACCATTTTCAATCCCTAACTTGGTAATCAACTTTGCTTGTAATGAACAATTAATCAAGTTCTACTTGTAGACTCTTTCTAGTTAGTTACCTTTATCATTAATGGATCTTAACCCATCCCACGAATAGGACTCAACTAGCCCTCAAGTCTAACCTAAGGGTTGACCTGCATCGGCCTACATTTGGCACGAACCAACGAGGAACTGACTACGTCGATTGTCGCAACCGCCATCTACGCTTGGAGTTCGATCGCAACCTCGGCCTGACCAACACGTATCTCCCACTAAACTTCACACTCCACGGTCCTCAACAAGTGGTAGCTCCAAGCATAACCATGGAATCCATCCATCCGCGGCGAGTGCGTTGGCGCACGAATCATCTCCTCCAACGCATTCGATGCGACACGGGTTCCTATTCTACCCATCTAGATTGGTCAACAAGTCTTAATCCTAGAGTCTTAATACTTAACCGATGTATCCCAATAAGGTACACTACACTAGGAGTAAGTCCTAATCCATGAATACACAAAAGGGGCGATAAAAGCCATAAAAATGACAATTTACAATTCTAAATAGCAAGCATACATTTGGTGTTTATGCCAAAACAGAGTCATTCCCAGTCCCGTTTCTTTGAAGAATTGCGATCGGGCGCTCCCGTGCTTCTACTAAAAATATACAGCAAGTACAAGCACACATTGGGCATGAATTTTGTCCCCAGAGTGGTCAACAACAACGCCTAAACATCCCTTACAATTTCTACTTCAAAACAGTGAACAACCTTGTCTATGTTGGGCCTACAAGCAATTACGAGCAACTCTTAGCAAGGGACTTTAGATAATTTAAATCCTAACTCATATCCACATCTATAACATGATTTGTGGCCACAAACATCAACTCAAAGCTAATATTCTACAAGTTCAAACTCAATTCTATGGACATATTGCAAAACAGTGAGGCTATGATTCTCTGTGTTTCTGTCATTACTTGCAAAATTCATATAAATTCGTACACTTATCCACATCATGATTTCTTAGATATTCCAGAAAGTTCTGTGTGTCTACTACAACTTCCTAGTTTCAAGTTTCTTCAGATAAGATCGTTTATATGCTCTTATGGTTCCATCTTTAACATATACATAGATTTCTAGAATAGCACATCACATTAACACAATCATGAGATAAAATCAATTTAAAATAGCATATGGTGTCAGAATTTTATGAAATTTCAAAATCTAGCTCCTAACACATGGTATTACAACACATCCAAAAACCAGATGATTCTACCAAATGGATTTTTAGTTATGTCTCTTTGAATGTCATCTAAAAACAGAGCAATAACAACAGCAGTTCTATTTATTAAAATAACTTGCTGAGTTTGCATGATTTTATTAACGTATCTATATTGGTCCAAAACTCATGAAATTTTAAACATAGGTCTTATATATATTCAACATTGACATACTAAAATTTCAGATCATTCCCATAAGCATGCAGCAAGATACAAGTCACTTCTCTCACAACAGTAACAACAAATTCTGTTTCTTTTTCTTCTGACCAGCATGCAAGTTTGCATTTTATTTTAATAGCATAAAAAATCATAAAATCCTAGAAAATTACTGAAGGTGAATGACACATGAATGATCATCACTTAAAAATTCCAAGTTAATCTAACCAATACTTTTCAAGTTATGAGCTACGAACTGTCAGTAAAGATTTTAGCTTTCAACCGGATTTTCTGTTTTTGATTTCTTAATACAAACCGAGTTATTAATGTTCATGCATGTCATTTTAAGTCACTACAATTATCATTTAACAAGCAAAGAAAAAACATATGGGTTAGAAACACCCACCTTAGTATTGTAGGCGAAAAATCGAAATCTCCAAGCTCCTTACTCCTTGGTTTTTCTCCTTGCTTTCACTTGAGTTCCTTGCTTCTCTTCCTTGCTTAGCTCCATGTTCTCCTTCTCCTTGGCTCCAAATTTCAGTACAGAGTTTGTTTGGGGTGAGAATGAGAGTAGAAGAGTGTAGGATTTAAAGTAGAAGAGGATAGGAGGTGTAAATCGCTAATATTGCAAATGAGGGGGGTTAAAATGCGAAAAGTGGGGGAGAAAAGATTTGGCTGGGATTTAAAAGTGGAATGGCTGCCTTGGATTGGGGAGAGAGAGGTGATGGTTGAGTGTGTGAGAGGATGAGTGTGTGAGTAGTTAAAATGCTTAGGTTCTTACAAAAGCCCCTTGCAAACTCACAATTTCATCATGAAACCCATTCAAAAATTTAAACAAAAAGCCCTACTCTCTTTCCCTCCAGTATTTCATTCGGCCACTCCCATGTGCATGTGCACACAAAAAAAATTTGTTACATGCCATGGTACCCTACAAGTGTTGAGTTAAACTATGGTCGACTTGGGTTTTAATTGGGTCTAGTTTGAGCCCAAACAAATGGTTTAACTAGATTAATTAAAATCTTCATACACACAATATAAATTTAAATACACACCAATCATGCCAATACAATTTGTATATACACACATGAAATCGGTTCACCATACAAAATAATAATCCAATATTATACGTCCTAACTCAATTATAGTGAAGACCAATATACGACTTAATTGAGAAGATAACTCAACTCCAGTTCTATAATTTCACCTTCGTTGAGTTCAAAATATATCGAATAATCATATGTTTCAATACTTACTCAATTGAAATCGAGAAAAATCCATTAACACGTGCAACTCTCAACCGTGCACATATTAAAATACAAAATAGAGATATACTATTTTGCGGGTGTTACACGGGGGGAGGAGTCCCTTGTTGAGGAAGTCATACAGAGGTTTTGTCCAATCTCATAGGTACCGGAGGAGGCTAACTTGGAGAGAGCATTTTCTTACCCATTTTTGTTGAGGAGGATGCGAGTAATCTTTGTCTCTTGGAACGTGGCTATAGCTTTCTGACATATGCTAGATAGTTGATCACATGATTATCCTTGGCTTCATAGCCTCCCTGGACTTGGTTCACTACTAACTGAGAGATGCTGAACAATTTGACACGCTTGGTTCCAGCTTTACGGGCTAAGAGGAGGCCCGTGATGAGTGCTTCATTATTGGAGGCTTGGAAGATGAGGCGAAGTGAATACTGGAGGGTGAACTCGTCTGGGCTTGTCTGGATAACTCCACCCCTGCTTCCTCCGATACATGAGGATCCATCAACATAGACACTCCAGAATTGAGGGTTTTCACCTTCTTCAAGGGGGTCAGGTATGGTGCTCTCATAATGAATTCAGCTAAAGTCTGGGCTTTGATGCCATCCTTGGTCGATAGCTGATATCATGCTGGCTCAGTTCAACAGGTCATTTCATCATCCGACCCAAACTCTATGGCTTGTGTAATACCTGATTGAGGGGTTGATCGGTGAAAACCACTACTGGATGTGCTTGGAAGTATGGGCGGAGCTTTGTGAGCAGCCATGATCGGGGCATAGGCCATTTTCTCCATTTTAGAGTAACGAAGTTCGGCATCATGGAGGATTTTACTTACGTAGTACATTGGCTTTGGTTTTTGTCCTCTCTCTCACAAAAATGGCACTGAGTTTCAGGTAAAGGTAGTGTAACACCCCGGAAAATTGAGTAATGACAATTTTGCCATCACATTTTACTTACGTATATTTTGTACCGTTACGAATAATATTCGTAATGTATTTTTATATAAATGTCATACATATTTTATATTCCGATTATTTAAATATTTTCCAATATCTCAAAATTCATTTTTATCCCATTTTTAGCCAACTCGAATATTAATTTTAATCTTAGTGTTTTACGTGTATTGCAGGTGTTTTTAATACACATGTCGATTATGTATTACCGTTACGTGAAATTTCCGTAACATTGTTAATAAACATATTCTTCGTATTTCGTATTTTGACTGTTTTCATTCTCTCAAATTAAATTCTAATATTTTTGCACGCGCATTGCACGTAAATTTTTATCTACATTTTATTTCTAAAATTTTCTAAGATGTCATGCACAATTTTCTTCTCATTTTAATTGTTACAAAGGTATTATTTAATTTTTACTAAAAACTCATAGGCCTAAAGTCTCTTTTCAAGCCCATTAGAAATTCATTAAAAAGAAGAAGCTCATTAATTTATTCCACATTAAATAAACAATTTTAAATTCTACACTTATCATGTAACAAACATATACAACCAAATAAATAACAAATAATTAAGTGAATAAGGAATGTGTGCACGCAGAGTGCAGGTGCACAAAAGTGCACATGGGGTAAAGCCAAGAGGTGGCCGACCATGCATAAGAAGGGGAAGAGTTGGGGGTTGTGTTTTTGGTTTTATGGTGGGTGTTTAATTTGATATGGGCATTTATATTTGGGTAATGGGTATCTCTTCATTCACCCATTTGACCCTATAAATATCACCTCTCACTTCATGAAATTTACAGCAAAAATCAAAAGTAACTAAAGAGAAGAAAATAAAGGGAGAAAAGAAAGAAAGAGTGGCTTGAGTTCTTGCTTGGAGAAAGGAGAGCTTTCGGTGCTTGCTAAGGAGGAGAAGGAAGTATCATTCTTGTTGGAGCTAGGAGTTACTATTTCTTTTGCAACTATAAGGTGGGCGATTTCTTGAACTTTATATAATGTAGTGGTATGCATGTGTAGAAAAATTGATGCATGAAATTGATAATTCATATGAGTTGTAGTTAATTTCTTTGATGATGTTATTTGGAATGTTTGATAGATATGAGTATAAAAAGAAATGCATGCTAATTGAAAGATTGTTATGAAGAAAAGTTTAAATGATGTTGTTGGGTGCATGGTAATACATCATGATTAGATTGAATAAATTGAAGAATAAATTCATATACAAAGTTGTTAATCTATATAAAGAAAGTTATTGTTTTGAGTTTTGTTTGCACTTCAGAAAATCAGGTCTAATAAACTAGATGGATTTTAAAGCTAAAATTTTTATGGGAGCATCTTGTATATGTCAGGAGAATCTCTTTAAAATTTCATAAGATTTTGAGGTCATTTACTATTTTAATAAAATCTAAACTAGGACTGGTTGGCAGTCAACTAGTTGCTGAAAATATGTCCACATTTCATTTTTTGATCATTTTAGCATCGTAAATGAAGTAATTTGAGAACTCAAAACTAGGAATTTGAAGTAAACTCGGTAACCTTTATGGAAAGTATAAGAAATCAAATTTTCCCAAAGAGTTGAATTTATAATGAATTTTTCAAAAGTGTACAAGTGGCAGTATTTCAACATTCCGATCCTACTGTAGAATTTAAAAAATTCAGGGTTATAGAAACAATATTTTGAGAAAACTTATAACTAAGAAATTATAGCAATGTTCCATTGGCCAGAGGCTGTTCACCTTAGATACCTGATGTTTTTATAAGTACGACCGGGCATGGGCGGCACTCGGTCATCCGGATTTTCAAGGGCCGCCAGGGGCGCACCGGACACTGCGCAATGTGCGGTGCTCTTCCAGCCGTTAGACCCTACCTCCGGCTGAGCCGTTTCCAGGGTGGGCGGGCTGTTAAGTAGAAAAGATAACTCTTCCCAAGGCCTCCACCGGCGTCTCCGGACTCCCTAATGTTATCGTCCGCCGCCACGTCCCGGCTCGGGAATTTTAACCCGATTCCCTTTCGGAGCTCGCGCGGCGACGCGCTCTCTAACGGGCTTCCTCCATCCCTTAGGATCGGCTAACCCATGTGAAAGTGCCATTCACATGGAACCTCTCCCCTCTTCGGCCTAGATATAAACATAAATTGCATGTATGTAGCAACCATGTGGTAAAATTTGGGATGCATGAAGTGCTACCTAGATAGAAATAAATACAAGATTTGAAATAACATGATCACCTCTATATTCCTGTTACCCGTACATGCTCCTTGACATTGTTACATGCTTATCTGCTTGCATATTACCTATTACATGTCACATGTTACATGCACCTTGTTATCTCATCATGTTACTTGATTCTGTTCCTGATTTGTGTTTGTCATTCTGTTTTGCTGTTACATCCATTCCATGCTTATTCAGTACTTTCTTCCGCTATTACTCTGTACTTGTCCATCTGTTTTTGTACTTGTTGCCTGCACTACAAGCGGCCCGTAACTTTCATTGACGGGCGTTTTGTTTATCTTTCCTCTTCCTGCAATTTTTTAAACTTGCAAACTTTGGTGACCAACTGCGTGAAGGAGTAAGGGATCAAGCTTTCTAGCTGGCTAGAGTCTCTTGCCACAATTTATTTTCCTGTAATTTTTGAATAAATTGTATTTGTTGTATGGGTTTTGTATTGGGCATTTTTGTCCCAGATTTGTGACTTGTTCCAGACTTGATTATTTGAAATTAAGTATTCCTTTTTTTCAAGTTGTCACGCCCCGCTTCCCAAAAATACAAAATGCAATCACGTGACATCACCCATCGAATTACTTGCATCATCCATGAGCTGTTATCGATTCAACTCAACAACATGAACATGAAATAATACAACCACCCATGAAATAAATGAATAAGCACATGAATAATAACACTTGAATTTTAAGTATGAAATAACCAACATAAAAACAAGTCAACATCTAGAATCCATAATAACAATATTCTGGTCAACAGCCCACATTACAAAGAAAACAATATTGTTCGATTATTAAAGTTCTCAAAATGAAACACTAATTTTTTCAGCGGCGTAGCAAGACAGTTCTTTCACCATTGCTGTTCTCCTAGTCCATCAGACAAATCTACTTGATTTCCTGTAAGCTGTTCATCTAAAATAGAGAATAATTTATCCTAAGAGAAAGTCGTGGACAGCAAGTAGAGAAACAGAGGAACAAAGATAATAACGATATAGCAATGAATTCAATGAACGATGAAATCAATAATATTGAACAGTGGCAGTACGATAATAGTACAATGTGCAATAACGATGATTTATAACAATAACAATAAACAATAACAATAACAATAAGGGTAAGCAATAGCGATGACACTGTTCAATGAAGATGACAATATGCGATGATAATGCGATGAAACCTTAAGTCTATGAGTCATTTTAATTCTAACTAATGCACGTACTACTGCATCACATACTACAAGTTCGATGCATACAATCAATTTCATTTAGACCAAGGTGGTAGATTCTATAGGTCATGTACTCAGCACGATATAATATTTCAATAATAACTTTGGCTATTGAGCAATTTCTTGCACTATAATGATAACACTGGCCATTTGCGCATAATGACGATAACACTGCCCATTTGTAATTTCTTGCACAATGACGATAACGATATTTGGGAAACACGAGCCCCACACTCCAGAGTACAGTCACTACGTCATCAACTACCCTAGTCAACCCTTAACACCGACTTGATTAACTTTCTTTATTCACTTAACATACAATACTAGTAGACAATACTACAACACTTTATAGGGAACAATAGGGACAGAAGTATTAGTGAGAGAATGATAAGGTTATTAATAAGGGAACTAAAATGATGAAAAAAAAGCCTAAGATCATATCATGAACTCCATACAATTAAATACACCAAATTCAACATTATAGATACAATTAAATATTATAAAACATAGAATCCTAATTCTGGACAGCAGTAGGTTGTTGTACCAAAATCAGAATTTCTCTTGCTACATAATAGCAATTGTGGATCCGTCAGAAGTTCTAGAAACTAGACTCCTGCCCAGTTCCAACGCATATTTAAAGTCTAAATTTCAACAACAGTAGCTAGGTGAATTTCAGTGTTCTTTACAGGTTTTAGTTTCTGGCTGCTTATCGGTGTTGACTAGTTTCAGTTGTAAAGGCAGTAAATATTCATTGTAAAGAATCAGTAAAAATAATTTTTATTACCCTAAGCATGTTATCTATCAATCTGAAAATTATCATGGTAATATTTGATCATTAGTTCACCTAATTCATCAGCTTAACATGGTAAGTGCACTAATATGAAATTACAACGCAACAGTAGTAAAAATGTCATAACTCATGCAGTATAAGTCGGAATTCAAAAATTCTGGATGTTCTGAAAACTACACACTTGGAGATATGTTTCATATTCAGAAAGTGATTGATTTTTATGACATTATCTAGGTTGAAACAGTACGACAATGTTCAGGTTGGAAGTAAATTTCAGGGTTTCAATATATTTTTCATGCAAAAAATAATTAGAATGTATAAATCACGTCAAGTTACATCTATGTGAACATGGTATTAAGATGTGTAATGTCCATAATCTTACTAATCATAATCAACTAGTACACCAACATCAATCATACGAACAATCAACACTAATATATAATCTACAATAGTTGTGTGTAATGTCATGACATGAAATACAATAATAATCGCTATTCTTATATTCAATAATTAACTACATGAATGCATGTAAGATCTCTATACATTGGAGGCAAAAGACGGCACGAAGTCAATACTACTTGGATTCACTCGTGTAAATCTGTAGTATCCCAACGATGAACAACAATAACAATATACAATAATCAATATGGATCTACTTGCGGATTTCAATAAATAATCTCGAATACGATACAATACAATTCGGGAGTAAGATGACTTGCCTGTTAATTAGTAGGTTTGAATAGTTAGAATAACGGGATAGGAATCCCGGCGACGATCCCAAAATACGTGCGAGCCACATACAAAACCGAAACAGCAAAGCACACCAACAGCGACACAAGACAGCAAGCATACAGCTGATCCACTCCACACCGGATCCACCAGGACATCAAACAGCGGGCTCGGATCTCCTACGTGCCAAACAGCAAACACCAGTTTTGGCCAATCCCTACTCTTCTTCTTCCTTACTTCGACAGAGAGAGAGAGAGAGTGCGGGAGAGACCACGGCAACTATGACGACTGCGACACCCATGGCAAGGGCAGGGACGATGAGCGGCGGCACTGCGGTCGGGGAGCGATGGCAACTCGTCAAGCGACTCTGTTTTGCTCCAAAAATAGAGGAGACAAAACGATGGGGGGTGTTCAGGCTTGGACGGCGACGACGGCTAGGGGGATCTGCGGTGGATGAGGAGGGTGAGCGGAGAGGCTCGACGAAGACATTAGGCGAGGAGCGGCGATGGGAACAACGGTGGAAGACAAGTGGTGATGGGTTAATGGGTGATGGCGAATATGGGTGCAGGCTTGGGTGCGATGACGGGGATGAGATGGAGACGGGGACGATGATGGATTGGAAGGTGATGGGGATGATGAGGAGAGGGTGAGGGGTTGACGATGGTGGCGGAAGGGCTGAACGGAAAGATGAGGGTGAGGAAGACTTCGGGATGGGTTTTGCATAGAGAAACGGGGAGAGAGGGAGACATGGACGGCGACGGGGATGACGAGGAGCAATGAGGAGGAGCTACAGTGACGAGGTTGAGGTCGGAGAGGATGGGAGATGAGAACGGGAGTTGGGCTTCGGTGGAGTGAAATAGGGAGATATGAGAGAGGGTGATGGATGAACAGGAGATGGGGTAGGGGGGTTGGCGACTGCACAGTAATGGGATTAGTTTAGGGTTAGGTTAGGGGTTATGGTTAGGGGTGTTTATATAGGGTTGATTTATATATTGGGTTTTTGGGTATTGGGTTAGAATCCAATAGGGTAATGATTGTAGGGTTTGGATAATAAATCAATAAAAGGGTTTTAGACCCAATATGAAAAAGAAAAGAATTATCAAATAAAAATAGGATTATACAACAAAATATAATTTGTATTACAATATATAAATAAGTGGAATTAACTACAAATATAATTAATAAACAAAAATAGATTTCTAATAAACAATCAAAAGTAGTAATAATAATAACAATAATACTAGTAACAACAATAATAATAACAACAATCAAAGTAATACTAATAATATAATAAGATTAAAATAGTCCAATAATAATAATATACTTGATCTTGGCTCAAATATAAATAATCGATCAATTAAAATTATAAAACAAAGTTAAAATACACCATTATCCAAAAATAATATAATTTTCAATTAAATGATACTTTAATATAAAATTCAAATCGAAGTTAAAACAAAAAAAATGAATTTGTAATAAATCTAAATACAGAAAATATTCTGGAAAGTATGTATTTACGGGAACGGGGGTTACACAAGTAATCCTATTGACTATGTTAATTTATTCGTGCATGCGTGGTTGGTTATTTCCCTGTATATTTCCTATTTATTCTTGTGCATGTTGTAAAGATCCTTACAGCTTATGAATAGTGAAAGCCATTTACTGGACTTGTGTCGCGTATCCATATTCCGTATTCCTTTTTGGGAAGCGGGGCATGACAATATCACTCTGTAACGTCCCAAATTTCCTATATGGAGAATTTGAGACACGTGCCAGGACATTTACCTTCAATTAGCCACAATACACAGAAAAGCAGGAAAATTTAAAAACTTTTTATTCCACATAATATATTACAAGCCGAGTGTTACTATGATTTCAATAAATTACAACAGAGTAAAAATAAAAATAAATGAACAATGGCCTCTTTACTTGGACGCTATGCCTTACCTAGAGTTCTCCCGGATCAGTGGTCTTGCATTCACAACCTAATTGAATGGGGACGTCAGTATATATACTGATGCTTAAAGGCTGATGACTAACAGCGAATCTCAACTTTAAACACATAATTTAAGCATGATAAAATGTGCTGGTGTAGTTTAAGTGTTTATGGACGTTGTGACTTACAATCTAATGCAATGTCAACTTAGGCTAGGATGCACTTATTTTAATGCAAGCAAGACTTTGGAACCGTATGCATCCCATAACTACTGTAACCCCTGTTTTTCGATTTGGTATTTTGAGGGTATTTTTCGTTTTTTTTGTGTATTATTATATTCCTTGTAATTTTTTTTCTGGACCATATATCGAATTATTTTCATTATATATTATTTTCTTGCATTTTTGATATCCTTGTGCCGATTGTGCGTCGTTTGTTCGTTTTTCGCCATTTTGAGATATTTTCTCATTTTCTTGGTCCCGTTCATATTTAATAATTATTTTTGGGCCATGATGAATTTTTAGAAGAGTTTTGACCAATTTGAGATTTTTGGCCCTTAAGGAGATTTTTAGGAGCCATAGTATTCATTGCATTTTGTATTCCCATTTGAAATCTACCCAATACCCATTACCCAATTGTATACCTATTGTTTCCTATTGATATCCACTACCCATTAACCCACTTTGATCTCCTATATATACCCCTAATACTAAATAATTCCTAACCCTAATATTATTTCTCTCTCCCTCTCCTACTTGCACCCGGCCTCCACCTTAGTACCCCGGCCTGCCTTCAAAAACCCCAGGCTAACCATCCCTTGCTCTCTCCTTGCATAGCCGACCACCCACAACCCTTCCATCCATTATTCTATACTACTTCGCACCATTAATACCTTGTCTCTTCTCCTTCTTGTGGCCGGCAAGCACCAAGGCAGCACCCAACCATCCCAAAACAGCACCTAAACATCTCCCCTCGCTGTTTTGAGTTGTGGGCATCTCCCACTTTGGTTCGTGTGTCAAAGAGATCCATCGTTGACGCGTTTTGTTCGTGGGTTTCGCTCGAAATCGCGTTAGAAAGCATCTTGCTCGTGGGTTTTCTTTGCTAGGCTTGGATTCGTCGCGATCGTCGTCACCAAAAGGCAAGTAACTTGTACTTAACGTCATTAGTATGATACAAGTCGAAAGTTCACCTAATAGGGGAGTTGAGACTAGAGACGGCCAAAAGTTTGATTTTTATTTGTGGGTTTCGTCTCTGTTGTGCAAATCAGGCTCTAGAAGACTTAGGACATGAGTTTTGATAAGTTTATGCCGTAGGTTTCACCCAAAGCGCGATTTTTTCGCGTAGGTCAAATAGCGCATGAAACATGTTTGATGGTTTGCCAATATGAAAATATTAGGTTTTGACATGTTAGAAACCCTTAGACATGATATTTAGATGATGGGTATGCAGCGTTTCGAATTTGGATGAGTTTGGATCATTTTTGTAGAAGTTATGATGTATTGAAGTTTAGTTGTGAAATCTGGAAATTCGGGTTGTACTGAATAGATTACTGTTTTTGCCTGGGTTAGAGTCCGAATCTCAACGAGGATATTTCTGAGTAAATTGTAGATAATTGAATCTATTTTCAAACCCCACTGGTTTCCCCTCGTTTGGAGTTGGTATGAATTAGTTATGATTATTTTAGTGACTGTATATCGGTAGTTTCCAGATTCAGTACGGGGTAGAATTTATTATCTATTTATTTTCAAGATCCAAGTTACACATAATATCATGCAACAATATTTTGTCCAGTGTTTCACCATGATGTTAGGTAGTTCTCAGATTTATGTGGTATTTTAAAGATAGGTTTTGAACGATGTCTTATACTCTTTACTATAATGCACTTTTGTTGTAAACTGCGTGTTGCTCTATGTTGAATGCCGTGTTCACCCTATTTTTATTTACTGTATGGAAATATTATGTGAGATATGAAAGATGGAGAATTTTATCTATTTTTACTCTGTTTTGGTGGAAGTGGATTTCGATGCGCTGTTCGCAAGATATGTTTGATTTTGTACAGCAGTGTTGAGAAATTCCAGATCCATCAAAACCGTGTTTTGTGTTACTTTTCATTTTTGATAACATGTCTATAGTTACTGGAATATTACAAAACTTATTATTTTGAGTCTATATCTATAGGGGATTATCCCAGATTTTTCGTGGAATTGTTTTATATGTTTGTATGCTGGTTTTATGCGTTTGAAGTCATTCCCCTGTTTTCTGACTGTGCATGAAATCTGTGTTGAAATGAGTTTTAAGCTGAGATGTTGTGAACTAGTATATATATTTTTTATACTCGTTAGAAGCGTGTGGATGTCTAGTTTCCAGATCCTTTGACGGATCGAGATTTTCATACCTGTAGCTCTCTGAATACCTGTTTTAGTACAGATTGGTCTTGCTGACCTGATTGTAAACATAGGCCATTTTGCTCGTTTGTGTGACTCTGTAGTACCTATACTTGCTGATGTGATTCCCTGAATCTAAACCTGGTTATAGGATGTTAGTTTGACACCCTTTAGCTCACATTCATGTCTGAAAAATAATCATAACAAAAGTAATCAAGCCGGGGTATGGGAAAGATCTAGTAGTGGGAAAGCATAGAAATGTGTACTTAGAAGGGGGCCCGTGATTCCCATATAATTATCTGTATTCTGACCCTGTCTACATTGCTTCTTATGTAAGAAGGTGCAGAGTAGAAGAGAACCATTAGGTTCTATCTGTCTGTTTCTGACCCTGTCTACATTACTTCTTATAGGAAGGTGTGGAGGAGAAGAGAATCACTAGATTCTGTCTGTATGTTCTGAAATCTGTCTGACCCTGAGTACACGGCCCTATAATATCCCCTACAAAATCTACAAACGAAATTGTTTTGAATGTTGCAACCATGTGATAAAAGTATGGCGCATGAAGTGCTACCTAGATAGTAATCACACAAGACTTACATTAATCTAAAATCTGAGATCTGAATATATTTCTGAGGTCTGAATCTGAATCTGATATATGAAAATCTAAATCTGTATCTGAATACCTATTATCTGAAATCTGTTATCTGATTTACCTGACATATCTGTTATCTGATTACCTGACATATCTGTTTATCTGACACTTGACACTTAACACTTGAGACATATGCTAGGATACCATGTTAGTTGATTATGTCATATCATATTAGGTCTGTTTCTGACAGTAGTTAGATTTGTTTAGTTTTCATGTTCTTGTATCCTACTCTATTTTTTGACCCGGACTTACCATTGGCGGGTACTTGTGATTTCTCTTTTTCTTTTTCCTGCATTCTATGAATTGCAGATTGTGGCGGACAGGTTCAGGATGGTGTTGGAGACTTGCAGTATTAGTTGCTTTTGATTATTTTTATTATTTCTGTTTCGTGCTAGAACAATATATGTATTCTTGAGACTTGGATTATAATTGTATTTGAGACTTGAATATTATTTGTATTTGGGCGATGTGACCCAGGATATTTGTTTTCCAGACTCTATTTTATTTGAGAACATGATATTTGATTTCAAGTAATTTCTGTTGGTAAAATTGTTTCAATGTTGCATATTGGTTCCACCTTTTGCTTCCGACTCTGATATATTGCCTGTGATGTGTTGCAAAGATTTCTGAAACAGCTTAAGGATGATAATAATCATTCGCTGGACTTTTGTTACGTGCTCGTATTCCGTATTTTTGGGAAGCGGGGTGTGACAGGGTTTTTAGTGGTATCAGAGCATCCGGTTTGGCTAATGTATTTGTTGCCTAATATATTAGACAAGCTTAGCTCGAATTGGGATCTGCACAACACTTCACCAACCATACGTGTATAATTGAAACATAATACTAGCTCAGATTCTGGGAGATGGAGCTAGAAGACTCTATCTCAACTACTAGAGGCGTTGCCGAGCATCTTGGTGATACTCTAGAGGTTCGGGATTTCATGGATGTTTTTCCAGATGAGTTGCCTGGCTTACCCCCTGATAGGGAAGTGGAGTTCGGTATTGATGTTCAGCCTGGAACAGAACCAATATCGAAGAGTCCCTACAGGATGGCACCGGTTGAGTTGGCGGAGCTTAAGGTGCAGATTCAGCAGTTACTTGATTTGGGTTTCATCAGACCTAGTGTTTTGCCTTGGGGTGCTCCAGTCCTTTTAGTTGATAAGAAGGATGGAAGTCATCGGATGTGCGTGGATTACCGAGAGCTGAACAGAGTTACGGTGAAGAATCGGTATCCGTTGCCCAGGATTGATGATTTGTTTGATCAGCTGAGTAGGGCTACTATTTTCTCGAAGTTGGATCTTCGTTCTGGATATCACCAAATTAAGGTGAAGGCTGCAGATATACCGAAGACTGCTTTCAGGATGAGATACGGGCACTATGAGTATCTTGTGATGCCGTTCGGGGTCACGAATGCGCCGGATGTATTCATGAGTCTTATGAACTGGGTGTTCTCTCAGTTCTTGGATAAGTTCGTGGTGGTCTTTATCGATGATATTTTGGTGTACTCTCAGAATCGAGAAGATCATGCTGAGCATCTTAGAATGGTTCTGCAGACTATGAGAGAGCACCAGCTCTATGGGAAACTAAGCAAGTGCGAGTTTTGGCTCGACAGGATTTCTTTCTTGGGGCATATTGTTTCTGGCGATGGTATTTCGGTGGATCCTGCCAAGATTGAGGCTGTGAAGGATTGGCCTATTCCCAAGTCAGTTTCAGAAGTCAGGAGTTTTCTTGGTTTGGCTGGCTACTATCGGAAGTTCGTCCAAGATTTTTCGAAGATAGCAGGACCTTTGACTAAATTGACTGGGAAGGATCAGAAGTTTTGTTGGTCTGATGAGTTCAATGTGGCTTTCGTTGAGTTGAAGGACAGATTGACGTCAGTGCCTGTGTTGACTATTCCAGATGGTTCAGGCGGATTTGTGGTTCACTGTGATGCTTCTGGTAAGGGTCTTGGAGTCGTTCTTATGCAGAAGGGCCGTGTTGTTGCATATGCATCAAGGCAGTGAGGCCGCATGAGAAGAACTATCCTACTCATGACCTGGAGTTAGCGGCGGTGATCTTTGCTTTGAAGCTGTGGAGGCATTATTTGCTTGGAGACCGAGTGGAGATCTTTACAGACCACAAAAGTCTCAAGTACGTTTTCACCCAGAAGGAGTTGAACATGAGGCAAAGGCGTTGGTTGGAACTTATGGCCGATTATGACATCAGTTTGCAATACCATCCTGGTAAAATAAACTTGGTGCCTGATGCTTTGAGCAGGAGACCAGCAGTTTCATTTCTTACTCAGCAGAGAGACCTCATTGAGCAGATGAGAAGGTTGGAGCTTGATGTTGTGTTGCCAAATTCTGGTCGGAGTTGTTTGGCGCTCCAACTACAGTCGTCTCTTATTGAGCAGATTAAAGAGGCGCAAGCTGGTGATGCGCAGTTGCAGAAATTTCGAGCTGAGATTGAGTCTGGGTCCAAGACGGACATGGTTATTCATTCAGATGGTTCTCTTCGTTTTGGTTCCCGGTTATGTGTCCCTAAAGGTGAAGTTCGTCAGAGGTTACTTGAAGAAGCTCATCAGTCTTCGTATTCTATCCATCCTGGCGGTACTAAGATGTATCGGGATTTGAAGCTTCATTTCTGGTGGCATGGTATGAAAAGGGCTGTAGCTCGGTTTGTTTCGCAGTGTTCGATCTGCCAGCAGGTTAAGGTAGAGCATCAGAGAACCGCTGGACTTCTTCAACCGCTTCCTATTCCAGAGTGGAAGTGGGAACATATCACCATGGATTTTGTGACTGCTTTGCCGAGGAGTCCTAAGGGTCATAATGCTATTTGGGTGATTGTTGACCGTTTGACGAAGAGTGCCCACATCATTCCTTTTCGTGTCGGTCAGTCTACTCAGAGCCTAGCTGAAAGGTATATGCAAGAGATTGTTAGACTTCACGGGGTTCCATTTAGTAATGTATCCGATAGGGATACGAGATTCAGGTCTCAGTTTTGGAAGAGTTTTCAGAGCAGTTTGGGGAGCAAATTAAAGTACAGTACAGCATTTCATCTCCAGACTGATGGGCAGTCAGAGCGGACTATTCAGATCCTCGAGGACATGTTGAGGTCCTGCATGCTTCAGTTTGGTGGGTCTTGGGAGGATCATTTGCACCAGGTGGAATTCTCTTACAATAACAGCTTTCAAGCCAGCATTAAAGCTGCTCCGTTCGAGGCACTCTATGGGCGGAAGTGTAGGTCACCAGTGTGCTGGGATGACATTGGCGAGAGGAAGTTGTTGGGTCCAGAGATGATCACCAAGACAGTGGATGCAGTGGTTCAGATCAGGAAGCACTTGCAGGCAGCTCAGGACAGGCAGAGGCGGTGGGCTGATGTTCATCGCAGGGCATTGGAGTTTGCAGTTGGTGATCATGTCTTTCTCAAGGTATCGCCTTGGCGCGGAGTCATTCGGTTCGGTGGCGGGGGCAAGCTTAGCCCGAGGTTTATTGGGCCATTTGAGATTTTGGAGCGAGTGGGCAGGGTGGCCTATCGTCTCGCATTGCCGCCAGCTTTATCAGGGGTGCACGATGTTTTTCATGTTTCACAACTCAGGAGGTATATCCGAGATGAGAGCCACGTGATCGACTATTCAGAGTTGACCGTTAGGCCGGATTTGACTTGTGAGATTCCGCCAGTTGCTATTGTGGATCGGCGAGAGAAAGTGCTTAAGAACAAAGTCATTAAGCTGGTTCGTGTTGCTTGGAATCCTCACTCGCCTGGTGAGTCGACATAGGAGTTGGAGGAGGAAATTCAGCAGAAGTTTCCTCACTTGTTTGAGTAGCTTGTTTTGGTTTGGTTTGGTTTGTTTCTTTTTTTTTCATTCTCTTGGGGTTACCCTATGTATCTTTCTTTTGAATTTCGAGGACAAAATTTTTCTGTTAGGTGGTAGGATTGTAACCCCTGTTTTTCGATTTGGTATTTTGAGGGTATTTTTCGTTTTTTTTGTATATTATTATATTCGTTGTAATTTTTTTTCTGGACTATATATTGAATTATTTTCATTATATATTATTTTCTTGTATTTTTGACATCCTTGTGCCGATTGTGCGTCGTTTGTTCGTTTTTCGCCATTTTGAGATCTTTTCACATTTTCTTGGTCCCGTTCATATTTAATAATTATTTTTGGGCCATGATGAATTTTTAGAAGAGTTTTGACCAAGTTGAGATTTTTGGCCCTTAAGGAGATTTTTAGGAGCCATAGTATTCATTGCATTTTGTATTCCCATTTGAAATCTACCCAATACCCATTACCCAATTGTATACCTATTGTTTCCTATTTATATCCACTACCCATTAACCCACTTTGATCTCCTATATATACCCCTAATACTAAATAATCCCTAACCCCAATATTATTTCTCTCTCCCTCTCCTACTTGCACCCGGCCTCCACCCTAGTACCCCCGGCCTGCCTTCAAAAACCCCAGGCCGACCATCCCTTGCTCTCTCCTTGCATAGCCGACCACCCACAACCCTTCCATCCATTATTCTATACTACTTCGCACCATTAATACCTCGTCTCTCCTCCTTCTTGTGGCCGGCAAGCACCAAGGCAGCACCCAACCATCCCAAAACAGCACCTAAACATCTCCCCTCACTGTTTTGAGTTGTGGGCATCTCCCACTTTGGTTCGTGTGTCAAAGAGATCCATCGTTGACGCATTTTGTTCGTGGGTTTCGCTCGAAATTGTGTTAGAAAGCGTCTTGCTCGTGGGTTTTCTTTGCTAGGCTTGGATTCGTCGCGATCGTCGTCACAAAAAGGCAAGTAACTTGTACTTAACGTCATTAGTATGATACAAGTCGAAAGTTCACCTAATAGGGTAGTTGAGACTAGAGACGGCCAAAAGTTTGATTTTTATTTGTGGGTTTCGTCTCTATTGTGCAAATCAGGCTCTAGAAGACTTAGGACATGAGTTTTGATAAGTTTATGCTGTAGGTTTCACCCAAAGCGCGGTTTTTTCGCGTAGGTCAAATAGCGCATGAAACATGTTTGATGGTTTGCCAATATGAAAATATTAGGTTTTGACATGTTAGAAACCCTTAGACATGATATTTAGATGATGGGTATGCAGCGTTTCGAATTTGGATGAGTTTGGATCATTTTTGTAGAAGTTATGATGTATTGAAGTTTAGTTGTGAAATCTGGAAATTCGGGTTGTACTGAATAGATTACTGTTTTTGCCTGGGTTAGAGTCCGAATCTCAACGAGGATATTTCTGAGTAAATTGTAGATAATTGAATCTATTTTCAAACCCCACTGGTTTCCCCTCGTTTGGAGTTGGTATGAATTAGTTATGATTATTTTAGTGACTGTATATCGGTAGTTTCCAGATTCAGTACGGGGTAGAATTTATTATCTATTTATTTTCAAGATCCAAGTTACACATAATATCATGCAATAATATTTTTTCCAGTGTTTCACCATGATGTTAGGTAGTTCTCAGATTTATGTGGTATTTTAAAGATAGGTTTTGAACGATGTCTTATACTCTTTACTATAATGCACTTTTGCTGTAAACTGCGTGTTGCTCTATGTTGAATGCCGTGTTCACCCTATTTTTATTTACTGTATGGAAATATTATGTGAGATATGAAAGATGGAGAATTTTATCTATTTTCACGCCGTTTTGGTGGAAGTGGATTTCGATGCGCTGTTCGCAAGATATGTTTGATTTTGTACTGCAGTGTTGAGAAATTCCAGATCGATCAAAACCGTGTTTTGTGTTACTTTTCATTTTTGATAACATGTCTATAGTTACTGGAATATTACAAAACTTATTATTTTGAGTTTATATCTATAGGAGATTACTCCAGATTTTTCGTGGAATTATTTTATATGTTTGTATGCTGTTTTTTTGCGTTTGAAGTCATTCCCCTGTTTTCTGACTGTGCATGAAATCTGTGTTGAAATGAGTTTTAAGCTGAGATGTTGTGAACTAGTATATATCTTTTTTATACTCGTTTGAAGCGTGTAGATGTCTAGTTTTCATATCCTTTGACGGATCAAGATTTTCATACCTGTAGCTCTCTGAATACCTGTTTTAGTACAGATTGGTCTTGCTGACCTGATTGTAAACATAGGCCATTTTGCTCGTTTGTGTGACTCTGTAGTACCTATACTTGCTGATGTGATTCCCTGAATCTAAACCTGATTATAGGATGTTAGTTTGACACCCTTTAGCTCACATTCATGTCTGATAAATAACCATAACAAAAGTAATCAAGCCGGGGTATGGGAAATATCTAGTAGTGGGAAAGCATAGAAATGTGTACTTAGAAGGGGGCCCGTGATTCCCATATAATTATCTGTATTCTGACCCTGTCTACATTGCTTCTTATGTAAGAAGGTGTAGAGTAGAAGAGAACCACTAGGTTCTATCTGTCTGT
Organism: Hemerocallis citrina; assembly: GCA_017893485.1. Taxonomy (NCBI): domain Eukaryota; kingdom Viridiplantae; phylum Streptophyta; class Magnoliopsida; order Asparagales; family Asphodelaceae; genus Hemerocallis; species Hemerocallis citrina. The sequence goes on from CM030367.1 coordinate 15,451,724, forward strand.
TTCTGAGCCTGTCTACATTACTTCTTATAGGAAGGTGTAGAGGAGAAGAGAATCACTAGGTTGTATCTGTCTATTCTGATATCTGTTTGACCCTGAGTACACGGCCCTATAATATCCCTTACGAAATCTACAAACGAAATTGTTTTGAATGTAGCAATCATGTGATAAAAGTATGGCGCATAAAGTGCTACCTAGATAGTAATCACACAAGACTTACATTAATCTGAAATCTGAGATCTGAATATATTTCTGAGGTCTGAATCTGAATCTGATATATGGAAATCTAAATCTGAATCTGAATACCTATTATCTGAAATCTGTTATCTGATTTACCTGACATATCTGTTATCTGATTACCTGACATATCTGTTTATCTAACACTTGACACTTAACACTTGAGACATATGCTAGGATACCATGTTAGTTGATTATGTCATATCATATTAGGTCTGTTTCTGATAGTAGTTAGATTTGTTTAGTTTTCATGTGCTTGTATCCTACTCTATTTTGTGACCCGGACTTGCCATTGACGGGTACTTGTGTTTTCTCTTTTCCTTTTTCCTGCATTCTATGAATTGCAAATTGTGGCGGACAGGTTCAGAATGGTGTTGGAGACTTGCAGTATTAGTTGCTTTTGATTATTTTTATTATTTCTGTTTCGTGCTAGAACAATAATTGTATTTTTGAGACTTGGATTATAATTGTATTTGAGACTTGAATATTATTTGTATTTGGGCGATGTGACCCAGAATATTTGTTTTCCAGACTCTGTTTTATTTGAGAACATGATATTTGATTTCAAGTAATTTCTGTTGGTAAAATTGTTTCAATGTTGCATATTGGTTCCACCTTTTGCTTCCGACTCTGATATATTGCCTGTGATGTGTTGCAAAGATTTCTGAAACAGCTTAAGGATGATAATAATCATTTGCTGGGCTTTTGTTACGTGCTCGTATTCCGTATTTTTGGGAAGCGGGGCGTGACAACTACATATGTCCATATCACGTCGTTCTCCATATTTAAGAATTTGAACCCGCGTTATGAATTCTACTTTTGTACTCAACATGTTCCTGACAGATACAACGTGACTAATGAGGTTGCAGACATGGTCAAGTCCCACTAATACAGTACGCTCATGGTGTCTATGGATCCAACTCGCAGCCTATCGATCGAAGACACCGGTGACGGGATTTTGGCCTTGGTCCCTAAATCCCGATGCTGGTGCTGGCCTCTTTCCCTTGTTCCATTCCCAGTGTTCACTTGCGGTTCTGGTCCTCAGTTCATATCTAACTCCGTCATTGCTGCACGGCGGACCAACTTCTCGAACCTTCGTATACATAAGGGTACCATATTGGTTCTAAGTGTAGGCCTGAGCCCCTGCTCGAATCTCTTGGCCTTCTTGATCTCTGGAGCATACCAAGTTGTTATATTTTATTTACAATAAACCAAGTGTTTAAATTTATTAACAATAATAATAACAATGATAAAATGACAACAACTTGTTTGAGTTCCACCATTCAATTTCTTTATGTGTTCATTTTGATCCACCATCATTTATATGCACATGATTTAGTCCAAGTTGTTATCTTTATATATATATATATATATATATATATATATATATATATATATATATATATATAAAGAACAACAACAACCATAACAACAATTAACAACAATTGTTCACCAAAAGATTCAATCTTTATGTTGTTTTTTTGAATTCTACTATTCAACCTCTTCATGTGATCATTTTGATCCACACTACTCATATGCACATGAATTTAGTCCAAGTTGTTAAGTTAGAACAACATAATACAATGAGAGAAAGAAACAAAAAAACCAACAATCAAAAAGAGTTAGAGAAACCCCCACCTTGATTACTAAGTAGGAATAACTAGCCTAGTTTCCTTCTTCTTCCTCCTAGCTCCTACTTGAACCCACAAATGAGAACTCTCTAGTTAAAACTTTTCTCTCTTTTTTTGCTCTTCTATTTTTTTCTTTTGGCAAATGAGGCAAGGGTGAAGGATGGAGATATTTATAGGGAAAAAATGAGAGAGTGAGTGTATGAGAGGGTGAGTGGGTGAGCTTTACAATTGGGAACTCCAAGCCTTGGAATTGGCCAGCCAAAATTGATGAGGGAGGGATGAGGGGGTGAGTGTATGTGAGGTGAGGGTGAGGGTGAGGGTGAGGGTGAGGGTATGGTTTAAGAAAGAACCCATACTCCATGTACTTCATAGTACATGTACTTCATAGTACATTAATATAATAAATCTAATCCCCTTAATTAAAACTTAACCCTTCATTTTAATCAATCATGACAATTTAAATATTTTTATCTAAAACACATACTACATGATTTATTACAATGTACAGAATCGGTATATTACGTATATGTATATACTATTATGTATACCGATAATTTTTATTCGTTGAACCAAACAATCTGTATAAAAATAATTTAATTCCGAGAAAAATAAAATAATAATAATAAAATATTATTATTAATATATGCTCGGGATATTACATCTGGGGGGCTTAGAGACCCTAGGCAATCGAAGAGCTAATTCGTGGAAGAACTTCCCTTGGGCATGCTCTTCAATCGAGCAAGAAGTACTTCGTACATTGCCACCTCTTGCGAGTCGCTTCAACCAATGAATCTCGGATTCTTGCTTGACTAGTCTCTTCTTCAGATCGGAGTCTCTCACTTTGAGCTTCACCCAAACGACATTGGCTAGGGAAGAACCACTCGCATGCATTCCCTCCGAAGGGCCTAGAACGGCTCACCTCAAGTGTGCAACCTCTAGAGTCTTCTCGAGGACCACGTTCTTCAGCTCATCTCACTCGGTTGTAGCCTCTAGCAAACATTGTTGAAGCATTTCGACCTCCAAAGGGCCATCCTTGATCACATCTTCAACCTCTGGTTAGGGGACGTGGCGCGGGATCTCCCTATTACGCAGAGCTCTGATATTCCTCCGAGTTAGCGAGTGCTTCAAATATTTAAGCTCTATCTCCTTCTTAAAAAGCGCTTCACGCGAGCGAAAGAGGCCCAACTTATTCAACTGGACTATGGTGCGAAGGCGAGCAACCGCGCGCTCATGAAAATCACGCCCCTCGTACAATACAATCTGTCATTAGAAAAGAGTGAGAAGAATACAAGAAAAACTCTACCTCTCAAAAAGTGACACATGAAAAAAGACCATATATTAATTAAATCTCAAACCGAAGCGGTGGCTAGTCCACTATTAGGCAATAGAAACACTTAGACAAAAAAAGAAATTTTACAATGAAGTCAAGAGCCGGCGTCGTTTAAAGAAGCCATGGCCATAGAGGGCTCGGCTCCAACCCCTTCGTCGACCACCTACTTCTCGGTGGCGACCGTAAGGGGCATCGCCACTAAGGGCATCTCTCCCTCTACTTCACCACCCTCAGTGCCCTCTTCTCCGCCCTCTTCACCGACCTCTTCCCCATCTTCCTCTTCCTCGTCGCCAAAGCCTGGTATTCGCTAAGGGAACAAACAATACCCCAAGTCGTTGAAGTTGGGTACCCTTTCGTTAACATAAGTGATAGCTTTGACGTAAGACTTCACCATGTTCATCAGAAAAAACCCTTCGGCCTTCACCATCCCCTGATTCTCGGCCTCCTTCGCGGCAACTATCTTTGCGGCCGCAACGGCATTGTCCCTCCCCGTGGCCGCGAGCTCTCTTTCCCTCATAGCTTACTCGGCCATCTGAGCTATGTCGGCCTCTAGCTTGGCAACGACAGCCTCAAGGTGCGCCACTGTCGAGGTCTTCATCTCAGCAAGCACCCGAGACTCCTCCAGATCCTTAGCGATCTTTACCCTGTCAGCTCGAGCTTTGTCGTTCTCGAGCTTTAGATGTAACACCCCGAATCCCAAATACACTGAATTCGAGATGTTCTACAGGATCTTTTCACTTTCTTCAGTACAACTTTACAAGGAATTTAAACTTTTCACTTTACATCGGAGTTTACATCATATATTACACTCTTCATTTGCACACCGGAAGTAAAAATTTACAACATTTGCATAAATGTACAACAACATGGTAAAATTTTTATGCATCCATTCCTCTTTAACATGTAATTTATCCTACATACAAAACTGTGGGTACGTCAGTTTATTCAACCGACGATAGTTATACATGGCCATCCTCTCTATGCCAGAAACAGTATAACGATTCTCATTTCTTAACAAATCACAAACTTGTTCACATAATAAATAAAGTAAGGGGGAAAATCTTAATGATGTCGTGTTGTGATTGTGCACTTAATCCTTAATGCAATTATTTAATTTACATGACACTAATGCACACTTGTTCGGATTCTATGCATCCCATACTACATAGGTCCGAGGGCAAGCCTCTTAATCGTTCTTCATTTTTGTACGGTTCAATCCCTCGCCATGACTTAATCCACTACAGTAATTACGGTAAGTATCTTAGATATTTTCCGACCTACGAACTCATGTCTAGGCACTCTGGAGGGAATCCCATCGCTGACATGACTCATCATGCAGACATCCTGTGGTAATTCAGCTCTCACCATAGACATGACACCACCCGTAGTCTTCAAACATCCTACGAGCGTCGCCACTGGGACGGTACTCTGGAGTAGTATCCTCACCCAGACTCATCATGGGAATTCCTGGGATACGCTCTCGCCGCTACCCAATAGCCTTCATACTCAATGTTTTTCTCTTACTTTCATCACATCTCCACTATGTACTAGTCCTTATTTTAATAGAATCATGAATAAAAATTAAAGTTCTGGAGTTAGCCTCTCAACTAAACCGGACTTATTCCTTCATTTCAATACATGACCAACCTCGGTCTTTAAATTCTCATTTTTCATTTCATTTTCATTGCCGGGGGAGACTTAGCTACTCCTTTGTTCAATTTCCAATTCACAACTTCCAATTTGAGCAATTCCAACTCATAATTCATTTTCATTGCCTCAGCATATCATGTTCTTAATTTTCATATTCATGCAATTCTTCATTCAAAGTATGACTCATTTCATGTGAATTTCTCAATTCAAACTATGATTCATATAAATTCATACAGCAATAGAAAGAGTTCATCAACATTAATCATAAGTTCACAACTCTCAGCAGTAATCAAAAAATAAAATCTCTGTCATATCAAAATCTACTCTGTACAGTTGTCTTGGAAAAAGACCAGTCGACTTGTACAGTCTATACAAGTTCTTCATAAACACTCGGGAGAGTCGACTGCTGCACATGGCCAGTCGGCTGTCCCGCAACTTTTCATGTTCAAATTGTTATCCACATGACAGTCGACTGTCAACAAATCAGTCGTCTGTCCTGGTCTCACAGTACATATCCATGTTCAGCTCATTCGACTTGCTACTCGCATTAAGTCGACTGGACAGATTCATATTTCAAATTAAGGGATTATCCTTCTTACAGTTCTTACATAAACTTGCATCATGATGTCAAATTTACAGTATACATACGTTCATGTCTCATAAACACGAAATCTCTTAATTGTTCAGTAATATCGCAGTATGGAATTTCAAGTAACTAACATTGTCTTTTCTTCACGGAACTGTTTAAACATGCATTTATACTTATTCATAACTTTCTTGCAGAGGTGAAAATATTAATCTCAATCCATTACACTAGAATAACACAATGGAAAAATACTTCATTTCATGAAACTACTGGATTATTCATAGTTTAAACAAAGCATCGGTCGACTGTTCATAACACCAGTCGACTGCCCAGATCATTCTTAGTTTTATTAATCATCGCTAGTTCTTTTTCCACATGCTCATGGCTCCTCAATCATGTATACCATGAAGAATATGAGTTTAGCCTTACTATTTCATTTTAATTATACACATTTATGACATGAAACTTCTACCAAAACATGTAACAGATGTCTCGTACCAGTCGACTTATCCAAACGGCAGTCGACTGTACCGACCCAATTCGTCATTGATTGCAGTGCTATTATTTCACTATTAGTCTTCCACAATTATCATCATAAACATACTCAAGCAATTCTAGTATGTTTGAATTTACTTCTCATAAGTATAATAACAATCATCACAAATATGGCATATTTTTTACTTTAGAAGTCCTGAGAAACACCCACCTTATTGACGAAGTAATCGAAGTCCAGAAAAAACTCCTTAATGCAACGCACCTTCCTTGTTCCTTGCCGAAGATCTCCAGATGATGATGCCCGATCTCCACACACACTCTCTCACAATAATAATCTCATAAAATAATCTTAGTGTAAAGAACAATGGATGAGAGGGGGGGTATTTATACACCAAAAGGAGTGAGATGGAAGGCCAGGATTTAGTAGATGGTTATAGGATCAAAGGCTAGGATTGACTAGGGGGTTGTGATAACCACCCACACTCCAAAATAACCACCCACAATCATGCCCACTTCTCCACCCAAAACTGGCCTAGATTGGTGCTTTATGCACGTGTACATAGAGTGCACGTGCACACACAAACCACCCTACAAAATTTTGTACATCAAATAACAAGTCTTTTTAAAAGAAATGTTACACATACAAGTTGTAGAAAAAAAAAATAGTAGGAGGGATTAAATCCATGGGCTTAAATTAATTGGGCCAAAATAATTATTTTAAAAGAAAGATAAGTAAATTAACATTTGGGCTTTGGTAAAAAATGCTTTATAAAAAACAATATTCTTATTCATCATGTTGAAAATAATAGCCAAAATATTCCACGTGCACACCATATATAAAAATAAATAATATTTCATATATTCGAAAATCAGGGTATTACAACACTCCCTCCTTAGAATAGTTCCGTCCCCGAAACTACAGTCATGAGCGAGAAAAACAAAGATACAACACAACACAAGAACAAAAGAATACAAAGATACAATCAAGCAAAAAGCTCAGGATAGTCCTTCAACATCCTCTCCTCAGACTCCCAAGTAGCCTCCTCAACCAAGTGGTTTCTCCAGACTACCTTGACCATCGGTATCGTCTTATTCCTCAAGACTTTCTCCCTACGGTCAACAATCTCGCCAGGAGACTCGCTGTAGTTCAGATCCAACTGCAAACCTTCCGGCACTTCAGGCAAATGATGACTCGGATCTGGAATATAACCTCTCAGCATAGACACATGGAAGACATTGTGCACCTGAGACAACTCTTCCAGTAATTCAAGCCGGTAAGCAGTTTTCCCGATCCTTTTCAATATCTTATACGGGCCTATAAACCTCGGAGCTAACTTCCCGCTTTTGCCAAATCGAACCACACCTTTACTGGGTGATACCTTCAGAAAGACGAAGTCACCAACCTCAAACTCAAGGTCCCTTCTCCGGTTGTCTGCATAGCTTTTCTGCCTGCTCTGAGCTTCCACCAACTTTTTCCTGATCAGAACAATCTTCTCAGAAGTTTGCTGCACAAGCTCAGGACCAAACAACTGACGCTCCCCAACTTCATACCAACAAACGGGAGTCCTGCACTTTCTGCCATACAAAGCTTTGTACGGCGCCATCCCAATGCTAGACTGAAAACTGTTGTTGTAGGCAAACTCTACCAAGGGTAAATGCCTTTCCCAACTGCCTCCAAAGTCTAGTATACAACACCGCAGCATATCCTCAAGAATACGGTTGACTCTCTCGGTCTGCCCATCAGTTTGCGGATGAAAAGCAGTGCTGAAATCTGTCTTGGTACCCAAAGCTGTCTGAAGACTCCTCCAGAAATGCAAAGTAAACCGCGCATCTCGATCAGACACAATAGTTGAGGGAACACCATGAAGCCGGACGATCTCGCCAACATACAACTCAGCCAACTTGTCCATCGAAGCAGTGAGTTTCATTGCCAAAAAGTGAGCGGACTTGGTCAGTCGATCAACTATAACCCAAATCACATCATTGCCTTTAGGACTCTTAGGCAATCCCGTAATGAAATCCATACTGATGTTATCCCACTTCCATTCCGGAATAGGTAACGGCTGTAATAGACCTCCGGGTCTCTGATTTTCGGCTTTGACTTGCTGACAAACCGCACACTTCGCGACAAAATCAGCCACATCCCGCTTCAAACCTGACCACCAGAAATGCTGTTTGATGTCTTTGTACATCTTAGTACTTCCAGGATGTACAGACAGAAGAGTAGCATGCGCCTCCTGAAGAATACTCTCTTTCAGGTCCGCCTGATTTGGAACACACAGCCTATCTCCGAACCACAGCACTCCATCCCTGGTTTGAAATCCGGGCAACCTGCCAGCTCCAACCCGCTCCTTCATCTCCAAAATATCAGCATCAAGCTCCTGACTTGCAATAATCCATGTATTCAGTGTAGGCTGAAGCTTCAGCTGAGCCAAAGATGCTCCCAATCCTTGCAAGACAACCTCAATACCTGCTCGATCCAACTCCTCAACCAGATGCTTCTGAGTTGTAATCAAACTGGCTAAACTGCTCTTGCGACTAAGTGCATCAGCAACAACGTTAGCCTTTCCAGGATGATACTTGATCTCAGGTCGCATATCCTCGAGCACTTCCAACCATCTTCGCTGCCTCAGATTCAGATCCCTCTGCTGATATATATACTTCAAGCTCTTGTGATCCGTGTACATGTTCAACTTCTTACCGTACACATAGTGCCTCCACTGCTTCAGAGCAAAGATAATCACAGCCAACTCCAGATCATGAGTCGGGTAATTTTTCTCATCTGGTCGTAGTTGCCTAGACCCATAAGCGATTACTCTACCTTCTTGCATTAAGACACAACCAAGCCCACGATGTGAAGCATCGCTATAAACATCATACTCGACACCTGCTCTAGGCAAAGCCAAAATAGGTACAGTAGTCAGCTTCTCTTTCAACTCCTGAAAGCTCGCCTCACATTGCTCGGTCCACTTGAAACTCACATTCTTCTTGGTCAGTCCAGTAAGCGGCACAACTATCTGAGCATAACCTTGAATGAATCTCCTGTAGTATCCAGTCATCCCAAGAAAACTTCTGACTTCCTTCACTGTAGTAGGCCTAGCCCAGTCTCTCACTGCCTCTATTTTCTGAGGGTCAGTTGCCACTCCCTCCTTAGAAAGGATGTGACCTAGGAATGCCACTTCAGATTTCCAGAAATCATAGTTGGATAACTTGGCATACAACTTCTGCTCTTCCAACTTCTGCAAAACTGCTGCCAGATGCTCGGTGTGCTCCCCCTCTGACTTGGAGTACACGAGAATATCGTCGATAAATACCACGACGAAAGAATCAATGAACGGACTCAGAACTCTGTTCATCAAGTCCATGAAGATGGCGGGTGCATTCGTCACTCCGAATGGCATAACTAAGAATTCGTAATGCCCATGCCGAGTTCTAAATGCAGTTTTGTGCACATCTTCAGCTTTCACTCGCACTTGGTGGTATCCTGATCGAAGATCTATTTTGGAGAATACAGCTGCTCCTTTTAGACGATCGAACAAATCATCAATTCGAGGAATCGGATACTTATTTTGAACAATGACTTTATTCAGCTCTCGGTAATCGATACACATTCTCATCGATCCATCCTTCTTCTTTACCAAAAGCACTGGTGCTCCCCAAGGTGACGCACTAGGTTGAATAAAGCCTTTCTCCAACAGTTCCTCAATCTGCCGTTTCACCTCATCCTGTTCCACTGGAGCCATCCTATACGGTGCCTTAGAAATTGGTGCACTTCCCGGTTGAACGGTGATGCCGAACTCTACATCACGATGTGGAGGTAACCCAGGAAAATCTTCCAAGAACACAGTCGGATAGTCCCGAACCATAGGAATCCCTTGCACTTCCACAGGAGTCTCTTCCTTGCGGATAGTTTCCACCAGTTTAGAACATTTCTGCTTCCCTTGGAAATTGACTTCAGGTCCTCCTGGAGCCTTCACTGTTACCGTCTTGGTCTTGCACTCGATGCTTGCACTGTACACCGACATCCAATCAATGCCAATGATAACATCGACTCCCAAGATAGTCAGCTCGATCAGATCAATGCCAAAGACTCTATCTCCAATCATAATCTTGCAATCAGCGTAATACCGATCAGTGGTCAAAGTTTCCCCTGATGGAGTAGCTACTGCTAAGATCTTGCCTGGAAAAATCTTCGGTTCAACTCCCAACACTTTAGCAAATGTAGGAGACACAAATGTATGAGAGGATCCAGTATCGTACAATACAACAGCTTTCATTCCATTAAGATAAAGTTCTCCTGTTACATAATACACACCATTACATAACAGTTTCACAATATGAACGGGAAGAAGAAATGACAAAAACCACTAAACATCAGCCCTTGTACCAGAGATGACCTGATCTGCCTCCTCAGCATCAGCTTCCGTCAAGGCAAATACTCGCCCTGGCTAGTACGGCCTCTTCCCAGTCTGCTGTATTGAAACATTGTGATTACCAGCCCGTGGTTTGAGACATTGAGATTTGTAATGTCCCGTCTCACCACAGTTGTAGCAAGTGACTGCATATGGTCTCACCACATTGTTCCTGGGCCCTCCAGCTACACTGATAGCGTTAGTCCCTGTCGGTTTGAACCTTTGTGCAGATGGTTGTCCCTTGAAACTCCCAGAATTGGCGGGCCTCTTCCCGGACTGCCAGTTGTTCCTCTGGTTCTGAGCAACATGGAACTGCTCCATATCCGCCTCCGTTGCTGCCGCCCTCTTGACCATCTTGTCAAATTGCCTGATACCAAGAGGTATCATCCGGGATCTCAAGCTTGGCCTCAGTCCATGCTCGAACTTACGGGCCTTCTTTGCCTCATCCATCACCAGTTCTGGAGCATACCTGGAGAGCTGAGTAAACTTAGTCTCATACTCCCTCACTGATATGCTGCCTTGCTGAAGTGACAGAAACTCCATTGCCTTCTTCTCCTGAACATCGGAGGGGAAATAATGACTGCGGAATTCTTCCAAAAATTCCTCCCAGCCAAGCACTATACCTCCCATGGTCCTCTTCATCGACTGCCACCAAACGGCCGCATCCTTCTCCAGTGGCAAAGTCGCCAACTTAACCTTGCTGCCCTCCGGTGTCTCCAACACCTCAAAGATTGTCTCCACTTGCCGAATCCAGTTGTCAGCCGCATCTGGGTCTGACTTTCCCTCGAATACAGGTGGTTTCATTCTCTTGAATGATTCCACTAGCTTAATTGCCTCGGGCACTGGATTCACAGGCCCCCTTCCTTGGTTCATGGCCACTGCATTAAGCGTCTGGTAGACCCTTGCAAGTTCGGTCTCCAGGTCCAAACCTTCCCCATTCCTAGCTCCTCTTCTCGACATATTCTGATGCAAAAGATCCATTAAATTCGAAGTATAAGACAAGAACTTAAATCAACTTGCATTTTATTGAATTCTAAACTTTATACATTCGAATTGAAAACATTTCTTAACATCAGAATAAAAGAAATAGCAGCTACAACAATCTAACTCCTACGGTTCCTCTTCGCTTCTCGAAGTTCTCCCCGTAGTTCATCAACTTCATCCTTCAGCACATCTGTCAGGTTCTTTCTCTTCTCAAGTTTCCATACCCGGTGACTGAGAACAGAAAAATCGTCCTTTCGCTTCGCCAGTTGAGCTTCCAATACTCCAACTCTCTTTCGCAGGGTTTCCACATGCCTCTGAAGAGAAGCCACAGTGCTACCCAGAACTGGTCCCTCTTCTTCATTAGAAGAAGAATCGTCAGACGAGTCTGGAGGTGGGGTAATCTCTCGAGATTCAGGCCACTCCTCCTCATCAGAATCTGCTTGCCCAGGGTGATACTCATCCTCAGAATCAGCCTGTCCAGGATGGTACTCTTCCTCAATGATATGCCAGTCGTCGTCTCCAGCAGGGTCGAAGTGGTCAACCATCTTAGAATAGAGAGGAAGAAGCATAAGTCATAGAGCAACACAAATGTAAGTCACTTACATTTAAATCTCTAAACTCAAACACACAATCTAATGTCCACTTCTAGGGTGTCGTTCCTTATAAATTTGTACAAGTGTAGAAAGTGTAGAAAGCGTGGCTCTGATACCACTCTGTAACGCCCCGAATCCCAAATACACTGAATTCGAGATGTTCTACAGGATCTTTTCACTTTCTTCAGTATAACTTTACAAGGAATTTAAACTTTTCACTTTACATCAGAGTTTACATCATATATTACACTTTTCATTTGCACAACGGAAGTAAAAATTTACAACATTTTCATAAATGTACAACAACATGGTAAAATCTTTATGCATCCATTCCTCTTTGACATGTAATTTATCCTGCATACAAAACTGTGGGTACGTCAGTTTATTCAACCAACGATAGTTATACATGGCCATCCTCTCTATGCCAGAAACAGTATAACGATTCTCATTTCTTAACAAATCACAAACTTGTTCACATAATAAATAAAGTAAGGGGGAAAATCTTAATGATGTCGTGTTGTGATTGTGCACTTAATCCTTAATGCAATTATTTAATTTACATGACACTAATGCACACTTGTTCGGATTCTATGCATCCCATACTACATAGGTCCGAGGGCATGCCTCTTAATCGTTCTTCATTTTTGTACGGTTCAATCCCTCGTCATGACTTAATCTACTACTGTAATTACGGTAGGTATCTTAGATATTTTTCGACCAACGAACTCATGTCTAGGCACTCTGGAGGGAATCCCATCGCTGACATGACTCATCATGCAGACATCCTGTGGTAATTCAGCTCTCACCATAGACATGACACCACCCGTAGTCTTCAAATATCCTACGAGCGTCGCCACTGGAACGGTACTCTGGAGTAGTATCCTCACCCAGACTCATCATGGAAATTCCTGGGATACGCTCTCGCCGCTACCCAATAGCCCTCATACTCAATGTTTTTCTCTTACTTTCATCACATCTCCACTATGTACTAGTCCTTATTTTAATAGAATCATGAATAAAAATTAAAGTTCTGGAGTTAGCCTCTCCACTAAACCGGACTTATTCCTTCATTTCAATACATGACCAACCTCGGTCTTTAAATTCTCATTTTTCATTTCATTTCCATTGCCGGGGGAGACTTAGCTACTCCTTTGTTCAATTTCCAATTCACAACTTCCAATTTGAGCAATTCCAACTCATAATTCATTTTCATTGCCTCAGCATATCATGTTCTTAATTTTCATATTCATGCAATTCTTCATTCAAAGTATGACTCATTTCATGTGAATTTCTCAATTCAAACTATGATTCATATAAATTCATACAGCAATAGAAAGAGTTCATCAACATCAATCATAAGTTCACAACTCTCAGCAGTAATCAAAAAATAAAATCTCTGTCATATCAAAATCTACTCTGTACAGTCGTCTTGGAAAAAGACCAGTCGACTTGTACAGTCAATACAAGTTCTTCGTAAACACTCGGGAGAGTCGACTGCTGCACATGGTCAGTCGGCTGTCCCGCAACTTTTCATGTTCAAATTGTTATCCACATGACAGTTGACTGTCAACAAATCAGTCGTCTGTCCTGGTCTCACAGTACATATCCATGTTCAGCTCAGTCGACTTGCTACTCGCATTAAGTCGACTGGACAGATTCATATTTCAAATTAAGGGATTATCCTTCTTACAGTTCTTACATACACTTGCATCATGATGTCAAATTTACAGTATACATACGTTCATGTCTCATAAACACGAAATCTCTTAATTGTTCAGTAATATCGCAGTATGGAATTTCAAGTAACTAACATTGTCTTTTCTTCACGGAACTGTTTAAACATGCATTTATACTTATTCATAACTTTCTTGCAGAGGTGAAAATATTAATCTCAATCCATTACACTAGAATAACACAATGGAAAAATACTTCATTTCATGAAACTACTGGATTATTCATAGTTTAAACAAAGCATCGGTCGACTGTTCATAACACCAGTCGACTGCCCAGATCATTCTTAGTTTTATTAATCATCGCTAGTTCTTTTTCCACATGCTCATGGCTCCTCAATCATGTATACCATGAAGAATATGAGTTTAGCCTTACTATTTCATTTTAATTATACACATTTATGACATGAAACTTCTACCAAAACATGTAACAGATGTCTCGTACCAGTCGACTTATCCAAACGGCAGTCGACTGTACCGACCCAATTCGTCATTGATTGCAGTGCTATTATTTCACTATTAGTCTTCCACAATTATCATCATAAACATACTCAAGCAATTCTAGTATGTTTGAATTTACTTCTCATAAGCATAATAACAATCATCACAAATATGGCATATTTTCTACTTTAGAAGTCCTGAGAAACACCCACCTTATTGACGAAGTAATCGAAGTTCAGAAAAAACTCCTTAATGCAACGCACCTTCCTTGTTCCTTGCCGAAGATCTCCAGATGATGATGCCCGGTCTCCACACACACTCTCTCACAATAATAATCTCATAAAATAATCTTAGTGTAAAGAACAATGGATGAGGGGGGGGTATTTATACACCAAAAGGAGTGAGATGGAAGGCCAGGATTTAGTAGATGGTTATAGGATCAAAGGCTAGGATTGACTAGGGGGTTGTAATAACCACCCACACTCCAAAATAACCACCCACAATCATGCCCACTTCTCCACCCAATACCGGCCAAGATTGGTGTTATGCACGTGTACATAGAGTGCACGTGCACACACAAACCACCCTACAAAATTTTGTACATCAAATAACAAGTCTTTTTAAAAGAAATGTTACACATACAAGTTGTAGAAAAAAAAAATAGTAGAAGGGATTAAATCCATAGGCTTAAATTAATTGGGCCAAAATAATTATTTTAAAAGAAAGATAAGTAAATTAACATTTGGGCTTTGGTAAAAAAATGCTTTATAGAAAACAATATTCTTATTCATCATGTTGAAAATAATAGCCAAAATATTCCACGTGCACACCATATATAAAAATAAATAATCTTTCATATATTCGAAAATCAGGGTATTACATTAGATCCCTCTCTTGGTCGACCATTTGCTGTAACAAATGGCCGAAGTGGCAGGTAATCTGCAAAAGAAGATAAAATCAGTCATTTGAACGAGAAAAATTCCAACACTTAGCCAAAAAACAAAAAAATTGGCTGCTGTCAATAGAGAACTTACCGACATTATGGTTTGAGTGATCTCAAGCGCATCGTCACTGACAGTCCCCACCTCCAGAGCTTCCTTGTCCTTCGACGTAGGGAGTGGCGAACCGCTTGCATACAGGCGGTCGAATCGCTGAGGAAACTGTCGAGCTTCCTGAACTGCCAGTCAGGAACAAAAATCTTTTGGTGCTCCTCGGTGATGAAAACCTCGACTTCAGCAGTCAAGGGAGGGGCCTTAAGTGCCAGAGCTGCCGACAGAGGAAAATCCCCTACTTCAGCAGAGATAGACAGCACAGCTGAAGGCATCGACTGCGAGGCCAATGTGACCTCTTTCGATCGGGGTTCGACAACGGCAGCAACTGTTTTCGGCCTCGGGGAGGAGATCTTGCTGATCGTCCTCTTCCTTTCTTAGAAGCAGGGGCCTTACTACGCAAAGCTTCGAGCTTCGATAGCAACGAGTCGAATTCTATGGATTCGGAAGAGAAGAAAAATGCGTCAAAGTTAGAACAAATAAAAATTTGGCTAAGTCCTGAAAATAAAAAAGCTAAACTAAGGAACAAAATGAATATTAGCGTTGATCAGGCTGAGACCGCCCCTATATAGCATCTATTTGGTCATCTCCTTCCAATCAAGCTTCGGCTGATCAAGGAGTGTTCGGACCATCTCACTCTCCTTGGGGCTCAGAATAGGGCCATCCTTCACCCACTTCAAAACTTCCTCGACCCAAGCGGTCGAAATGTTCCATGGCTCTCGACCAAAAAGAACTTAACTCTTCAGTTCTTGATCGAGTCGGGGTTGTCGACGAGCTTCACCCCATGCCTCGAAGACAAATAAAATCTGAACTTCGTCTTATGCTGCTGATGTATCCTGTACATGGTTCGCAGCACGCTTAACCGAGGCTCGAAGCCTGCCATTTTGCAATGGAGTACGAAGCCATTGACGTGCCACCACATGTTCGGCATGTACTTCAGAGGGCTTATGTAACCCCTGTTCCCGTTTATACGTATTTTTTTCGTGTATTTTCCTGTATATCAAATTCTTAGTATATTGTAATTAATTCTTCTCAAATGATTATCGATTTTCAACCTGAATTGCATTTCATTCTGCGATTTTTTTTATTATCGGAATTTTATTTCATCCTATGAATAGCTTCTTCATATTTATTGTGTTCATTGATTATTTAAATGATATGATACCCAAATATTGAATTTTTTTTATTAATTAGTTAAACGAATTTATTTATTCGATTACTTGTTACATTCTATAATTATATATATCTTTTTCATTTAATTATTGCATGAAGCCTAGACCCAGTCTAACATTATTATTATTATTCAAACTATTTTTATGAAGCCCAATATACAATTATTCAATTGTTTAAATATTTAATTTGAAGCCCAACCCAAGCCCATCTCCTATTGAATTCTAACCCAAACCCAAACCTATAACTTACTGGATCCTAAACCCAAATCCTAGTCTACCCTAAACCCATTAACCCAAAGTCAAACCATCAGTTAAAATTACCCCATATCTCTCCCACTCAATCGCTCGTTCTCCCACTCTCTCTTATAACAACCAATAACTCCACATCCCTACAAATCTCTCTGTAACTCCCGACCAATTATCCCCTATTATTATTTAATAATCTCCCTACTATCTCTCTCTTTCTTCCTCCCCGTACTCTCTCTCTCTCCTTCCTCTGTTCCAAAATAAACAAACAGAGCCTAAACCCCAAACTCCCACCTCTTATTCTTCTCCATCGACAACCCGCAGCTCCTCGCCACCCGCAGTGCAAACCCATCACAGCCCTCCTCCTCCTTCGAGCCGCCATTATCACCGAAGCTCCATCTTTAACCTTCGACTGCCTTCCTCTCCTTCGCCATCGCCTCGTCTTCGTCATCGCTCGACTTCCCACTCGCTGCCATTCCTCCTCTTCCTCTGTTTCTTCCGAAACCAGAGCTATATCACTGCAACTCCGGCTAGACTCCACCGTTGGCAACCATCATCCCCCACCCACTGCCCCTCATTGCATCCTCTACCATTCCATCATCTTCAACCCCCACTGCTCCCGCTCTCCAACTCTCTTGCCGTCCATCGCCATATCCCCAAAGCATCTCCCCTGTCTCACTCCTCTTTGCCTACTACCTCGTCGACCGCCATCGCCTGAACCTTGCCGTTTCTGCCCCTACCCACCCCCCACCGAAGCCAGTCCACCACCTCTGTGGTCGACCAAGCTTCTCTGTTCTTGGTTCAGCCAACAGTGCCATCATAGATTTTCAACCGTCCGATCTACATCTGATCATCACCATCAGATCATCAACCCCTTGATCATCACATCTTGATCATCATCAAGTTGATCCTAGCCGTTGATCATCATCTTGATCTTGATCCCCATTAAGATCCGCACCGATCTCGATCTTCGTCAATGCGACATTGGGTCTCGGTGCACGTTCATTGCTCGTGTATTATTGTCGCCTAGGATCCTAATCCCGTTATTCTAAATATCATCGGAATTGTCATCATATCAAGCAAGTATCCTCTTGTACAATTTGTTTGTTCTAGTACAAGCTTCCTTTGAAAAATACCGCAAGTAAATTCATTGACTAACCGCTACAAAATCTAATTCGTATCCATCGAATTGAAATCTGTTGTTGTACATAATCTGTCAATTCCGCATTCGCATGAAATCACGAATACATTTATTATCATATGCATCACACAAACACGATGATACACACATATATACTCTTAGAATTATACATGATGTTGTGCATGAATCACTTGCCTTGTTAGTAGTTAGAATGCGGTCATGATTTCTTTTACTCCTGATTAAGTTTATATATTCTATTGATTTCATCGTAACTACAACAATGTTATATAACCCTGAAATGTTGTTGACCTGAACTTGTAATAGAAATTCAACCTAGTAAATGACATTAAAACTCAGAACTTTGTGAGTAAAAGTTTTAGCCCTATGCGTCTAGTTTTCAGAACACTTGACGGATCCAAATTCCAATCTGTTATATGGAAGTTATCACACTTTTAGTACAGCTAACTTATAAATTACAGGTTCTTAATTTTTGAATGTCTTAACATGTTAATGGATTAAAAAGTTAGACTGATCGTGTAATTACACCCCCAATAATCTCCAGTATGTTAACCAACATGATTATGGATTATATTATAATTTTTATAGAATTTTTAATTAGACTTTTAGTAGACTTCTTAACACATGAACATGATCTTAATAATTTTGCCCAAACAGAAAACCTGTAAAGAACCATAGATTTGACATAGCTACTATTACTGTATTTTGCATTATAAATATGCTTTGGAATCATCCAGATGTCTAGTTTCTAGAACTTCTTACGGTTTCTGATTTGTTTTCTTGTAGCAACGGGAAATCCAGTTTTAGTGCAACAATGTCTTGCTGTCTAGAATTGGTGTTGTGCTGTTTTTAATATTTATAAGTGTGTTTTTGCATCTCATGTGCTAGAACATGTTCCATACATGATTCCTTGATATTTCCTGATCATATCTTGATATCGTTCTCATTGCATCATGATCGTGTTTGATGGTAATTAAAGTAACAAGTCGGGGTATACGGAAAAAGATTTAGTAAGGGGCTACATTGAAAAGCGTACTCGGACGGGAACTCGTGGTTTCCCGATGCAAGTTGCAAGTTTACGAGTTGCAAGTTGCAAATTACAGGTTTACATGTTTCCCATTACAAGTTCACACTCTACATATTTCACGTTTGCACGTATCTCGATACAAGATACAATTTACATGTTTTTCCGAATTTGTAACCTATAAAATCCACCACTACGTCTAAACGCTCACTTAATTGTGTGCATGAAACATGTGGTATGGGACATATGATTGCTGCACTAGTTAGGTTAATAAAAAACTTGAGATTAACCCGTGCACTTGCATGATCCAATTACATGTACATGTTCCTGTTTACTTGTTTAATTGTTACATGTCACTTATTTCATGATGTCTTGTTCATGATCTTGTTTACATATGTATTTCTCCTTTTACATGATACTTAATTCCTTGCTCTTTTCCTGCTTTTTTCATTTGTACTTGTCCCTCTAGCTTGTACCATTTGCATCCCGTAACTTGCACTAACATGTGTTTTTCTTGTTTCTCTTGGCTTTCTTCGTGTTAATATACTTGTAGGTGTGGAAGAAGAAGAATTACCAGAAGGTGGTGGCGAGCAAACATTTTAAATCCTATTTAATTATCATGTTCCTTATTTCTATTTATTGTTGCCACTTTATTGTATTCCAGTCTTGTTTGACCCGTAACTATGTTTCTTTCCAGTTGTTGGTTATGAACTGTTTCTTAGTTTATATTTATCATGTCTGTGATTATATATAATTGAGTGGTTGTTATTGTATTGTTGTGGAGTTATGTATACAGATTATGGATGATGTGTTGCATTTCGCTGGGCTTCGGCTACGTGTCATATTCTCGTATAACGAGAAGCGGGGCATGACAGCTTATGCGGTAACACCTTAACACCTCGGCGACGAACGGGTGAAGTGGAAGCCAAGCACCCGCTAAAAAAATTTGACATTGAAGAAGCACATGTTTACTGGCATTGGCGAGTTGGGTCTCACCCTGAGCCCCGGTAGCATGAGGTCGAACTCCTTCGGGATCTGAAAGCACTCCCGAGCTGCCACTAAATCATCTTCAGTCAAGATGGAGATAGTTTCATCAACCTCTGAAGTCTCTCGAGCAGCATTCTCCTCGAAGCCACGAGCGTGGCCATAGACTATAATCTCGGCCAGGTCGTCTGGTAATTCCCGAACTCGATGAAGGCCCGTCAAGGTTCCGGGAAGTCTGCCACAATCCCCCATTCTTTGCTCGCTCTCAATGATGGTCTCCACCACTACCGACGAAGACTCTGCTACGGCCTTACCCTCGTCGATTGTAAGGGCTTGACTGGAGGTCGACTCGTCGACGCTAATGGGGGAGGTCTCTTGGCCCGAAGTGGCCCTAGACATTCTCTAAAGTAATTAAAATTATCTACAAATTACCTTGATTTGACAGCTACGATCTGAAAGATCATCAAAAGTAGAGAATCTTCACTAGAAGCTCTTGCAAGAAGGTAAAAGTCGCCTAAGTAAAAAATTTAGGGAATGAGCAAATGAGGTGGGGGGAGGAGTTTTAAAGAGAAAAGGGGTAGTTGAAACATTTACCAAGGTTAAAAGGCCCCTAAAACACTAAGGCCTGGCCCAATGAGCGAAAGATGACAAAAAGGCTAGAAAACCAGAAGGTGTTAACTGAGTCAAAATTCAAACAGTCATCATGCCATACGTCAAGCAGCCAAGGCCTTTCTGACGAGATAAACAGCGTTCCGAGTATTCTTGTCACTGACGTCGAACAATGTGAAATGGCATTGACTAGTCAACGGTCAAACTCTCCATGTGTCGCACTCTCGAAGTTTCTCTGGTCCGCGGCAATGCTCTCCGAGCGTTCTTGCCACCAACGTCTAATATGGAGAAACAACATTGACTGGTCAATGGTAAAATCTCCACGTGTCACCCTCTCGAGGTCTCACTAGACCTCGACAACTCTCGCCGAGCCCTCTTGCAATCGACATCGAATGGGGAGAAACAGCATTGACTGGTCAATGGTCAACGGTCAACGCTTCATGTCAACACGCCGAGGTGTCGACAGGGTTTGGTAGTGGCACCGAGCGCTCTTACCACCGACCTCCATTTGAGCGCGAAGCCATTGACCGGTCAAGCGTCGCTAGTCATCTGATCACTTTGAAAATCACGCACTGGAACGACCAACGCTTTAGATTTTGCCACGTCGTTATTAATTGATTTAATCCTTTATTTTAATTATTAAATCAAATTAATTATTTAATAATTACGAAAAAATGATTAAAAATTCAAAAAAATAATTAAAAATTCTAAAATAATTGTAAATTCAGAAAAAAATATTTTTCATTTTCTAAAAAAATAATTATTAATTATAATAATTAATTAAGACTTTTTCGAAAAGTAATTGTTTCTTCACAAAATGAATAAATAATTCAAAAATTATTTGAAAATCGAAAAAAAATCATCAGAAAATCCAAAAAATTCTATAAACAAATTGGAGTTTTATACAAGCTCAAATTATACTTCGTTAAACCCTGTGCAAGATTCTAATGTTAGTGAGAACTCCGATAAAATCCTGTACGCCATCAAAACAAGAAAACTATTCCTCAAAGGCAGTCTAACTCAGTCCTCGGGTGTAACCCTCGCTTCTGTTTATACGGATTTTTATTTTATTTTGGATTGTTGTATTTTTCTTCTTCAATTTAGTATTCCAGTTGATTCATTAATTCGGGTATTTTATTTTTATCTTGGGTTGTTATCTTTCAAGCCCAGTTAACTATTTAATCATTAATTATTCAATTATTATGTAAAGCCCAATTCTTATGCCCAACCCAACCAATATTACTATTGTTATTTTATTTTATCTTGAGCTCATTTATTGAAGCCCATTCTACTATTGATCTCCTTTGGATACCCATTCAAATCCACTAACCCAAACCCAACTCTCCTCCTATCTGTTGGTTGACCAGATCAACAAAACCCCGCACTCCCCCCACTCTCTCCTAACTACCCCCACGTTTTCACCTCATTATTTTAATATATCATTATTTAATAACCCTGTCTCACTTTCTCACTCACTCACTCTCTCTCTCTCTCTCTCTCTCTCTTCGTACTCTCTCTCCCTCCTCTGTTCCAAAACGAAACAGAGCTTACCCCCCTTTACTTCCCTGCTCATTTCTGAAACCCACCTCGCCCTGTAGCCATCGAAGCCTCTCCTGTAATCCTCCTCCTCCGGTCGTCTCCTTCATCTCCTCACCACCGCCACTACTCGAGCCTCCCGCTCGCTGACCGTTGCTGCCTTCCGATCACATCAGAAGCTCCCTCATTTCGATCACCTGCCAGTGCAACCCCCTATTGTCGTTTCTCCACCATCGCGTGCTCGCCGCTGTTGCTCCCCTATTCATGCCAGCAACCACCACATCGATGCCTCGCCGCCGTTCGACACCCCACCAAAGCTCTCCTCACACCACCGCTCCTCGCACCCACCACCGATCGCCAGCAACCGTACTTTCTGCATCTTCTCCACAGTTGCCTTGCTCTCCTATCTCCCGCACTTGAGTGCCATCACCCATGCCACCGACGCGGCCCTGAGCGCTGCCGTCGACCACCAGTGCCTCGCCACCACAGCACCACTGTGTCGTCCCCCGCTCGTTGTCGCTTGCTCCCTCTGTCGAGCCTAAGCCGATCACTCGAGCTCTCTGTTTTATTTACTGAGCCTCTGTGCTTGGTTGATCATTGTCACGCCCCGCTTCCCAAAAAAATACGGAACCACAAAAAAAGGCCAACGAATGATTTTCATCATCCATAAGTTGTTCAAGAAATCTTTACAACATTCTCAAGAATCATCAGAGTCGGAAGCAAAAGAATCAACCATATGCACATAATGAGCCAAAATACCAACAAGAATACTTGAAACCAAATACATTAATCTCAAACAGTCATGATCTGAATAAAAGAAATATCTTGGGTCACATCGCCCAAATACAAGAATAAATCCAAGTCTCAAAATACAATATTGTTCAAGCAAGCTACAAGAAATAATAATAATAAAATCCAGCACTAATACTTCATGTCTCCTATACCATCTGGAACCTGTTTTCCAAAGTCTGCAATTCAACGAATGCAGGAAAGAGAAAAAGAGAACACCAAGTACCCGTCAATTGCAAGTTACAGGCCACTTATAATGTAGGATACAAGCACACGGGGAAACTAACTAGCAACATGGCATAAGTATGATGTCAACATAAACAACCAGCATGGCAAAGTGAACAAGTGTAAATGGTATAAATCAAGTGTCAAGAAATCAAGTATCATGTAAATAGGTGTCAAGTATCATGTAATCATGTATCGAAAGTCATGTTTCAAGTCTCATGTAAACAAGTCTCATGTATCATGTAGTCAAATATCAAGCAAGCATGTATCATGTTCAAGTATCATATTCAAGTAGCATGTTCAAGTCTTGTAGTGAATTACTATTTAGGTAGAACTATCTGTGTAGCGCCCCGAATTTTCAATATAATATCTCAGAAATATGTGGCACAATTTCCAGCATCAATTTCAATGTAATAGCAAACACAGTCCAAAAACACAGATAATTTTTATTTCAACTTTTATTACAATAATCATTTACATAACACAGCGGAATACAATACACCTTGAATCACAATTCTCTTTTCTTTACAACACTTTCTTTTACATATTACATAAGTCATTACATCAATTAAACTCAAGTATCCAAATCCGAGCTATAAGAAATCACCTGTAAAGTATGAGGCTAGAGATAACCCTAACCCACAAAACTGAAGGGGTCAGCCATAAAGGTGTGAGTGACATAAAACAAGCAACATGAGTAAAGCATGGATTTACTAACGACAGAAAAATAAACAGAAGTAAGTAAATATAGGAAAATCACGAAACGCAAAAACACAACAAGTGAAGCTAGACTAATTGTCAAGTGTAGTAAACAGGAAAACACATGCATGTAACCGAGTCAAGAAAACACAAGTCTATATGCGGACTCTCTAATGCGTACTTGTCGGAGTCTATGCATCCCACTCTACATAGGTCTGGTGCAAGCCCTTAACGTCTCCACATTGTAGGGTTTAATCTCCCGCTATGCAACTAATCCTTACACAATGACTACTACGAGATAAAGATAAACTGTGAGTATTAGCCTATGCCCCGATAATTCTGAAGGTCAATCTCTATCCATAGATAATTTCGGAGACTATTTCAGTCACACCTGGGAATCTTCGAGAATACCCCACACCACAAGCAATGGCACCTCATCACACGAATACCACACGTGTGTTGCCTCGACCCCGATAATTCCGAAGATCAATCCCACACCACAGGTAATTCCGGAGACTATTTCACTCACACCTGGATAATTTCGGAGATTATCTCACACCGCAAGCCATACTGAGGTCCATAACCCGTGTTCTCGTTCATCATATTCCACTAGTGCCTGTCCTTATCATTTAGGTTGTTTACTTACTTTACGAATCTCGTAGAGTTGGTGTACCTTACCAGACCTAACTCAACAACTGATCAATTAAATGCCTCAACAGGTCCAAACATAAATATCTCAACTGCCGGTATACTAGGGTCACACACACCCTCTAGAAACTCACACTCAAATATCCAAACCAATCTTCCAACATAAATTGCTCAGTTAAACCACTTGAAAACATATGTTCGATAGAAGATAAAGTATAGAACACTAAGTTATAGATTAAAAACATTTAGAGAATAAATCATTTAGAGAACATTCAAAGATATAAGATACATCAGTATCAGTCGACTATAGACAAGCATAAGTCGACTGTCCAGATAGAAAATTCAATAGCTTTAAGAAAATAATTCTAAGTATTATAAGTCGACTATAAAAACTATCAGTCGACTGTACAGAGCGAAAAATCCGATATCTTTAAGAAAATAATTCTAAGTATAGCAGTCGACTGTAAAAGATCATGGGTCGACAATCCAGAGCGAAAAATACAATAACATCGAGAAAATGATTCTAAGTGGTATCAGTCGACTGTCCAGAAATAAATTTCAAGAAAAAACTAGAGAACATAGCAGCCAGGTCGCGTCGGTCGACTGTCGAGCTGCAGACTGCAGATTTTTGGTTGTGCACATTTCAACCGATTTGTAGTTTTACTTCATGAAAACGGTTTCTACGAAAAGCTTATTTCTTATATGGTCAAATACAACTTGTAAGATTTATAATAACCCACAAAACTAATTCAAAGTTACTTGAATTTATAAAAGTAGTGATTTGGTGATTTCTTTCGATTATAACATGGATTGTGCATATATTCCAAAAATAGAGTTTCTTAAAAAATCAATTATTCATCGAAATAGCTTCGTATTCAGATCCAAACCATATCAATACCAAAATCTCAAAAGAACACCCCAATGTGGATATATTTCCTCAAACTCAACTAAATTTCCAATTTCGATTCTCAAGACATGGTCTCTTGATTCGTAAATTCTTTCTCCAAATTTCTCAAAAACTGAATTACCTTTATAACTCGCAACCATAATCCACTTATAACATCACCTTATCAAGTTTTATTCAACCAATTCTCAAAGTACTAAAAGTCTCATTTTTATTAAATTTCTGCATGAAGTCCACCATATTCAATCAATCCAACATTAATCCAAAATAAATAGCCTACCCATGATCTCCAATAGGTCACTCATCAATCTCGAATTACCCACATACAATTTTATTTATAACCAAATAGGGTTTCACAAGATCCAATTTCTATCATCCATCCATCCAATTCATCATGTACATATTCATACTCAAACCCTAAACATGCTTTCTAGTAGATGAAATTCAACATCCAAGAAAAATCAAAACATTTATATCACTCGCATACAACATACACAAAACAAAGGAAAACAAACAAGTCACTCACCTCAAATGAAGAAATCTGGTAAGAAAAGCCTTTCTTTTGCGAAATCTAAGATCACCTCCTTAAATCTCCAAGAAACAATAAAACCTTTGTGTTGTGCAGCGAAAGACGGCTGCACTCCACTTTTTTTCAATAACCGGAATAGAAGATTTAGGGTTTTTAAACACATTTGCAAGATAACCCCTTTAAAATATAACTTTACATAAATAAATCCCTATTCTTGGAAACTTGATAAAACTAATCAAATTGAGATTTAAAAGAAAAATAAACTCTTTATTTCCAGTCGGCACTGTTTGAAAAGTCCAGAAAATAGTTTTGCACTTTCATCCCTCAAAAATGACAATTTTGCAAAAAGATCATTCTTTTCGTAATATTTGCAAATAGGTCCAATTAATACCAGAAAAAATTAGAAAAATTACAAATAAATCCCAAATAATAAATAATGATTTTCTATAAAATAGTTTTGGCTTTTGAACTTCTCAAGAAAATATTTGCACGTGTTTTGCACGTGTAAAAAGATAAATCCTCAGAAAAATATTTATTAAATCTCCAAAAATCATTTTAATTCATTTATAAACCTTTAGAAATAATATTTAAAAATACGGGGTACTACATCACTCCCTCCTTAAAAGAGTTCTGTCATCAGAACTGTTGCTAATGGGGTCCAAAACAAGAATAAACAAGGAAGTTGAAATTTCGTAAATGAATCATAATTCAAAACATTCACATAGAAGGACATATCAAATAAGAGAAATACAACTCAACCCAATAGTACAATCATCCAAAGAAATACCATCACATAAATAAGATACAATCATACAAAAAGCTCAGGAAAATCCTTCTGCATGCGATCCTCTGGCTCCCAAGTAGCCTCCTCGAAGTGTTGATTCCTCTACAACACCTTGACCATATGTATCACTTTGCTCCTAAGAACTTTCTCCCTACGGTCAACGATCTCCACAGGCTATTCCTTGTAACTCAAGTTCACCTGTAGACCTTCAGGAACCTCTACCAACTGATGATTCTGATCTGGCACATACTTCCTCAACAATGACACATGGAACACATCATGCACCTGTGCTAACTCATAGGGAAGCTCTAACCTATATGCGGTCTTACCAACCCGCTCCACCATCCTGTATGGCCCAATATACCTTGGCTCCAACTTGCCTCCCTTACCAAACCTGATCACTCCTTTGGTTGAAGACACCTTGAGGAAAACTACATCCCCAACCTCAAACTCCAAGTCCCTTCATCGAGTATCAGCGTAACTTTTCTGTCGACCAACCTCTTGCGAATCAGCTCAATCTGCTCTGACGTCTGCTGCACGATCTCAGAACCAAACATTTGCCTCTCGCCAACCTCGTACCAACAAACAAGTGTCCTGCACCTCCGCCCATACAAAGCCTTATACGGCGCCAGCCCGATACTCAATGGTAACTGTTGTTATAAGAAAACTCAACCAATGCCAAGTATCTCTCCCAGCTACCACCGAAAGTCATGACACAAGCCTTCAGCATATCTTCCAGCACTCGATTCACCCTCTCAGTCTAACCATCAGTCTGTGGATGAAAAGCAGTACTGAAATCAGTTCTGGTGTCCAAAGCTGCTTGTAGGCTCTTCCAAAACCTTGAAATGAACCTTGCATCCCTGTCGGAAACAATCGACACAAGAACTCCATGAAGTCTCACAATCTCACCAATATACAACTTAGCCAATTTCTCCAACGACCAAGTAATCTTCATGCCCAGAAAGTGAGCCGACTTAGTCAAACGGTCTACAATGACCCAAATCGAGTTATTGCCCTTCGAACTCCTCGGCAAACCCGTGATGAAATCCATACTGATATTCTCCTATTTTCACTCCGGAATGGGCAATGGCTACAACAAACCTCTAGGTGTCTGATTTTCTGCTTTGATCTGCTGACAAGTCAGACACCTTGCCACGAAATCTGCCACATCCCTCTTCATACCAGACTACCAAAAGTGCTGTTTGATGTCCTTGTACATCTTTGTGCCTCCATGATGTACTAACAACAAGGTACTGTGTGCTTCCTGCAAGATACTTTCTCTCAAATCTGCATTATCTGGAACACACAACCTCTCACCCATCCAAAGAACTCCATCTTGGACACGAAACTCTGATAGCTTGCCTTCTAAAACCTGTTGCAGCATCTTCTGAATCTCTGAATCTGATCTTTGACCTTCCACAATCCTCTCTCTTAAGGAAGGTTGTAACCTCAACTGAGCCAAAGATGCCCCCAAACTCTGCAGCACCACCTCGATACCTGCCCGATCAATCTCTGCTGCCAACTTGCTTCGAGTAGTGATCAAACTTGATAAACTAGTCTTCCTGCTAAGTCCATCAGCTACCACATTCGCCTTGTCCGGATGATACTTGATCTCAAGACGAATGTCTTCCAATACTTCTAACCACCTTCTCTGCCGAAGATTTAGATCCTTCTGTTGATAAATGTACTTCAGGCTCTTGTAGTAGTGTACATGTTGACCTTCTCACCATAAACATAATGCCTCCACTGCTTCAAGGCAAAAAGATAATAGCTGCTAGCTACAAATCATGCGTCGGATAATTCTTCTCATGCGGACACAATTGCCTTGAACCATAAGCAATAACCTTGCCTTCTTGCATCAAGACACAACCCAAACCTCTGAGAAATGCATCACTGAAGATATCATAATCCTTCCCAGCTTGTGGCAAAGCTAAGATAGGTGCAGTAGTCAACTTCTCCTTTAACTCAAGGAAACTCGCCTCACACTTATCAGTCCATGAAAATGCTACATTCTTCCGGGTCAAACCTGTCAAAGGAACTGCAATATGAGAATAACCCCGGATGAATCTCCTATAATAACCAGCCAAACCCAAGAAACTCTTGACTTCCTTCATAGGCATTGGCCTGGGCCAATCCTTTACTGCTTCAACCTTCTGAGGATCAGTGGCCACTCCCTCCTTAGAAAGGATATGACCAAGGAAACCTACCTCAAACTTCCAAAACTCACACTTCGACAACTTGGCATACAAGCTATGCTCCTGCAATTTCTGTAATACCACTGTCAAGTCCATAGAATGCACCTCCTCCAACTTCGAATACACCAAGATATCGTCGACTAAAACCACTACGAAGGAGTCAATAAATGGCCTCAAAACTCGATTCATCATATCCATGAACACTTCTGGCGCATTCGTCAAACCGAATGGCATCACCAAAAACTCGTAGAGCCCATGACAAGTCCTGAAAGCTGTCTTACTCACATCTTTCTCCTTGACTCGAACCTGATGATACTCTGATCTCAAATCAATCTTCGAAAACATAGCTGCTCCCCAAAGCCTGTTGAACAAATCATCAATCCGCGATAGTGGATACTTGTTCTGAATAGTCACCATATTCAACTCCCAGTAGTCAATACACATCCTCATTGACCCATCATTTTTCTTGACTAACAACACTGGCGCACCCCACGGTGAGGAACTCGGCCTAACAAGCCCCTTGCTCAACAACTCCTCAATCTGCTTCTTCACTTCGTCTTGCTCTACAGGTGCCATCCTGTACGGAGCCTTAGAAATCAGAGCACTCCTCGGATGAACATTAATGCAAAACTCCACATCTCTCTGCGGCGGTAATCCTGGCAAATCTTTCAAGAACACCTCAGGAAAATCTCTGACAACCGGAATGCCTTTGACTTCATCTGGAATCGCCATCATGGATACAATTGCAGCCACCTTCGGAACTTTCTTCTTCCCTGGGAAAGTCACTGCGGGACCACCTGGTGCTTTCACTAACACATCTTTCTGCTTGCAGTCAGTTGTGGCATCATATATTGCCATCCAATCAATGCCCACGATCACATCCACTCCTAAGACTTGCAGCTCAATCAGATCAATGCCGAATAATCTCCAGCCAATCTCGATATCACAGCCCTCGTAATATCGATCAGCAATCAATTCTTCACATAACGGCATTGCCACCGACAAAGCCTTGCCTAGAAACAACTTAGGCTCTACACCTAAGATCTTTGCAAAATTGGGCGACACAAAAGTATGTGAAGAACCAGTATCAAATAAAACTTTTGCCTTAATTCAATTAACCAAAACAATCCCTGTTACGTGAAGAATGATACTCAATCTCCAATTATTCTCAAAATAAAAGTTTACTTATTACATTGAATTAAAAATCAAATCAAAACTCTTGCATACCCTGGATCACATCTTCCGAGTTACCCGCATCCTCTTCGGTTAATGCGAACAGTCGCCCTTGCCTCTGAAATTTACCTCCACCTGGACTATCCTTCCTCAACTGTGGAAAATGAAGCTTAGAATGTCCTGCCTGCCTACACTGGAAACAAGTCCGCTTCACCAACATAGGACACACTGACTTGTAATGACTTGCCTCCTTGCAGCAGTAACATGTCACTTCCTGAGTTGCAGGTGCCTTCTGCACTGGACCACTGAACTTGACTTGCTTCGCTGGGAATCCCTTCCCACTCTGACCTGATGCCGGCCTCTTATTCCTGTTCCAGATCTCTTGCTTCTTCTGGAACTGGTCCATGTCTTCCTTTGTCATAGCTGCTTTCCTGACTAGCTTATCGAACCTCCTTATGCCCAACGAAATCATTCTCGACTTCAAGTTTGGCCTCAAGCCCTGCTCAAACTTCTTGGCCTTCTTCGCCTCATCAACTATCAGCTCCGGTGCATACCTCAACAGATGAGCGAACTTAGTCACATACTCTCGCACGGTCATGCTACCCTACTGCAGATTTAAGAATTCTGTCGCCTTATTCTCCTGAATATCTAGGGGAAAGAAACGATCCCTGAATTCTTCTAGAAAATCCTCCCAAGTCATTTGCTGGTCCCCCAAAGTCCTCTTTACCATTTGCCACCAAACGCCAGTGTCCTTTTCCAACTGCATAGTGGCCAACTTCACCTTATTGGCTGCCAGAGTTTTCGAGACCTCGAAGATTGTCTCCATCCGTCTAATCCAATCATCAGCTTCGTTTGGATCGGACACTGGCGGCTTCATCCTCTTGAAGGGCTCAATCTGCTTGATAGGATCAGTGTTAACCAATCCGGGTCCAGCCCCATGATTCTGATTTTGGTTCTGATTCTGTGCCAAATTAGCTGCCATTAGTGATTTCAAAGTCAGATACACCCTGGCAAATTCGGCCTCGAGATCAACTTCAGTTCCTTGGGAACTTCCAGCTCCATCTCCATTGTTACCAACACTGGATCTGGGTCCAACCATACTGAATACTGCAAAATGAGGGAAAAGTTAGAGCACCACACACAATTCATATTCATGTGAATACCCTTTGGCAAAACCTCAACTATACCCCAAAAGTAAAACATCATGTTTCAGTTCTAGGTGATACTCACTCTCTAATGTCCACACATATGTACTCACGCTATAGTGTCCACACCTAGGTTATTTTCTTTATACCTTGTTATTTATTATTACTATTGAAGAATACTTTGATACCAATCTGTGTAGCGCCCCGAATTTCCAATATAATATCTTAGAAATACGTGGCACAATTTTCAGCATCAATTTCAATGTAATAGCACTCACAGTTCAAAAACACAGATAATTTTTATTTCAACTTTTATTACAATAATCATTTACATAACACAGCAGAATACAATACACATTGAATCACAATTCTCTTTTCTTTACAACACTTTCTTTTACATATTACATAAGTCGTTACATCAATTGAACTCAAGCATCCAAATCTGAGCTATAAGAAATCACCTATAAAATATGAGGCTAGAGATAACCCTAACCCCCAAAACTAAAGAGATCAGCTATAAAGGTGTGAGTGACATAAAACAAGCAACATGAGTAAAGCATGGATTTACCAACAACAGAAAAATAAACAGGAGTAAGTGAATATAGGAAAATCAAAAAACGTGAAAACACAACAAGTTAAGCTAGATTAAGTGTCAAGTGTAGAAAACAGAAAAACACATGCATGTAACCGAGTCAAGAAAATACAAGTCTATATGCTGACTCTTTAATGCGTACTTATCGGAGTCTATGCATCCCACTCTACATAGGTCCGGTACAAGCCCTTAACGTCCCTATATTGTAGGGTTTAATCCCCCGCTATGCAACTAATCCTTACACGATGACTACTACGAGATCAAGATAAACTGTGAGTAATAGCAATGCCCCGATAATTTCGGAGGTCAATCTCTATCCACAGATAATTCCGAAGACTATTTCACTCACACTTGGGAATCTTCGAGAATAACCCACACCGCAAGCAATAGCACCTTATCACACGAATACCACATGTGCGTTGCCTCGACCCCGATAATTCCGAAGATCAATCCCACACCACAGGTAATTCCGGAGACTATTTCACTCACACCTGGATAATTTCGGGGATTATCTCATACCGCAAGCCATACTGAGGTCCATAACCCGTGTTCTCGTTCATCATATCCCACTAGTGCCTGTCCTTATCATTTAGGTTGTTTACTTACTTTACGAATCTCGTAGAGTTGGTGTACCTTACCAGACCTAACTCAACAACTGATCAACTAAATGCCTCAACAGGTCCAAACATAAATATCTCAACTACCGGTATACTAGGGTCATACACACCATCTAGAAACTCACACTCAAATATCCAAACCAATCTTCCAACATAAATTGCTCAGTTAAACCATTTGAAAACATATGTTCGATAGAAGATAAAGTATAGAACACTAAGTTATAGATTTAAAACATTTAGAGAATAAATCATTTAGAGAACATTCAAAGATATAAGATACATCAGTATCAGTCGACTATAGACAAGCGTAAGTCGACTGTCCAGATAGAAAATTCAATAGCTTTAAGAAAATAATTCTAAGTATTATAAGTCGACTATAAAAACTATCGGTCGACTGTACAGAGCGAAAAATCCAATATCTTTAAGAAAATAATTCTAAGTATAGCAGTCGACTGTAAAAGATCATGGGTCGACAATCCAGAGCGAAAAATACAATAACATCGAGAAAATGATTCTAAGTGGTATCAGTCGACTGTCCAGAAATAAATTTCAAGAAAAACTAGAGAACATAGCAGCCAGGTCGCGTCGGTCGACTGTCGAGCTGCAGACTGCAGATTTTTGGTATTGCACATTTCAACCGATTTGTAGTTTTACTTCATGAAAACGGTTTCTACGAAAAGCTTATTTCTTATATGGTCAAATACAACTTGTAAGATTTATAATAACCCACAAAACTAATTCAAAGTTACTTGAATTTATAAAAGTAGTGATTTGGTGATTTCTTTCGATTATAACATGGATTGTGCATATATTCCAAAAATAGAGTTTCTTAAAAAATCAATTATTCATCGAAATAGCTTCGTATTCAGATCCAAACCATATCAATACCAAAATCTTTTCGTAATATTTACAAATAGGTCCAATTAATACCAAAAAATTTTTGAAAAATTACAAATAAATCCCAAATAATAAATAATGGTTTTCCATGAAATAATTTTGACTTTCGAACTTCTCAAGAAAATATTTGCACGTGTTTCGCACGTGTAAAAAGATAAATCCTCAAAAAAATATTTATTAAATCTCCAAAAATCATTTTAATTCATTTATAAACCTTTAAAAATAATATTTTAAAATACGGGGTACTACATCATATACATGCTGCTCAAAGATTGACTTAGATATTGTTTCATATAAATTACTGTAAAATTGCTTCCGCTGTAATGATGTAAAAGTGTAATGTAACTCTGATATAAGAAATGTTTTTCTATTTCCTTGTAAAATTGTACGAAAGAAGTGTAAAGATCCTGTGGAACTTTGAATTCAGTTGTATTTGAAATTCGGGTTGTTACAGAGTGGTATCAGAGCCATGCTTCTAAATAGTACAAGTTTATAAGGAACGATACCCTAGAAGTGGATATTAAAGCATGTGTTGAGTCTAGAGATTTAAATGTAAGTCACTTACATTTTCGTTGCTCTCTGATTTATGCTTCTTCCTCCCTATCTTTAAGATGGAGGACCACTTTGACCCAGCTGGAGATGACAATTAGCACATCATTGAAGAAGAATACTACCCTGAGCAAGCTGATTCAGATGAGGAAGATCCTGAAGAAGTGGAAGAGGAATGGCCTGAGTCCCGAGAGATCACTCCACCTCCAGATTCATCTGATGATTCTTCTGACGAGGAAGAACCAGTTCCGAGTAGTCTTATTGTGTCTCTTCAGAGGCAGGTAGAGACTCTACGGGAGAGAGTTGGACTACTGGAGACTAAGCTGGTGAAGCGCAAGGATGATTTTGCAGTTCTCAGTCATCGTGTTTGGAAACTCGAGAAGAGGAAAAATATGACCGATGTACGGAAGGAAGAAGTGGAGGAACTACAGGGAGAGCTTCGTGAAACCAAGAGGAACAGTAGGAGTTAGACTGTTGTATCTTCTACTGTTTTCAATTTGATGTCAGAAATGTTTTAAATTCGAATGTATAAAGTTTGAAATTCAATGAAATGAAAAGTTGATTTAAAATTCATGTTTATACTTCAAATTTAATGAATCTTTTGCATCAGAATATGGTTGAAAGACGAGCTCAAAATGGTGAAGGTCTGGACTTGGAAACGGAACTAGCGAGGGTCTATCTGATACTCAATGCCGTTGCCATGAATCAGAACCAAGGAAGGGTGCCTGCGAATCCAGTACCCGAAGTAATCAAACTCGTGGAATCATTCAAGTGGATGAAACCATCGGTGTTTGAGGGGAAGTCAGACCCTGAAGCGGCTGACAATTGGATTCGACAGATCGAGACTATCTTCGAAGTCTTGGAGACCTCGGAGGGCAGCAAGGTGAAGTTGGCAGCGCTGCAGTTTGAGAAGGATGCAGCTGTGTATTGGTAGTCGATGAAATGGACGATGGGAGGTATTGTTCTGGGCTAGGAGGAATTCTTGAACGAATTCCGCAGTCATCATTTTTCCTCAGACGTCCATGAGAAGAAGGCCATGGAGTTTCTGGCGCTACAACACCTCGGCATGTCGGTTAGGGAGTACGAGACAAGATTTAATCAGCTTTCGAGGTATGCTCCCGAACTGGTGATGGACGAGGTGAAGAAGGTTCGAAAGTTCGAGCATGGTTTGAGTCCAAGTCTGAGATCCAGGATGATACCCTTCGGTATCAGGAGGTTTGACAAGCTAGTCAAACGAGCGGCAGCCACGGAGGCGGACATGGAGCAGTTCTACGCTGTTCAGAATAGGAGGAACAACTAAAATGTGGGGAAGAGGCCCACAGTTCCTGGGAGTGTCAGGGGACAGCCGCCGGCTCTAAGGTTCAAGCCTACGGGTGCGAATGTTGTTCAAGTGGCAGGAAGACCCGGGAATGTATGGGTGAGACCTCCTGTGGTGACTTGTTATAATTGTGGGGAGACAGATCACTACCGATCTCAGTGCCCTAAGTTGCAGGATGTTGTCCAAAGGGGACCAACTCAGCAGACCGGGAAGAAACTGTACTAGCAGGGGCAAGTATTTGCCTTAACTGAAGCTGACGCTGATGAGGTGGATCATGTCATCACTGGTACGAGTAGGGGAGTGTAGGAGTGTTCTTTTCTTTTCTATTGTCTTTTTTCCCGTTGATTAGTGAACTGTTATATGACGAGTGTGTGTTATGTAACAGGAGAACTTTATTTGAATAGAAAGAAAGTTGTTGTTTTGTTCGATACTGGGTCCTCTCATACTTTTGTGTCACCTAAGTTTGCCAAAGTTTTGGGAGTCGAACCAAAGATATTTCCAGGAAAGGTTTTAGTAGTAGCTACTCCGTCAAGGGAGACTCTAACCACTTATCGGTACTATGCGGACTGCGAGATTGTGATTGGAGATAGAATTTTTGGGATTGATCTGATCGAGCTGAATGTCTTGGGAGTCGATGTTATCATTGGCATTGATTGGATGTCGGTATATAGTGCGAGCATTGAGTGCCAGACCAAAGAATTAACAGTGAAGGCTCCAGGTGGACCTGAAGTTATTTTCCAAGAGAAGAGGAGATGTTCTGGTCTAGTGGCAGCTATCTGCAAGAAGGGGATTCCTGCAGAGGTACAGCAATTCCAGTGGTTCGGGATTATCTGACGGTATACTTGGAAGATTTACCTGGGTTACCCCCGCATCGTAATGTAGAGTTCAACATCACTATTCAGCACGAGAGTTCACCTATTTCCAAGGCACCGTATAGGATGGCGCCTGTGGAGCACGATGAGATCAAATGACAGATTGAGGGACTGTTGGAGAAAGGCTTTATTCAACCGAGTGCGTCACCTTGGGGAGTGCCGGTACTTTTGGTAAAGAAAAAGAATGGTTCGATGAGGATGTGCATCGATTACCGAGAGCTGAATAAGGTCACTGTTCAGAATAAATATCCGATTCCACGAATTGATGACTTGTTCGATCGTCTACAAGGAGCAGCTTTTTCTCTAAAATAACTCTTCGGTCTGGTTATCATCAAGTTCGAGCGAAAGCTGAAGATGTGCATAAGACTGCGTTCAGAACTCGACACGGGCATTACGAATTCTTAGTTATGCGGTTTGGGGTGACGAATGCGCCTGCAATCTTCATGGACATGATGAACAGAGTTCTTAGGCCGTTCATTGATTCTTTCGTCGTGGTGTTTATTGACGATATTCTCGTGTACTCCAAGTCGGAGGAGGAGCACACAGAGCATCTGGCTGCAGTTTTGAGGAAGCTTCTGGAGCATGAGTTATATGCTAAGTTATCCAGGTGTGATTTCTAGAAATCTGAAGTGGCATTCCTAGGTCACATCCTTTCTAAGGAGGGAGTGGAAACTGATCGGCAGAAGATAGAGGCGGTGATGGATTGGGCAAAGCCTACTACAGTGAAAGAAATCAGGAGTTTCCTTGGATTAACTGGGTATTACAGGAGATTTATCCAGGGCTATGCTCAGATAGTCGTGCCACTGACTGGTCTGACCAAGAAGAATGTGAACTTCAAGTGGACTGAACAGCGCGAGGCAAGCTTCCAGGAATTGAAAGAGAGGCTGACTACGGTATCCATTTTGGCTTTGCCTAGAGTAGGTGTTGAATATGATGTCTATAGCAATGCTTCACATCGTGGGCTTGGTTGTGTCTTAATGCAAGAAGGGATGGTGATCGCTTATGGGTCTAGGCAACTAAGACCGCATGAGAAAAGTTATCCGACTCATGATCTGGAGTTGGCAGTGATTATCTTTGCCTTAAAGCAGTGAAGACATTATGTGTACGGTGAGAAGCTGAACATGTACACAGACCACAAAAGCTTGAAGTACATCTATCAGGAGAAGGATCTGAATCTGAGGTAGAGGAGATGGCTGGAGGTACTTGAGGACATTCGTTCGGAGATTAAGTATCATACTGGGAAGGCTAATGTTGTTGCTGATGCACTTAGCCGCAAGAGCAGTCTGGCGAGTTTGATTACAACTCAGAGGCAGCTAGCAGAGGAGTTAAATCGGGCTGGTATTGAAGTTGTTCTGTAAGGCTTGAGATAATCTTTAGCTCAGTTGAGGCTTCAATCAACGCTGAATGAAAGAATTATCGCAAGTCAGAAGGAAGATGCAGAGATTCAGAAGATGAAGGAGTAGGTCGGTGCTGGCAAGTTGTCAGAGTTTCAGATCAGGGATGAAGTGTTGTGGTTTGGAGAGAGGCTGTGTATTCCGGATCAGTCGGACTTGAAAGAAAGTATC
Source organism: Hemerocallis citrina (assembly GCA_017893485.1). Taxonomy (NCBI): domain Eukaryota; kingdom Viridiplantae; phylum Streptophyta; class Magnoliopsida; order Asparagales; family Asphodelaceae; genus Hemerocallis; species Hemerocallis citrina. Next base: position 15,489,090 of record CM030367.1, read on the forward strand.
CTTTAGGAAGCACATTCTACTCTTTTGTCTATACATCCTGGGAGTACTAAGATGTATAAGGACATTAAGTAGCATTTCTGGTGGTCAGGGTTGAAGCGGGATGTGGTCGAGTTTGTGGCGAGGTGTGAGAGTTGTCAACAAGTCAAAGCCGAGAATCAGAAACCTGGAGGTCTATTGCAACCATTACCTATTCCAGAATTGAAGTGGGATAACATTAGTATGGATTTCATCACTAGTTTACCCAAGAGTCCTATAGGCAACGATGCAATTTGGGTTATAGTCGATCGACTAACCAAGTCCGCTCACTTCTTGGTGATGAAACTCACTGCTTCGATAGACAAGTTGGCTGAGATGTATGTCGGTGAGATCGTCAGGCTTCATGGTGTTCCGCTAACCATTGTGTCTGATCGAGATGCGCGGTTTACTTCGCATTTATGGAGGATTCTTCAGACAGCTTTGGGTACCAAGACGGATTTCAGCACTGCTTTTCATCCCCAGACTGATGGGCAGACCGAGAGAGACAACCGTATTCTTGAGGACATGCTTCGGTGTTGTGTACTAGACTTTGGAGGCAATTGGGAAAGGCATTTACCTTTGGTGGAGTTTGCCTATAACAATAGTTTTCAGACTAGCATTGGGATGGCACTGTACGAAGTTCTGTATGGCAGGAAGTGCAGAACGCCTGTTTGTTGGTTCGAAGGTGGGGAACGACAGATGTTTGGGCCTGAGATTGTGCAGCAGACCTCCAAAAAGATTGATCTGATCATGAAGAGATTGGTGGATGCTCAGAGTAGGCAGAAGAGCTATGCAGACAATCGGAGGAGGAACCTTGAGTTTGAGGTTGGTCTTTGTCTTTCTGAAAGTATCACCCAGTAAAGGCGTGATTCGCTTTGGCAAGAGTGGGAAGTTAGCCCCGAGGTTCATAGGCATGTATAAGATATTGAAAAGGATCGGGAAAACTGCTTACCGGCTTGAGTTATCGGAAGAGTTGTCTCAGGTGCACAATGTCTTTCATGTGTCTATGCTGAGAGGTTACATTCCAGATTCGAGTCATCATTTGCCCAAAGTGGCAGAAAGTTTGCATTTGGATCTGAGTTACATTGAGCTTCAAGTTGAGATTGTTGATCGTCGGGAGAAAGTCTTGAGGAATAAGACAATACCGATGGTCAAGGTAGTCTGGAGAAACCATTTGGTTGAAGAGGCTACTTGGGAATCTGAGGAGAGGATGATGAAGGATCATCCTGGGCTCTTTGTTTGATTTGTGTCTTCTTTCTTTCTTTCCTTCTTATCTCCTTGTTGTATTGCTGTTTTCCCACCCTTTAAGTGTAGTTCAAGAGACGGAACTATTCTAAGGAGGGAGTGTTGTAACACACTAGTTTTCATTTATGAGATATTTTGTGAGTTTACGTGTTTTGCACGTATATTTCAATTGAATAATTTTTCTTATGAAATATTTTTATAGTATTTTTTCTCCCTTAATTTTTCAAAAATTATTTTCTTTCAAAGCCTAATTAAAATCTAAAGTCCAAATTGTCTTTTCAGCCCACTGTATTAATAAATTATTTTAATTATTTGAGCCCATGGTCTTTTGGCCAATAGTAAGCCCATTTAGTTTAAATCCTCTTTTAATTAACCCAACTTGTGTTGTAGACCAATTTAATAAACAATTAATTGAAAGTGCATGAACAATTTTTTGTAGAGGGTACTAGTTTGCTTGTGCACACTTGCACATGCATGCACAAGAGTGTGAAAAACACACCTTAGGTGTGGCAGGATGGAATCAAAAGAGAGGGAGATATGGGAGTAGTGGTGAGGTGGTTAACTTATTCATGGGTGGTTATGGCAACTTCCAAACTCATCCTAGCCTTTAATCCCTAACTATTTGATCAAATCCTAGCCATTCAATCCACCCAAATTCTTGTATAAATACCCCCCTTTTTTCCAAGTTACTCTTGCACCCATTTTTCATTATAAGAGAAACCTATACTAGATAGTAAAAGATTGAGAGTTAAAGAAAGATTGAGTGTGTGCTAGTGTGTGTGCATCCTTGGAGGCCGGCAAAAATCGACAGGAAGAAGGAAGCTCGGGTTCCAATCTAGCACCAAGGAGGAGAAGGCAATTGCAATACATTCTAGGAGGAAAAGGCCACTTTCTTGCATTCTAGGAGCATTCATCCCATTTTCTCCAATACAGATGGGTGTTTCTCATGACTTCTAATTTAGATACCTTGCTAGGTTTTGTGCTAATCATGCAAGAATAAACAAGTGAAAATATTGCTCTTTGATAATACTATGATTAAAGTAAAAATGGAACACAAGCGAAATTGCATGAAATGAATGGGTGAACTTGATTAAATGATATGATTGATGTTAGGATATTTTGATTTAATCTAGCATGCTAAACTGGAATAAATGCTTATCCCTGTAGAAGATTTGTGGTTGTGGGAAAAGTGCTGTTTTTAGAAGTCGTGTTTGTGTGGAAAATACTAATCGTAAGAATCTCTATATTATTAAGATTAGTTAGTAAATTATGCATGTTGTGATTGTTGTTAAATTAATTCTAAAGCTGTATGTTAGTTTTCGGGGAAATGAACATATTGTAATCTAAACCAAATTTTGTGTGTTAATCAAAAAGAAAGAAGAAATGATTCCAACTTTCGATTTCTTTGCTGATCAGTCGACCGGATAGGCATAGATAGTCGACTGTCCTAGATATTTAGTTCGTCGAGTTGTAATTCTCGCAGAACAGTCGACTGTATATGTTTAATAGTTGACTGCCCCGTTCATTTTATTTTCGAGTTTTTAATACACCGCAGAACAGCCGACTGGTCTTGTTAACAGCCGACTGCCCTGATCTTTTATTTTTGAGTTTTTAAATCTTTATAGAATAGCCGACTGGTTAAGTTTAACAGTCGACTGTCCCGACCATTTCTTGAGTCTTTTAATCTTTTGCTGAACAGTCGACTGACTATACTCCAAGGGTCGACTTGTCCAGACTATTTTGACGTCTCAGATTTTAAATTGCCTCGTGATAAAAATAAATATGCTGTTCGAAAGAACTTGAAAAAAAAAGAGATTTTGGAAAGAATGAAGATTGAATGTGACAAATTAGAAAAGTGAACTTTATTTGTCTTTTGCATGAAATTGTGTATGAAGTGAAATGAAATATCCTAATAAATTATGAAAGGTTTTATGAATATGAATGCTATGAACATGAAAAGGAAAAACTATTGTTAATCATGAAAAGAGAACTTATGAGTTTGAAAGGCTCATTCTTTGTATGATTGTGAATTGAAATTGAGAACTAGAGTGTAGCTAAGCCTCATACTGGCATTGAAAAGAAATGAATTGAAATGAAAAGACCAAGATTTGGGTCATGTTGAATAAATGGTTAAGACCGGTATAATGGAAAGGCTAACTCTAGAGAATTGATTTTGTTCATGATTCTAATAACCAATGACTAGATACATAGTAAGATGTGATGAAAGTAAGAGGAAAATACGAGTATGAGGGCCATCGGATTAGCGATGTGAGAGTGATTCACAGACTGCCTGCTTGATGCATCATGACATGGCGTGAGCACTACTCCGGAATTATCGTCCCAGTGGCGACGCTTGTGGGGTGTTTTGTGACTGCGGGTGGTGCCATCGTTCTATGGCAGAGGCTGAATTGTCCATAGTCTGCCTGCTTGATGCGTCATGTCAGTGCATGGGATTCCCCTCTAGACTGCCTGGACATGGGCTCGTAGATCATAGAACATCTAGGATACTTACCGTAGTTACCATAGTAGTTTAAGTCATGGCGAGGGATTGAACCCTATAAGATGAAGTACGATTAAGGACTTGCCCTCGGACCTATGTAGTATGGGATGCATAGAATCCGAACAAGTGCACATTAGTATCATATAACATAACAATTGTATTAAGGACTAAGTGCATAGCACAACACAACATCAATAGGATAGTCCCTTTAGCTTTGTTTGTGAACAATTTTGTGGTTTGCTAAGTATTGAGAATCGTTATACTGTTTTCGGTATAGAGAGGATGGCTGTGTATAATATTTCGTCAGTGAATGAACTGACACACCCATAGTTTTTCATACAGGGTAAAGATGCTTGACAAATTGAAGTATACATGCTGCTCAAAGATTGACTTAGATATTGTTTCATGTAAATTACTGTAAAATTGCTTCCGCTGTAATGATGTAAAAGTATAATGTAACTCTAATGTAAGAAATGTTTTTTATTTCCTTGTAAAATTGTACGAAAGAAGTGTAAAGATCCTGTGGAACTTCGAATTCAGGAGTATTTGGAATTCAGGGTGTTACAGCAGCAAACCCAATCAAGGAATCTGCAACCTCCCCTGCTTCCAAATCCACCACATCGGCCACTTCAATGGGAGGCAGTCACTTCTAACTCTAATCTCACTCAAACTACAACCCCTAGCGATGGAGGAATGGTGTTTAGGACCCCATTCAAAGTGGAATTTCCAATGTTTCATGAGGAGGATCCGACGGAGTGGATCTGCGGAGTAGAACAGTTCTTGGATTTTTATGAGATTCCAGCAAATCAGAAGTTGAAATATGCCTCTCTCAATTTAAGGGTAAAGGCATCGCAATGGTTTAGAAAGCACTTGAAACCTAGGATTCAGGAGGTTACTTGGTCGATTTTTCTGGAAGAATTGCTCACCAAGTTTGGGCCTACAGAATTCCAAGATTATGAAGGAATATTATCCAAATTGCAACAACGCAGAGACATCGAATCCTATATTCAAGAGATTGATAGAATCTCAAATTTCGTAGATGGATGGACGGAGTCGCACTACTTGAGCACTTTTATCAGTGGTTTGAGAGATGAGATTCGTTGGGATGTGAAATCGAAATGACCCAAGAATGTCAATGAAACTATGGGACTGGCAAGGGGGTATGAAGAAAAAAATTCTTGTTTGAGGAGGAATTATAGGAGTTCTTTCACTGTTAGGACCCCAAACCCATCATCTAAGCTGAGTTTCCAACCCAACTCTTTTCATAACACCCAATCTCCATCTATTAGTTCACCTAACTCTCCGAATGCTATCAACCATAATGTTAACAATCCTTCAATAGCATCTAATTTTGTTCCTAAGAGATTGAATCTACAGGAGATAAGGGAAGGAAGATCAAGAGGATTGTGTTTTAATTGCGATGAGAGGTATACTCCTGGTTATCTCTACAAAACACAAAAATTCTACTATCTGGAAGGTTTAGAGGAGGAGGAAGATGAGGTAGCTGATCTTGAAGTGAGGCAAGGTGAAGAGAGTAACTCAAAGATTCTGCAGGATTCTTTACAAGACTCAGAGTACCCTGAAATTTCATTCCACGCATTGGTTGGCAATCAAATATATCCCCATACTATGAGTGTCAAAGGAAAGGTGAATGGGAAGGAAGTATCCATTCTCATCGACTCCAGCTCAACCCACAATTACCTAGACCCCCACACAGCCGTAAGAGCTAACCTATCTGTCATGAAGGAGCCCCGTTATAAGGTCACTGTGGCTAATGGTGAGTGCATGTATAGTGAAGGCAAAGCTGCAGGAGTGAATTTTTTGGTACAAGGAGTTGAGCTTCAAGCTGACCTCTTGTTATTGCCCCTTGGCCCTGCGCAGATGGTCTTGGGAGTCCATTGGCTAAGATCTTTGGGTCCAGTAACCATGGACTTCTCCTTCATGACCTTGGAGTTTGGTAGGGAAGGACAAAGGAAGAGGTTGCAGGGAATTGTCGCAACTCAAATGCAACTTATGGATGCACATGAACTCTCTAAGATGAACCTGTATTCCTGTCAAGCATATATGATTCACATACAAGAATTTGAGCCTGAAGAGGAGGAAGGGAAAGCTATTGCCCAGATACATTCAATGCACACTGAGATGGATGAGATCCAACAGATCCTGCGTGATTATCCTGAAGTAATTGCTAAGAATCTCTCACTTCCACCTCATAGAGAAATTGATCACCACATTCCCTTAATCGCAGGTTCCCAGCCAGTGTGTATTAGACCATATCGACATTCCCATTATCACAAAAATGAGATTGAAAAACAAATTGTAGAAATGCTCTCATCTGGTTTCATCCGAAATAGTAGCAGCTCTTATGCGTCACCTGTGATTTTGGTGAAGAAGTCGGATGGTAACTGGCGACTCTGTGTCGACTACAGGGCACTGAATAATCAGAATATAAAGGCTAAGTTCCCAATTCCACTCATCGATGAGCTCTTAGATGAATTGAACGGTGCAAAGTACTTCTCCAAGATTGATTTGAAGTCGGGGTATCACCAAATTAGGGTGAGAGATTCTGACATTGCCAAGACTGCTTTTCGCACCCACCATGGACACTTTGAGTTTGTTGTTATGCCCTTTGGGCTCACCAATGCTCCGGCCACTTTTCAATGCCTCATGAATGAAATCTTCAAAGAGTGTCTACGCAAGTTTGTATTGGTATTCTTCGACGACATTTTGATCTATAGCTTTTCTTGGGAGAGCCATCTACTCCATATCTCTACTGCTTTGGTAGTGTTGAGCAAGAACAAATTGGTTGCAAAGGCAAGCAAATGCATTTTTGGCAAGAGAACTATAGGGTTTTTAGGCCATATAATCAGTGAGAATGGAGTTGATGTTGATCCAAAAAAATTCAAGCTGTGATGGAGTGGCCAGAGCCAAAAACAGTTAAGGAACTTAGAGGATTCTTGAGCTTGACTGGCTATTATCATAGATTTGTGAAGAATTATGGTGGAACAGCATCTCCTCTCACCCAACTCTTAAATAAGAATTCCTTCCAATGGTCTCCTGCCGCAATTGAAGCATTCAAAGCTTTTAAAGAAGCCATGACTACTACACCTGTGTTGAGAACACCTGATTTTTCCAAGCCATTTGTACTAGAGACGGATGCTTCACAATCTAGAATTGGGGCAGTTTTGATGCAGGAATCTCAACCTATGGCTTATATGAGTAAAGGTTTAAAAGGGAGGTTGCTTGTTCTTTCCACATATGAAAAGGAGGTCTTTGCAATTCTACATGCGGTAAAGCAATGGAGACAATATCTTTTGGGCAGTGAGTTCATCATAAGAACATATCAAAAGAGTATAAAATACATCTTAGATCAAAGGAGCAATACCGAGATACAAGAGAAGTGGTTGTGGAAGCTTTTGGGGTATAACTATACTGTGGAGTATAAGCGAGGAGTAGATAACTCTGCTTCTGATGGTTTGTCGAGAAGAGAGGGAGAGACTGACACTTGCTATGAGATCACATTTATTGTTCCGGAGTGGTTGGAAGACATTAAGAAAATGGTTAGAGAGGATCCTTACTTCTCTAAGGTGGAAGAGAAGCTGCGGGAGAGGACATTAAACCCAGATTGGTACAAGTTGGTTGGGGGGTTTGGTATTACAAAGGCAAAATCCTAGTGAGCCCACACTCAAATGTGAGACATTTGATATTCTTTGACAACCATTCTTCAAGCATGGGGGGGACACTCTGGCTTCCACAAGACCTTTCAGCGTCTAAAAAGGGATTTCAAATGGGAGGGAATGACTAGAGATGTAAAGCAGTGGATTAGGGAATGTTTGGTTTGTCAGAAAAGTAAAAATGAAACCATTCATCCTGCAGGATTACTACATCCACTCCCAATTCTAGATCGTGTGTGGGAGGATATATCCATGGATTTTATCGAGGGTCTACCCAAGAGCCAAGAGAAGAGTGTGATAATGGTGGTAGTTGATCGACTCACTAAATACTCTCACTTCATTAGGATTTCACATCCTTACTCAGCTCCTTCGATAGAACAAGTGTTCATAGATAACATCTATAAAATCCATGAAATGCCCAGGAGTATAGTGAGTGATCGAGACCCTATTTTTCTTAGTCGATTTTGGAAGGAATTTTTTAAGCTACAGAATTGCAAACTTCAACACTCAATAGCCTACCATCCTCAAAGCGATGGGCAAACGGAGATTGTGAACAAGGCATTAGAGTTATATTTGCGATGTTAACCCATAGACTGGGTGAAGTGGTTATCTTGGGTCGAATTTTGGTTTAATACCAATTGGCACTCATCAACTGGAGTATCTCCTTTCAAAGGAGTATATGGCAGATCACCACCATCGGTGCTGCAATATGTGAGAGGAACTGCGATCATGCCAACCTTGGAAGATGAGTTGTTGTCCAGGGACTCAATTTTGAAGTTGTTAAAAGACAACATGGCTCAAGCGCAGGATCGTATGAAGCATTTTGCGGATAAGAAGCATTCTGAGAGGGTTTTTGAGGTCAGGGATTTGGTGTTCCTGAAGATCCAACCTTACAAGCAAGTATCACTCCAGGGTTCTATACCACAGAAACTCAGCTCCAGATTTTTTGGTCCATATAGAGTTATTGAGAAGATCGAGGCTATTGCATATAGGCTACAGCTACCTGAAGGGGCACTAATGCATCCAGTCTTCCACGTCTCAAAGTGAAAGAAGTGTCATGGTAGTCACCAACCCAATCTGTCATCTGAAATTCCTATGTGGTGGGTAGAAGATGGGCAGGATGAGATTCCAGAGGAGGTGCTTGATCGGAGGGTGTTCAGAAAGTAAAATCGAGTGGGAATGGGGTTACTGATTAAGTGGAAAAATATGGGTTTAGAAAATGCCTCCTGGATTGACATTGACGCGGTTAGACGTAGGTTTCCAACCTTCGAACTTGGGGCAAGTTCGTTTTTAAGGGGGGAGGAGTTGTCAGGGACGACGGAGACTTCAAGAGTTCACCGGTGCCATGGATAGTAAGATCGTATAGGCGACACAAGCAGGGGGGCTGCTAATAGAGAATGGGTTAAAGTTGTTTAGTTTCAGAGTCTGTATCTGTTTTTTTTTAATGTATCTGTTTTTACGTGCGATGTGCACTATATGTTCAAATGGTCTGTTGGCGGGAAGTGAGCGGGAGGCGTGTGTGCACTTTGCGCGTATTTTGTAAGCGGTTCTGTAGTGCAACCGCTCACTTTTACCTCCTATAAAACTTGATTGTAAATCTTTGGCCAGATTATTAATAAAAATCCAATTTCTTCTTCCCCAAATCTTTCTCCCTCCTTCAACCCTAGTTCTTGAGCTTCAGCAATGGCGAGATCAAGGAACTATCGTAACCCGACTCTTGATATGAGGAGAGGTCGACGGTGCGTCGGTGAGGAGGTCGATGGTGCGTCGGTAAGGAGGTCGACGGTGCGCTGGGGTGAAGAGGTTGGCGGTTGAGGTGAGGAAATCGAAGATTAGGGTTAGAGATTGGATTGGGAAAGAGAGAGAGAGAAAGAGGGGTGTGAGGCGGCTGTAAATAGGGGTGGCCGATCATACCGGAATGATTCATCCAACCAGTTTTCCAACCGAACCAATCGATTCGGTACCGAAAAATTCGGTTATCAAAAGTATAGTACAGTACAACCGTACCGAGTTCTAAAATCCGGTTCGATTTCGGTATGAATATAGTTCAGTTGGTATTTTACCGTGCCGTACCGAATAAACTCTCCATCTTCCCCAAAATCTACTAATATGTAATATAGATAGAGAGCTTCAGAAGTTCATTCAATAATGACATAAAAAGAACCTTCTCTGCTTATTAACAAGGTTGATGCATTTTACAAATCAATTCACCTTCCTGTGACAAATATAATGTCGACTCAAAGAAAGACACTTATCCTTGGTTCTTTTTTTTCGTGAATTACAATGACAGACATATCTAAAATTTCAACCTGATACTGAAACAAGTTGAAGCAACAGGATGACAAGCCTGTTTCAGGTAGAATTGGTGATGAAACTTACAACCATGAGTGGCCACATTGACTAAATGCCCTTGCTTACAATAAAGCAAGAGAGCATTTAGAGCTTACATTATCAACAAGACAAGGAATTTATATACAATACTACAACATTCTTGTTTTTTCGTCCAGGACCTCTTACAATTAGGCTATATACTCTTATACTTGTATCCAAAAATAAGTTAGGATTATACTCTAACCTATTACTTTCTGGCTCAAACAAAATTCCTAAAATTTATTATGAATTTACAACTAAAATGGTTAGCTTTGATTTTGAATTGTGATTTTTGAAAAATAAATATACAATTACTGAATTATGTTTATGTGCATTGAAAGAAAATAAAAATAATTATCAAGACATAATTTTCAAAGTTTCACAATTTTAAATAATAGTCCTAGAACGAAGAGGAAAGGGTTTGCAGTAGATATCAACAGACACATAAATATTGGTAGCAATAATTAAAAACTGAATAAGATAACACGTGCAGATCATGTACTAAATAATCAAAATTTCGAACCGAACCGTGCAGATCATGTGGTAAGGTATTTGTTGGATCATATTTGTATAACACCAATACCAAATCGTACCAACCGAAGTAGTCGGTATACCGAACTTTTTGGTTGGTAACGGTTTGCATATTTTCAAACCGAACTAGTTTGGTATGCTAATGGTACAATGTCAAAAAGTTCAGTACCGTACCGAGCCCACCCTAGATGTAAATGAAAAGAAACGGAGAAGATTATTGGGTCGGCCTTGTTACAGCTGAAAAAAAATTCAAAAAAGTTATAACGGTATCCAAACGTGTCCCTGACGTGTCCACCACTTATTCGAAGAGTACCCGTTAATTTTTTTAATTTTTTTAATTAAATTCACCGGATACGTACCGAATACGTATCCTATGAGTATCCTATATATATTGTGTCTGATACGTTTAAAATACTTGGTACGTAACCCGTGGAGAGTATCCATGCTTGATGCGGTTTGTTTTTGGGGTGTGGGGGCAACAGGTGTGAGTTCTTGTAATTTGTATGGTGGAAGATACGGTATTGACGTGGGTCCGATCCTCGACTGTAGGACCGGCTTGGGAGTAGCAGCAGTGAGGTAGAGGTCGAATGCTCGGCTTGGATCTTTGAGGCTCGGCTCGGTCTTTTGTACCTGCACACTGCCTAGAAACACCGGGAGAAGTTCCGGCGACAGACCCTCCGACGATCTAGCCAGTCACTGAGAAAGTAACAGTAGCTAGGGTTCAAGTGGGAAAGAGTTGATTACCTTCCAAAGTGAGGAGGGGGTTGGGTATTTATAGGTAGGGGTAAATGGATCTGGAACCCTAACGGGCCAGGTCGGACTCGTTTACCTGTAAGCCTGAACTGGTTAAGGCCCGTTGGACTTCAGTTGACCTGATGATCATGGAGGAGCAGATATAGAGGGGATCTGATGGCCCTAATGGGGCCACATCATCTATACCATATCAGGAGCCCCCCATTCTTGGAGGGCTATGTAAACCAGCCGTGGAGTAGTAGTTTTCTCTGTGGAAAGAGCGAAGGGAAGTATTTGGCGAAGATGAGTTGTTGAGTTCCTGAAGAGTGACTTGAGTCGGCACCGAGCTAATCACAATATAGTCTATGCCGAGGAACAAGCATGAAGGGCCGAGCGCCGAGCGCCGAGCGCCGAGTGCCGAGCGCCGAGCGCCGAGCCTAGCAGTACTTTGAAAAAGCTAATGGGTGGTTTGGAGTCAGTGCCAAGCACAGAGACCGGAGTGCCGATCCCCGAGCACTGAGCCCGGAGGGCCGAGCCTCGAGTGCCGAGCTTTGTGGCTAGGAGTTAGTGCCGAGCACCGAGCCCGGTGTGCCGAGCCCCGATCTCCGAGCTCGGATGGCCGAGCCTAGGCAAGATTGAGAAAGCCAGTGGGTGTCTTAGAGTCAATATCGACCGCCGAGCTTAGACAAGACTGTGAGAAAGCCAGTAGGTGGCTAAGAGTCAGTGCCGAGCGCCGAGCCTGGGCAAGACTGTCAGAAAGCCAGTGGGTGACTTGGAGTCAATGCCGAGCGCCGAGCCCGGAGTGCCAAGCCCGATCGCCGAGTGCCGAGCCCGGAGGGTCGAGCCTGGGCAAGACTGTGTGAAAGCCAGTGGGTGGGTAGGAGTCAGTGCCGAGTGCCGAACCCGGACGGGGTCGAAGAGTCCTCACAAGCCATAGTTTACAAAACCATCAAGTTGGTGATTGTCCATGTTATATGTTGGTTATTCATTATCAATGTGATCAACGTGGTGCACATATTGTTGAGTTAACCTAGCTAATCTCCAACATAATTAGAGTCTAACCTGGCTCTGATACCACTAAAAACCCTGTCACGCCCTGCTTCCCGAAATACGAGAATACGAGCACATGATTGAGGCCCAGCGAATGATGCGAATCCATTCATAAGCTGTAAAGGTAACTCAACAATAGAACAATAATAACCACGCAAGCATGTATAATCACAGACAGGATAATAATAAACTAAGAAACAGTTCATAACCAATAACTGGAAAGAAACATAGTTACGGGTCAAACATGCCCGGATTACAATAAAAGTACATGAATAAAACATGAACTAAAGTAATATGAAAATAAACAAGACTAAAATACTTGATCAGCAACACCTTCTAGTAACTCTCTATCCAGGCCTGCAAGTACATTATTACAAAAAAAAGAAACAAGAAAATACCCATTAATGCAAGTCACAGGCCGCAAGTAGAACAAGCTAATTGGACAAGTATAAAACGAAACAAGAAGAAGGAAAAATATCATGGACTCAAGAATCATGTAATAGGAGAAATACAACATGTAAACAGGATCATGAACAAGACATGCATGTAAACAAGTAAGCAAGTAAATAAGACAACATGAATATGTACATGTAATTGGATCATGCAAGTGCACGTGTTAATCTCATGTCTTTTATTAACCTAACTAGTGCAGCATCATGCGTCCCATACCACATGTTTGATACACGCAATCAAGTGAACATTTAGACTTAGTGGTGGATTCTGTAGGTCACGTACTCAGAAAAACATATAAATTGTATCTTGTATCGAGATACATGCAATGTGGAACATGTAGAGTGTGAACATGTAACATGAACATGTAAACTTGTAATTCGCAAACTTGCAACCTGTAACTTGCAACTTGCATCAGGAAACCACGAGCTCTCGTCCGAGTATACTCTTCTATATTGTCCACTACTAGATCTTTACCCTTATACCATGGCTTGTTACTTTTATTAATTTTAATCAACAATAATAAGATATCATATTTAAACTACTATCACGGGTAAAACAATCCTGCACATAATCATGTATAATCCTAAGAGTACATGTGTCTGTATCGATCGTGTTCATGTAATGCATATGATCATGTAGAAATATGGGATCAACAGATTTTGTATAGCAATAGATTTCAAGCCCAAATTGATGAATACGAATTAGAATTTGTAACGGAAAGTTAATGAATATACTTGCGGTATTTTTCAAAGAAAGTATGTATGAGAACAAATGAGTTGTACAAGAGGATACTTACCTGTTAACCGATGACAATGATACCAAATACAAGAATAACAGGATCAGAATCCCAGGCAGCAAAGCACGTGCAAGATACATGGCAGCAACTACACAACAGCAAATAGCAACCAAGTAGCAAGCACACACCGGATCCAAGGCAGAACACCAAACAACAATACAACCCAACCCTTCTCCAAAACAGCAAACACCGAACACAATCCCCTACCCCACAACAGCCAAACAGCAACCATGTTCTCCTTCTTCCTAAAATACGATAGAGAGAGAGAGAGAGAGAGAGAGAGAGCGATGGCAGGAGAGAGAGCTACGACTGCGGCGATGGGTGGCACGACTGGAGGATGGATCGATGGTGGGAGGCTCTAGCGGTGAGAGCGAGCAACTTTCGAAAATAGGTGTGGCCATCGGTGGGGATTCGGTGTTTAACTGAGACGAGGGGGTGGGTTGCGAGGATGCAGAGGTCCAGCAGCTCGATGAGGCACAGGGGATGGCAGAGACTGAGGAGCAATCGAGGGGTCGATGGTGAGCATGAGGGGTTCAATTGCGGTGCTTGAGCAGGAGGAGGAAGACGACGGAGCGCGAGGACTCGACTGGCTGTGAGAGAGTCGACAAGGAAAGGGGGTTGCAAAGCGGCGGCACTCGGGTGGTCGAGGGGCTGGAGGAAGATGACGAGTCGAGTGGTCGAGGGGCCCAGCAGCAATGGCAACGCGCGCGGAGATGGAGCCAGAGGAAGACGAGGGCTGAGGGGAATTGTAACACCTGCTATTTTAAAAATCCCATAATAATTAAATTATTTGTATGATATGGATTATTATGTATTGTTTGGGTCAATTTATTTTATTGTAGTTTATACATATGGTGGAGTGAGTTTTACTGAATTAAAAGAGGGTTAATGAGAAGTTTTGGGGTACCAAAATAATCAAATGGTCTTTGGGGGCTTAAATGAATGACCCCCCCCCCCCCCTCCCCCCTCTCCAATCCCTCTCCTTCCTTCTTTCTTCTGCAGATTGAAACGATCGACTGAAACCCAACTTTCAGCCAAAATTTCCCCACGCCAAATCCTCTTCATTTCTTCAGAAATTTTCAACTAAATCGTGGAGTAAGCTAATTGAAGGGTTCTCTACATCATGGTGGCATCAATTTGAAGAAAAATCCATGGGAAGATATACCCAATTTTATTTGGTTTGTTTAAAATTATATGCTTTACTTTCTATTGGATAGAAACATTGTAATAGGGTAAATAGAAGGTGTAAGGTATTATAGAAGCAGAAATTTAATGAGATGTTGGGAGGAAATGCAAGTTATAGGAGAATTAGGGTTTTGGCTTTAGAATTGAAAGAAATCAAGTTGATAATTTATTAGTAATGGATGGTAGAAATTGTAGGTGATTATGGAAAATAATTTAGAATAATTTCTGTTGATTTTTATATAGGCATAAAGCCTAGTTAGAAAATTGGAATTGGTTTAGATATTCTTAGCACTAATTGGTTTTGAAATATTATAATAGGGAGTGGAGGCGACTTTAAGCGAGTAGCAGAGAAGCTGTGCATCGAGACTTCACATTTCATCAAGTGAGTATGATTTTATTTACGTATCTGATGTTTTAATAAAATTTTAGAATGATTTGAATTGTTGGTAAGAAGTAGGGATAAGGTGTATTGGGATAAAGTGTATTGGTATAAGGTGTATGTATATGTGGGAATTAGTACTCGGTGTTGGTGTGAAAATATGATGATTAAATACTCGTCTACTCTGTGTGTTGGTATAAATTTATAGATGATTGATTAGTTATGTATACGGGGATGTGATATATTTATATAATGATATCGATATACTAGGTTTGCCCGTTGACACGTGCCTACGGCACGTCTTCGGAACGGTGCACCTGGTTTGATTATATAAAATTGTTTTGGAGGTCCAGGAAATTAATTGAACTAGCAAACATATTATATGAGGAAGCAGTATATCTACCTTTAAGCTCAACCATTGCCTTCTTAATCATTAGCTTGAACTTACCTGAAATGCATATAGTTTGTTAGAAACACTGCATAATATTTTTTTTTAACTTCAGCATCACTTTTAGATGCTTGTAATAGTTATGCAAGGGCATTATCATATAGGTTTTATAGAACTTACTCTAATCCCACAACCACTATGAGCATGTCTAAATACAATTGTAACGCAAGTGTAGCTGTGAAGGTATCTACAATACCAATAATCTAAATATTTGTTTGTCTGAGACTCAGTTTGCAATTGAAATACCTCTTATTATTATTTCAGCCAAAATGAAATACATGAAGTTCTCAAAACTCTAAACCAAGTTAATCATTTCTTTTATCTCCACTTTGTCTCCCCATTGCACCTTTATAAAAAAATCAAAATGGATAAATAACAAATTTACTTCAGCTGTCTTTTTTGAGTACAGAGTTTGCACCCTTCACTGGTAAACTCCAGTCATCCCAATCCTATATATCCAAACATACACTAAAAGTTCTTATATGTTTTGTTGTCCATGATTTCTAATAACCAGTGAAGGGAACATTTCACGATAGTATTTTCACTTGTATTAAAGAAATTAATGTTGCATATTTGCCAAGTTATTTTAGGTTGCTAGTCAGCTTACATGTCCTACTATGGTTTGGAAGCCCAAATGAGGCCACCAAATAATCCATCTCTCACTTGCGTACACCTTAAATCAAAATCAATAAAAAACTCATCAAATAAATAAAACAGTCATACCTCTCTGAACTTAGATCCCATGCACACACAAAATTTGAGTCAGCAAAAAACTGAGTAATCTCCTGCACAAACAAAATTAAAAATTAGAAAGAGAATTTGGTTAATGAGATGAAATTGGAGTCGTCGCATCACATATAGAGACTCTTGTTTCGGTGGAGGGGAGTCGCCGATACGGAATCAGCAGCGGATCAGATAACGGCGACGCCCTCTTGATTGGGGTTCGACATGGGTGATTTGGATTTTAAATTTCTTTTTTTTATTTTTAAAAATTATAATTTGTAAAAATTTTTAATTTTTAATTTTTATTTCTTTGTTAAAAAAATATTAAATTTTTTTATAATTTTTCTAACTTTTAATATTCTTTTTATTTTTTGAATTATTTTTAAAGTTTTCAAAGTTTTAGTTTTTTCAATTTTTTCAATTTTTTAAAATTTTTATAAATTTTAAATTTTAAATTTTAAATTTTAAATTTTAAATTTTAAATTTTAAATTTTAAATTTTAAATTTTAAATTTTAAATTTTAAATTTTAAATTTTAAATTTTAAATTTTAAATTTTAAATTTTAAATTTTAAATTTTAAATTTTAAATTTTTTAAATTTAAATTTTTAAAATTTTTAATTTTTAAAGTTTTTTAAAAATTTAAAAATTTAAAAGTTTTAAATAAAAATTTTTAAATTTTTTACAATTTTTTGATTTTTTTTAAGTTTTTAAATTTTAATTTTTTTAGTTTTTTTATTTTTGAATTTTAAAAAAAAAATTCTGAATTCTTTGAATAGGAGAGAGAGAGAGAAAAAAGAGAGAGAGAGAGAGAAATAATTAAATAAGTAAAGGAGTTGTTTTGTGTAGGGGGGATTTGAATTTGAGTTTTGGGGGAAAACTTTTGGGGGAGGGGAGGGGGGGGAATGTGTTTTGTGAGATTAGATTTGGGCCTTTGATTTTTAAGGGATTGAAGGATAGCCACTTGATAGCTTTCTTTGTGTTTTATTATATAGATGGTGAGTATGATTGTAACTCCTGTTTTCCATTTTGTGTATTTTTGGATGTATTTTTTTTCTTTTGGGTTTTTATTCTCATTGTATCTCTTCTTGGACCGTATATTGGATCTCTATTTTTGATATATTCATTTGTTTGTTTTCTCATGTTTTATTTGATCGTCTTGATTCAATTGTCTTTTATTTCGTCTCTGTTGATCGAGCTTGTGTTTCTTTGATCCTCATTATTTTGAGTGTTTGTGCCGTATTTTAATTATTCGTTTGTGCCCATATCTTTTGTTGTCGCTGAATCTGGAGTGGGGGCAAACAGATGGAATTTGTAGATTCTTAGGAAAACTGAATAGCAAACCTATTTACCTGTTCCGCCGGGGTCTGACCGTCGCTCCCGCCGTACACCCGCAAAAAGTGCGAGACACCGGGGTTGTTCCCGACGACGCACCCTCCGATGCTCAAGTCAGTAAACAGGGGGATTATGAAAGAGCGTAAAAACGGGTGAAAGATTGATTACCTCTTAATGGAGATGGATGGAGGGTATTTATAGGCGCCGCTGGGATCAGATTAGGAATGTAATCCCTGTGGTTAGATAAGGAATGTAATCCCTGATCCCCAGTGAAAGGATATATATGAATCAAGGCCGTTGATTAGGATTAATCAGAAACCCTAATTCTGTCCTTTCTGGACCGAGTTTATTGCGGGTTGAAACCCGCACCCAGCTGAGGTGGATCCGTTCGCGGGTTTATGGGTCTCTGAGGAGGAGAACCAGTACCCGCTTCAGACCCATTGGAAGGTGAAATTACCATTTTACCCCTAGGCTTTAAGATTCGTTCCTGATTTGGACGGTTCCAATTTAACCCCATTTTTTAGCCATATCACGAGCCCCCCACTCCCAAAGACTGAACTTGATCAGCCTTTGAGGAGTAGTTTTACTGTTTTAATGGCTGGCGGAGTTGTATCGGAGTCCAAATGGAATGTTTCGAATCTCCGCGGGGGGTAGTATGGTGATTTTCTAGGTTAGTTGAGTGCTCTGAGTTGCTTTTGAACTCTTCTGGATGTTTGGTGATTTTTATTTATTTTTTCGGAATATTTACTTAATTTTTGCGAAGTGTCGATTCGTCGTTCGGGGGTCTTAATAAATGGTCCTAGGCAATAATTATTCACTCGGGGGTCCAAAAATATTTCCCCGATTTTATAATTATTTTCTAGGATTTTTAATTAATTTTCCCGAATTTTTAATCATTTTTTCGTAATTTTTTAAGTAAATAAAACGATTTTAATAAATAAAATACTGAATTATTGCGTGGTGCGATCTGAACCGTTGATCTCGAGCGAATGCGGAATCCTAGAAGATCGAACAGACGGAGTCGCTCGGCAGCATTTTTCTCGCTTTCGTGGGTCGGATGGGCACTCGCTCGGAATCCGAGCGAAGTGGCCCGGCTCGTCTTCCGCGCAAGTGGCTCGGATCGCTAGTCGCTCGGCTCGGAATACCGAGCGACGTGGAGCAATCTGAGCCGTTGGATCTTGATGCGAATCTTGAGACTGGCACGGTTCCTAAGAAAACACTATCTTGTCGTTTAGTGGACGTGGCGCAATCTGGATCGTCCATCATTTGAGGCGCGAATTTCGTGATGATCCAGCGGTCGGTGTCGCTCGGCCGCAATTTTCTTCACTTTCGAGGGTCGGATTGGCACTTGCTCGGATTCCGAGTGAAGTGGCTCGGCTCGTCTTCCGCGCAAGTGGCTCGGATCGCTAGTCGCTCGGCTCGGAATACCGAGTGACGTGGAGCAATCTGAGCCGTTGGATCTTTGACGCGAAACTTGAGGAGAAAGTCGTTTTTCTCCATTTCGTAGCTCAGATTGGCCCTTCCTCGGAATCCGAGCGATGTAGCTCGGATCGCCTGTCGCTCGGTTGTTGGATCCGAGGGACGTGGGGTGATCTCTGCCGTCTAATCTTGGCGCGAATCTTGATGCGGGCTCAGTTTCCAAGAAAACACTATCTTGTTGTGTAGTGGTGCTGGCGAGATCTGAGCCGTCTGATCGAAATCTAGCGCGAATCTTGAGGAGAAAGTCGTTTTTCTCCATTTTGTAGCTCGGATTGGCACTTGCTCGAAATCCGAGCGATGTAGCTCGGATCGCCTGTCGCTCGGCTGTTGGATCCGAGGGACGTGGGGCGATCTCTGCCGTCTGATCTTGGCACGAATCTCGATGCGGGCTCAGTTTCCAAGAAAACACTATCTTGTCGTGTAGTGGCGCTGACGAGATCTGAGCCGTCTGATCAAAATCTAGCGCGAATCTTGAGGAGAAAGTTGTTTTTCTCCATTTCGTAGCTCGGATTGGCACTTGCTCGGAATCTGAGCGATGTAGCTCGGATCGCCTGTCGCTCGGCTGTTGGATTCGAGGGACATGGGGCGGTCTCTGCCATTGGATGTGTGTGCCGAGCTGCTTTACTTAGGTTGAAACCTTGCTCCCTTTCCCATCAGTCGTGTCTCTTTATTACTTAGTCGTTTGGGCTTTCGTAACGGTCCAAGGGAGGCCCAAAAGTCGCGCCCTTACGTTACAAAGCCCAAGAGGCACCGTTTTTACTATAAGTTTTCACCCTCCCCTCAACACTTCACCTCATTTCTCACTTTCACTTTCTCACTCTTGATTTTTACTCGCAAGCGAAGTTTTTAGCTCTCGAGCGGCGCTGCTAGCTGTCGTGGCCAGGCATTTTAATCTCCGGCGATCTTTCCGGCCGTAATAGTCACCTCAAGGTCAGTATCTATCCCCATCTTTTAAAAATGGTTAAGATTTCTTCCACGGACGAGACCCCCTCCTCGGGTGCTGGCGTAGGCCGAGAAGTCAGGCCGAGCAAAGACAAAGGGAAGAGAGTCATGGAGCCGATCGAAGAGACTTTGGTCCGACCGAACGAAGAAGGGGAGATTGCCGAGCCTCTACAGGAGGTTGAGGTCCGTTCGTCCAAGGGCAAGGGTGTGGAGACGATCATTGAACATCCGAAGATGGCGGGGGAGCTGGGTCTGCTGCCGATTGTTCTGTCAAGCGTCGGCGGTGTTCGGAGCTATTCTGAAGAGTTACTGGAGAAGGTGACAAGGGCACCACCAAGTCAGTCGAAGAGAATGAGCCGATGGAAGTATCCGAGGTGGACCATATTTCTTCGGTCCTAACCGAGGCGGATCTGCATCGGATCCGGAGCGGTTTCCAAATTCCGGCAGAGTACGGACTTCTGCTCCCGGGCCCCGGCTTCCGAGCGTGCACCTCGTCCTCGGCTGATGTTTGCATTTTTCCGGCCGACTCACTGAGTGCTGGACTACGTTTGCCGCTGCACCCCTTTGTGGTCGAGGTGTTGCAGTGGTACGGCTTGTGTCCTGCTCAGCTGATGCTGAATACTTGGCGGCATGTGATGGCATTCGTTCTCCAGTGTCAGGAGGTCGGCGCCAAGCCAAATATGTGATGGAACTGCGATGATTTCCAGGACCACGGATTGGTGTGCATATCGATCATAAAAGCTTAAAAGATTTAATACGTGATCTAACCCTTTATAGCGAAATCTAGGGTTCACGAATTATACCTGCGATGAGAAAAAGACGATAGTTTCTAGCAACCTCGAGCCGTCAGCGACCCCAAGATCTTCTGCACGTATTCCTTCCTCGGGTTGGACGTCGTGTGGGCGACGGTCTACCAACCTTTCTTCTCCTTGGCTGTCCTCTCTTTCTCTCCTTACGTGAATCACGAATTTAGAGAAAACTTCTTATCTCTGATAATGATATGACGGCCAGTGAATAGAGGATATATATATAAGGCTACGGCAGGGACCATGAAGAGAAATTAGGGTTAGGTCTCCTAATGAATCTGGGTATCCCATGTTCAGCCCGAACACACAACCCAGGTCCATTAACAATAGCTCGGTCCACTAAAGAGCTATTATTGCACTACCTTCCTAATCCCAAATTATATTTATGGGCTCCTTTTATTATATGCTCGTTCAGCTCCCCATGTTAAGATATCGAATGTCCGTCGATCAAATTAAGTTACTGACAACTATATTGATCAACATCTTTTATCCTTAAGTAGTACCACTCAACTTTATTTGTCATGTCGGATGTAATCCACCTGCAGGATTTACATGACAATCCTTATGAGCTCCTTAAGGGGACATCATCAACCCGACGTATCGGGACACAGATTTCTTTTACAATCAACAGCCCATCATACATACAATGCTATTACCCAATTCATAGAGGTTGTTGATCCATAATGAATCTCACTCTTTTACGAGTCAAAGTATATACATGTCTGTTAATATTTCTGGATTAAGAGCATAAGCATCCATAATAACAGAGGTGTTTGTTCTCTTTTGTAGTCAGTACAAAGAGAACAACCTCAAGTGGTCATGTTCAATACACACAAAGTGTACTAGTGTAAACCTATAGTCAAGATAGACTAATACCAGATTACACTACAACCTTTCCAATGGATTGTCCAAGTCCGTCTAGGTTGTGAACTATTTATATATTCCATAGGGAACTGATTATATGATCTTCTGTGTGTCTCCTTACACCATATTATCAACCTTATAGAATATTATATACTTGCATTAATATTATAATAAACACAATATGCAAACATATGCCCATATGATTCTCATTCAAAAAAATAAGGAAATAAAGTTAATACAAAAGTGATGCTTTCAGTATAGAACCCTAACAATATGTTCATTCTACGGAGCCTCTATCGACCTTGTCAACCGAGCAAGAACGAGTAACGATATTACCTCTCGCCGAGGAGGGGCGTGAAGTTGATCGAAAACCAGGATTCGATCAAGCATTGGAAGGAAAAGTACTTCCTCATCCGAGCTCTCGAGCCGTGGCAGATACTGACGGTGTGGTTAAAGGATGGTCTTTCGAAGCGGGCGAAGAAAGAGCCCGTGCTCAGCAACGAGGAGGCGGATCTCGTGGAGAAGTTGCTCGCTCTTCCGATGCTTAGTTGGAAGGATATTACGGAGGAGGCACTGTTCCGAGGGGGTCTCAGTCTGATCAACCCCAGTACGATTCTTTTATTCTGTTTTTGCTTTTGAAGTTTTTGAAAACTTTTCTAACTTTTTCAGCTCGGTTTGTGCAGAGTCCTCCGGCATGGATTACAAAGCTCTGATGGCGAAGGGCCGAGCGTCAAGGGAGGAGGAGACGAGGAAAAGGAAGAGGGCCGCGCCCGGACCCCAAGCCGGCCGAACGCCCAAAGTATCCTCTGTTTCTCCGAGCCCCAAACGTCCGGTGATCGAGGTTGCTAAGACCGAGGCCGAGCAAGGCCCAATCTCGCCGACCGTCTTACCTGCTTCGGGTGTGCCGACCCCGCCTCCGCAGACAAATGCTCCAGGATTTTCTAGCGGAGCGTTTAACATCGGCGCGCTGATGGCGTTCGAGGTTCCGCCGCTCACTGCTGATGCCGAGCGGATTTTGATGGAGGAGCACAAGGGCATCTTCGTCCCCGACTGGAGGGTGATGAAGGTTGACGGGTTCTTGGGGGACGGAAATATTTGTATGCAGGCGGTGAAACACCTGCCGACCCCCAAGGACCGAGCGGCGTTGAAGGCTCGTGAGGTTGGGGATGCGGCGATGCAGATCGCTCGGAATACTATGTCGGTAAGTATGAATCATGCTTTTTGAGAATTTCTCTAAGTTTTTGCGCTCGTCCCTTACAATTTCTTACCTTGCCTGTAGACCCTCTGCCACTTCAACTACTTGCTCGAGGAGTTCGAGATCAAGGAGAAGGAGATGACCGTTCTGAATGACCGTGAACGGTCAGAACGGTCCAAAGCGGTGAAGGAGCTGGAGGCCGAGTAGCTGCGCTCTTCTTCGCTTGAGGCCGAAGTTGCAAACTTGAAGGCTCAGCTTGCCGAGGCGCAGAGGATCTCGGCCGCCGAGGCTTCCAAGGTCGAGGCCATCGAGAAGGAGAGGGCTCGGCTCGAAGGGGAGCTGTCTGAAGCTCGGAAGGCGACCGAGGAAGCCCTGAGCGAGCAAGAAGCGAAGGTGGCGGCTGTGGAGAAGGCCGTCTGGGAGGAGGCCGAAGCCCATATGCTGACGAACATGGAGGAGGCTTATGGGCGAGCCCTGAAGCACATCGTCGCTCGGAACCCCGCGTTTGATGTCTCAGACTATTACTTCTACGACTCCGTGGAGGGCGAGGAGGAGCTGCCTTTGCCCGTGCTCGCGACAAAGCCGGGGGGCGAAGGTACCAAGGGCGACGATGGTGCCGACCGTGCCATCGAGAGCGTGCTGAGCGATGACAAGGTCGACTCTTGACTTTGTCGTCTTCTTCTCTGTTTTCTTTTCTTCTTCTTTTTTGAAACGCCTAACTGCGGACTAGCCACCGCCTTTTGTAAACTCTTGGATTTGAATGAAAATTTTTGTGGGGTTTTGATTGAGGATTATGAAACTTTTACAAAAATGTTCAACTCTTTTTGCTCGGATTGTGCCCCTTAGTGTCGAAGATTTCTTTTGATATTCCTCCACTTTTCAGGTTGAGTTTGGTCCAATTACTGAAGTCTCCTACCTCCGCTTTGAGTTAGAGAAAATGAAGAAGGCTCTTTCTCGCAATCGGAACAAGTCGTTTTATGACTTTTTGACTTTCGAAGAAACCAAAGCAATGGCGAGAGGGTATTTAAGCGAGTTAAGGCAACTGCGGAAGCAGACGCGAAAGACGCCTTTCGAAGGCGAGGTAGAGTTGATCCGTAAGGGTCTCTTCGATGTTGAAGCGAGAAACAGTGAACTGCTGGCGGAGATTTGTCAATTGGAGGTAACAGTAAAAGAACACTCAGCCGAAGAAGAGGAGTTAGTTTCCCACAGACGGCGCCAATCTGTTGCTGCTGAATCTGGTGTGGGGGCAAACAGATGGAATTTGTAGATTCTTAGGAAAATTGAATAGCAAACCTATTTACCTGTTCCGCCGGGGTCTGACCGTCACCCCCGCCGTACACCTACAAAAAGTGCGAGACACCGGGGTTGTTCCCGGCGACACACCCTCCGACGCTCAAGTCAGTAATCAGGGGGATTATGAAAGAGCGTAAAAACGGGTGAAAGATTGATTACCTCTTAATGGAGATGGATGGGGGATATTTATAGGCGCCGCTGGGATCAGATTAGGAATGTAATCCCTGTGGTTAGATAAGGAATGTAATCCCTAATCCCCAGTGAAAGGATAGATATGAATCAGGGCCGTTGATTAGGATTATCAGAAACCCTAATTCTCTATCCTTTCTGGACCGGGTTTATTGTGGGTTGAAACCCGCACCCAGCTGAGGTGGATCCGTTCGCGGGTTTATGGGTCTCTGAGGAGGAGAACCAGTACCTGCTTCAGACCCATTGTAAGGTGAAATTACCATTTTACCACTAGGCTTTAAGATTCGTTCCTGATTTGGACGGTTCCAATTTAACCCCATTTTTTATCCATATCATCTTTATTTTTGGATCACTATATTTATTTTATTTTGATTTATTCTAACCCAAAACCTAATTTAAATCCTATTCAAAACCAAATACTCCAATACCCCCATATCCTGATCCACCTGACTACCCAAACCCATTAACTATACCTTAAAGCCCTGTTACCTAACTCAACCCACACCCGAATTACCCAATACCCGTTAGCCACTCCACTTAATCTCTAACCCTATTATATTTGCTGATATATATACACTACCCCTTATATCTCCTGTTCATCATCCCTAAAAACCCAACAGCTGTCTATACCCTTTTACTATTTCATCACTAATTCAACCCATCTCTCAACCCTAACCTTGCACTCCCATCCTACTGTCCCGCTCATCTCTCATCCTTGCCACCCCGTGCTCCTCCGCCTCTCCCACCTTCCTGTCGCGTCATCGCTTCGACGCCGACAGCCTGAAGCCCACAGCAGCGACGGTCGGTGCACCGATCCCCTGTGCGCCCTCCCTTTTGTCAGGACGCCAGCTAGCTAGCGACGCCGACTAGCTCCTACGGTGCCTCCCTGAGTGCACAGCTCGAAGCCGCTGATTGCAGCAGTCCCGACGCCCTAGGCCGCCGTATGCCATTCTCCCATGCTCTCGCTATGTGTTGTTCCTCCGACAACAGCAGCAGCAAGTGCTGCTGCTTCTCCCTCTCGTCTCTTGTTTGCACGTGCAAGAGTTTGCACTTGTAAGCGTGTGATCTCGGGTTTTGTTCATGTATTCGTTCGTGGGTTCGTTCGTCGTTCGATCGTGTTGGTCTCCTGGGAAACCGTTCCCGTTAGTCTTGATCGTTGCATCGTTTCCATCGTTGGTTAAGGCAAGTAACTTGTATTCTTTTCTTTGTGTAATACAAATACTAAATACCACCTGTAGTGTAATTATATTCTAGAGACAATTCTTGTGTACAAAACTTCTATTATATCTCATCTCTATTGTGTTGACCCACCCGTAGTTATCTCATAACACACATGACATGAAACAACTTAAGGATGACCAATTCTTGATGTATACATGCATGCTATTCTTATGATATCATGTGCTTGGTTGTGTTATTTGTAATATACTTGTTGTAGACGTGTTAAATACCCTATACCATGTTGTTTGGACATCTAGTGCACCATATTTCATGTTTGGTTATGATTTGGACAAATTTCGTATGATCTATGTTGATTTGTGCATAAGGGATATTTATATATTTTCTATTACCCCGATATTGTTCAGTATTTTAGACCATATTAAGGTCAGTATATTAAAACTATTTGTGAATATGAATTGTAGAGAAGTCTGCCTACTTTAAAGATTTTCTGACAGATCTCAGTTTCGTTTTATGAGCCGTGAGTTATGACTGTTTTACTACAGAGGTGTAGAAAGAGTCCAAATTATGCTTTCTATGATTTCGGTAGAGTAATCTATTTTTATTCTGGTGTTAAAAGTATTATTTTGATCCTTATTTTGCTCAATACATCTAGACTTGTTTTGATTAACCCTGAATTTTTATGAATTTAATTGATGAATTTTACAAACTATTTTATGCTTGCAAATAAAAACTACACATGCAGGATTTTCTTACTTTTCAGTATAGAACCTAAGTTTCGACCTGATTCTTCTTGCTGTTTGTAAAATCATTGTGAATATGAAAGTTAGCCTACTGTGTCTATTTTATCACCATTTTTACGGATTTGGATTTGGATTGATATTTTATGAGATATTGTTGTTTTGGTACTGCAATGTTTAAAATTTCAGATTTACAAAACTATTGTATCTTGGTGTTTTCTGATTTTAATTGACTAAACTAATTATTTTGAAAAATTATGAAATTATTCTCGATGATACTAGATATACTAGGGAATACCCTAGATTTTTCATGAATTTAATCGGTGTGTTTTTATGCTGTTTTGCTGCTCTTGAATACAATCTTCTGATTTCTGGTTGAACACATTTTCTGAATTCGATTCAGTTTTGAGCTTCATTTTTGTGAATTACCTTATGACTTATATATACTCGCTGGATTCAGCTGGAAGTATAATTTTTAGATTTTCTGACAGATCCAGATTTGTATGTTTATGGCAACGGCAATCCATATTTTAGTGTAGTACTGTCTTGCTGTCCTGAACTAGGATTCTCGTTGTCCTATTCTTTTATGTGTTGTCTATTACCTGTACATGTTTATCTTTCAACCCGAACTTGTTAATTGCTTATACCATGTTATTCTTGCCCGGTTTTGTGACACGTACATGCCTATTTCAGAATAATAATAAGAAACTAAGCAGGTGTTTAATGGGAAAGATCTAATAGTGGAAAATACATAAATGTGAACTCGGAAGGGGATCAATAGATCCTATTGGTTACTTGGAGCTTGTTTACATGACACTTGGAGCTTGACACGTGATACACTTACATGACACTCGATACACTTGCATGACACATGATACACGATACATGACACGTGCACACGACACTGAAGCTTGATATTTGGGATTTGGAGCTTGATATTTGGTACTTGGAGCTTGTTTACATGAAATTTGGAGCTTGTCCCTGAGTACAGTGCCCTATATGATCCACTATGAAATTTAAAACAAAACTATTTGAATGTAGCAACCTTGTGGTAAAAGGATGGACGCATGAAGTGCTACCTAGATAGAATTAAAATACGAGACTTGGCATGACATAACATGATTACCTGTACATGCTACATGTTACCTATTTATCTGTTTACTACTTGTATGATACATGACACTTGACACATATTACCTGTACCTATTAGTATACATGTCAATTGATTCTGTTTTCCTGATTCATGTTAGATATTTTATTCTGTTAACATGCCTATTCCATGCTATGTTACTTCCGTTGTTACTTTAGATTTTTTATCTTCCAAGTACTTGTGCCTGCACTACAAGCGACCCATAACTTGCATTGACGGGCGTTTTGTTTTCTTTTCCTTTTCCTGCAATTTATTAAATTGCATATCATGGTGATCAGCTGCCAGATGGAGTAGGTGATCTGAGATATTTGTTGCTGGAGTTCTTACTTTATTATTTTCCTGTAATTCATGAATAATTGTAGTTGATTACATGGATTTATTTGTATTGGGCAATGTGACCCTGTAATGCCCCGAATTCCAAAATACACTGAATTCGAGATTCCACAAGATCTTTACACTTCATTTAGTACAATTTTATAAGGAATTTAAAACTTTTCACTTTACATCAGAGTTTACATGAAACTTTACACTTTACATTGCACAGCAGAAGTAAATTTACAACATTTAAATAAAGCACAACAACATTGAATAATCTTTAAGCATCTGTTCCTCTTTAATCTTTACCATGTCATTTATCCTGCATACAAAACTGTGGGTACGTCAGTTTATTCAACCGACGAACATTATACACGGTCATCCTCTCTATGCCGGAAATAGTATAACTAATTTTCCATATTTAACAAACACAAACTTGTCACATATCAAACCAAAGGAAATACCCTAATAATGTCGTGTTGTGATTGTGCACTTAGTCCTTAATGTAGTTATTTATATTATATGACACTAATGCACACTTGTTCGGATTCAATGCATCCCATACTACAAAGGTCCGAGGGCAAGCCCTTAATCGTTCTTCATCTTGTAGGGTTCAATCTCTCATCATGACTTAATCTACTACTGTAACTACGGTAAGTATCCTAGATGTTTTCTGACATACGAACTCATGTCTAGGCGCCCTGGAGGGAGTCCCAACACACTGACACATGACTCATCATGCAGGCATCCTGTCGTAACTCAGCTCCTACCATAGACATGACACCACCTGCAGTCGTCCAACACCCCACGAGCGTCGCCACCGGGATGGTACTCTGGAGCAGTATCCACGTCCTATCATGACTCATCATGGGACATCCTGGGATACGCTCTCACCGCCAATCCAATGGCCTTCATACTCAATGTTTTTCTCTTACTTTCATCACATCTTCATTATGTAACTAATCCTTAATTCTAATGAAATCATGACCAAAATCAAAGCTCTAGAGTTAGCCCTCTCACTACTACCGGTCTTATTTCTTTCATTTCACAATGACCCAAACCTGGTCTTTTCAATGTCAATAATCATGATTCATCATTTTTCACTTGCCGGTGTCAGTTTTGGCTATACTCTTATTTTCAATTTCAATTCATAAATTCACATATTGAGTTGTCATACTCAAAAAAATATTTCCCTTTTCCAACCATGATTTCTAGATTATTCAATAGTCCATAACTATATATGGAATTCAATTATTCATCATGTAATTCATGAAATATTATTTTCACATTAAAAACCACATCACTAGTTATATGATCAAAGATGAATATTTACACTTCATAATTTGTCACACTATTCTCCAATGAGAATAATTCACATCCCTTCACATAATTCCTTTCTCATTCATATTTCTTTTCTAATATTCCATTTCAAGTCCTTTTGCAAGGTACAATTTTCATGAAAATGCAAGTGTAGAACCATAGTTCTAAATTATACTTTTGGTCTCAAAATATACTCTATTTCATTTAAATAATTCCCAATTTATTTTTCATAAATCCCACATAATTTTAGGATAATAATCATATTTTTTTCATAATTTTCCAATCATTAAAACCCCCCAAAAAAATTATTTTTTTCCCACAACACAACACAGCCGAGACCAAGGATCGAACCAGCGACCACAGGGAAACCAACCGAAGGCACAGGCCACTAGGCCGAGCGCGCTATGCGTTGGAAAGGGGAGCTGAGAGCATTAAGTGCTCTCGGCTGAACCTTATTATTTTTTAAATGTTCGAAACAAAAACATATGGTGTCAACGGGATTCGATCCCTCAACCTCTGAGAAACCCCGCATATACTGTAGCGATTAAGAGCATTCCGACCACTCGAGCTATAGGCTCGGGTTGTCATAGTGAAATTCGAATTCGAATTAAATCAACCCTCTCTGTTTAGTAAAACATTTTGATGTTCATCAAGTTCTCATTTCATTTTGCTCTTACTAACATGCTGTATAAATTCCAGATTAATTATTCTCATCATAAATTATACTCTAGTATATAAAAATAAATTTTTTTTCCAATAATTAAAAATATTTTTCCCAATAATTAACACATATCTACCATACAATTCGGTTAAATTTATACTACTACTAACACATTTCTTTTTCGACATTTCTTATCTAATTTTAATTTCACTAATCTCTACATCAATTTTTTGTTTTTATTCATTTTCACAAACACACCAATTACATTCTAATTCATTCATTACTATGTTATCACGAAAGTCCATTTAAGCACATAAAGCGACATTGTCAATCAACTAATTCTTGCATATAATTTTTAATGTTAATAATGAAGTTTTCTTCAAACAATCCATGGCTATAATCAATTCGCACACAACTTAAATTTTAATAATAGAACCACATACAATTGCATATCAACATTTCAATCAATCAATAGGTCATTTTTCCAATTAAATGTGTTCTCTTATTAATCTTTTTCATGCATCATTCTTTCGATTCGAATCTAGCATGCTTCCTGATTAGAAATATGGAAAATTTACCCACCTTGATTGGAGAGAAGTACAAATAGCAACACCTCCTAAACAAATGTCCTTGCCAAAAGAGCGGTCCTCCTCATCGTCGATGCGCACACTAGCCTCCAAGATGCAACCCGAGCACTCCCTATTGATGCCGGCCTCTCCATGATGATGCAAGCACGAACTCCCCACACACACTCTCAATCTTTTAACTCACTTGCTATATTACTAATAATGTATTTTTACTATAGGTTTGGAGGAATAATTAGCACAAGAATAACTAGGCTAGGGGGGGGTATTTATACTCAAAATGTAGGAAAATAGAAGGCTAAGATTGAAGTAGGAGTTAAGATTAAAAGGCTAGGATTCAAGGAGGAGTTACATTAACCAACTATGATCAAGTAACCACCACCCATGATTCCAATTGAAATTTTCATTTTCCCTCCTTGGATTGCAACCGGCCATACACAATGGTGCAATTTGCATGTGTACGTGCAATGCACGTGCATGCAATTGTCTCCAAAAATTTGTACATTATAATTTATATAAAAATAATCTTTAAAATGTATTATACACTACAAGTTGTATTTAAAATAAAAATAGTTTATGGGCTTTAGTTTATGGGCCAAAATAATGATAAAAAAAATAACAAATAAATTAGATTTGGGCTTTTTAAAAGAATGGCTTTTATCTATTTGAAAAAGGGCTTTATATAGAAAAGAGCACATATTTAGTCATCCATACTCATCATAATGAAAATAATTATAGGATTTAATTCTACCAAAAATATTGCATGTGCACACTACGTGCAAAATAAAATAATTTTCATTAAATGAAAAATCGGGGCATTACAACACTCCCTCCTTAGAATAGTTCCGTCCCCGGAACTACAATCAAGAGCGAGAAACAAAACACAAACAACAAGCACAAGAATACAAAATACAAATTACAAATCAAGCAAAAAGCTCAGGATAATCCTTCAACATCCTCTTCTCAGACTCCCAAGTAGCCTCTTCAACCAAATGGTTCCTCCAGACTACCTTGACCATCGGTATCGTCTTATTCCTCAACACTTTCTCTCGACGATCAACAATCTCGACAAGAGACTCGATATAATTCAGATCCAACTACAAACCTTCCGGCACTTCAGGCAAATGATGACTCGGATCTGGAATATAACCTCTCAGCATAGACACATGAAAGACATTGTGCACCTGAGATAACTCTTCCGGTAACTCAAGCCGGTAAGCAGTTTTCCCGATCCTTTTCAATATCTTGTACGGGCCTATAAACCTTGGGGCTAATTTCCCGCCTTTGCCAAATCGAATCACACCTTTACTGGGCGATACCTTCAGAAAGACGAAGTCACCTTCCTCAAACTCAAGGTCCCTTCTCTGGTTGTCTGCATAGCTTTTCTGCCTGCTCTGAGCCTCTAACAACCTTTTCCTGAGCAGATCAATCTTTTCAGAGGTTTGCTGCACAAGCTCAGGCCCAAACAATTGATGCTCCCCAACTTCAAACCAACGATCAGGTGTCCTGCACTTCCTGCCATACAAAGCTTCGTACGGCGCCATCCCAATACTGGTCTGAAAACTGTTGTTGTAGGCAAACTCTACCAAGGGTAAATGCCTTTCCTAACTGCCTCCAAAGTCTAGTACACAACACCGAAGCATATCCTCAAGAATACGGTTGACTCTCTCGGTCTGCCCATCGGTTTGCGGATGAAAAGCAGTGCTGAAATCTGTCTTGGTACCCAAAGCTGTCTGAAGACTCCTCCAGAAATGCGAAGTAAACCGCGCATCTCGATCAGACACAATAGTTGACGGAACACCATGAAGCCGGACGATCTCGCCAACATACAACTCAGCTAACTTGTCCATTGAAGCAGTGAGTTTCGTCGCCAAAAAGTGAGCGGACTTGGTTAATCGATCGACTATAACCCAAATCACATCATTGCCTTTAGGACTTTTGGGCAATTCCGTAATGAAATCCATACTGATGCTATCCCACTTCCATTCCGGAATAGGTAACGGCTGTAATAGACCTCCGGGTCTCTGATTTTCGGCTTTGACTTGCTGACAAACCTCACACTTCGCCACAAATTCAGCCACATCCCGCTTCAAACCTGACCACCAGAAATGCGGTTTGATATCTCTATACATCTTAGTACTCCCAGAATGTACCGACAAAAGAGTAGCATGCGCTTCCTAAAAGATACTCTCTTTCAGGTCCGCCTGATTCGGAACACATAGCCTCTCTCCAAACCACAGCACTCCATCCTTGATTTGAAATCCGGGCAACCTGCCAGCATTAACCTGCTCCTTCATCTCCAAAATATCAGCATCAACCTCCTGACTTACAATGATCCTTACATTCAAAGTAGGCTGAAGCCTCAACTGAGCTAAAGATGCTCCCAATCCTTGCAAGACAACTTCAATACCTACTCGGTCCAATTTCTCAATCAGATACTTCTGAGTTGTAATCAAACTGGATAAACTGCTCTTGCGACTAAGTTCATCAGCGACAACTAGCTTTCCCAGGATGATACTTGATCTCAGGTCGCATGTCCTCAAGCACTTCCAACCATCTTCGCTGCCTCAAATTCAGATCCTTCTGCTGATATATGTACTTCAAACTCTTGTGGTCCATGTACATGTTCAATTTCTCACCGCACACATAGTGCCTCCATTGCTTTAGGGCAAAGATAATCGCAGCCAGCTCCAGATCATGAGTCGGATAATTCTTCTCATGCGGTCGTAGTTGCCTAGACCCATAAGCGATTACTCTTCCTTATTGCATTAAGACACAACCAAGCCCACGATGTGAAGCATCGCTGTAAACATCATACTCAACACCTGCTCTAGGCAAAGCTAAAATAGGTGCAGTAGTCAGCTTCTCTTTCAACTCCTGAAAGCTCGCCTCACATTGCTCAGTCCACTTGAAGTTCACATTCTTCTTGGTCAAACTAGTAAGCGGCACCGCTAACTGAGCATAACCTTGAATGAATCTCCTGTAGTATCCAGTCATTCCAAGAAAGCTTCTGACTTCCTTCACTGTAGTAGGCCTAGCCCAATCTCTCACTGCCTCTATCTTCTGAGGGTCAGTTGCCACTCCCTCCTTAGAAAGGATGTGACCTAGGAATGCCACTTCAGATTTCCAGAAATCACACTTGGATAGCCTGGCATACAACTCCTGCTCTTCCAGCTTCTTCAAAACTACTGCCAGATGCTCGGTGTGCTCCTCCTCTGACTTGGAGTATACGAGGATATCGTCAATAAACACCACAATGAAAGAATCAATGAACGGCCTCAGAACTCTGTTCATCAAATCCATGAAGATTGCGGGTGCATTCGTCACTCCAAATGGCATAACTAAGAATTCGTAATGCCCATGTCGAGTTCTAAATGCAGTCTTGTGCACATCTTCAGCTTTCACTCGAACTTGGTGATATCCTGATCGAAGATCTATTTTGGAGAAAACAGCTGCTCCTTGTAGACGATCGAACAAGTCATCAATTCGGGAAATAGGATACTTATTCTGAACAGTGACCTTATTCAGCTCTCGGTAATCGATACACATTCTTATTGATCCATCCTTCTTCTTTACCAAAAGCACTGGTGCTCCCCAAGGTGACGTACTAGGTTGAATAAAGCCGTTCTCCAACAGTTCCTCAATCTGCCGTTTCACCTCATCCTATTCCGCTGGAGCCATCCTATACGGTGCCTTAGAAATGGGTGTACTTCCCGGTTGAACAGTGATGCTGAACTCTACATCACGATGTGGGGGTAACCCAGGAAAATCATCCAAGAACACAGTCGGATAGTCCCGAACCATAGGAATCCCTTGCACTTCCACAGGAATCTCTTCCTTGCGGATAGCTGCCACCAGCCTAGAACACTTCTTCTTCCCTTGGAAAGTAACTTCAGATCCACCTGGAGCCTTCACTGTTACCGTCTTGGTCTTGCATTCGATGCTTGCACTGTACACCGACATCCAATCAATGCCAATGATAACATCGACTCCCAAGATAATCAGCTCGATTAGATCAATCCCAAAGATTTTGTCCATAATCACAATCTCACAATCCGCATAGTACCGATCAGTGGTTAATGTTTTTCCTGATGGAGTAGCTACTGCTAAGATCTTGCCTGGAAAAATCTTCGGTTCAACTCCCAACACTTTAGCAAATTTAGGAGACACAAAAGTATGAGAGGATCCAGTATTGAACAACACAACAGCTTTCATTCCATTTAAATAAAGTTCCCCTGTTACAGAATACACTCTCATTACATAACAGTTCACTAAATAACGGGAAAAAGAAATAACATAAACCTATAAACATCTGCCCTCGTACCAGTGATGACATGATCTACCTCATCAGCATCAGCTTCCGTCAAGGCAAATACTCGCCCTGGTTGGTACGGTCTCTTCCCAGTCTGCTGCATTGGTGCATTGCGATTACCATTCCATGGCTTGGGGCATTGAGATTTGTAATGTCCCATCTCACCACAGTTGAAGCAAGTCACCGCAGGAGGTCTTACCACATTGTTCCCAGGTCCTCCAGCCACACTAATAGCGTTTTCCCCTATCGGTTTGAACCTTAGTGCAGATGGTTGCCCCTTGAAACTCCCAGAATTTGTGGGCCTCTTTCCAGACTGCCAGTTGTTCCTCCGATTCTGAACAACATGAAACTGCTCTATGTCTGCTTCCGTGGCTGCCACGCACTTGACCAACTTGTCGAATCTTCTGATACCAAGAGGTATCATCCGGGACCTCAAGCTCGGCCTCAATCCATGCTCGAACTTATGAGCCTTCTTTGCCTCATCCATCACTAGTTCAGGAGCATACCTAGAGAGCTGAGTAAATTTGGTCTCGTACTCTCTAACTGACATGCCACCTTGTTGTAGTGACAGAAACTCCATAGCCTTCTTCTCTTGGACGTCGGAAGGGAAGTAGTGACTGCGGAATTCTTCCGAAAATTCATCCCAGCCGAGAACTATGCCTCCCATTGTCCTCTTCATCGACTGCCACCACACAGCCGCGTCCTTCTCAAGTTGCAGAGTCGCCAACTTCACCTTACTGCCAAAAGGGGTCTCCAGCACTTCAAAGATCGTATCTACTTGACGAATCCAGTTGTCAGCCGCATCAGGGTCTGACGTCCCTTCGAACACAGGTGGTTTCATCTGTTTGAACGATTCCACTAGTTTAATCGCTTCGGGCACCGGATTCGCAGGTCCCCTTCCTTGGTTCTGATTCATGGCCACGGCGTTGAGCGTCTGATAGACCCTCGCAAGTTCTGTTTCTAGATCCAGACCTTCCCCATTTCTAGCTCCTCTTCTAGCCATATTCTGATGCAGAAGATCCATTAAATTCGAAGTATAAGACATGAATTTTAAATCAACTTGCATTTCATTGAATTCCAAACTTTATACATTCAAATTGAAAAACATTTCTTGACATCAGAATGAAAACAGTAGAAGCTACAACAGTCTAACTCCTACGGTTCCTCTTCGCTTCTCGAAGTTCTCCTCGTAGTTCATCAACTTCTTCCTTCAGCACATCTGTCAGATTCTTCCTCTTCTCGAGTTCCCATACACGATGACTGAGAACTGCAAAGTCGTCCTTACGCTTTGCCAATTGAGCCTCCAATAATCCGACTCTCTCCCGTAGTGTTTCTACCTGCCTCTGAAGAGATATCACAAAACTATTCAGAATTGGTTCTTCTTCTTCGCCAGAAGAGTCGTCAGATGAATCCGGAGGAGGGGTAAACTCTCGGGATTCAGGTATTCTTCCCCAGCAAAATCTGCTTGCCTTGGGTAGTACTCTTCTCGGAATTTGCTTCTCCAGGATGGTACTCTTCTTCGATGATATGCCAGTCATCGTCTCCAGCAGGGTCGAAGTGATCAGCCATCTTAGAAATAGGGAGGAAGAAGCATAAGTCATAGAGCAACACAAATGTAAGTCACTTACATTTAAATCTCTAGACTCAAACACACACTCTAATGTCCACTTCTAGGGTGTCGTTCCATATAAATTTGTACAAGTGTGAAGCGTGGCTCTGATACCACTCTGTAATGCCCCGAATTTCAAAATACAATGAATTCGAGATTCCCCAGAATCTTTACACTTCATTTAGTACAATTTTACAAGGAATTTAAAACTTTTCACTTTACATCAGAGTTTACATGAAACTTTATACTTTACATTGCACAACGGAAGTAAATTTACAACATTTAAATAAAGTACAACAACATTGAATAATCTTTAAGCATTTGTTCCTCTTTAATCTTTACCATGTCATTTATCCTGCATACAAAACTGTGGGTACGTCAGTTTATTCAACCGACGAACATTATACACGGCCATCCTCTCTATGCCGAAAATAGTATAACTAATTTTTCATATTTAACAAATACAAACTTGTCACATATCAAACCAAAGGAAATACCCTAATAATGTCATGTTGTGATTGTGCACTTAGTCCTTAATGTAGTTATTTATATTATATGACACTAATGCACACTTGTTCGGATTCTATGCATCCCATACTACATGGGTCCGAGGGCAAGCCCTTAATCGTTCTTCATCTTGTAGGGTTCAATTCCTCGTCATGACTTAATCTACTACTGTAACTATGGTAAGTATCCTAGATGTTTTCTGATATACGAACTCATGTCTAGGCGCCCTGGAGGGAGTCCCAACGCACTGACACATGACTCATCATGCAGGCATCCTGTGGTAACTCAGCTCCTACCATAGACATGACACCACCCGCAGTTGTCCAACACCCCACGAGCGTCGCCACCGGGACGAAACTCTGGAGCAGTATCCACGCCCTATCATGACTCATCATGGGACATCCTGGGATACGCTCTCGCCGCCAATCCAATGGTCCTCATACTCAATGTTTTTCTCTTACTTTCATCACATCTTCACTATGTAACTAATCCTTAATTCTAATGAAATCATGACCAAAATCAAAGCTCTAGAGTTAGCCCTCTCACTACTATTGGTCTTATTTCTTTCATTTCACATTGACCCAAACCTGGTCTTTTCAATGTCAATAATCATGATTCATCATTTTTCACTTGCCGATGTGAGTTTTGGCTATACTCTAATTTTCAATTTCAATTCATAAATTCACATGTTGAGTTGTCATACTCCAAAAAATATTTTCTTTTTCCAACCATGATTTCTAGATTATTCAATAGTCCATAACTATATATGGAATTCAATTATTCATCATGTAATTCATGAAATATTATTTTCACATTAAAAACCACATCACTAGTTATATGATCAAAGATGAATATTTACACTTCATAATTTGTCACACTATTCTCTAATGAGAATAATTCACATCCCTTCACATAATTCCTTTCTCATTCATATTTCTTTTCTAATATTCCATTTCAAGTCCTTTTGCAAGGTACAATATTCATGAAAATGCAAGTGTAGAACCATAGTTCTAAATTATACTTTTGGTCTCAAAATATACTCTATTTCATTTAAATAATTCCCAATTTATTTTTCATAAATCCCACATATTTTTATGATAATAATCATATTTTTTTCATAATTTTCCAATCATCAAAACCCCCCAAAAAAATTATTTTTTTCCCACAACACAACACAGCCGAGACCAAGGATCGAACCAGCGACCACAGGGAAACCAACTGAAGGCACAGGCCACTAGGCCGAGCGCGCTATGCGTTGGAAAGGGGAGCTAAGAGCATTAAGTGCTCTCAGCTGAACCTTATTATTTTTTAAATGTTCGAAACAAAAACATATGGTGTCAACGGGATTCGATCCCTCAACCTCTGAGAAACCCTGCATATACTGTAGCGATTAAGAGCATCCCGACCACTCGAGCTATAGGCTCGGGTTGTCATAGTGAAATTCGAATTCGAATTAAATCAACCTTCTCTGTTTAGTAAAACATTTTGATGTTCATCAAGTTCTCATTTCATTTTGCTCTTACTAACATGCTGTATAAATTCCAGATTAATTATTCTCATCATAAATTATACTCCAGTATATAAAAATAATTTTTTTTTCAATAATTAAATATATTTTTCCCAATAATTAACACATATCTACCATACAATTCGGTTAAATTTATACTACTACATACACATTTCTTTTTCGACATTTCTTATCTAATTTTAATTTCACTAATCTCTACATCAATTTTTTGTTTTTATTCATTTTCACAAACACACCAATTACATTCTAATTCATTCATTAAATATATTTTTCCCAACATTATCATTCATTACAAGGTTTGGAGGAATAATTAGTACAAGAATAACTAGGCTAGGGGGGGGGGGGTATTTATACTCAAAATTTAGGAAAATGGAAGGCTAAGATTGATGTAGGAGTTAAGATTAAAAGGCTAGGATTCAAGGAGGAGTTACAATAACCAACCATGATCAAGTAACCACCACCCATGATTCCAATTGAAATTTTCATTTTCCCTCCTTGGACTACACAATGGTGCAATTTGCACGTGTACGTGCAATGCACGTGCATGCAATTGTCTCTAAAAATTTGTACATTATAATTTACATAAAAATAATCTTTAAAATGTATTCTACACTACAAGTTGTATTTAAAATAAAAATAGTTCATGGGCTTTAGTTTATGGGCCAAAATAATAAAAAAAAAACTAACAAATAAATTAGATTTGGGATTTTTAAAAGAAGGGCTTTTATATATTTGAAAAAGGGCTTTATATAGAAAAGAGCACATATTTAGTCATCCA
The DNA here is from genome assembly GCA_017893485.1 of Hemerocallis citrina. NCBI lineage: Eukaryota > Viridiplantae > Streptophyta > Magnoliopsida > Asparagales > Asphodelaceae > Hemerocallis > Hemerocallis citrina. The sequence goes on from CM030367.1 coordinate 15,527,975, forward strand.
TACTCATCATAATGAAAATAATTATAGGATTTAATTCTACCAAAAATATTGTACGTGCACACTACGTGCAAAATAAAATAATTTTCATTAAATGAAAAATCGGGGCATTACAGACCCAGAATTATTAACTTGTTTCCAGATCCGGTTTATTTGAGAATTATAAATTTTGTTTCAAGTAAATTTTGTTGGTATATTGATTCAGTTATGCATGCGTGGTTGTTTCTCTTGCTTCCTACTCTGATTATTCCTGTGAAATATTGTAAAGATTCCTGACAGCTTATGAATGATGAAAATCATTTGCTGGGCTTAGTCACGTATCTGTATTCCGTATTCTCTTTTGGAAAGCAGGGTGTGACAAGGTTTTTAGTGGTATCAAAGCACCTAGTTTGACTAATGTATTAGTTTGACTGATATATTAGACAAGTTTGGCTCGAACTGAGATTGGCTCAACACTTCACAATCATGCATACATGAATGAATTATAATCAACTATAATCTGGATGTTAGTTATTTTTGATATTGTGCAAACCATGGATTGCAGAGGTTCTACTTCTCATCCTCAAGAAGATCAACCTGGTTTTGAGGTCGTTACCACTGTGCTTGAGCGGCTGATCAATATGTAGCCAAACCACAGTGATTTAGTGATGGCTGATTTGGAAGATGCCCGAGTTCCGACTCCCGCTGTGCCTACACAGGCAACTCTCCTGCCTCGTCCAGGTACATTTACAAATTTCATGAGGCTGCATTCCGACAGGTTTACCAGCACTGAGATGCCTATAGAGGCTGAACAATGGTTGATCTGGACTGAGCGCTTACTTTTGGCGGCATGAGTTGCCGATGCTGATAGAGTGGATGTGGTTACCATCCTGCTAAAAGATCTGGCCCACAATTTGGTGGATGGCCGAGTCTGAGAGGCTCGCACGGCCTATTGCTTGGGCCACATTCACTAGAAGCTTCTTGGAGAAGTTCTTCCCTAGCAGTACTCGGGTTGAAATGGAGCAACAATTCCTAGCCGTGAAATAGGTTAAGTCGTTATTCTATTTTTGAATTTTTATTACATATTGTTCATACAATATTGTAACATGAGACTTTCTTGAAACATGGCTCCGAGTCTGTAAATGAGTATGCAGCAGAATTTACCAGACTTAGCCGCTTCGCAGCCATTCTTGTGGCAAAGGAAGAGGACAGGGCTCGTAGATTCATGATGGGACTTCAACAAGATATCAAGAGGCATCTCGTCTCTCTTCGCTTGCGTACTTACACTGAGGCTCTTGAGGCAGCCTGAGCTCAAGATCTGGCTCGTGGCGGGTTGGCTCCTCCTCAGTGGACTGTTCAGCATTCTGCTGCTGTTGCTAGGCTTTCTGGTGGGCCAATTCGGAGGCTTGTCCCAGCTCCTCCAGTCAGAGCAGCTCCTTACTCTTCTTCTGGTTCCCAGAGGGGTAGTTTTTGTGACTTTTGCCGACTTTCTGGGCATGAACGCAAGGACTGCAGGCGTGCCAATCGCTGCTGTTTTGCTTGTGGTGCTCCGGACCACACTTTGCAGGATTGTCCACAGCAAAGGATGTCTTTTCTAGCCCGGGGTCCAATTCAGCAAGTATCCCCAGCTCGTGGTCCAGTTAGGCTATCGCTTCCTCCCCAGCTGCCAGATGGAGTAGGTGATTTGAGATATTAGTTGCTAAAGTTCTTGTTTTATTATTTTCATGTTATTCATGAATAATTGTACTTGATTACTTGGATTTATTTGTATTGGGCAATGTGACCCAGAATTATTAACTTGTTTCCAGATCTGGTTTATTTGAGAATTATAAATTTTGTTTCAAGTAAATTTTGTTGGTATATTGATTCGGTTATGCATGCCTAGTTGTTTCTCTTGCTTCCTACTCTGTTTATTCCTGTGAAATGTTGTGAAGATTCCTGACAGCTTATGGATGATGAAAATCATTCGCTGGGCTTAGTCACGTATCCGTATTCCGTATTCTCTTTTGGGAAGAGAGGAATGACAATGATTCTTCTTAATTTATATGATGTGTTATGAAAAATTTATGATAAATGGATTGGGATATGAAGTGTATGGTGAATGTGTGTACATGAAATTTAAAGTGTGCTGGTATGGAGTAAATAAAAATATTGTAACGCCCCGATATCCGACATTGGGAAACCGTGATACAAGCCAGAATCTTTCCTTCAATTAGCCACAGTACACCGAAAACAGGAAAATTTAAAAAAAAAAATTTCAACACAAATGTATTACAAGTTTGAGTGTTACAAAACTTTGAATACATTACTTCAGTGTTATAATAATGTCTTACAAGCCCAAGTGTTACAAACTTTCAATAAATTTACATCAGAATTACAATGAATAATAAATAACACTTGGCGCTTTACTTGGACGCTTCCAACATTCAATAAATTACATTAGAGGACATTGTGCTTCTCTTGCCTGGAGTCCACCTGACACCTGAATCTCTGGTACTGCAATCCAATACCTAATTGAGAAGGGACGTCAGTACATATTCTGACGCAAAATGCTGATTACAAGCAGCAAAATCTCAACTTATAATAATAGATTGATGAAAAGAAAAATGTGTATATATAATTTGATGAATCAGTGTATGCTATGACTTATAATATAATGTAGGGTCAACTAATGCAAATATGCACTTATTCTAATGCATGCGAGACTCTAAAACAGTATGCATCCTATAACTACATACGTCCATGTCTAGCCGCTTCTCCATATTTAGGGATTTGAACCCTAGTCATGAATTCTACTCTCGTACTTAACCTGTTTCTGACAGATACAACTTGACTGATGGGGTTGCCTTGAACGGTCTAATCCTACCAATGCGGTACAATAGTGGTGTCTATATTTGCCATTATTACCCCGCGCACCGGACCTCACCCAAAAGCCAGACGAACACAGAGTTACCACTGCACAGGATATCCTGAAGCATACCCTGTGGCATCCTTGACTTATAGAACAATAGTCTATGGCCTTTTCATCTATCCCCGACAAAGAACAGACAGAATTCCGGGGTCTATCCCGAAGTTCCGACAGGAGAACTTCCCGTTCTTATCACGACACTTTAGAAATTAATAGCCGAGATACGGATACCGTGCTCCCAACTCGTGAGAAGCCACAACCTGTATTCCTTGACAGAGGGAGTACAACCCTATAACACTACCTAGTGTCGGAATATAGGATAGGTCGGATGATAAGGTATCACCCCTAACACCAACTCTTTTCCTTTGGTGAAATAATAGATAAAAATGGTTAAGTAACAATAGTTACAAGTTACTACCCTAAGGGTGTTACTATCCCTAAACAATTCAAGGGATGACAATAATGTTAACACAACATGCTAGGTTTCAATCTAGACTTCGCAAGATAACTTTGCTAGGTGTTCAACCTAGACTTCCCAAGATCACCATGGATCCTGCTCATAGCCTATCGATCCAAGACCCGATAATGCAAGATTTTTGGCTTGTTACTAACATGAACTTAGATTTCATGTACTTTCTCAGCCCGTGATCAACACCGGTTAAGGTCTGACGGTGCGGGAGGAGTGTCTTATCCACAGTCCTCGAGGGGTAAAATAAATACAAATCTTAATGGTCGATGGCCCATAGGATAACGGTATCACCCTAGACGAGCTCAACAAGCTATGCACGAGCTAAATAGCTACATACGAGCCAACAAACTACATACGAGCCAAATAAGTTACGTATGAGACACACAAACTACATACGAGCCAAATAAGCTACGTATGAGACAACAAATGCTAATAATTAGCACAAACCATTTTCCCACATAAAACATGCTATTGCATGAATTATAAGCACCTAGGAATACATCGAAATCCTAAACAAGTGCTCCAATAGGGAAAAACAACCTAAAAATCTCAAACAGCAAAAACAGCTTATAGGCAAGCTGCTGCTAAAATCTTGCAAAATTCACAACATAATTACTGGAATCTAACAAAGGTAGTCTCTACAAAAAGGTAGGAACATCCACTACAATTCTCTAGTTGACAACTTTCTCAAATTCAGTCAACAAAGGTTAGAAAAACTCCTAACATCAACTGGTATACTAAAACTCAGATTCCACTAAAACTGTTAAAGCATAGCATGGTCAAAATTCAATATAAAATCACTATAATCTTCAATTCTTATGAAATTCTGCATGCATGATCTATACCTATCCAAGTACCACATATCCAAAATTTGCCTGAAAACTCTTAGTGTACAAAAAGTTATAACAAAGTAAATATAGGGTAAAACACAGCTAAATACAGTCTTCTCCTTAAAATCAAGCTACAACTCGAAATTTTTAGAACAGTCGAAACTTCACCAAAAATTCTCATTTTTTTGTGGAGTCCTACTAGACAAATAGGAGAACCAGAATCCCAATTTTCAGCTTCTAACTCCATATATCCTAGGATATATGAATTTTTATGCATGGGTCAAAACTCACCAAAACAACACACAAACAACAGCTCAGCCCTCTTAGCTGTCGATTTTGTAACAATTCTTAATAGCATCAAAACTCGTCAAAAAATTCCCAAATTTTGCAGTCATACTAGACATATACTAGAACCATAATCCCAAATTCCATCTCCTAAATCCAAATTCCTAAGAGATATAAATTTCTAAGCATGAGCAAAAACTCAGCAAAAATAGAGACAGACAGCAGCTTAATCCCACTTTGCTGTTGATTTTGTAAAATTTATTAATAGCATTAAAACAAATCCAAAAATTTTCCTTTTTTGGTGGAATTCTACTAGACATGTAGGAGAACCACAATCCCAAATTTTAACCCATAACTCCAATTATCCTAGAAGATATGAATTTTTAAACATTGGTCAAAACTCAGCAAAATAACACAGATAACAGCTTTAGTCCCTATTGGCTGTCGATTTTATAAAATTTCTTAATGGAATAAAATGTGCTCCAAAATTTCTCAAATTTGGCATACATGTTGAAAACACATATAAGATACACCCATAAAATATTTAACTTAAAATTCCTCTTGTAAAAAGAGTTATGATTTTTGGAAGTCCAGTATTTCCATTAAAACAGAGCAGGTTTGCTGCTCAACATAGTCAAACATAAATTCTTCTAAAAATAGCAAATAAATTCTAAATAATCTAAAATTTGGCATGCTTGCTACTAACATAACTAGCTCCAGTTTCAGTTTCATCTCAAAATACCTTATAGAACTCAAGTTATGCATTTTTTATTACATGCATGCTGTCAATCAATAATAGCAACCTTTCAGCCTGACTATTTTGGGGGAAAATAATTTTTTTAACATGGTAAATCAACCCAGAAAAATCTATAAAAATTAGAGCGTGGTAACAACATATATGAGAACCTCTCATATTAATTTGGGTTCAAAATTCTAACTTATTACAAGTTATCAAATTCGAACCATGAAATAACATAACTTCTTATTAAATGTTGGATCTTTAGGGTTTTTGTTAAATTCTAACTTCAATCTTTACATGAACACTGCCAAACTACAATAGCTCAATCTACCATGGATTTCAAGTTCTCTACTTGAAAAATAACAAACAAACAAACAATAAACAACATATAAACACAACATAAACTTTAGAAATCCCCACCCTAAGTGTAGAAGATGTAGCTTGCAACTCTCCTCCTCGTAGCTCTTCCTCTCAAGAACAACCTACAAAGGACTTTTAAACTCTTTTTCTTTTGATTCAATCTCTCTATTTTTATTTCTTTTTTCTCTTTTCTCTTCCCAATAATTTTTCTACTCAAGAACTAAGCAAAAATAAGAAAAAGAAGAAATATGAGAAGAAAAGGGAGTGAGATGAGAATTAAGTGATGGGGCTTGGCCTTGGCTCTTTGGAGATTGGCCGGCTAAAATGGATAAGGGGGAGGGTAGGGGTGTAATCTAGTGTAGTGAGGTGTGTGTTTTGCAAGCTCCACCTATTAATACAACTTGATTTTCTAATAAATGATTAAACCCATGTTTATCAAGACTAATTCAATCATAGCCCTTTATTTGATAATGATTGATAAAAAATAATAGATATTTTCCCAAAATCACATACTACCTAAAATTTTATAAGTGTACAAAATCGATACAATACATATACATACTAGTATACATACAGATAATTTTTATTAGTTAAACTAAACAATCTCCACCAAAAATATTTTAATTATGAAAAAAAAATAAATAATATCAGACCAGGATATTAGAAATCTATATAGTGGTATAATGAAATACAGGATGCAATGCATTATATAAATAGAGGTTTGTGATCCATATACATTAAGGAGATATGGTGATAGGAGTATATGTGATTATGTATGACGAGTCAAGTATTGATGATATAATGTATATATGGCAAAGTATCAATAGAAAAAAGTGGAAGTGAGTAGTAAATAAGTATAAAATGGTGAAGATATGTATATAGCGATATATGCATTTGACGATATATTTAGTTGGACAAGATATAGCCTATGGATATCTTGACTTATATGTGGTGGATTGTGGTTATATACATAAGGTGATAGCCTAAGATAGTGATGTTTGGGGATATGAAATGATATCTGTAAGACGACATACATATTTGGTGGTATACTTATATACGCTGAATTTCGGTGAAGTGTATATACATATTGTGATGTGGGTATATATAAGGATATGCGTATATATAGTGATACACATATACAGTAATATGCATATATATGAGGTGATATGTGTATATGATATATGCATACGTGAATAAACAGAGATCTATGATGTAAGTATATACATTATGGAAATATAGTATATACATTATGGAGATATGGCGATAGAAACGTATACGCCTTTATTGTAATTTACTTATATATGGATATATGGAGATATAAAGGAGAAATTTTAACAAAACAATATCGCACAATCTTCTAGGGGTTTGGGCTAGATCCCACCTTTTTACGAACGCAAAAGACTTTGGTAGCAGTGATCCGTGTATTTTCTCCGATGCATAAGAATTTGGTTGCAGCAATCCGTGTATTCGTTCAGACGCATAAGACTTTGGTAGTAACAATCAGTGTATTTCCCCTGATGCGTAAGACTTTGGTAGCAGCAATCCTTGTAATTTTTCGGACATGTAAGACTTTGGTAGCAGCAATCCGTGTATTTTCCCGGATGCGTAAGACTTTGGTAGCAGCAATCTGTGTATTTTTCGGGACGTGTAAGACTTTGGTAGCGGTGATCCATGTATTTCCCCGGATGCATGAGACTTTGGTAGCAGCAATCCGTGTATTTTTTCAGGCACGTAAGACTTTGGTAGCAGAAATGCGTGTTTTCCCTCGCTGGTATAGGGCCAGGAGGAAGACGTAGTCTCGTAAGTGTAAGACTCTTGGTGAGCAGTGATTATGTAAGCACTAATAGATGGAACAACAGAAAGATAGACAATTTTATTGGTGATAATATAATGGTGATTAGAATGAATAATAATGATGATAGAAGATATAATATGAGTAGCATAGCCTCGGGTATCATGTCAAGGAACTACTACCCACTATTTCGGTGGAAATGTTGGGAACTACTTTCCTAGACACGATCCTACGGTAGATCGTGTGCAGTGAGTGTTTTACCCAAGTGATTGGGTTGTGGTGAGTTCATTTCCCAAGTTAGTAGGTTGCAGTGAGTTCTTTATTACCCAAGTTAGTGGGTTGCAGTGAGTTCTTTATTACCCAACTTAGTGGGTTGCAGAGAGTATATTACCTAAATTACATTTGGGATGTAATAAAATTATCGAGTACAATCTTGTATGAGCATTGAAAATTTAAAGATGACTAGTAAAGTAAGTGAATAAGGTGATCATTACTAGTGGTGATAAGATAATGATGAAGAAGGGGATTATAGACATATAATGATTATATTAACTCGGTGATGTTTGTGGTATCCTATCGGGATATTATCCTAGTTGCATATATATATATATATATATATATATATATATATATATATATATATATATATATATATACTAGTTGTAGTTTGCCGTGCAGCAAGTGCACGTGACTTGGTGGACGTGTCAGTTGAATATTTAAACAATATGTTATGTTGTTGAAAAAATCAATCATAGAATGAATATATAGTGTTATCACTATATATTAATTATGTACTCAAAATACTTAAATTTTAATATTAAAGACGCTTAATATTATATCTAGTCTTGAGTATGTTAGATGATAGATTAGTTTAGAATTTTTTTGTTTTGGGGCTGATCACAAAAAATACCGATTGTCTACGTTGAACAATTGAAAAATCTACAACATGAGGAGAAAGAAAAGATTCTTGGCACTTGTGTAACGAATTTATGTTTTCTTGTTTCTTCAAGAATTGATTTCTTCAGTGTATTCCAATTAGCTATTGAAAAAGACTACACACCCGATGGATGAGACATCCCTGGCCGGAAAGAAACTTTCAAAGAGACAAACCAAGCAAACATTACAAAATTACCCGAATAAGAGAAGCCAAACCGGTAAAAGATTTATATATAGCATAAAGACTGTATTCATCAACCATTCGCCATCCTTTACTACTGTATGCTTCTTGCACATGTACAAAGCAGAGTCCCTTGAATATGTTTCTCTTGGGCAGTAGAAGCCACATGAAACACCAATGTTTGGCAAATTATGTTATATTTCAATCTATATTATGAAGTATGTGAGCTTGATAAAGGATGCCAAAATGTCGGTTTCTTTCTTTCCTCCCTCTTGATCAACGTTGAACCAGGACTCTCTCAATGATCGATCGACACATGCTAACACCTATCCTACCGGAATTTAGTGTGTGTATATATATATCTTAAAATGAGATAATGAGATCCATCAATAATGACCATTGGATATAACCTCAAAAAAAAATAATGACCATTGGATATAATTAGATTGAGATGAATAACTCTAATCCATTTGGTTTATTTCTACTAATCTATCAAAAGAAAAACCAAAAAAAGCTCCCCAGCTTCCTTTAATTAATGGCAGTAAAAGGAACTATAGAGTCTCCAAAATCCTGTGCTTGAGACTCGATCGCTCCAGAGAATTGTTTTGTTTCCCCAATTGCATGTTGCTTCGACGCAGCTGAATTTGACTCCCAGAATGACTTAACCAAGTCCTCGAAACCTGGAGTTTTAAGCTCCTCTATAGACGTTGTACTTAATTTGCCGTCTCCTTGGAGTTGAATAAGATGGTTCAGCCACCTGATCAAAGTGACAACAAAACCAGTACGAATCAAGTAAAAATTTCAAATCTTTCCTTTTTAAGAGTCTTATATAGCACTGTTTGCTTACTATATACTCTACTTCTAGACGCTTGTCTGCATTTTCATTTATCTCCACAATCTTGTGATAATGTCCACTCTTATAAAGGGAAATTGAGAGGAGGGTGAAATGGGTGAGATGCTAAAACTTCGAAGTTGTAGAAGGGTTAAAGAAAATTGCACTTGTATTCTAACACGTCCCCTCAGGTCGAGCGCCCATTTTTTTATGGGCCAAAGAAACAAGATAAATACCCAATAAATTGTGGGCCGAGACCTGGACAATACGCAGCGGTATTTTTTTTTTATCCGCATTTAAATTGCGTAGCCAGTGAGATTTGAACCTGGATTGCTCTGATACCATGTGAAAGTCCCTGCCACTATGCTAAAACTTCGAAGTTGTAGAAGGGTTAAGGAAAATTGTACTTGTATTCTAACAAAGCCCCTCAGTTCCTTGTTGCAGGGAGCAACCATAGAATCAATGCTGTCACATGCTTCATGGTCTAGTTTTAGCAAACCTGAACAGCGAAAATTCATGTAACTATCCATTTCAAAAAAGATATGCTTCTTAGTAAATATCATGATCGCTGGGAAGGAGGAAACTCACACTCAATAGATGAAATGAGATCCTTATTTACAACTTCAAAATCATTAAAAGAAGTAGAGGCAGCAGAAGTTAGCCTAGCGCATATTAGCTGATTGGTTTCAGTTCCAGTCCTACACAAGACGAATGATAGATAAGCTAAATTTCTCATCTCAAACTTAGATATACCAATGATACACAAGACGAATGATAACTTAGATATACTAATGATAAAGATTAATTAGGAGAGCTACTGACTTGAGAATTGAATCAACTAATGCTACATTTCCTTCCCCAAGGTCAAGCAAGGAAGCCTGAGCAGTTTTCCATTGCTTAGAGCCAGTTCTGGCCATTTCCATACTGCATATTTTCCATAAGAATACTTAAGGCTATGAATATCCTAACTGTTAATAGATTGTTTGGGTTTGAGCTTACTATTGTTGAAGATCTTCTTCCAAGTTTTGCCTTCCAGCATCTGCTGCAGCTGTGTCTTCAAGATAGTGGCTTTCAGTTTCTTCTATGTATGTTGTCCATTGCTTTCTGGCAGAAGTGATTCCACAAGCAGTCGACATCTAGGTTACTGGTTCTATCAGCAGCACTTTCGAGGAGATTACTGACTGCCACTTGAACCTAAACATGACCCAGGATTAGTCTCTCTTGGGGCTATTTATGACAGCGATCACTGTTAGCAATAACTTCTACTTTTATTTTCACCCTAAAATCAATTTTAAACTGGCAGATTTCGAGTTTGCAGTATAGAAGATGAATGTTACGTACCACATGTTGCTTTCTGGCTCTTGAACTTGCTAACATTTCTGCTAAATTTTCTAGCAGTTGTCTTTCTTCATCAGCAGCAGTTTCCTGCAGGTACAACAAAACAGATCAAACTGATAGTAAGAACAGATCTTAACTCGGCACCAATCGACAACTACCGACGGTTAAAGAAAAGAAGTCACCTCAAACTTCCTCGCAAGTTCACTAAGTTGCTGCTCCTGTAAATTCAGTGATTCTTCAATTATCTTATTTAACTTTGATGCATGAACTTCCAAAGTTTGAAAGAAATCAGTTGTTATCTTAGAAATAGTCCTGGTTGTCTCCAGTTCTAAGGTGTGCCTGTTAGTCGCTGAGTAGATTAATAACCAAGTCGACTACGATAGTAATAACAATAATAATGTAATTTTGCTAAATTACCTAAAAGTACCTCATGTTGCTTTTTCCCAAATGCAGTTAGTTTATCCTCTTGTTGAGCTAGACTGGACTGGAGCTCCGCAAGCAACTGTTCAGCCTCAGATGCAATACCTTCGAAGCTCTATAGGGTGTAAAGGAAACGATCAGATCTCCATGAATATGAATGGAAAAAGATTTCTTTTTTAAAAAAATTCTTTGTTATCAGAACAAAGAAAAGGTTTATATAACACCTACCCTCACCAAGGTTAGAGTAGTGCAAGACTACTTGTGAGTTCACTTTCTCAAATGTTGATTGGGAGTTTGCATCCAGTTCATTTGCCAAATCACCCAATGCTTTGATCCTCGAACCATACATGTCTTTCAATTTCCCCACATGCCTGCAAATTTGTTCAGAAGTTAGCCTAGCGCATATTAGCGGATTGGTTTCAGTTCCAGTCCTACACAAGACGAATGATAGATAAGCTTAATTTCTCATCTCAAACTTAGATATACTAATGATAAAAATTAATCAGGAGAGCTACTGACTTGAGAATTGAATCAACTGATACTACATTTCCTTCCCCAAGGTCAAGCAGGGAAGGTTGAGCAGTTTTCCATTACTTAGAGCCAGTTCTGGCCATTTCCATACTGCATATTTCCATAAGAATACTTAGGCTATGAATTTCCTAACTGTTAATAGATTGTTTGGGTTTGAGCTTACTATTGTTGAAGATCTTCTTCCAAGTTTTGCCTTCCAGCATCTGCTGCAGCTGTGTCTTCAAGATAGTGGCTTTCAGTTTCTTCTATGTATGTTGTCCATTGCTTTCTGACAGAAGAATTGATTTCACAACCAGTGACATCTAGGTTACTGGTTCTATCAGCAGCACTTTCAAGGAGATTACTGACTGCCACTTGAACCTAAACATGACCCAGGATTAGTCTCTACTCTTGGGGCAATTTACGACAACGATCACTGTTAGCAATAACTTCTACTTTTAGTTTCACCCTAAAATCAATTTTAAACTGGCAGATTTCGAGTTTGCAGTATAGAAGATGAATGTTACGTACCACATGTTGCTTTCTGGCTCTTGAACTTGCTAACATTTCTGCTAAATTTTCTAGCAGTTGTCTTTCTTCATCAGCAGTAGTTTCCTGCAGGTACAACAGAACAGGTCACACTGATAGTAAGAACAGATCTTAACTCGGCACCAATCGACAACTACTGATGGTTAAAGAAAAGAAGTCACCTCAAACTTCCTCGCAAGTTCACCTCAAACTTTTTTTTTGGTTTTTCTTTTGATAGATTGGTAGAAATAAACCAAATGGATTAGAGTCATTCATCCCAATCTAATTATATCCAATGGTCATTATTGATGTATCTCATTATCTCATTTTAAGATGTAACTCATTGGATCACTTCTCTTAAACTTCAAAAACCTAACTTTATCACAATTTCCATTCCATCACAACCCTAATGCTAACCCCCAATTTCCAAAAGTTTTCCAAATACCGACAAAATAACCAAAATAAAATGAGCGAGATGATTACTACCTCAGAGGTGCCAGAGCCGAACTGGAGGAGGTCAATCGACTTGCTCTTTGGTTCCTGAATCAAATTATGAAACAAACATGAACAAACATCCTAACTAACATGATATCAACGATAGAAAATTGACCAAGAACAGTTGGAAAAATAGAGAATTAAAGCTACATCATCTTGTTGTTTTTTACTCATCCTTGTATTATTAAGCACTCATTTAAACAAACCAAACAATCCATACAAGTCCACATACAAAACACAACCATAAACCCCATTATCGGTTCCATAAAAATTCCTAAAATACATATCGATCGAACGATCAAATCTTGCAGTCATCAAACTTCTAAATTATCCTCATCGAAACTGCTCCAAATTCTCCATGAATTCCCTTCTCTCCTCTCAAATTCTCTCACCTTAAAGAAGAATCGGAACAAGAAGAAGAAATTCGAAACACAAAACTAACAGAATAAAGTAAGATTGCCTCCATACCCTCCCAAAATAAACAAACAAACATCAACACTGATCTTCATCCGTTCTTCCGGCGGCCACCGCCAGCGCGCCAGACAAGTTCGCCAGCATGTTCAAATGCCACCGGGTCGCCATTGGCAAGTAATTCCCGACCTTCGCGGCCGATGCCTCCCCGATCGCCGCCGGTCCCACCATCATCTTAGGCGTTGCAAACCCCTAGAACTGTCCGCCGAAGTTCGCCCTCACCGGCAGTGCTCAGAACCCGACATCCCCGACATGTGAAAGATGGTTTGTTTTGGTGGTGGTCTTCTTCGAACTCAGAGATCATAGAAAGATAATCTGGAGTTTGTTCGGTGGTGGTGGTGGTGAGCGGGATTGGGAGATGCGAGATAGAAGGGAGAAAGAGAGCGGCGTGCTTACCGGGAGAAAATAAAGAAACAGGTTGGGTAAATTAAATTATGAAGTTGGATCATATAATTATCAGATTAGGAACAAGAAAGAGAGAGTGGGGAGATAATGTTTGAATGAATGGTTAAGATTGAGTTATCAAAATTAATGGATGAGATCGTCTATGGACAGATTTATTGTGGCTTTTATAATAGAAAATAGATATATATTGTGGTGATTTTATTAGCAATATTAAATGAGTGCAATGGACGATATTATCCCAATAAAAGTATACTTGGGAAGTATAAACGAAAATAAAGACAATAATGGAAATGAAAAGATGTATTATGATTTGGTGGATACTGGGTATCGTGTTGAGTAACTACTGCCTCCATTTCAAGGAAAATGAGAGAAACCTATGTAACGCCCCGAATCTCTATACTGAGAATTCGTGACACATGCCGGAATATTTACCTTCAATTTGCCACAGTACATCGAAAAATAGACAAATTTAAAACTTTTACTTCAACATAAATGTCTTACAAGCTCGAATGTTACTAAATTTTCAATAAATTATATTAGAGTTTACAATGAAATAATAATGAACACAGGCGCTTCACTTGGATGCTTCTCTTGCCTAGACTCCTCCTGAATCACGAACCAGTGGTCTTGCAACAAACCAACTGTGGGGACGTCAGTTAAATATAACTGATGCAATCGCTGATTACAAGTAGCGGAATCTTAAACTTTGCAATCAGAAAGAAGAAAGAAGAAACATGTATATAAGCATAAGTGTCCAGAAAATACCCCGAGCCTAGCTCAGAGCATTCCGTGCATGCCATTACCTAGAGTCTAATGCAGTGTCAATGTATGCACAGATGCACCTAGTCTAATGCATACTAGACGTTGGAATTTGTATGCATCCTATTTTACACACTTTCCAAGTCAAGCACACAAAAGACCTAATTCTCATGTACATACTTAATTTGGAACATATGCATCCCATTCTAGATATATCCCAAGTCAAGCACAAGGATCATAATTTTTGTTAACCAGATTGCGAAGTTCAACCCCTTGCCAAATAATTCTAGTCTTGTACTCAACCTACTTCTAGCATTTCATTGAATGTTAAACATTGTAGTATCACGGTCCCACTTCGTACCTATAGGTGAATCATGGTTCGGTCCTAGATATTATAGTATCATGGTCCCAACTCCGAAACTACCGACGAACATGGTCCTTCTCCACTCCGAGAGTTAGTAATTACTTACCGCCAGACATGTCCTTTTGCACTCCAAGCGATAGTAATTACTTACTGCCAGACAGGTCCTTTTTCCATTTTGACAGGATCTAGTCCCAAAAATATTAATCTAATAACTGGCAGGATTGTAGTATCACGATCCGAACTCCGTAACTACATACGAACATGGTCCTTCTCCACTCTGAGGATTAGTAATTACTTACCGCCAAACGGGTCCTTTTCCACTCCGAACAATAGTAATTACTTACTGCCAGATAGGTCCTTTTTGCATTTTGACCCTTAGTTTCAGATATTAAACTAACGATTGTTAGGATTGTAGTATCACGGTCCAAACTCTGTAAGTACAGACGAATCGTGGTCCTTCTCCACTCCGAGCTTCAGTAACTACTTACTGCCAGACGGGTCCTTTTTCCATTTCGACAGGATCTAGCCCCCAAAATATTAATCTAATAACTGGTAGGATTGTAGTATCACGATCCCAACTCCGTAACTACAGAAGAACATGGTCCTTCTCCACTCCGAGCGTTAGTAATTACTTATTGCCAGACAGGTCCTTTTCCATTTCGAGCGATAGTAATTACTTACTGCCAGATGGGTCCTTTTTCCATTTCGACCCTTACCAAAGGTTATCAAGACTATATGGCAAATTTAGAGGCCATCCTACTTTGTCAAGGGCCACAGAGTTTAACTCTGCTCCCTATACATACCGATACACAGAATGTATGGAAACCTTAAGGGTCTAACCCCTAAGTTCCGATAGGATTGGCAACTTGTGTCTACATCCCATCCACATACTAATTTTTAAAATTAGTAGATGAGACTGCGTCACGTGCTCACAACTAGTGAAAAGATACTACACGCATCTCTCTGCCAGAAGAGTACAATTCCTGAGTAGTGTCTGTCTCTAAGACAGGCAAACATGCTAGGTCTCAACCTAGACTTCACAAGATAATCATGCTAGATATCAACCTAGACTTCACAGAATCACCATGGATCCAACTCACACTCTAGTGATCCCAAGATACCGGCAATGCGGTCTCCCTCGCTTGCCACTTCCCCTAACTCGGCTCTCGTCCACGCTCCTGGCCCGCAATCAATCACCATTGGCTATCGATCTGACGATGCTCAAGGAGTGACTTCTCCACAATCCTCGATGCGGAAGATAAATAAGTACAAGTCTTATTGGTTCGATGGCTTCTTGGGTAACAAAATTACCCTTGATGAGCTTAGCAAGCTGTATACAAGCTTAACAAGCTGTATAATAGCTTAGCAAGCTATATATGTAGCGCCCCAAATTTCTAATATGAGAGCTTAGAAAATAAGTGGCGAAATCCCAGCAATCCACTTCAATAGAACAATAAACACCAACAACACCACTAACATTTTCTTTCTTTATTACAACAATTATTACAAATCACAGCGGAAGTCTAAACATCTCAACCCAAATATTTCTTACATTTACAACTCAATAGCCACACAATATGTCTTTACAAATTTTACACAAAACTAAATAGTCCAAATAGTCTCAAATGCAACATTAAGCATCCAACCTCCCACTCTAAGCAGTAACCTGCAACAAGTGAGGCTAGAGTTGAACCCTAACCCCCAAACTAAAGGGGTCAGCCATAAAAATGGTGTGAGTGGCAACTAATCAAACAAATAACATAAATGAACATAAAACATAATATCCAACAAATAATAATCAACACTAAAGTATGAAGTAACAACAAAGAATAAGGGGTGATACCAAAACCAAAAGCCAAGTGTGTGCCGAAAACAGGAAATCCAAATGCATAAAAGTGATTCAAGAAAACATCATGACTACATGCTGACAATGATGACTACTCAGAGATGAAGATAAACTATGATAATTTGCCCATGCTTGATCATTCCGGAGATTGATCCCGCATCACAGGTATTTTTCCCTGGATAATTCAGGAGATCATCCCACATCTAAACATAGACTCATAACCACAATAATACCCCAAAAGCGTCGCCTCGACTCCGATCATTCCGTAGTTCAATCCCACATCTCAAGATAATTACTTGGATAATTCCGGAGAAATACCTCACATCTCAGGTTAACTACCTGGATAATTCCGGAGATAAATCACGCATCTCAAGTTAACTACTTGGATAATTCAGGAGACTAATCCTACATCAAAAGTCATACTGAGGTGCATAACTCAAGTTCTCATTCGTCATGACACTACTAATGCCTGTCCTTATTAGTTTGGGTTACTGAACAAATCTCCTAGAGTAGTGTACCCTACCGGACTAAAATCTGAATAACTGAAAATTTGCCTCGATGGGCCTCAACAAATAACTCAACAACACCGGTATACTAGGGTCACCTACCTCTAGAGACTCAAAAACAATTATCTGAACAAATTTCCACTAAACAAGTGGCTCAACAAAATATCTCAAATCATGTTCTTAACTGAACATCTCAAATCAAATACTGAACAAATATCCCAAAACCAAATACTGAACAAATGTCTCAAAGTCAAACACTAAACAAAATATCTCACAATCAAATACAAAGATTCCTTCAGGACCAGTCGACTGCACATCAGATCAGTCGACTGTCCAGAGGACATAATCCAACATTTTACAAAAATAATCTAAGGCATGACCAGTCGACTTGACAAGTCGTCAGTCGACCGTCCCGAAAGAACTGAACAAAATACAACCAGAGGACCAATCGACTGACCTAAGTCTAGGTCGACTGTTCCGAACAAATCTCAAGACTCAAAAATGCACAGTAGGCCCGTACCAGGCGACTGCTCTGTAGGTCAGTCGACTATCGGCTACAGATTCAAAAAGTCTAGATCTGAACACAATATCATTTGAAGTTTTCTAAAGAATTACTGATCATAAAGTTAATTTATATTCGGGCAAATGAACAATTCTCAACAATTTCTATCATGGTTACATTACTCAATCAATCAATTTCTCCAATCTCATATTCTCATGATCTAAATTCTCAATTCTCCCATTAGGGTTTTCTCAACCTAACTAAATGTCTTCCTCAACACATAATCAAAATTGGTTTGCAATCACTAGATCCAGATGTTTAATATCCAAGCTTAACATAATCAGTTCTAAATTTGCTTTCTAACAACATGATCTCATAAATCAACATATCCTCAACAAATCTAAATCTTTTCTCATCATGGTCCAAATATCAAATAAAAGTTCTCATCATCCATATCGAATTAAAGATCCATGTCCTACATACAATGGGACTAACAAAGAATGGTATAATGATCACAAACAAACATAACAAAGATCTCACGTCATCTTCCAATCAAAACAAACAAAACAAAGCAAAACAAACAAACCAACTCACCTGATTTGAAGAAAAGATCCACAAACTTTCTCCTTGCTAGATCCAAGAATTCTCCTCTTGTTCCTCAAAGAAATCTCAATATTCTAAATATTGTGAATGACGGCTGGGAAAGGGATTTCCCTTATATATGCCGGATTAAAATATTAGGGTTTTCACCCAATTTGCAAAATAATCCTTTTAAGAGTACATCTTACATATATAATTGTATCCTTGAAAACTAAATCAAATATAATTTAAATTAGGGTCTAATAGAAAAATATGTTTCTAAACTTCAACAAATACTGATCGGAATGCCCAGAAATTATAATTTGCATTTTAACCCTTGAAATTGTCAATTTTGCAAATAAGTCCTTCTTTTCTCAAAAATTGCAAATAGGTACATTTAATTTCAGAAAAAATCTGGAAAAATACTAAATAATTCTCAAATAATAAATAATGATTTTTCATAAAGAAAACTTAATTTTCCAAACTTCTAAAAAGTCATTTGCACGTGTTTTGCACGTGTACAAAAGATAAATTTCTTAGAAAACATTTATTAAATCCTCAAAAATCATTTAAATTCATTTTCAAATAATTAAAATAATATTTGAAAATACGGGGTTCTACATCACTCCCTCCTTAGAAGAGTTCTGTCCTCAGAACTACTACTAATGAGTTCAAACACATACCAATCAAAAGGAAACAATACTTCATAAATAGATCATCACCCAAACAATTTCATATAACATCACAATCAAAATAAAGGAATACATCATTTGTCAATCAACAATACAATCATCCAAAGAATTCCATTCACATACAAGAAGTACATTCATACAAACAATTCAGGAAAATCCTTCAGCATGCGATCCTCTGGCTCCCAGGTAGCCTCCTCGAACTGCTGATTCCTCCACAATACCTTGACCATAGGTATCACCTTGCTCCTAAGGACTTTCTCCCTACGATCAACGATCTCAACAGGCTGTTCCTTGTAACTCAGGTTCACCTGTAGATCTTCGGGAACTTCCACCAACTGGTGCCTCTGATCGGCCACATACTTCCTCAGTAGCGACACATGAAACACGTCATGTACTTGTGCTAACTCCTCTGGAAGTTTCAATCTGTAAGCTGTCTTGCCAATCCTCTCCTCGATCTTGTACGGACCAATATACCTTGGCGCCAACTTGCCACCCTTACCAAATCTGATTACCCCTTTGGTTGGAGAAACCTTGAGAAAAACTGCATCCCCAACCTCAAATTCCAAATCTCTCCGTCGAGTGTCAGCATAACTCTTCTGCCGACTCTGAGCTTCAACTAACCTCTTGCGAATCAGCTCAATCTGCTCTGACGTCTGCTGTACGATCTCAGGACCATACATCTGCCTCTCGCCAACCTCATACCAACAAACAGGTGTCCTGCACCTCCGCCCATACAAAGCCTCATAAGGTGCCATCCCAATACTTGCATGGTAACTATTGTTATAGGCAAACTCAACCAATGCCAAGTATCTCTCCCAACTACCACCAAAGTCCATAACACAAGCTCTCAACATATCTTCCAGCACTCGATTCACCCTCTCCGTCTGACCATCTGTCTGCGGATGAAATGCTGTACTGAAATCAGTCCTGGTGCCCAAAGCTGCCTGTAAACTTCTCCAAAACCTCGAAGTAAACCTTGCGTCTCTGTCAGACACAATCGAAACTGGAACTCCATGAAGTCTCACAATCTCTCCAATATACAACTCAGCCAATTTCTCCATCGACCAAGAAATCTTCATGGCTAGAAAATGTGCCGACTTAGTCAATCGGTCCACAACAACCCAAATCGAGTCATTTCCCTTCGAACTCCTCGGCAAACCCGTGATAAAGTCCATGCTGATATTCTCCCACTTCCACTCCGGAATGGGTAAAGGCTGCAACAAACCTCCAGGTCTCTGATTCTCTGCCTTGATCTGCTGACAAGTCAGACACCTTGCCACAAAATCTGCTACATCTCGCTTCATGCCAGACCACCAAAAATGCGGTTTGATATCCCTGTACATCTTCGTACCTCCAGGATGAACTGACAATAAGGTACTGTGTGCTTCCTGCAAGATACTCTCTCGTAACTCTGCATCATCTGGAACACACAACCTCTCACCCAGCCAAAGAACTCCATCTTGGACACGAAATTCTGATAACTTGCCCTCAGCAACCTGCTGCAACATCTTCTGGATCTCTGAATCTGATCTCTGACCTTCCACAATCTTCTCTCTCAAAGACGGCTGCAGCCTCAACTGAGCCAAAGATGCCCCTAAACCTCGCAGTACAACCTCGATACCTGCCTGATCGATCTCTGCTGCCAACTCTCTTCGAGTAGTGATCATCCTTGCCAAACTACCCTTTCTGCTAAGTCCATCAGCCACTACATTCGCCTTGCCTGGATGATACTTGATCTCAGGACGAATGTCTTCCAAAACTTCCAACCATCTTCTCTGACGAAGATTCAAATCCCTCTGCTGATAGATATACTTCAGGCTCTTGTGGTCGGTGTACATATTGACCTTCTCACCATAGACATAATGCCTCCATAGCTTCAAGGCATAAATGATAGCTGCTAACTCCAAATCGTGCGTCGGATAATTCTTCTCATGCGGACGCAACTGCCTCGAACCATAAGCAATGACCTTGCCTTCCTGCATCAACACACATCCCAAACCTCTGAGAGATGCATCGCTGTAGATATCATAATCTTTTCCAGCTTGCGGCAATGCTAGTATGGGTGCGGTAGTCAACCTTTCCTTTAACTCAAGGAAACTCTCCTCGCACTTATCTGTCCATACAAACGCCACACTCTTCCGGGTCAAACCTGTCAATGGAACTGCAATCTGGGAATACCCCTGAATAAACCTCCTGTAGTAACCAGCTAATCCCAAGAAGCTTCTCACTTCCTTCACTGACGTCGGCCTGGGCCAATCCTTTACTGCTTCCACTTTCTGAGGATCAGTAGCCACTCCCTCCTTAGAAAGAATGTGACCAAGAAAAGCTACCTCAGATTTCCAAAATTCACACTTCGACAATTTGGCATACAAGCTGTGCTCTTGCAATGTCTGTAATACCGCTGTCAAGTGCTTAGAATGATCCTCCTCCGACTTCGAATATACCAAGATATCATCGATGAAGACCACCACGAAGGAATCAATGAATGGCCTCAACACCCGATTCATCATGTCCATGAAAACTGCTGGCGCATTCGTCAACCCGAATGGCATCACCAAAAATTCATACAACCCATGACGAGTCCTGAAAGCTGTCTTGCTCACATCTTCCCCCTTGACTCGCACCTGATGATATCCTGACCTCAAGTCAATCTTCGAAAATACCGCTGCTCCTCGAAGTCTGTCGAACAAATCATCTATCCGCGGCAACGGATACTTGTTCTGAATAGTCACCCTATTCAACTCCCTGTAGTCAATGCACATCCTCATCGACCCATCCTTCTTCTTAACCAACAACACTGGCGCTCCCCACGGAGATGAACTCGGTCTGATAAGTCCCTTGCTCAAAAGCTCTTCAATCTGCTTCTTCACTTCATCCTGCTCTACAGGTGCCATCCTGTACGGAGCCTTGGAAATCGGCGCACTCCCCGGCTGAACATTGATGCAAAACTCCACATCTCTCTGCGGCGGTAATCCTGGAAAATCATCCAAGAACACCTGAGGAAACCTTCGAACCACCGGAATGCCCTGGACTTCATCTGCAATAGACTTCTTAGATACCATTGCAGCCACCTGCGGGAACTTCTTCTTCCCTTGAAAAGTTACTGCGGGTCCACCTGGTGCTTTCACCAACACCTCCTTCTGCTTGCAATCAATCGTGGCATCATAAATAGCCATCCAATCGATGCCCACTATGACATCCACTCCCAACACTTGTAGCTCGATCAAGTCGATGCCGAACATCCTTCCACCAATCTTGATATCACAGCCCTCGTAATATCGATCCGCTACCAGCTCCTCACCTGACGGCGTTGCCACCGACAAAACCCTGCCTGGAAACAATTTAGGTTCCAAACCTAAGCCCTTTGCAAAACTTGGCGATACAAATATATGCGATGAACCAGTGTCAAACAAAACCTTTGCTTTAATTCCATTTATTAAAACAACCCCTGTTACAATAAGAATGATACTCAATCTTAAATTATTCTGAAATAAAAGCTTTTATTCATTACCCTGACTCAAAAATGAAAGAAATCAAAATTCCTGCATACCCTGTATTACATCTTCCGAGTTTTTCGCATCCTCCTCGGTCAATGCAAATACTCGCCCTTGCCTCTTCGGGAATTTGCTTCCACCCGAATCATCTTTCTTCAGTTGTGGACAATGGGGCTTTGAGTGTCCAGTCTGCCCACACTGAGAACAAACATGCTCTGCCAACTTCGGACATGCTGACCTGTAATGCCCTACTTCCTTGCAGTAGTAGCAGGTCACTCCCTGAGCTCCAGATGCCTTCTGCACCGGTCCACTGAACTTTGCCTGCTTCGCGGGGAATCCCTTCCCACTCTGGCCTGATGCTGGCCTCTTGTTCCGGTTCCAAGAATCCTGCTTCTTCTGAAACAAGTCCATATCCTCTTCAGTCATCGCTGCTCTTCTGACCAGCTTCTCGAATCTTCGGATACCCAACGGAACCATCCTTGACCTCAAGTTCGGCCTCAAGCCCTGTTCAAACTTTTTGGCCTTCTTTGCTTCATCCATGACCAATTCTGGTGCAAACCTCGAAAGTTGAGCGAACTTCGTCTCATACTCCCGAACAGTCATGCTCCCCTGCTGAAGGTTCATGAACTCAGTCGCCTTCTTCTCCAGCTGCATCGAAGCCAACTTCACCTTGCTAGCTTCAGGAGTCTCTGACACTTCGAAGATCGTCTGCATCTTCCGAATCCAATCGTCTGCTGCTGTTGGATCAGCTTGCCCCTCAAAGACTGGCAGCCTCATCCTCTTAAAGGATTCAATCTGCTTGATGGGGTCGGCATTCACCAATCCATGACCAGCTCCATGATTGGGCGGCGGATTCTGCTGCTGCGCTTGCTGCTGCGCCACATTGAGTGCCATCAGCGTATTCAACGTCTGATATACCTTGGCAAACTCAGCTTCAAGGTCGATCCCATTACCTCGGGAACTACCAGAACCATCCTCATTGTTGCCACCATTTCTACCTCTGGGTGCAACCATTTTGAATACTGCAAAACGAGGGTAAAGTTAGGGCACACATACAATTCAAACTCAAATCATTACCCTATGGCGAAGTCAAACCATAATTTCAAACCAAACATCATAATTTAATTCTATGTGATACTCACACTCTGATGTCCACACCTAGGTACTCACTCTCTAGTGTCCACACCTAGGTTGGTTGTCATACTAAGTCTATTATTATATTGAAGCGGAGCTCTGATACCAATCTCTGTAGCGCCCCAAATTTCTAATATGAGAGCTTAGAAAATAAGTGGCGAAATCCCAGCAATCCACTTCAATAGAACAATAAACACCAACAACACCACTAACATTTTCTTTCTTTATTACAACAATTATTACAAATCACAGCGGAAGTCTAAACATCTCAACCCAAATATTTCTTACATTTACAACTCAATAGCCACACAATATGTCTTTACAAATTTTACACAAAACTAAATAGTCCAAATAGTCTCAAATGCAACATTAAGCATCCAACCTCCCACTCTAAGCAGTAACCTGCAACAAGTGAGGCTAGAGTTGAACCCTAACCCCCAAACTAAAGGGGTCAGCCATAAAAATGGTGTGAGTGGCAACTAATCAAACAAATAACATAAATGAACATAAAACATAATATCCAACAAATAATAATCAACACTAAAGTATGAAGTAACAACAAAGAATAAGGGGTGATACCAAAACCAAAAGCCAAGTGTGTGCCGAAAACAGGAAATCCAAATGCATAAAAGTGATTCAAGAAAACATCATGACTACATGCTGACAATGATGACTACTCAGAGATGAAGATAAACTATGATAATTTGCCCATGCTTGATCATTCCGGAGATTGATCCCGCATCACAGGTATTTTTCCCTGGATAATTCAGGAGATCATCCCACATCTAAACATAGACTCATAACCACAATAATACCCCAAAAGCGTCGCCTCGACTCCGATCATTCCGTAGTTCAATCCCACATCTCAAGATAATTACTTGGATAATTCCGGAGAAATACCTCACATCTCAGGTTAACTACCTGGATAATTCCGGAGATAAATCACGCATCTCAAGTTAACTACTTGGATAATTCAGGAGACTAATCCTACATCAAAAGTCATACTGAGGTGCATAACTCAAGTTCTCATTCGTCATGACACTACTAATGCCTGTCCTTATTAGTTTGGGTTACTGAACAAATCTCCTAGAGTAGTGTACCCTACCGGACTAAAATCTGAATAACTGAAAATTTGCCTCGATGGGCCTCAACAAATAACTCAACAACACCGGTATACTAGGGTCACCTACCTCTAGAGACTCAAAAACAATTATCTGAACAAATTTCCACTAAACAAGTGGCTCAACAAAATATCTCAAATCATGTTCTTAACTGAACATCTCAAATCAAATACTGAACAAATATCCCAAAACCAAATACTGAACAAATGTCTCAAAGTCAAACACTAAACAAAATATCTCACAATCAAATACAAAGATTCCTTCAGGACCAGTCGACTGCACATCAGATCAGTCGACTGTCCAGAGGACATAATCCAACATTTTACAAAAATAATCTAAGGCATGACCAGTCGACTTGACAAGTCGTCAGTCGACCGTCCCGAAAGAACTGAACAAAATACAACCAGAGGACCAGTCGACTGACCTAAGTCTAGGTCGACTGTTCCGAACAAATCTCAAGACTCAAAAATGCACAGTAGGCCCGTACCAGGCGACTGCTCTGTAGGTCAGTCGACTGTCGGCTACAGATTCAAAAAGTCTAGATCTGAACACAATATCATTTGAAGTTTTCTAAAGAATTACTGATCATAAAGTTAATTTATATTCGGGCAAATGAACAATTCTCAACAATTTCTATCATGGTTACATTACTCAATCAATCAATTTCTCCAATCTCATATTCTCATGATCTAAATTCTCAATTCTCCCATTAGGGTTTTCTCAACCTAACTAAATGTCTTCCTCAACACATAATCAAAATTGGTTTGCAATCACTAGATCCAGATGTTTAATATCCAAGCTTAACATAATCAGTTCTAAATTTGCTTTCTAACAACATGATCTCATAAATCAACATATCCTCAACAAATCTAAATCTTTTCTCATCATGGTCCAAATATCAAATAAAAGTTCTCATCATCCATATCGAATTAAAGATCCATGTCCTACATACAATGGGACTAACAAAGAATGGTATAATGATCACAAACAAACATAACAAAGATCTCACGTCATCTTCCAATCAAAACAAACAAAACAAAGCAAAACAAACAAACCAACTCACCTGATTTGAAGAAAAGATCCACAAACTTTCTCCTTGCTAGATCCAAGAATTCTCCTCTTGTTCCTCAAAGAAATCTCAATATTCTAAATATTGTGAATGACGGCTGGGAAAGGGATTTCCCTTATATATGCCGGATTAAAATATTAGGGTTTTCACCCAATTTACAAAATAATCCTTTTAAGAGTACATCTTACATATATAATTGTATCCTTGAAAACTAAATCAAATATAATTTAAATTAGGGTCTAATAGAAAAATATGTTTCTAAACTTCAACAAATACTGATCGGAATGCCCAGAAATTATAATTTGCATTTTAACCCTTGAAATTGTCAATTTTGCAAATAAGTCCTTCTTTTCTCAAAAATTGCAAATAGGTACATTTAATTTCAGAAAAAATCTGGAAAAATACTAAATAATTCTCAAATAATAAATAATGATTTTTCATAAAGAAAACTTAATTTTCCAAACTTCTAAAAAGTCATTTGCACGTGTTTTGCACGTGTACAAAAGATAAATTTCTTAGAAAACATTTATTAAATCCTCAAAAATCATTTAAATTCATTTTCAAATAATTAAAATAATATTTGAAAATACGGGGTTCTACAATATACGAGCTTAACAAATGCTAAATAATTAGCATGAACAATTTTTCAACATAAAACATGATATAACATGAATTATAAGCACAAAGGAATATATCAAACCCAATAAAAGTGCTTAAATAGGGAAAACTCAAACATCTCAAACAGCAAATTCAGCTTAAAGGCAAGTTGCTGCTGAAATCTAGTAAAATTCATTTAAAATGCTATACTTGCTAGAATCTCACATAATTAGATTCTACAGAAAGCTAGGAACCTCTACTACAATTCTCTAGTTAAAAGCTTCCTTAGGTTCAGTCAAAAAATGCTAGAAAATCCTCTAGCATCAACCAGTACGCTAAAACTCAGATTTCCCAAAACTGTTTAAGCATAGCATAATCAAAATTCAATATAAAATCACCATTTTCTCCAAATCTCATGAAATTTTGCAGCCAGGAACTACACCTAACCAAGTACCACATATCCAAAATTTGCTAGGAAAAACTATAACGCCCTAAATTCTAAAATATGGTTATCCGTAGCACAATAGGATCTTTACTTCATTTCGTACGATTTTACAAGAAATTAAAAAAAAACTTTTCGTTGTACAATACTGTTCATTTCACATTAACGCAGCTGAAAAATAAAGATTACAATATAACACATGTACAATTTGAACATCAACATTAAAATAGTCTATAGCTTCAAATTCATCTTTAAGTCTTTGCCGATCCAAGCCCTGCATTGAACACTGTGGGCACGTCAGTTACATACAACTGACGCAATACTATACACGACGATTCTTGTTATGCCGTAATATAGCGAGTCACTTACTTTAGCAACCACAATCTTGAATAAATCATAAAGTGTAAAAGAGTGACTATCCTAAACATATCGGTGTATATGACTTAATGCCTATGTAGATTTTTACAATATGATGATACTTATGCATACTTATTTGGATTCTATGCATCACATACTATATAGGTCCGAGAGAAAGAACCTACATACTCCACATTAAAGGGTTGAATCCCTCGCCATGAGTTACTACTACGGTGACTAAGGTAAGGTTTAGATGTTCTGGGAGTATTAAGCACATGCCCCGATAATTTTGGAGACGAATCCCACTCCGCCGATGCGCTGGGACAACTCCCAATCAGACCTTGATAATTTCTAGGGAACCATTCTCACACTGCAAACTATGGTTCTCCAATAGTCCTAAAACACTCCATGAGCGTCGCCTCGATCCCAATAATTCCGAAGATGACTCCCACACCGCCGATGCGCTGGGGAGAATTTCCAATCATGCCTTGATAATTTTGGGGAAAGCATCTTACACCGCAGACCAACTGAGGCCCTCATACCCATGTTCGCCCATACATCATCATGTCTCCCCTTAGTGCCTGTCCTTAAGTTTTAGTTTTAGAAGAATCATCACAACCTAGAGCTAGTTTACCCTACCGAACTTAAACCAACACGAGAGACAGTTAGCCCAACTGGCTACTTCTCAAGAGATACCCAACCCACACTAGTTAGTTCTCATATTTCATTAATCATAAATGCCGGTTTCTAAGGGTTTCGCCTAGCCTCTAGATTCTAACAACCATCTTATTATAGAGATTAATTAGGTTATATCTAACCCACACTAGTTAGTTCTCATATTTCAATAATCATTTCTTCTTTATCACTTTGAATTCTTATTCATTAAACTTCTTTTATTCAATCTCTTGCCAAGACATTTTATCTCTTATATTCACATTCTATATTAATTTCAAAATAAATTTTCTAATAAATAATACACTCTAATTGATCAATTAACTAATCACTTTCATGATACTAGATTTACACAAACTTTTCTCACATTCTTCGATTAAAATCATCACTTTTTAATACACAGTTTACTCAACAATTTACTCCTAAATTTCCTTCATTCTCAACTCACATTTTGATTTTTTATAATCAATTCATAAAATCTTTAATTCTATATACCTTCTTTATTTTCAAATTGAACTCGACCCGATATATTGATGAAAAGATGACTTTAAGACCCCCAAATATAAACTAAAACAGTGAAAAATATTTTCAGATGTTCCCATAATATTTTAAATATTTAGATATTTTTTCTGAATTTTTAAAATCCAAAACCCCAAAAAAAT
The DNA here is from genome assembly GCA_017893485.1 of Hemerocallis citrina. Lineage (NCBI taxonomy): Eukaryota > Viridiplantae > Streptophyta > Magnoliopsida > Asparagales > Asphodelaceae > Hemerocallis > Hemerocallis citrina. The sequence continues at coordinate 15,556,246 of CM030367.1, forward strand.
AAAAAAAATGCATTTTTGTGCACAAGGGGTTTCGAACCTGAGACCCCCAACCAAACCCCCAGCGGCGCCACATGGCAGGGCGTGGTGCGTCAACACCCGCGCTAGCCACTAAGGCCAAGCGGGTCTTTCAATTATATAGGAGTTAATAACCTTAACTACCAACTCTCGGTTAAATCACATTTTTCACTATTTCAACAATCTTTAGTTTCTATTTCTTTCCCCAAAATTAATACTATAAAAATAGAGTTCTAAACTTCCAGAATTTCTCTTTTACTGATTTTAATCATAATTAAGATGATTTATCCACACTTTATGTACATATTCATTTTTAGAAACACATAAATATATAATTTGATTTATTAACAAAACTACATCTTTTCTTTCAAATTAATACCACCATTTTGTATCTATAAACCTCCAAAATTATTATCTTACTGACTTTATTCATATTAATGAAGAATTAACTTCAATTTCCCCAAATTAATCATTTCTTTCTCTTATAAGAATTAAAAACACATACTACAACTAGATAATTGTTCTGCTAACAATAATGCATCTTTGCTTTTATTCTACTATACCATTTCCTTCCCCCAAAATGTTTCTTTTTTTCGTTTACTATTTATCCACATTTCATACACACTTTTAACCAATTTGTAAGAGACACAAAATTCATTCAATTTAATCAAGTTGATTGTTTGTGCCTAACAATTCTACACATGCCTTTGATTAAGTTTTCTCAATCACAACCTACCAATTAAATAATGTAACTTCTCATTAACATACGATGAATTCTATAATCTTCTATCATTAGCAATCTTTATCACTACAACATGAATCAATTTAATTTGTAGACCTCATTAAACTAGCAAAATAATTCACAAAATACCTAAACATGCTTCCTACATTATCTAGAAAGTAAGAATAGACACCCACTTCTTAGGTTTCAAAAATATAGAAAAACTCATAGAAAGAATGCTCCTAGCTCCACACCAATTGGCCTAGTCCTTCTCCAATAAAACCGCAAGCTTCTAGCTCCAAGAACAAAAACCGGCCTTCCTCTCCTCTCTTTTGATTTGATTATTTTTGTGCATTCAACATACAATGGGGGGGAGGGGAGGGGTGGGGGGGTTATATAGGGATTTTGTTTGGTTGAGATCCCACTACTCAAGTAACTACCCCTCACTCCCACCTTCTCACCCCACTCTCCCTCTCTCTCTACAAATGGCTGGCCCCTTCTTTGGAGCACACACACGTGCACGTGTTTCATACATGCACACCCTCTCATTTTATTTATTAATTTGTTTTTAGTTATACCCTAGGTGCTTGTTACATGACAAGTGTAGGAAGATGTACAAAATAAATATAGGATTTTATTTGTGTGCTTATTATTATTATTATTATTTTAATGGGTTTATTAATCTTTTAGGCCTATGAATTTTAATTAACAATGAATAATAAAATGAGACAAAAATAAATAAGTGAAAATTTGTGCATAACTTAGGAAAAAATTTTAGAACAAAAATAAAATAAAATTGCACGTGTGTTGCACGTGCAAAAATGAAAATGCATTTTATTTAAAAATTCCTTCGGGATGTTACAAAAACAATGTGTACAGAAAGTTATAGCCATGTGAACATAGGGTAAAATCGCAGCTAAATAAACAGGTTGCTCTTAAAATCAAGCTACAACTTGCATCTCTTAAAACCATCAAAACTCATCCAAAAATTTCCCTTTTTTGTGGTGTCTTACTAGACATATAAGGGAACAATAATCCAAAATTTCAGTTCCTAACTCTAAAATATATTAGAAGATATGAATTACTATACATGAGTCAAAACTTAGCTAAATAAATACAGACAGGAGCTCAATCCATCTTAGCTGCCGATTTTGTAAAAATGTTTAATGGCATCAAATGTGCTCCAAAAATTCTAAAATTTGGCACACAGGTTGTAAACACATATGAGATACTCTAATAAAAATTTTACCTCAAAATTCCTCTTATACAAAGCGTTATGATTTTTGTAAGTCCAATAACTCAACCAAAACAGATCAGATTTGCCCCTCAAATACAGTCAACCATAAATTCCTTTAAAAATAGAAAATAAATTCCAAATAATCTAAAATTCGGCATGATTGCTACTAACATATCGAAATAGCTCCAATTTAAATTTCAACTCAAAGTACCTTCTCAAACTTAAGATATGATTTTTTGAATACATGTATGCTGTCAACAAAAACAACAACTTTTTCAGCCTTACTGTTTTGGGGAAAAGATTTTATTTAACATAGAAAATCAACCCAGAAAAATCTACAAAAATTAGAGCATGCTAATAACATGTATGAGAACCTCTAATAATTATTTGGGGTCAAAATTCCAACTTTAGCACAAGTTATTAATTTCTAACCATCAAATAACAACATGTAACTTAATAAAGGTTGAATCTTTGCTCCCTACTAGAAATCTATAATTCCAACTCTTGCATGAATATACTTTATACTACAATACTAAAATCTACAATGAACTTCAACTTCTCAACTTGAAAAATTAACATGCAAACAACAAACAAATACATATCAAAGTTTAAAGAGACCTCCCACCCTAGCTTGTAGGAATAACTTGCTAGTACTTCTCCTCCTTACTCATTTGCATCAAGACCTACAACAAAATAAGACTCACTCTTTTGTTTCAATCTCTCCTTTTCTCTTCTATTTTCTTATTCTTCTCTGTCTTTTTCTCAAGCAAATGAGCAAAACATGAAGGAGAAAGAAATATATACTAGAGTGAGAGAGGGTGAGTGTTGGAGAGGTGAGGGGGTGAGATGTGGGCTTTGCCCTTGGAAATGGTCGGCCAATGTTAGGAGGGTGGGGTGAGATGAGGTGACTTGATCGAAGGGCTCAAATTCAATCAAGTGAAATCCAATGGCTTTAAATGAGTCCTTATCTAACACATCATTAAGTTTATCCATTCCAATTCAATCTTGACCATCCATTTTGATACATCATGATCAAAATGAAAAGATATTTTCTCAAAAACACATACTACATGATTTTGTATCAATGTACAAAAATCAAACAACTCGTATATATACATACTAGTATATATACAGATATTTTTTATTTGTAAAACTAAGCAATTTTCAAAAGAAATATTTTAATTTAATAAATAAAAAATAATAATATAATATCAGATCGGGATATTACACCTTATATGTCGTAGTTCTCTAGATACTATAGTAAAGATATTAATTAACTTTTTGGCATCCACGGAAAATAGGTAAGAAGTTCCTAATTTTTTACTTGAGAAAGACATCTAAGTAGTGATATCACTATGTTGTTTGGTCTTTTCAATCAAGTGGTAGTAGAAGAAACATATTGTTGTTTTAGCTTACACTCTGTGTTTCAATTTGTTTCACGGTAGTATGTTTATTTTACCTATTTTTGTTGAAGTAAACTACTATATTTGTTGAAGTAAACTACGGAAGTACAATTGCAATATTGTTGTGCAACTCTTCCTGCGACGGCTTCTGGTTCTCGGAAATTATTTTTCATTTTTGGTTTGGTGGTTTTGTTCGTCAGTTCACTAAATATTTCTTAGTATTTGTTAGCAATTTTGATTTTTATTGTAAGGTTGCTCTTGTGAGATCAATCTAGATCATTACTTGTACAATCATTATAAATTTGGTAACACTTTTTACTCCTTAACTCATTGTCTAGGCCGTTGTTTGGACATCGTGAGCGTGATTATTACATGAGCTTAACTTTTCTTTTTTTTTTTTGACGAGTAAAAGTTAAAACAATTTCAATATCATCTTTAGATTTCCTAGGGATGGCGAACGGGTCGTGTGGGCCGGGCCGGGCCCAACCCATACGGGTTGGCACGAATGCTTAGCCGGGCCGGGCCGGGCCGGGTTGCAATCTTATACGGGCCGGTTCGGGCCGGGCTAAATATTCGTTTGGGTGGCCCGCCCAACCCGTGAACCCTTTAGGGTTCAACCCGGGATGGGCCGGGTCGACCCGCGGGTTGGCCCGTTTAATTTTTTTTTTTTTTGTAGCTTAAATTAAAATAATAATAATAATAATTTTACAAATGATGTATACAAACAACCATAGCTTTGTTTGATGAATACTACAATTCTTCAAAAATTATAATACTAAGTAAGTAATAATACTAATAAGTAATAATACTACAATTCTTCAAATATCCCCAAATGATGTTTAATTATAATACTAAGTAAGTAATAATACTAATAAACAATAAAAATCGTAATAATAATAATAAGATTGAAAGAGTGAAATTGACAACAAATTTTGAAATATTATTCATATGAATTTAAGTTATACAATTTTAACAATTTATAACGAATTGAAGAATTCAATTCACAAATAAGTTTTATACAATAACATATTTCTTATATACAATTATAATTGAGTACAAGTTTTCTAATTTGACATAACAAGCAAAGCTGTTGTTGTTGTTGTTATTGTTGTTGTTGTTGTTGTTGTTGTTGTTGTTGTTGTTCTTCGGGCGAGTTCTCCCACTTGTGGAACTTGATAGTGCTTTCCCTTGCATCCTATCTTCAGCCTTCAGTCAGTCTTCTGTGCAAACCAGCATCTCTAACGCCTCGGACTTCAACCGATTCCTGTAATCTGATAGAACCCTGCCACTTGTAGAAAATGCACTCTCAGAAGCAACTGTAGAGACAGGAGGAGTTAGCAAATCTTCAGCCATAATTGACAGAATACTAAAAGTGTGTTCATGTTCTTTCCACCATTGTAAAATATCTAGTGGAAAAAGAGTAGGCTCAGTATCCTGTTGGTTATACCAATTTAATTCATTTGGTTGATTAGTCCTAGGTTTTTTAGATTGAATTTGTTCAAGTAAACTAAATGTTCTATCACCAATTCTACTTTTACCTTTACCTTTAGAACTACCAGAAGAAGAACTAACTACAGAAGTTGTACTACTAGAAGCAAAACATCTATCGTAATAATCATACAAGTTATTTAACGTAGATTCAAACTGAACTAAAAAAGTAGCGCAATCAATTGTTAATTCTACATTGTCCTCTAAATATCCAAAAAATATTTGTATCAAATTCTTCGTACCCTCTAATTTGATACGGGGATCCATAACAGTAGCAACACAAATCAACATAGGAGGAGGAAAATAATACTTCAAAATTTTTTGAAATGCAGGTATTACAATGTCGCTAATATAGGGATCATTTAACATTTCGTTAAATATTTGCATCATGCTAACTAATTCAATAAAAATGCTACTAGAAGTAGATTCATATGTTTTTGAAAATTTTAAAGTTGCGGTTTTAAAAGGCTCTAAAAATTTCAACAAAGATTCGGCAAAAAACCAATCGGGGGGAGTCATTTCAAAATTGTACATATTTTTTGCGATACAAAAATCATTTACAACTGCTTTATAATCGGTGACAACATTTAGTAAATCAAAAGTAGAATTCCATCGGTGTCTAACATCCTTTGGAAATTTTCTAAGAGGAACATTTCTAACCCTATACCAAGTTTTCCATTCTTGTAAAATGCTTGGACTTAATGCAATGAAATGTACACAATTTCTAATTTTATGTATATATGGATCATCTATTTTTAATGCATCTTGAACACATAAATTTATAATATGACATGCACATCTAACATGAAAAATATTTTCAGATAGAGGGTTTAATACAGATTTTAAAGTAGTAATTGCTACATTGTTGTTAGATGCATTATCAAAACTAATAGCCATAATTTTATCTCGAATATGAAAAACATCACAAATTTCTATAATACGGTTTGCTATTTCAGCGCCACTATGGGGATACGGCAACGCCGCAAGTGATATGTTTCTTTTTTGAAGAATCCAATCATTGTCGATCCAATGACAGGTTATTCCCATCGTTGGAATATTGTTGACACCCGTCCAACAATCTGAAGTTAAACTAACCCTACAAGTTAAACTCCATAAAATTGCAATCAACGCGTCCTTCATTTCAACATACATTTTAAAACAATCCGATTTGCAAGTATTTCTCGGAATTCTTTTAAAATGAGGGTTTAAGGCCGTTTGATTAAAATTTTCTAAGTTCCTACTCTCGGGATAGGAAAATGGCAACTCTTCCTTAATAACTAATCGGGCCATTTCCCGACGAACAAGTTTGGAATCATAAGGGTGGCTATCTACTTGACCGGTCTTAGGGTTGATTTTTTGTTGGCCTTGTATTTGATCAACAAGTTCTTTATGATTATGTTGTATGTGCCTACTAATTGTACCGGTGCCGTCACCCCACTTGAATTTGTATGTTTTACTACATGTTTTACACACTTTCAAACCTATACCCGGAGTATGTTCGTCCGGGATATAATTAAAAAACTTATGCCAATCGCTAGTTTCTCCTCTACTTTTCCTAATACTACGGGGTTGTGTGGTTTCGGGTTGTTGTTGTTGTTGTTCTTCTTCTAATTGAATGTCACCTACAACATCCATGTCGTGTGTACCCCATTGTTCCATAGTAGGATCAATGTAATCTTGGGCGGGCTCACTAGTTGGGACAATTGGTGGCCTACGTGAAGAGGAGGAGGAATCTTGTCCGCTACGACCGCTACCGCGTGATCTAGACATAATGTAGTAATGTGCTAAAGTAAAGTATGTAAAAAAAAATATACAATGTAGGAGCGGTAAATTATACAAAAAAAATCTAAAAAACAAGAGGGTTGAGATAGAGAAGTTCAAAAAAATGAACAATAATTTTAACTACAACGCAAAAAAAAAAAATTAACGAGAGAGATGGAGATATTTTGATACCGTTCACCATGGAATACGCATATGTAAAAAAAACCGTTAAAATAAGAATAGAATAGAAAAAATGGAGGAGCGCTTTGCCGATTCCGCAATTGAAGAGTTGAGAAGAGGTTGAAATAGATTTGACGAGGGTTGAAGAGAGTTGAAGACGTTGAATTTTGTTTCCGATACGACCGAAATTTGATCGTGTATATGCCTCCTTGTACACTTGTTTGATGAATACTACAATTGTTGAAAAATTCTTTACAAATGATGTATAATAGTAGAGAGAGTAAGAGAGTGAGGTGCGATTTTTTATGAGATTTTTGGGGGATATTTATAGGCTAAATAAGTGGGAAAAAATATTTAAAAAAAAATAACCAAACGGCTCTGTCCCGAACAGCCAGATTTTCGACCGTTCGACCCGCGGGTCAACGGTCGACCCGTCACGGGTCGAACGTTCAACCTGTACGGGTCTAACGGGTCGAAACCCGCGGGTCGACCCGTGGGTTGGCGGGTCAAATTCAGGGGTTGGGTCGGGTTTCGCGAATTCGATTCGCGAAAATTGTGACCCGGGTCGACCCAGTACTGTTCACCGGGTTCGACCCGAACCCGCGAAGCATTTTAACGGGCCGGGTTGGTGGGCCAGATCGCTGGTGGGTCGCCGGTTGACCCGACCCAGTTGCCATCCCTAAGATTTCCTACCTCCCTGCTAACCTCGTAGGAATTTTGGCACGCTCCCTGCTAGGAATTCGGGACCAGGTTTGATATTGGTGATGGCTTGATTCTTGATTATCAGTTATGAAAGCTTTTCATTCTTCAAAACCTTAATGTAGAGTTATCCGTTTTTTTTGACAAGAGAAACCTAGTGGATGATCTATCACCTCAAATGAATTTGATATTTGCCAGATAAAGGTTTAGATGATGATAGAGGTAGACTAGCTTACTCAAGGGAGACTTACTGGATGCTCATGTCTCTCACAAGTGAATTTGACATGCCATATAGTATAAATAATTAATGAGATTTAAACATTAATCTGGTTCATGTTCAAAGGGAATTCCAGTCATTATCATGGAAGAGGCCGGCTATTGTATACGCAAAAAGCTGTTTCCCAACTTCTTAACGACTTCTTTCTCGTTTTCTTAGATGTAAGAGTCAGACAGAGCAACTGTAGACATAAATTTTGTTTCTTCATTGTATAACACACTTAGTATGAGTTGGATCCTTTGAATGGCGATTGAGTTTACAGCCTCCGTATTAAGTTGTCAGTTTCAAAATTCGCCTCCCGAGATTCTGATTTAGAGTTCAAACACGCGCGCTCAACATATTCTCATATTTTATTATTTGCAATTTGCCAATTTATCATGAAAGTATTGTTAGTCGCTAGAAGCTGCTTCTGAGAGCATCTGTAGTCGTTGGTCATTTTGCCAAAATTTCGCTGTAATCGTTGGCCAAATACCTAAAAATTGGGTTTCGTTGCTACAGTAGCGAGCTATATTTGGCAGACGAAATGACAATTATCAAAATATAGCTTACGAAAGATAATCTTTCGTCCGTTCGATTGGACGAAAGATTATTTTTCGTCCGAGTGATTTTTTTCACGCGTACTCATCGGACGAGGGATTATTCCCCGTCCCTTAAATTTTTTATTTATTTATTTATTTTTCAAAAACGGTCTGGTCCGTTCCATTTGAAAATTGCCAGAAAATCACAAACGGAACTTAATTCCTCGTCCTACACATCATGACAACTTTTGAAAAAATTTTGTGTTCAAACTCACTATCACCCAATCATTTCCCAATCATTTCCCATTTTTTTAATTTTTTTTAGGTTTTTTTTTTAATTTCAACGTCGGACGGAAAATAATCATCCGTCCGTCCTATTTAGATTTCGTAAAAGCCAAATTTTGGCTAACAACGACTACAGAATGCCGCCTTTTTTCCTATTTCTATTTGCCAAATACCCAAAATTTGGGTGTCAACGACTACAGATGCTCTGACTAGCTATTTCTTATGGATAAGCTTATAAAGAATGGAGACATCAATTCAGAATGTCACAATCTTCAAGATTGGTATCACTGGTCGTCAGGGCTGGCCCTGACTCTCAGGAGCTCAAGGCGAAAGATCCAAACAATTATTTTTTGGGTCCCTAATAATAATATAAAATTTTTACGCTAAAAATACGTGTCTATTTTATAAGGGGAATACAAATTTGAGACCCGTAAGAGCATCCACAGTTGTGTTTCTCATTTGCCAAAAAATGGCTGCTACAGTAATAGCAAATAGAAGCAATCGCTGCAGTGGTCATTTGCTATATTTTTGCCAAAAAATTGAGAGACGGTATATGATATACCGTCTGTCGTTTTGAAATTAAATTTAAAAAGTTAATTACTTATTAACTATTAAACTAAATTAATTAAATAAATTAATTAATATAATAATAACTAAACTTACTTAAAACTACTTTAACCTTAATTAACTACTAATACCCACTGACTAAACCTACTTTTTGACTAAACCTACTTTTTGGTTGGACGGGGAATCATTCCCCGTCTGACCATTTTTTTTTTTTTTTTTTTCCGGCCAATCACCTCCGTTCATTTAAAAAAAATAAAAAAAATAAAAAAAATAAAAAAAAATTTCCCTCAGACGGGATATCATCTCCCGTTTGAGAGGTGTTTTTTTAATAAAAATTTAATAAAAATTGATCAGACGGGATATGATATCCCGTCCTCTATAATTTGAGAATCGCTATTCTGTTTCTCAAATATGAAACGAATATAGCTCGTTTGCTAAAAAATGGCAATTTGAAAAATCATTGCAGCGCTTGCTTTCTCAAAAAATGGCAAACTGAGAATTATAGCAAACCACTGTGGATGCTCTAAAATTACAAAAAATTTGAGGGCCTGAGACGACCAGGGCTGACAATGCTGGTCGTGCTGGTTGACTTTATTTCTCATTTTTTATTTTAAAAATATAATTGTCCATGTTTCAATTGTTAAGTGCTTCATCAGTGAGTTATTTTTATTTTCTTTAGTTGGTAACTGAACGTGGAATGAAAAAGAAACATGGTACATTTGGAAATTGATGTGGCAAAATATCTCCCACCTGTAAACCGTCAGATCTCCTCAAGATCCGCACAAATCTTCTACAGACTCAGGATACTTCCTACGGGCCTACAGCGGATGGGCCTCGACCAGGCCCACTAAACCCAGTTCATCCCTTATAAATAGGCAGGTATCCCTCCCCCCCCCCCCTCCTCCTCCTCCTCCTTAGAGGGTAAGCTCACTTTTTCCAACTCTGAACTTCCAACTTATTTCCAGATCTCCCTTTTTACTGTGGTTGATTGCCTTGACTGTCGGAAGGACTGCAACTGGGACCAACCCCGGTGTTCTGAGGTGCTTCTTTGCAGGTTAGGTCTGAGCCGTCCGACCCTCAACCTTCCTAGCCGACCCCTTCAGACCCTGGTCGGTCCCACGTTTCCCCGAAATCACAAGAACTCATTACTTGTTGCGCCCTCACCGAAATTAGCAACATCAGGTTGGCGCCGTCTGTGTGAACAGATAGAGAACAACCCAAACGAATCTAAGGCGAGCTCTCAGCCATTCTTCCCTATACCTCGGAGATCCAGGAAAGCCAACACCGAGGGTCGCCTAGCCAACCCCCTTCCTTTAGCCGCTCACAACATGACTCATTCACGGGGGTCAAGAAGGCCCCTGGCCGAGGACCAGCATCCCGCTCGGTCTATTCCCGGCCGGGGGCCGAAGATAACCTCCGGAATGTTGTCAACCATCGGCAAGAATAGGCACGCCAGTCATGGGGTGGAGCCAATCCCAACTTGAGCTGCAGCGTCCACCAGTCTCAGGACATTGGCCGATGACTTTTCATCGGTCACGAAGAAGCCGGCCCAGTCACTCAAGTACAGTTCGCAGACTTTCGAGCCGAAGTATTAAAAGCACTCCACCAGGCCTGGAACGTCCGAGCTGGTGAACAGATTGGTGAAGAAGGCTCCAACGAAGCATCTGCTTCCGTAGGCCGGAGGGACGACGTCCGCAAATGTCTTCGAGAGATGGAGGACCATCTTGCCGGATAGGAGATGACCGAGCCTGGTAAGGCCGAGGCTACCTGCCGAGCCGACCCCCATTATCGGCTCGGATCCTTGAGGCTCCCGTTTCCCAAAGCTTCAAGCCCCCTGCATTCGAGACATACACCGGAGAGTCTGATCTAGCTGATCACATGGAGGCCTTCAAAACCCTCATGATGATTCACAGTGCTACAGATCCTCTTCTTTGCCGAGAATTTCCCGCCACTCTACGTGGCCCAGCACGGGAATGGTTCTCGAGGCTCGCTCCGGACTCCATATACTTCTTCGATCAGCAGGATGAGACTTTCCTATCACACTTCGTGACTAGCCGGAAATTGGAGAAGTCTAGTGCTTCCCTCATGGACCTCAAGTAGAAGGAGAATGAGTCCCTCCGGGATTTTGTTCGGAGATTCACTGCCAAGGCCCGGGTCATATCCTCTCTCGATGCCGGGGTCGCCTCGGCTGCCTTCAGACACAATGTTTGACACCCTCAACTCAAGGCTTCCCTCGCAAAGAGACCCCCGACCGACTTTCCCGACATACTCTATCGGGTCGAAAAGTACATCCGAGCTGAAGAGGCCTTGCATCCCGAGGGAACAAAGGATCAACCCTCAAAGGGAAGCAAAAGGCCAAAGGTTCCGAGCCCCCAAAGAAAGCCTAGAAGGACACTGCCGGACGAAACAAGCAGCCTCCCGTCCCTCGATTCGAAGGGTTCACTCCCTTTAAGACGAGCCTTTCGACCATCTTGCTGGAGGTTGACGACACTGCTCTGGTTCGCTATCCAGCTCAGACAAACAACAACAAAAATTGAAATAGGGACGGGAGGTTTTATTGTTGGTTCCACCGAGATCACAATTACATGACCAACAACTACCGTGCATTGAAGGAACAAATTGAGGCCTTCATACAGCGGGGGTACCTGCGAGAAATCACAAGGGACGAGAGGAGGCCTTCTACGCCTCCTCGTGGAGCTAACAAGCGGCCTGAGCCTCCTGCCGAGCCATAAGCCCCTAAGGCATCAGCCATCCTCCATTGCGTCCATAGCGGACCAATGGGCGAAGACTCGAATGCTTACCGTCGTGCCTTTGTATGAGAAGTAAATGTCGTACATAACTTCCCAACCCCGAGCCCCAGCGGCCTCCCAGTTTCCTTTTCCAACAAGGACCTACAAGGCTTTAGGGTGCCTCATTGCGATGCCTTAGTGATCAGCCTCTGAATGGCCAATCACGAGGTCCGCCACACTCTCGTCGATAATGGCAGCTCGGACAACAAGCTGCTCTTGGCCACCTTCGAAGCTCTCAAGCTCTCCCGCGACAGGTTGAAGCCAGTTGGGTACTCGCTCAACGGCTTCTCAAGAGCCCTTGTCCCGATCGAAGGAGTGATCACCCTGGATGTCACGGTGGGAACGGCCCCAGCTATCCGGACTGAGTCTATGGACGTCATGGTGGTGAATATTAAGGCTGCATACGATGTCATCCTCGGCAGGCTCGACCTTTCATCTCTTCAAGCGGTGCCGTCCGCGTACCACATGAAGATGAAGTTCCCAACCCCCCATGGGGTTGGCACGATCAAAGGCAATCAGGAGGCGGCACGTTCGTGCTACATGACCTCAATCGGTGCACCAGTGCTCCCCTTCAGGCGGTCAAGCTTCCCTCAGAGAGAAGCTCTATAACACCATGAATTTTTATTTATAAGAATTTGGGATTTTACGTGTTTTGCACGTATATTTTCATATGCATTTTCTAGAGACAAAATATTTCTTTATAGCTTGAACTAATAATTATTTTCTTTATTTCTTAAAAGATTTATTTTTAAAGCCCAAATAGAATCCTAGGCCTAATTATCTCTTTCTAGCCCTATATAATTAATTAATTAATTAATTCTCTTGAGCCCATGGTCTTTTGGCCCATTAGTGAGCCCAATTAATTTAAATTCTCTTTTAATTAACCCAACTTGTAATGTAGACCAACTTAACAAACAATTAATTAAAAGTGCATGAACAAATTTTTTAGGGGGTACTAGTTTGCATGTGCATTGCACTTGCACGTGCAAATGCACCTTTGGAGTGAGACCGGATAGTGCAAAAGAGAGAGGGAGAGATGGGGGTAGTGGTGAGGTGGTTGTCTCATTCTTGGGTGGTTGCTACAACTTCCCAACTCATCCTAGCCTTTGATCCCTATTTATTTGACTAATCCTAGCCATTCAATCCACTCAAAAATATGTATAAATACTCCCTCTCATTTACTCATTCTTGCACTTGAAAAAGAAAGAAAGAAAGAAAGAAACATAAAGAGTTAGAAAAAGATTGAGAGAAAGTGAGAGAAAGATTGAGTTTGTGTGCTAGTGAGTGTGTGTGCATCCATTGGAGGCCGGTCAAACCAACAAGAAGAGGGGAGCTCGGGTTCTATCAACACAAGGAACGGAAGGAAATTTGCGGCTCGATCTAGGAGGAGAAAGATCGCTCTTTGTTCAAGGAGATTTCTAGGAGTTCTATGTTTTGTTTCTTCAAATAGGTGGGCAATTTTCTCTAACTCTAAGTAGTATCATGCTAGGGTGTGTGCTAATCATGCTAGAATAGATAGGTAAAAAATATTGCTCTTTGATAATACCATGATTAAGGTGAAAATGGAACATATGTGAAATTGCATGAATTGACTAAGTGAAATTGATTGAATGATATGTTGTGATATTGATCTAGCATGCTAAATTAGAATAAAATGTCTCTCCATGTCAAAATATTTGCGTTTGTAGGAAAAGTGCAATTTTGAGAAATGTGTTTATGTGAAAAATACAAATTGTGAGAATCTCTATATTATTAAAATAAGATTGATTAGTAAATTATGCATATTTATGATTAGTGTGATTGATACTAAATAATCCTAAAGTTGTATGCTAATTGTTAAGAGAAATGAACATTTAATTATTTAGGCCAAATTCAAGAGGTCATCAGTTTGTGTGTTAATCAAAAAGAAAGAAGAAAAACTCTTTAGTCTAATAAAGAAGAACTAATTTATGATTGAAAGAACTCAAGAAAAATGTCCCTTGAAAAAGAGGTTGTTAATAGAACACTATGTGAATTTCATGTACACTTTGTATGAATAAAAGTAGGACTTTATATGGAAAAAAATAAGATTTTAATGGCTTTAAAACCCTAAAATTTACTGTTTATTTTGAAAGAAATTCAATCAGGAATTTATTTAGTTTTAACGAAGAACAAATCACATTTTTGAAGAAATGAGTTTTTTAATGAACTAGAATAGTTATAGTCTTGTACAAAACAAACTGGAATTATTTCTCTATGGGTGAGTCACTTTGTCCATTCTGGTCAGTGGGTGCAAACTAAAAACGTCACTATAGTAGGAGGTCATGGGTTCAAATCTTGGCATACACTCTTTATATTTATTTTTGAAAATAACCCAATACCGAGACACTGAGTATAAGAGGATTAAGACCCCCTTTGTATCATGTGGGCGCTCTGTCCCCTTTGGTCAGCCGCTGTGCCATAGTAACGTTAATGTAGCGCATGTTGCTACTGTTGTGGCTAGTTCGAAACCTGGTTCTGGCCTAGGTTTTTGAAATGTGATTTTTTAGGGAAAAATTAATATTTTTTTAATGATTCTTTTTGCAAAATTAAATTAGAAAAAATATGTTAATTATCCTGAGATTAATTTGAACTTATCTAGAAAATTTCTATGGATTGATTAACAATTTCTAATCAAAATTTAAGAGATTATAAGGGTGTTTTATGTGATAACTAAATCAATATGTATTTCTCTTCTTGAGGGAAAATTATGTAAAATTATTTTGAGAATTCGTGATTCAATACAAATGTGAATAACTTGTTTAGGTTAAATAAATGAGACTTTTAGACCTATGAATGCAAAGGAAATTTCGAGTTTTAATTTGCAATTCGAGAAATTGTGGAAATGAAATTATCTTGTCTCTTTATTGTGAAAAGAAATACATGAATCGAAATGAAGAAAAATCATGATAACTTATGAAATTATTGATGAGCGCGAATGCTTGATTTATGAATGAGATTTTGAACTAGAGGGTAGCTAAGTCCTATTACCGGCAATTGAATGAATTATAATTGTTGAGATAAATTATTGAAATGAAAGACCAAGTTGGTCAAGTTATTGATTAAGACCAGTATAGAGGAAAGAGCTAACTCTAGGGGTTGATTTTATTCATGATTCAAATAAATTAAAGACTAGATACATAGTGGTGATGTGACGAAAGTGAGAGAAAAACACGAGTATGAGGGCCATCGGATTGGCGGTGTGAGAGTGATTCACAGACTACTTGTTTGATGCATCATGACATAGCGTGAGCACTACTCTGAAATTATCGTCCTGGTGGCGATGCTTGTGGGGTATTTTGGTGACTACGAGTGGTGCCATCGTTCCATGATGGAGATTGAATTGTCCATAGTCTGCCTGCTTGATGCGTCATGTTAGTGCGTGGGATTCTCCTCCAGAATGTCTAAACATGGGCTCGTAGATCATAGAACATCTAGGATACTTACCGTAGTTACCGTAGTAATTTAAGTCATGGCGAAGGATTGAACCCTATAAGATGAAGTACGATTAAGGGCTTGCCCTCGGACCTATATAGTATGGGATGCATAGAATCCGAACAAGTGCATATTAGTATCATATAATATAAATAACTGCATTAAGGACTAAGTGTACTGCACAACACGATATCTATAGGATAGTCCCTGTAGTTTTGCTTGTGATAAGTGTGTGCTTGTTAAGTGGGAGAAAGTTGATGTTTTATATCTTTGCGTCAGTTGAATGAACTGACGAGCCCACAGTTTCTATGCAGGATAAAGAGATTGACAAGAGTAAAGTATGCGTCGGAGTATGACCGGACCCGTTGGTTCCACATTAGCCGAGCCCTGAACCCCGACCTCCAGTCGGAGATCGTCAATTGTATACGTCGAAATATAGACCTGTTTGCTTGGGCGCCATCCGACATATCGGGAATCTCTGAAGACCTCATAATGCATAAGCTGACCGTCCGTTCGGACTCCAAGCCCATGCAGTAGAAGCGGCATAAGTTTGCTTCGAAATGGCAACATGCGATGAGGGAGGAGGTCAACATACTCCTCACCGCCCAATTTATAGAGGAGCTCAGCTATCCCGAGTTGTTGGCCAACATGGTCATGGTGAAGAAACATACGGGGAAGTGGCGAATATGCACTGAATTCACGGACCTGAACAAGGCCTGCCCGAAGGACCCCTTCCCCCTTCCGCACATCGATGCCCTGATCGATGCGACTTCTGGCCACGAACTCCTCAGTTTTATAGACGCCTTCTCCGGCTACAACCAAATACGCATGTTCCCGCCGGACATCCCAAAGACCACCTTCGTTACCGACAAAGGCATTACTATTACCGCGTCATGCCCTTTGAGCTGAAGAACGAGGGGGCTACATATCAACGGCTCATCAACTGAGTCTTCAAGGGCTAGATAGGTCGGAACATGGAAGTATACATCGATGACATACTATTCAAGAGCCTCCAAGGACAATCACGTTCGAAACTTGGAGGAAGCTTTCGGGGTCCTCCGTGCCAACAACATGAAGCTCAACCCCTCTAAATGCGCCTTCGGCATTACATCTGGCAAGTTCCTCGGCTTCATTATTAGTCAGCGGGGCATCAAGGCAAATCCTGAGAAGATCCGAGCCATCTTGGACATGGCACCTCCCCGAAATGTCAAAGAAGTCCAAAGAATCATGGGTCGGCTAGCGGCCATTGACCGTTTCCTCTCCCGTTCGGGAGAGAAGTTGCTCCCATTCTTTAAAGCCCTCTGGGAGGCAAAAAACTGTGTGGGGAGAGCAGCAGCAGCAGGCCTTTGATCAGCTAAAAGCCTATTTATCCAACCCTCCCCAACTCAGCAAGCCCAAGCCGGATGAGACCCTATTCATATATCTCACTGGCTCGGAACATGCTCTCAGCACTGTCCTCGTCAGGGAGGAAGACGACATTTAAAAGCCCATATACTATGTCAGCAAGGACTTCCACGATGCTGAGCTCAGATACACTAAGATGGAGAAGATGGCATACGCCCTCGTCATGTCTGCTCAGAAGCTCCGACCTTACTTTCAATCTCATTCCGTCCATCTATTGATGGACCAGCCGCTAAAGCAAGTTCTAAACAAGCCCGAGAACTCGGGTCGGGTGATCAAGTGGTCGATCGAGCTAAGCCAGCACGACATTATCTTTACCCTCAGGACAACAATCAAGGGACAAGCCTTGGCGGAGTTCATCAACGAGTGCTCTATACCCGAACCCTCCGATGGGATGGGCGACGAGCAAAGTTGGGAGCTCTATGCGGATGGATCCTCGTGTGAGGAAGGTGGTGGTAGTGGGCTCATCTTGAAAGGTCCGGATGGTTTCATTCTTCAGTACTCGTTACGCTCCATGTTAAGGCATCTAATAACAAAGCTGAGTATGAAGCTCTTATTGCGGGTCTCTTACTCGCACAGAAGGCCAACACTAATGACTGGGGGCATTCAGCGACTCTCAACTCATTG
This sequence comes from Hemerocallis citrina, assembly GCA_017893485.1. Taxonomy (NCBI): domain Eukaryota; kingdom Viridiplantae; phylum Streptophyta; class Magnoliopsida; order Asparagales; family Asphodelaceae; genus Hemerocallis; species Hemerocallis citrina. Next base: position 15,573,667 of record CM030367.1, read on the forward strand.
TTAATTAGGTCAGCAACGAGTTTGAGGCTTGGGACCCAAGAATTATCCTATATCTTGCCCGAGCCAAAGCCCTCTTGGCCGACTTCGAAGAAGCCACACTTGTGAGATCCCCGACAATAGAATAGTCAGGCTGATGCCCTATCAAAGATGGCCTCGTCCACATTTGCGGGCCTCGATCACACTGTCCTCGTCGAGGTCCTCAAGCCGAGCATCGACATTTCCGAAGTTCTCTACCTCGGTTTGGCCGCTCCCATTGCTTCATGGATGGAACCGATTCTCAAATTCCTGAGGGAAGGCGAGCTACCTCGGGAGCGACCGGAGGCCAGAAAGGTCCAAGTTAGGGTCGCCAGATTTTTGCTCATCGAGGATGTGCTCTACAAGCGCTCTTATACAAAAGTCAATGTCAGACCCTACCTCCGATGTTTGAATGTAGAAGAAGCTGAGTACGCACTCAGAGAAGTGATGAGGGAATCAGAGGAAGCCACATGGGTAGCAGATCACTGGCGAGGACAGATATTTCTGGCCGACCTTGCTCCAAGACGTCGAGAGTATGGTCAAGAGATGCAGTCCTTGTCAAAGGTTCTTGGCCGTTCGGCGCTATCCCCGGGCACTCCTTAAGTCACTGGCAAGCCCAGCACCATTCACAATGTGGGGAATGGACCTCGTCGGCCCCTTCCCCCCTACCACAAGACAGAGACAGTTTCTTGTCATAGAAATCGATTATTTCACCAAGTGGATAGAGGCAGAACCATTGAAAACAATTACCGAGCACCAAACTCAGCAATTCTTTTGGAAGAGCATTGTGTGTCGGTTCGGAATTCCTCGTGTCCTTATCACGGACAACAGAACACAATTTGTTGGGAAGAACTTCCACCAATTCTGTAGTAACCTCGGCATCCAACAAAGATTCTCCTCGATCTCGCACCCGCAGTCCAATGGTCAAGCTGAAAATGCCAACATGCAAATCCTCGAAGGTCTAAAGAAAAGGTTGGACGAATCTCCCAAGAGTTCACGGGTCAACATGCTGCCCAGCATCCTTTGGTCTTACCGAACTACCAAGCGAATACCCACGGGCGCGTCACCCTTCAACCTAACCTACGGTCAAAATCAATCATCCCCGTAGAGGTCGGACTGCCATCAATCTGAACAATAGAGTTTGACGAAGATAGCAATTCTATCGCCCTGAGAGCCAACCTTGACCTGCTCGATGAAGTTCATGAGAGGTCGATCATTAGAAGGAACATCTACCAACAAAGGGTCGAGCGATTTTACAATAAGAAGGTCCGTCCGAACGATATCAAAGAAGGGGACTTCGTCCACAGAAGACTTGTAATTTCTGAGCCAGCCAAGAAGGGCAAGCTCGCGCCCAACTGGGAAGGCCTGTATAAGGTCTCCAAGATTGTTTGACCGGGCACTTACCGGCTCGAAGACCCTGAGGGTAGGGCTATCAAAAGAACATGGAACGCCGAACACTTGATCAAGTTCCACGAAGCTTCACGAAGAAAACTTGAAATACTTTTGTAAACCGTTGTAGCAAGCACTAGCCTTTGGCAGCCAAACAACTTAATGTACTAGTGGACTTTTTTGAATTGTACGAATGCTTTGTTCAACACGCACTACGGGGTCTCGCTCGACTCTCGGTACGGGCAACGAGCAAGCTGCTCTCTTTTCTCAAAGAAAGCCCCGCTCCGTACTCGGAACAGGTAGCGAGCAAGTTGCTCCATCAATGAGAGACTTCTCAGCCTCTCAAGTCTTTGCTGCTCAGCTTGGATTTCTCATTATGGAGCCTCGCTCGACTCTCAGTACGGGCAGTGAGCAAGCTGCTCTCTTTTCTCAAAGAGTGCACCGCTTGGCGCTTGGAAAGGGCAGCGAGCAAGCTACTCTATCAACGAGAGAATTCTCAGCCTCTCAAGCCTTTTGCCGATCGGCTCGGGCTTCTCACTACGGGGTCTTGCTCGACTCTCGATACGAGCAGCAAGCAAGCCGCTCTCTTTTCGCAAAGAAAGCTCTGCTTGGCACTCAGAACGGGCAACGAGCAAGCTGCTCCATCAATGAGAGACCTCTCAGCCTCTCAAGTCTTTGTCGCTTAGCTCGGACTTCTCATTACGAGGCCTTGCTTGATTCTCGGTATGGGCAGCAAGCAAGCTTCTCTCTTTTCTCAAAGAGAACCCCGCTAGGCACTCGAAATGGGCAGCGAGCAAGCTGCTCCATCAACGAGAGACTTCTCTACCTCCCAAGTCTTTGCTGCTCGGCTCGAACTTCTCACTACGGGGTGTCGCTCGACTCTCGGTATCGGCAGCGAGCAAGCTGCTCTCTTTTCTTAAAGAGGGCCCCGCTCGGCATTCTGAACGGGCAGAGAGCAAGTTGCTCCATCAATGAGAGACTTTTTAACCTCTCATGTCTTTGCCGCTCGGATCGGACTTATTATTACGGGGTCTCGCTCAACTCTCGGTATGGGCAGTGAGCATGCTGCTATTTTTTCTCAAAGTGAGCCCTGCTTGGTGCTCAAAATGAGCAGCGAGCAAGCTGCTCCATCAACGAGAGATTTCTCAGCCTCTCGAAGCCCTTGCCTATTGGCTCGAACTTCTCAACATAGGAGACTTCTCAGCCTCTCGAAGCCCTTGCCTATTGGCTCAGACTTCTCAACACGGGAGACTTCTCAGCCTCTCGGAGCCCTTACCGATTGGCTCGGACTTCTCATTACGAAAGACTTCTCAGCCTCATGAAGCCCTTGCCTATTGGCTCGGACTTGTCACTACGCGAGACTTATCAGTCTCTCAGAGCCCTTGCCACTCGGCTCAGACTTCTCATTACGAATGACTTCTCAGTACTCTTAGGTCCCGGGAACGATCACTCTTTTACCCACTGATAGCCTGGGGTGAACTGCCGTTGCCAGCATCTCACCCCACATACTACCAGCGGGTAAAACGGGAACCTCCCGAGTAGACGGAGACAACCCCAACCAGGAGATGGTTACCCTTTCAATTGCAGACAACTTAGGGGTGGCACGGCCATAACAAGCGTGTCACCCCTAACTGTTTGCAGATGATAGGGGAACCCATCTAACGTTAGCTTGATTTGAAGAAATGAGAGGGGGGAAGAGGATTATATAGGAGAGGAGTGCATTAGAGCCAAAGCGACACTACGCCGACGTGGCCAAATCCTGGCCATCCAAATCAATCCGATGGCTCCAAAACCTGCGGCGCTCCGCCTTCTTTGGGATGTTGAAACGTTTCATATTCTCCTCATTATTAAGGGCATTTTGACTCCCTAGGCTAACCGCTCCAAGTTCCCTCACTCCCCCGAAAAATCGACAAAGTTAAATTGCCTCGGCAAAGCCTCCTGGTCAGCTAAGTAACCGACCCTATGACGGGGTCAGACGTTTATTTCGTACAAACTGCCAAAGTTACAACTCATCAAAGTTACAGCTTATTACAAGCAAAGTTACAACCAAGACCAACACTCGCTTAAGGTTGACCTACCCCTCTGCCTGGGGGGCCCTGGAATTGGTACAGGCCAGACCGAGTCTGGCCATGCAAGATCTATCGCCGACGGCCCTGCCAGCTTCACCCCTCGACACAGCTAGGGTGGAGGTACCGGCCACCTAGCTCTGAGCGTCACCGGGCCTTAGATAATCTATCCTCAGAACAGGGGAGGGTCCCCCCACGGAAGGCAACTCACGGAAAGAAGGTCAATGCCCGATAGCGCCGAGCGCCAACTTCAGCTGATGAATCTCCAAGTTCTTCTCTACAATGACCTCACAAAACATAGACACCAAAACATCCCAATGAGAAGTGGCGCCCGATGCTGAGCCCGGGTCGAAGTGTCCATAAATTGATCTGTAATCACCTTCTTCAAACGACCCAACTCAAGGCTCATCTCCTTGGACTTGCCCCGAAAGTAAGCCATCGCGAACGACGAATCACAGGCGCCCTTGCGATAACGGCCACAATAGCTTGCAGGGATTTCACCTGGCTCTTAAGTAATTAGAGCTCGGTCTATCGATGGCGACACGGCCATATGAGACAAACAACAAGATTGCTCGTCATTCAGAGCGTCACAATGTTCGACAAAAATAAGAAATCGAATCACAAGTCAAAAAGGTTAGCCAAAAATCCATTTGTATTTCCGAAAATTCTTACAAAATTGCGGTGGCCAGTCCGCGGCCGGCGAAATACATAGAAAAAGAAACAACATCCTACTGCATAGGACAGAGCTACACCTCTTGTTCCCCCGCCTCGTCGGTCGGGGGCCCCACATGATGTTCCTCGGCCCCGGCGTCCTCTCCCCCAGGGGTACGAGGGAGTGACGAGTGGAATTTATACATAAATTTTAGTACTCTTTTATGTATTAAAATTGCGAGTTCTCGTTTATTTCTGTGAAATTTATCTTATTTCTACTCAATATTATGTATTTGTTTGATTTTGTAGGAATGAGAGGGATACGTACAAAATGTGAGCATTTTTAGTGAAATTAAGGAAGAGCACGAAGATAAAGATTTCAAATTTTCAAATTAATTTTACGTGAAGAAATCTAGAAGATTCAAGCACCCGAATGCGCGGTTTTACAAATTGGCCATTGAAGAATCAATAGAAAATATTATGGTCAAGTAGGAGGAGAATGAAATTTTGTAAGAAAAATTAAAGTTCAGTGAATTTAAATTAGGGTTAGTTAATTGATTAGTTTAAAATTTTAATAGATTAATTTTAATATATATATTCTTAAATTAAGTAATTAATTATCTAATAATAATAACTAATCCTAACTAACCCTAATAATTATTAACCTAACCTAATCCTATATAAAGGCAGAAGAGAAAAGCTGGATGGTTGGTGGAGGCCTAGGGTGAAGAAGTGGGCACGCAAAACGAGGAGGCCAAAAAAGAGGGAAAAAATATATTAAGGAGTGGCTAGCTGGGCGTAAACAGAGTTGAGGAGAGAGAGACCGTTGAGAGATAAAAAAGGGTGCGTATTTCGAGGTGTTGATCTTCGGCAAAATCAAGTTCTTTCTTCTTCTCTTCTAATTTTTATTATGCAATCAAAGAACATGTTTGTTAGTTGCAAATTTATTATGAACTAAATTTAATTTTTTATGGCTTCGATGTAGCCTAGTTTTTGAGAACACAATTTTAATTCCATATTATTTTTCTATTTTTCCATGGTTGTGTGGTTGATTTTTGTTCTGAATGCTTACAATTGTTTGACCAACTTTTGTATGATTTATTAAATCATAGAGAGACCGAACTGGTAATTAGTGATTTCGAATAAATAAAATTAAACACCGTTACAAGAGCGAACCGTTGTTAATGTGACCGTTAAGAAATCCATAGATCTTAATGAATTTTCAATTAGTAATTTGTGCATGAACTATAACAAATAATTAGTTGAGAATATTGTTGATATTGCTTGAGAGAAAATATTGAATAATTTGTGGATTTTTGTTTACAACTTGGAAAATTAATATTTTTATTCACATGGAGTTATAAATTATGTGAGATTAACTAGGTGAAATCGAAAGCCCTAGAATTTGTTTTGCCATTAACAAATCACAAAAATTTCAGATTTTCGTTCTCTTTTGTTAGTTTAGATCTTTAGATTAATTTAGTTACTTTATTTATTAAAATTTTGGTTTTCCAAATAGTAGTTAATCTAGTAATTTCGGTACTCGATAAAATAATTAATCCTTATGGGTTCGACACTCTTTTCACTTATCTATACTACTTGTTGCGATTTTGTACACTTACAAATAATCACATTAGGGAGCTCGTCGATCTCCATCGAGAAGTCGAACCCATCGAGATCGAGATGGGGGTACATGTGAAGCACGTGGCAGATGGCCTTCTGATAGGCCTCATCCTCGGCCTTGATGTCCGTGTCACAAGCCTTGTCTTCCGCTTCCTTCTCGACCTGCTTGATCTCGCCCCTCCACCTGTTGTCAGTATCCTGCCTGGATTTTCGGTGTCACTCGACAAGGGAGTGCAGCTCGGCCTTGGCTGCGTGCAACATCTCCTCGGCTCGGACGGCCCTCAGCTTTTGCTCGTTCATATCCCGCTTATACCGAATCACGTTCTTTATCATTTGAAGAAGGTCTTCGGCGTGGAACCTATTCATTTTGGCCCCCACCATCGCCGCCTACAAACAAAAAATACACTTAGAAATTTTCAAATAGTGGAGGGGATTGGATTCTCGTGTGATGAAAGTAAAAGCACTTACCAATGCCTGTGCCTGCGCCAACTTCATGTAGCAGGACACGTAAGACTCATGGGAGAAGAACTCCCTGTCCTCAGGGGTGGCCAGATGCTAGATGGACTCTATGGCCACCGGCCCCTCCATCAAGGAGTCCGCTCTTTTGATCGCCCAGTCGGGCGCCCAAGGCATGAGACCTTCCTTGCCGACCACCTCCTCAGCCAAGGTATCCATAGGTGCCAGGCCCCCTGCCAAAAATTCTGCGACCTTCTGGCCACTCGTGCACGTAAGGGCACCGCCACCCTTTGGGGTCCCCGGCACCTTCTGCTTCTTCAGCTTTGGGGCAGAGGTCCCCCTCAGAGCCTCTAGGAGAGGCCTTCTGTTGCTGCATCGGCTTTGCAGGGCCCTTCTTCACCACCTGCCATCTCGCTCAATCTTGGCATGGTCCATCTCTACAAGAGAAAATTGAAGTCATAAGACAAAGGGGTAAAACTTCAAAATAAAAGGAATGAAAAACATACGGGGATTGGTAGGGCTCAGTCCAATCTTTGCCAGATGCTCCTCAGTCACGTTCGGCCAAGGAATCACGTTGCCCATGGTGACCTTGTCGATAACTTCCCAGTCTGAACCCTTAACATCTCGATTCCTTGGGGGTTTGAAGTTCGGCTTGGGGAATGCCCACTTCGTGGTGATATCCCAAGGATTCGGGCTTCAGACGACGAAGTATCTCTCTTTCCACCACTTTATGGAATCTGGCTAACCCTGAAGAACTTTCCAGCCGGTCCGAGGCGTGATGTAATACATGCCCTCATGCGTGCTGGTCGAGCTCACCCCGAATACTACTCGGAAATGGAGCAAGCTTGGCTGCACCTCGCGCTTATCACACAGCAGTAAGTAGCTGATGAGCTGCTTCTACGAGTTGGGCCGTACTCCATGAGACTCAAGCCGACCCACTTCAATACCCTCTTTATAAATGGGTGCAGGGGCAACCTGAGCCCCGACTCGAAAGCATCAACCGGAAACATACAAAACCACTCTGCTAGCACATCAGACTGTCGGAGTCTAGGGCTCGGCAACATCAATTCGTACTCTAGTGGGATGAAGTACTTTAATCGTATCAAAGGAAGATCGGTATCCTTCATCAGTGTCAGCTTCTTATCGACCTGAAGCCTCGGTCTGCTCGGCAAGGACAGCCTCACACCGTACCGAACCTGGTCCTGGGTTTCAAGGGGGCACCTCGGGAGATTCTCCATACCTGGTCCTGGACTATCACGGAGCATCTACTTATACTTCTTCTTCTTCTTCTTCTTCTTCTTCTTCTTCTTCTTCTTCTTCTTCTTCTTCTTCTTCTTTATTTTGGGTTTCTGGGGGCCGGGTGGCCTCGACAACAAACCTGAGTGCAAAACCTGGCCTTCCTCTTCTTCGTCATCTCACTCCTCGGCTTCCTCGCCTTCATCCGTCCCAGCTTTTTCTTCTTCTACTGACTTAGCCTCAACCATCTCTCCACAAGGCGGCCAAATGTCCTCCCATTCTTCGACGACCACTACCTCAGCCCCCGAATTTGAGGACTCAACAACGAACAGTTTGCGCGCACGGATCGACACGGCTTCGATCGGTTGTACTGGCACCTCTTCCTCGAATTGACTCCAACTGGAGGATTCATCGTGTAATGCCCTGAATTTTTCATTCATGAAAATTAGTTATTTATTTCATTATTTTGCACGTAGTGTGCACGTGCCATTTTATGAAATTTTATAATGAATGATGAGTATATGTCTAGGTATATATGCATGCTAAATTATTTCTTTTTAAAAAGGTCCTTGTTTCAAATAAACTTAAGCCCAAAATCTAAATTATTTATTTTGTAAAAGTTAATGTTTTGGCCCATTAATTTAAGCCCAAAAATTAATTCTCTTTTTAAACTTGTAAAGTAAAACTCTTTTAAAAGATTATTTTGTAAAAATGTATATGTACAAGTTTGTTTATATGGAAACTAGAATACCACGTGCATGCAACATAGTGTGCATTGCACACTATTCCTTCCATGGCCGGTTTTAATCTTTTGGAGGGAATTGGAAATTTTCAAATGAAGATCATGCATGGTTGGTTACTTAGTTGTGGGTAGTTAATGCAACTCCTACTTTCATCTTAGCCCTCCATCTCATAACCATCCACTAGATCCCAGCCCTTCATTTAACCCAAAGTTTGTGTATAAATACCCCCCCCCCCCCCCCAAATTAATTGTAATCTACACACAAAAAAATCTATTTGGAAAGAGAAAGATATATTTGCAAGAGAGTTGTGAGTGTGATTATTCTTTGGAGGCCGGCACTACTTCAGAAGATTCTCGGTGGCAAGGAGCAAGGAGGAAGAGTCACATTATCACTAGAAGGCTTTTTCGGGATTTCGTTTATTTCGTCAACAAGGTGGATGTTTCTCAGGACTTCTAATATAGTGATCATGCTAGGGCAATTTTGATTGTTATCATGCCTGTGGAATGTGGATTGATATGGTGATCATTATACTAAAATGCATTGTGCTATACTTAGTATGAAAAATGTGAATGAATGAACAGAATTAATGAAATTTAAAAGATCGGAACTGACCTGTACAGTCGACCGATCATGTGAATAAGTCGACTGTACGAGGTGGATGTTTCCCATGACTTCTAAATTAGAATTCATGTTAAGATCGAGGATTTAATTGTGTATGTATGTGCAAACTGAAGTGATAGAATGATTGCTAAATTGATATCTTCCATGCTGTACATAGTGTAGAAATTATGAACTTATGAAAGAGGACTAATAATAATTAGAGAACTGGAAATGACCTGTACAGTCGACCGGTCGTATGAACAGTCGACTGGTATATTGAAAGAAAATATATATAGTTCGGATTTTCATGAAACGACGTATTTTTATGTGAATTATTAACTTGATGTTCTAGCATGTTAAATTGGGATTAGTATTCATCTCCGTGAGTAAATGATGAGTAAAAGAAAAAATATATGTTTAGCATTTCCTTTTGAGAAAAGAAAACACTAGTTATGTGGAATTTACATTTAATCGAAAACTATGTTGTGATGTTAATAAACATATAAGAAGGTTATGTTTATGTTGGCATGAGCACATTGTAGTGTGACAAAAAATGATGTGAGAACAGATTAAAGAGAGAATTCCTTAGATTGAAAGTTTAATCTGCTCAGTCGACCGAATGTATGTAACAGTCGACTGTACTAGACTTGAAAGGTTACATAATTGAACTCTGCTGAACAGCCGACTGGGTTGATCGACAATCGACTGCACTGTAAATGATATTTGAATTTTTGAACGCTGCGGAACAGCCGACTGGCCATGTGCAGCAGTCGACTCTTTTGAGCAGATTACTGAAGGACTTTGTTTGACTGAACAAGTCGACTGGATGAGCTCTAAGTCGACTGTCCAGAGCACTTTTTGATATCTCAGAAATTCTATGAATTTTTTTATAATAGAGATTGTGAATCTTATGTTGAATATTGGTTGTGACAGTAAATTCTATTTGTCTTTGTATGAATTAATATGAAGTAAATTATTTATTTGAATTTGTGAAAGTTATATAATTGTGGAACTATGAACATGAAAAAGAAAATCTATGGTGATTATGAAAAATGAACTCATGAGGTGGAAATGCTCAGATTGTTTTTAGTAATTGTGAATTGGAATTGAAATGAAAGAGTAACTAAGTCTCCCCCGGCAATTGGAAAGAGATTGAAATGAATTACCGAAATGAAAGACCAAGGTTGGTCATATTGAATGAATGATTAAGTCCAGTTTAGTGGAGAGGCTAACTCTAGAGCTTTGATTTTGTTCATGATTCTAATAAAACTAAGGACTAGTACATAGTGGAGACGTGATGAAAGTAAGAGAAAAACACTGAGTATGAGGGCCATTGGATTGGCGGCGAGAGCGTATCCCAGGATGTCCCGTGATGAGTCATGATAGGGCGTGGATACTGCTCCAGAGTACCGTCCCGGTGGCGACGCTCGTAGGGTGTTTGAAACTACGGGTGGTGTCATGTCTATGGTAGGAGCTGAATTACCACAGGATGCCTGCATGATGAGTCATGTGTCAGTGCGTTGGGATTCCCTCCAGGGTGCCTAGACATGAGTTCGTAGGTCAGAAAACATCTAGGATACTTACCGTAGTTACAGTAGTAGATTAAGTCATGACGAGGGATTGAACCGTACAAGATGAAGAACGATTAAGGGCTTGCCCTCGGACCTATGTAGTATGGGATGCATAGACTCTGAACAAGTGCGCATTAGTGTCATATAATATAATCATTGCATTAAGGATTAAGTGCACAACCAAAACACGACATCTTTAAGATTTCTCCTTTATGTTGATATGTGAACAAGTTTGTGATTTGTTAAGAAATGAGAATCGTTATACTGTTTCTGGCATAGAGAGGATGGCCATGTATAATTATCGTCGGTTGAATAAACTGACGTACCCACAGTTTTATATGCAGGATAATTGGCTTGATAAAGGTTAAAGGAGAGCCAATGCTCAAAGATTATGTATTGTTGCATCTTTTGTATAAAGTTGTAATTGCTTCCGCTATCATTATTTGTAAATCATTGATGTATATGTTTCGGCTGTAAAATATAAAGTGTAAAATCTCATGTAACTCCGATGTATAGTGAAAAATTTTCAATTCCTTGTAAAATTGTACCGAATGAGATGAAAAGATCCTGTAGAACTCTCGAATTCAGTTGTATTTGGGATTCGGGACATTACACATCGAGGCTTTGCTGATCTCCTCGGCTGGATGTAGAGGCTGACAAATTGGACTGGACCTGATCCATTATATAACAAGATACTCACCTGAGTGTTAGGAATGGGAGAGCTAGCCTATGTCGACCTAAGACCAAGAAAGGAGATCTCTGGTGAAAACACAAGAAAGCAAAGTACGGAAATGATGAAGATGGTAGGGGTTAAATAAAAGGGGATCTCTAACACCTCGATTTTTGCAAACAACATTTCACCCCTACAATCCTGATCTGACAGTGGATGAGGTTAAGAACGCCTCTATTACTACAAAAGTTATGTCATCAACCTACGTGCTGCTCAAATGTTGCAAATGCTATTTTCCAAGTGCACCTGCTCGACGCTCGGTGTTGGTAGCGAGCAAGCAGCCCCCCCAATTCTTTCCAAGTGCGCCAGTACGGTGCTCGGCAGTGGCAGCGAGCAAGCTACTCCCTCACTTCTCCTCCAAGCGTTCCTGTTCAGCGCTCGGTGTCGGTAGCGAGCAAGATGCTCCTTCACTTTTCGCCAAGTGTGCCAGCTCGGTGCTCGGCAGTTCCAGCGAGAAAGCTGCTCCCTCAATTCTTTCCAAGTATGCCAGCTCGGCAGCGAGAAGCTGCTCCCTCACTTCTCCTCCAAGTGCGCCTACTAGGCGCTTGGTGTTGGCAGCGAGCAAGATGCTCCCTCACTTTTCTCCAAGTGAGCCAGCTCGATGCTTGACAGTGGCAACAAGCAAGCTGCGCCAGCTCGGTGCTCGGCATTGGCAGCGAGCAAGCTACTCCCTCACTTTCCACCAAGTGCGCCTGCTCGGTGCTCGACAGTGGCAGCGAGAAGGCAGCCCCTAACTTCTCCTCCAAGTGTGCCAGCTCGGTGCTCGGCATTGGCAGCGAGCAAGCTGCTCCCTCACTTTCCTCAAAGTGTGCAAGCTCGGCACTCGGCAGTGGCAGCGAGCAAGCTGTCCCTCATTTCTCTCTAAGTGTGCCTGCTCGGGGCTCGGCAGTTGCAACGAGCAAGCTGCTCCCTCACTTTCCCCAAGTGCGCCAGCTCGGCGCTTGGGGGTGGCACCGTGCACGCTGCTCCCTCACTTTCCCCCAAGTGCAAGCTGCTGCCTCATTTCTCTCTAAGTGCGCCAACTTGGCACTCAGTAGTGGCAGCGAGCAAGCTCCTCCCTAACTTTTCTCTAAGTGTGCCAGCTCGATGCTCGGCAGTGGTAGCGAGCAAGTTGCTCGCTTACTTTCCTCTAAGTACGCCTGCTCGGTGCTCGGTAGTGGCAGCGAGCAAGAAGCGCTCTCACTTCTCTTCCAAGTGCGGTAGCTCGGCGCTCGGCATTGGCAGTGAGCAAGCTACTCCCTCAATTCTTTCCAAGTGGGCCAGCTCGGCGCTCGGCAGTGGCAGCGAGCAAGCTGCTCCCTCACTTTCCTCCAAGTACGCTAGTTTGGCGCTCGGCAGTGGTCGCGAGCAAGCTGTTCCCTCAATTCCTTCCAAGTGCGCCAGCTCGGCGCTCGACAGTGGCAGCAAGCAAGCTTCTCCCTCACTTCTCCTCCAAGAGTGCCTGCTCAGTGCACGGCAGTGATACTGAGCAAGCTGCTCCCTTACTTCTTCTCCAAGTACGCCAGCTCAGCGCTTAGCAGTGGTAGAGAGCAAGCTGCTCCCTCACTTTTTTCCATGTGTGGCAGCTCGACGCACAGCAGTGGCAACGAGCAAGCTGCTCCCTCACTTATTCTCTAAGTGCGCCAGCTCGACATTCGACAATGGCAGCGAGCAAGCTGCTCCCTCACTTCTCCTCCAAGTGCACCTGCTCGGCGGTCGGTGTTGGCAGCTAGCAAGCTGCTCCCTCACTTCTTCTCCAAGCGCGCCAGCTTGGTGCTCAGCATTCGGCACTCGATGTTGGCAGTGAGCAAGCTGCTCCCTTATTTCTCTCCAAGTGTGCCAACTCGGCGCTCAGCAGTGGCAGCGAGCAAGTTGCTCCCTCACTTCTTCTCCAGCCAGCTCGGCTCTCGGCAGTGGCAGCGAGCAAGCAGCTCCCTCACTTCTTCTCCAAGTGCGCCAGCTCGGTGCCCGGCAGTGGCAGTAAGCAGGCTGCTCATTCCTCCCTTCAACACTAGCCGCCGGTTCACCTATGAGATGGTTGCTCGACGCTCAGTCTAACAATAGCTCGGGTCTTGTTCTCACAAATAGCTCGGCGCTCGGGCTCACAGTTGCTCGGCACTTAGTCGTAAAACTAGGGACGTTCTGTCCTACTCCCCTCAGCACTAGCCGCCGGTTCAGCTACGAAATGGTACTACTCCTCGATGGCCGATAAATACGACTCTCAGGTGTGAGGGACCTGTGATGTGGCAAAATATCTATCACCTGTGAACCGTCAGATCCCCTCAAGACTTGTGCAAATCTTCTACGAAATCAGGCACATACTTCCTACGGGCCTACAGGACTAGGCCTCCACCAGGCACACTAAGCCTAGTTCATCCCCTATAAATAGGCAGGTACCCCACTCCCCCTTACAGGGTAAGCTCACTTTTTCCAACTATGAACTTCCACTCATTTCAAGCTCTCCCTTTTTACTCTATGGATTGACTTGACCGTCGGAGGGCCTGCCACTGGGAAAAACCCTAGTGTTCCGTGGTGCTTCTTTACAGTTTAGGTCCGAGCCATCCGACCCTCAACCATCCGAGCTGACCCCTTCAGATCCGGGCCGGTCCCGCGTTTCCCCGAAATCACAAGAACTCATTACCTGTTTTGCTCCCACACTGAAATAAGCAGCATTAGAAATAAATTAGTTTAGAAGATTCTCATTCATGCATAGATTGAAAGTTAAACTATTAGTAACATTTTGGATTGCATATTGTATACAAGGTGGTGCCATTTAACAAGCATAAAAGGATCCTTTGCATATCCTAGTGCAGACAACTTTGAGTCTGAACCCATTTGATATTTATCCCTGTCCATTAGAGTGAAATTATATTTACATGGTTATCTCACGATTCTCCCCCCCCCCAAAAAAAATAGGCCATTTTGAAAACTAATTTCCAAAATAGGTTACTCGCAGCTGTGAACTGCGGCCGGTTCGATTGTGAGGCTGCAGCTTCCAATTGCGGTCTCTTCAAAATGTGTTATCTAAGAACTGTGGCATTAGTTAATTTTATATTTGGGCTAGAGAGATTTGGAGACTTAGACAAATTTTCGAAGTAAAAAAGGGCTAAATATAGGCCGCAGTTGGGAACTGCAATCTCTGTTTTAATTTTTTACTTCTTCTAAGTAGTTATTATTTTAAAAAAACTGACGTCTATTTCGAAAAAAATTATCCCTTTTTTACTTAAAAAAATTTGTTATATTTAGGCCAATTGTTATATTTAGGCTGCAGTTTCCAACTGCGACTTATATTTACTTAGAAAAGTTTATCCCTTTTTTACTTCGGAAAATTTGTCTAAATCTCAAAATCTCTCTAGCCAAATATGAATGAACTAAGGCCGCATTTGAGAACTAAGATATTGAAGAGGAGCTGCGGCCTCACAATCAAATAGGGTACAATTCGTAACTGCGAGTGGTCTATTATGAAAATTAGTTTTGAAAGTGTCCTATTTTGAAAATTAGTTTCAAAAAGTGGCCTATTTCAGAAAATCGTTTGTTATCTTCTCTTACACATAATTTGCCTTTTCCCTTGATTTCTCTCATGGCCAATTCTTTGCAATGTAGCCAATAGAATTCGTACTTCACTGGAGAGTTCCCATCCTGATTTAAGTGTATTGTCTAGAGCCATTGCTTCTTCCTGATTTGCTATAGCATTTTGTCAATCTGTTAACACTAATTATCTTATAACTGAACTTTATACCAATACCTGATTTGTAAAGAATTCAGGTGAAAAAAATTGCACAAAAAAAGGAGCGATGGAGAGAACCATCATCAACCACCACAACACCTTCAGGCAAGCCAACCAACGACGACCACAGATGGACAAGAGAGCGAGGATGGAGCGAGAGGAAAGTCAACCGGCTACCGGTGGCCCCCATATATACAGGGGACGCACAGTGGTAAGGGAACCTCGAACGGATCTGAGAGATCATTCGAGGCTAGGAGAGAGAGACACCCATGATAGGAGCATGGGAGAGGGAAACTGCCGTCGTTCACCAGAGGCGAATGAAGAAAATGTTCGGGATTCGAGGGGACACAGGCTTTCATATGCAGAGGTAGAAGGGGAAAGACCCACCACCGGGATAGAAGCTAGGCGGTAGTGGAGGAAATCAAGAAAAAAAGTTGAAAAAGGGGAATGGATCCTATACTGACCTAAGAAGGTGAGGAAAACGACGAAGAAGACATCGTCAGAATCTTCGGCGACAAAGCAAGAAAAAAACCGTACAGTGCCACAAGTGTGCCGAGAAGGGGCATACAATGATAGAATTGTCACGCCGCTTTTCAAAAAGAGAATACGGAATACGAATAAATGACTAAGCTCAGCGAATAATTTTCATCATGTATAAGCTGTCAGGATCTTTACAATGGGTACAATTATAAACAAGAGATATACAAGAGAAAGAGTCAACCACGCATGCATAACTAAATCAATATAGTCAACAAGATTTACATGAAACAAAACTTAATAATTCTCAAATAATCCAGATCTGGAAACAAATTAATAATTCTGGGTCACATTGTCCAAATATAAATAAGTCCAAGTAATCAAGTACATTTATTCATGAATAGCAGGAAAATAATTAAAGCAAGAACTCCAGCAACTAATATCTCAGATAACCTACTCCATCGGACAGCTGATCACCCTTGTCTGCAATTTAATAAATTGCAAGAAAAGGAAAAGAAAACAAAACATCCGTCAATGCAAGTTATGAGCCACTTATAGTGCAGGCACAAGTACATGGAAAAGGTAATAAATCTAAAGTAACAGCGGAAGCAAGCATAGCATGAAATAGGCATGTCAACAGAATAGAATATCTAACATGAATCAGGAAAATAGAATCAAGTAGCATGGTATACTAATAGGTACAGGTAATATGTATCAGGTGTCAAGTATCATGCAAGCAGGTAAACAGGTAACATGCACATGTAAGCATGTAACAGGTAATCATGTAATAGGTAATCATGTAGAAGGTAATCATGTAACAGGTAATCATGTTATGTCATGTCAAGTCTTGTAATTTAGTTCTATCTAGGTAGCACTTCATGTGTCCATCCTTTTACCACATGGTTGCTACATTCAAAAAAAATTCGTTTTAGATTTCATAGTAGATCATATAGAGCAGTGTACTCAGGGACAAGCTCCAAGTATCATGTAATCAAGCTCCAAGTACCAAATATCAAGCTCCAAATCCCAAATATCAAGCTCCAGTGTTAAGGGTGCAAGTGTCATGTATCGTGTATCAAGTGTCATGTAAGTGTATCACGTGTAAAGCTCCAAGTGTCATGTAATCAAGCTCCAAGTAACTAGTAGGATTTGTTGATCCCCTTCCGAGTACACATTTCTGTATTTTCCAGTATTAGATCTTTCCCTTTAACCCCGACTTAGTTTCTTATTATTATTATTCTCAAACAGGCATGTACGTGTCACAAAACAGGACAAGAATAACATGGTATAGGCAATAAGTTCAGGTTAAAAGATAAGCATGTACAGGTAATAGACAACACATGAAAGGATAAGACAACGAAAAATTCTAGTTCAGGACAGCAAGACAGTACTGCACTAAATCTAGAATTTCTGTTGCCACAAACATGCAAATCTAGATTCGTCAGAAAATCTAAAAAGTAGACTTCCGGCCGAATCCAGCGAATATATATAAGTCTTATGGTATTTCACAAAAATAAGGCTCAAAACTGAGTTGTATCCAGAAAATATGTTCAACCAGAAATCAGAAGGTTATATTAAAATCAGGAAAAAAGCATAAAAACATATCGATGAAATCCACGAAAAATTTGGGGTATTCCCTAGTATGTCTAGTATCAGCAAACATCTATATAATAAATTACAATGAAAGCTATCAGGTGGCTCACATTCAATCTCTCCCAAAATCAATGGATCAAATCTACTCTCACAATACATATTTTCCCGCTCAAAATTTCAAACCCAAAATTTCAAAAACACCCCCTCTCTATCTTCCCAGCTATATCTGAGTATCTCTCTCTCGCTCTCTCTCATCGATCCCCTCCCCCTCTATCTGTCTCTCTCTCTCATGGCTCCCGCCGCCCCCCTCCCCCCCGTCTCTCTATCTCTCTCCCACATCGATCCCCCCCTCTCTCTCTCACATCGATCCCCCCTCTCTCTGTCTCTCTCTCCTCCAACCCGAAATCCCCCCTCTCTCTCATCGTCTCTCTCTAACCCCCACCGTCCAAGGCCAAGGCCAATCGACCACCGAAGGTGAGGTCCTCGAAGTCTGACGCCTCTCCACCCTCCGCTCCTTCGTCGACTGCACCCTCGGCACCGCCGGCCCCTCCGCTGCTGTATGCATTTTAAATTTTTTAATTTTTAATTTTTGGCTCTGAGGAACTGTTGATTTTTTAGATTTTGGTTCTGAAGAACTGTTGGTTTCAGATTATAGAGGGGCATGGTGAGATGGAGAATGAGATTGCAAGCATGATGAGGAGGGGCGGGCTCGGATCGAAGAATTGTTGAAGAATCTTCGAGTAAGTAATTGTTTAATTGATTTATACTTGTTACTGTTTTGCTTACACTTATAGGTCAATCTAAGTTTTCTGCAACTGTAAATTAAGCTCAAATGCTTTTCCCATAAGAAGTAGTATCGTTGATGGTCCGATATTAGTTTCATATTCCAAAGCTGTGTAATGTTGGTGATACATTTAGTTGTTAGCCCATTAATTTTGTTCCACAAGAAGTTGTGGGTTCCCCACAACAATCAGTTGTAGACTAATTGGGTTCAGATATGAATCTAAAAATAGTCTGAGGGCGAGCGAGCGATCGACCGACCGACGTCGTACGTTGTTCAATCATTCACACTGAACTTTGTTGTTTTCTGTGTCTGTAACTAATTTAAATTCCCTGATTCATTAGTCATTCATTCATTAACTTATAATATTAGTAAGTGTAAGGTTAAGTAGAAGAAGCATGACAGACAGCTCAATAAGTTGCTGGCCCCTTTTGTCATGAAGAAAAAATAAGAGTAATTGAAAAGTATGTGTGTCTCAATGTGACAGTAGTTAATTAACAAAAGAAGGA
This sequence comes from Hemerocallis citrina, assembly GCA_017893485.1. Lineage (NCBI taxonomy): Eukaryota > Viridiplantae > Streptophyta > Magnoliopsida > Asparagales > Asphodelaceae > Hemerocallis > Hemerocallis citrina. The sequence goes on from CM030367.1 coordinate 15,591,813, forward strand.
ATGGGGGTAGCTAACTGGATCATCATCAGAATATAGAGTTTAAGCCTAAACAAGTCCATCCTTTTGCATTAGGCTACCAGTAGTGAGTAGTGAGTAGTGAAGTAGAATGATGATGAAGTGGATCAGAAATGGGTACTTGGACCTGACCTTCGTTCCCTTAAGCCTTCTTTTGTGCATCGTATACTATGTCTGGCTATGTTGCAGGGTCAAGTCTCAACCGCACCAAACCGACATTGGTATCAACACAGCTGGTCGACGCCTTTGGCTTACTGCTATGTTAAAGGTATCTATAATTTGCTCTCATGTTGTTTCGGTTAGATTTGTTTTTCTTTTTCACGAATAAATAATACAACCGCACCAAACCGACATTGGTCTCAACACAGCCGGTCGATGCCTTTGTCTTACTGCTATGTTAAAGGTATCTACAATTTGCTCCCATGTTGTTTCGGTTAGATTTGTTTTTTTCTTTTTCATGAGAACATGCCTCAGTTTTGTTTGATGAATTGATTGGTATCCTACTTTGACCAAGCCAAGGATTAACTAGAGTAGAAACATTTTGGTTGATGAAGATTTAACAAGGAAGTGTGTCGTCGATTATGTTAACTCTCTGACTACTTCTAATGTGACCATGGGCCCCCAAATTATACTTTGCAAGTGAGTGATTTTAACAAGGAAGTGTGCCGTCGATTATTTTAACTCTCTGACTACTTCTAATATGACCATGGGCCCCCAAATTATACTTTGCAAGCGAGTGATTGATTAAAGATTACACTTACAAGTGATATCGTTTGATAGTTATTTTTGGTCTTATGACAGTGTCAGAAGTTTACCCATTGAAATAATAAATTGAAAAATTTAGACATAAGCAATTAGTCTTTGGTGTTATTGATTTAGAAACAAATGTTCAACCCCTTGCATTAATGTACTATTAGGATGATCTAAATCCACTTATTTATGAGATTTAGTAACAGTATCTTTATCTAGGATGCATCTTATTGATATTTATGCTATTTTTTGTTTCCTTAAGGAAATGGTCCTCCAGTTAGTGCAAAACTTTCACCAGCATATTCCACGGATTCAAACAAAAATTCCTTCTGACAACCCCGAAATGCATAGGAGACACATAAGCATTAAACAAAAATGTTCAGCTTATCCTAACAAGCTACAGTTCTAGTTTATAAACTACAATTCCCTTTTTTACCTAATTGTCTGTGAACTAAACATCTTTATCAGGACCACCTGTAAATTGGGAAGAAGTTCTTGAGGGAATCATGAAAATGAGGGCTTCTAATGTTGCTCCAGTTGACTCCATGGGATGCAAAAAAGCAGGTAGTTTTTTGCCACCTAAGGTAATATTTTTCTCGAGATCTGTGCTGGAACCCTATACACATACTATAGGTGCAAGTTTATGTATAAAGCAAGCAATATATAGTTTTCTACATATTGAGTGAACTGCATAATTTTCGAGGTATTTATAATGTCAATATTGATATTGTGCTCATTCTAAATAATGAGAATGCATCCACCTTTTCTTTTTATTGCATTTTAAAAGTTTCTTTTTAAAGAAGGATTAATTAACTAATTAAGTCTTTATCTGTTTTTTTAGGAGAGAAGATTTACAGTATTTCAGAATTACATTTAATGATAACTATGTAAAACTTGCACCGACGACATCTGTTTGATGAATTATTTTGGTAGTGCACGAAATCTTTGTGATGCTTAAGTTGTTTTTGTGTTTGGAATGGGTAGGTGAATATGCGGAGAGAGGGTTCAGTGGTTTTGGTGATGGGCGGCTGGATATGCATATGAACCTACAGGTAAGAACATGTGAAATGCATGTTTATTAAGTATCTGGCCGTAGCAAATATTTATTTTGTTCTGCATATTTTTTTTTTGATGTTTTGCAACTTAACTCTATATGTACAAATTGCTCATGTTATCTGTTACAAATTAATGTGAGTCTACTTGCCCCAAATCTGACTTGGAGGTGTGGAATCTTCATTTTGTAGTTACTTTGCTACCTCATGTCTACATAAATAGCCGAAACTAGATATGACGAGAGCAATGTGAGCACCCGCACCCGCAAATGCACGCGCGCACACACATTAATGCACTATTAATGCGAAGTGAAATCGACCACTGAAGCATTACGTTTGTTCATTATGTTCTACTATTTTTTGCTTAAGCAAAAGTAATACATATAAAAAAATGACCATTTACTTTGTGAAAACTTGAAATGTTCTTTTTCTTTCATATTGCATTTTCTCGAGTTTATATTGTATAGTTGAGTATCTTTTCTCTAATTCCTACTTCTTTATTCCTTCTAAGCAGGACTTCGATGGATTGTTGATTACAATCTCCCAATTCAGTTTTCGTCCGCTAATCAGGTATTTTGTACATTACCTTCTACTTTTTTTTTTAAATATGCATGCTTATTTCGACATGTTACCTATTACCTGAGCAAAGTAGACCAAAGTTGAAATTTACCTCCAACTTCACCTTTTTGTTCTGATTAAGATCACCAGAAGAAGGGTCAGGTTTGGAACATATGAGAATTAGCAAGTTTATTCTACTTCTTTCTTTCCATCTAATTTGGGTACACGCACTTAGTACTCGAAATTGATAATGTTTTCCATCGAATTTATGCATCTAATTTTAGGATTGATTATTTGTAAGTGTTATTTGAAATTGATACTGTTTTCCATCTAATTTTGCATCTAATTTTTGGATTGTATTTGTTTAGAGTTGCAGATTTTAAATTTTGTAGGATTGTATTTGTTAGATTGATACTCACGAGGGTTGATTTTAGGATTGTATTCACGAGGGTTGATGCTAATATTTGTGACTGAATGTTTTTTTTTATAGTGAGACTGAATGTTTTTGGTTCGGTGCTGCCAATAGTTTTGAACATCGCTTGATAAGTTTTTTTGTTCGGTGCTGCCAATAGTTTTTTTTGTTGTTCTAAACATCCTTCCCTTTAAATTTTTTTGTTCTAAACGTTGCTTGATAAGTACATTTAGATTTAAAATAACTAAATAATCTTTTTTTCTTTATGTTTGGTGCTGCCCATATTTATGAGGATTGTCGTATTGTGCAATGTTGATTTAGTTTTTAAGTTATCTTTCAAATATAATTTAGCACACAAGTCATTGGCTGTATAAACTACCTTAAACCACCTGAAGTTTATTTGGCTGTATAAACCACCATAAGTCATATTTTTTTCTTTTTTATTTTTTTTTTCAAGGATGCCCAAGGACAACATATAATAAACACGCTTTAGCTATTCAAAGATGAGTTTTGGCTTCTTATTCCTGATCACCGTTAGTCAAAACCGAATAGGAACATTGTCTGCCTACCTTTAGACAATGACTTTGTCTGGTTTAAGAACCCAAAACCCTCAATCGAACTGAATAAAAAGCCCACCTTACGGAGGACAAATGCTCCTATTCGGTTCGTCTCTTATCCCAAAGTCCAAATAACATTTCCAGGTTACTAAGTGCTATTTTTTCTCTACAATAAATCAGAAATCTAATATGGTCGAATCAATAAAAACAATCCAAAAGACTCCATGCTTGAGTTGACTCTCCCACACATCTTCTTCCAACTAGAAAACGTGTGGGTCATTATTGTTTGCTGTTATAAAAGGCCATTCTTCTGCATCTAACATAGAGAATTTCAAGTTTGTTGAGAAATTTTTAGTTTTCACGTTCTTGATATACTTTAGTTGCTCGACTTGATAACTTCAAACTGAAACTAATGATATACTTTAGTTGCTCGGCTTGATAACTTCAAACTGAAACTAATTTTTTTTAGCTGAACCAGAAACTGAGCTTCATCTGAAACTGAAATAAAAATTTTGAAGCTAAACCAACATTTGAAGCTCAAACCAAAATTTAATCTGAAACAATCTGAAGCTCAAACATACAAATTTGAAGCTGAACAATTTTTTTTCCATGCTGAACTGAAACTGAACTAAGACATACAACATTTATACAGAGAGATAGAGAAAGAGAGAGAGAGATGTGCTAAACTGAGATTTTAAAGAAAGTTAAGACGTCGCGATAACGTGCCGTATGAAACATTTTAAAGACGTCGTATTAGAAAACTATTAGGAAGCAATATAATTTCAGAGGAGGCCTGTATAGAGTAGTTGATTGTATTAGAAAAGTGGGTGTATTTGTTTACACCCACCTTTTTTGTACCTCTTTAACAATTATTCGGTCCAATCAAATAACTCTAACTAAATTTATATGCAGTTCCGAATACGTGCCGTAGGCACGTGCCACGGGCATACCTGCAGCAATCCGAACAACACCCTCTTAATTCTTCCATATTGATTGCAGCACCTACAGTATCAATCAATGACAAACGGTTTACTTAATTTTTAATCCAAATATCAAAGTACTAACAGAGCAATGATCCAAAAGGAAAGAAAGAAAATAAATAAAGGAAAACATATGTGAGTTAAAACTCATCAATTAAGGTGATGTATTTTGATGAAGCTCTCATTTTTTGTATCATACAACTAAGAACCTGGATAAAGGCTAAGTGAATCCATCAATTGCTCTGTAAAACTCAGAACCTAACTACAGACTATCATTTTTTGCTCATCAATTGCTCTGTAAAACTCATCAGTTGCTCTCAATTTTTGTATGATACAACTCAGAACCTAGATATAGGCTATGTAAAACTCATAAATTGAGGTGATGTATTTTGATGATGCTCTCTATAAAGGCTATGTGAATCCATTGAATATGAACACATCAGAACCTGGAGTACTGAAGGATGCAAAGACCTCACATTTTTAACCAATTCAAACATAGAAAAAGTAATCAACTTATTGACTTCCTATATAAGGTGGTATTTTATTAATGATAATCAAGTCATTTTCCTCAAATGCATGTTTTTTTAAGACATATAACTTGGTCTAACTTCTGACTTTGTAGGCATTCTAACATTCTAAGCTATAAGATATATAGTCTATATAATAAAACACAAAGAAAGCTATCAAGTGTCTCTCCTTCAAACCCCCAAAATCAAAGGCCCAGATCTAACCTCACAAAACACATTTTTCCCTCACAAGTTTTCCCCTAAAACTCAAATTCAAATCCCCCAAAACAACTCCTTTATTTATTTAATTCTCTCTCTCTCTCTCTCTCTCTCTCTCTCTACCGAGGACAAATGCTGAACTGAAATCTGATATATGGTTTGACTTACAGTAGTATAATGAACAGACTCAAATATATTACATAGAGTCCTCAAATGTACACAGTGAAATAAAATACAGAGCTCATTTTGCCGTAACGCATTTTCAGCATCACACCTTCGGTCACCTTCAGTCACTGTACAAACTGCATGCAATAAGAATGAAAGGGTTTAGATAGATGATTTGTAATTATTTATCTTAGATATCAACATAACTAATCTCAAAATATTTTAAGTACATGTAGGCTCAGAACACAACCATGTCTTGATTGGTTTGTTAAAATAATTAGAACGTCAAAGTTAATCATCATATATTTCTCCTTCTTTATGTACAGATCAATTGCTTCTTTTTAATGCTTCTTTTTTTAACGCTAATTTAATGCTTCTTTTTTTCCCCAGATTGTCGTCTACATTCAGAACCGTTATGTACATATTGACAGTTTCACTTTTGGTAGAGGGATGAAGAACATGTTTGGTTCAAGGCATTGTTCTGTTTGAAAGGTAATGGTTTCAAAACTCTTACTATTGTTTTCAAACCTTCATTGTTTTAATTGTTTATTGTAAACTCTTACTATTTGATTCAAAACTCTAACTGTTTTTTTAGGTTCACTGTTTGGTCCTATTTTTGAAGACTTCAACCATTGGTCCTATTTTTGAAGACTTCATTCGATTGGTTGGTGTTTATTATGGTGGAGGATGTAATTGTTGTAATAGTAGTAATATTTAGCATTTTGGGAGATGATGTAAGTAACTGTATATAATGTTGATATTATAATATAGTTATGCTAATACCCGTACCCGCAATTTTGTGGAGTATTGGATTCTGTGTTTGATTTTTTAAAGGTTTTTCGAAGGTTTTTCAAAAAACTCATTATATTTTCAAACAAATTTTTGGTTTTTATTTTGTATCTTGCATTATATTCTGATTTTCCCCCCCCAGAGCCGTATATATATGATGCCTGTGTGATGTTGCTTGGTTTGGCCTGGGGAGGATTGATATTTATTGCCTGTGATGTCATATTTTTAATTGTTAGCAGAATTCCGTAAGGAATTCCTGTAAAAGGGCTAATATTTTAGGGGAGGTTCTGTCAAAATTTTTACTAAATTTTAGAAAAAATTTATTATGTTTTCAAACGATATCTTGGTTTATATTTTGTATCTTAGTCATACGAAGATTTTTTCTTCCCAGAGCCCTATATATATAATGTCTGTGTGATGTTGCTTGGATTGGCCTGGGGAGAATTTATATTTCGTGACTGTGATATTAAATTTATAATTGTGAACAGAATTCCGTAAGGAATTGCTGTAAAATGGCTAATATTTTAAGGGATGTTTTGTCGAAATTTTTAGAAAATTTCCTAAAATCTTTTATGATTCCAAACAATATCTTAGTCTTTAGTCATATGAAGTTTTTTTTTCCAGAGCCTAATATATATGATGTCTCTGTAATGTAGCTTGGATTGGGTTGAGGAGGATTCAATTTGACTGTCTATGATGTTAATTTTTTAATTTGGAGCAGAATTTCGTAAGGAATTGCTCTCAAAGGAATAATATTTCACGAGAGATTCTATCGAAATTTTTACTACAATCCTGCCTGTAAAATTTTAAATAAGACTGTCGAAATATTTACTAAATAACTTAATTAATTAATCATTCTTCGCGATAACGTGCTGTAGTAAACAATTTAAAGATGTATTAGAAAACTATTAGGAAGCAATATAATTTCAGAGGAGGCCTGTATAGAGTAATTGATTGTATTAGAAAGGTGGTTGTATTTGTTTACATTCAGTTTTTTTGTACCTCTTTAACAATTATTCGTTAAAATATTTTAGTTTTTTTAGGAATTTATCTTTATTGCCTTCAATATCTCAATATTGACTTATCTTTATTGCCTTTAAATATCTCAATATTGCCTTAAATTAGATTTTTGTCAAGAGATGTGAGAACTAAATTTATATGCATGTACAATGCATAAATTTATATGCAGTTCATCCAATCAAATAACTCTAACTAAATTTATATGCAGTTCCGAAATCGTGCCGTAGGCACGTGCCACGGGCATACCTAGTAATTTCATAATTTTCCAACATGAATAGGATAGTTAAATAAAATCATAAACCAGCAAGATAAAATAAATTTGTAAATCTGGAATCATAAACACTACAGTACTAAAACAACAATATCTCACAAAATATATATCGAATTCCAAATCCATCAAAAGGGTGATAAAATATGTCAGAAGGGTTGGAAGGTAGACAAATTTCTCTACAATTCATGTTCACAAATAATTTTAATATACTGACCTTAATAGGGTCTAAAATACTGAACAACATCGGGGTAACAGAAAATACAGTAATATCCCTTATGCACAAATCAACATTGATCATACGAAATTTGTCCAAATCATAACCAAATATGAAATATGGTGCACTAAATGTCCAAACAACATGGTGTAGGGTATTTAACACGTCTACAACAAGTATACTACAAATAACACAACCAAGCACATGATATCATAAGAATAGCATGCATGTATACATCAAGAAGTGGTCATTCCTAAGTTGTTTCATGTTAAGTGTGTTATGAGGAAACTATGGGCTGGTCAACACAATAGTGACAAGATATAACAGGGATTTTGCATACAAGAATTGTTTCTAAAACACAACTACACTGTAACCGGTATTTAGTATTTGTATTATACAAAGAAAAGAATACAAGTTACTTGACTTAAACCAACGACGAGAACGGTGCAAGGATCATGAATAACAGGAACGGATTTCTGGGCACGAACTCAAACGAATGAACACGAACCATGAACCACAACGAACACACGCGATCTCACGAAACGAGAACTACTCCCACCCAATAACATGTGCACGGGGAATGCACGTGCACACTACTTTAACCCATAACAGCAAGCACCAATGGCAAAGGGATGATGGCACAAGCGACGGAGAAAGGCGGCACAGGTTACACGGCGACGGGGACGGCAGCACACAGCGACTACATGCTGTTGCTGATGCTGTCTGTCTCTGCTGCTCTGCGTCGAGGAGGAGGTGCAGCACCTCGGTGCTGTTGCCGCTGTTGCTGCTATTGTCGAGGGAGCACCGGGGGAGAGGAGGTGCTGGCTGTGAGTGTGGGCGCCGCTGCATTCGGTAGGGGGATCGCGACAGGGATAGAGAGGAGATCGGGAGTGGGTGCAGTGGGTGAGGAAGGTGAACAGCGGCTGCACTGGCTGTCACTGAGGTCGCGACAGGGAGGGGGAGCACCGGGGAAGAGCTAGGGTTTCAGTTGTGAAGGGTTGTGGCTAGGGGATTTTAGAGAAGGGGAACAGGTAAGTATATGGGTATATATATATATGTAGAGTTAGGGTTTAATGCCGAAGGGGGGTGAACAGGTTGCAGGTTGAGTAACAGGGTATTAGGTGAATAATTATTGGGTTTTAGGGTATGGTTTTAATGGGTTTGGGTAGTGTAATTGGTTTTGGTTTTTAATAGGGTAACTATTAGGGTTTTGATGGGTTTAAGGTGGGTTTTATCAAAGGGAGTCAATAGCAATGGGGATCCAAACCAAAAATGAGACGATGCAAAATAATGAGATGTGCACAAAATGGATACATAAAATAGGGCACGAACAATTTAAAATAATGGGGATCAAAATAATGGCTCGATAAAGAGAGACGAAACAATAGGCAGACAATAGAACCAAGATAGACAATTGAATCAAGAACTCAAATAAAGACGATAAAAACAATAAAAATGAATATATTGAAAATGAAGATCCAAGACGGTCCAAAAGAGATACAAGAAGAATAAAATACAACCAAAAATATATAAAATGGAAAAAAGGGGTTACAAGAATGCAAGAATGATTGTCTATGTTATGTGTGTAAACAATGGGGACATCTTGAAGGACTACCGAAAGAGTAAGGAAGTGGGTAAGTCGCAGTCAAAGTTAGCCATCTCAGAGAAGCCCAAAGTGTTGAAGGAAAGTACCCCGAAGGAGAGTGTTGCTAGTGGGAGGACTGTGAAATCAGTTATTACCCTTACTCCAATTATGACGGAATTCAAGAAGAGATTTTGTTGGATATATAGCTATACTCTCAATATAATAGAATATTAGTGTATAATGTTCTATGGGCAACATGCGTGTTATTTGTTAATTGTTGGACTGAGTTGACTGGGCATGAAGCCCAGTAACCTAAACATATATACTGGCCTAGAGGTGTTGCTCTGAGATATTTCATTCATGATAATCAGGGTATACAATCTTTAGCAGTAGGAATATTAAATCCTAACCCTACTTTCTTTTTCATCTTTTTCTCATCATTATTCAACAATCTTAATATATTAGTTGCTGTAATTTTATGAGATTAACTAAGAGAGAGTTCGTCTTCTAGTCAAATCATCGTTCGTCGAGATTTTGTCATCACCACAGATCGTCGGTGTCGCAGCTGCTAGCCTCATCCGTTGTCTCTAGCCGTACTGCCGCACCTGGACACCGCTGCTGCTCTTGGCTACTGGAGCTGCATTTGATAGCCACTGCTGCCTCAACCTTCTCCTCCATCATCTTAGATCAGAGAAGATACAGATCCAGATCCAAAATAAAAATTTCTATTGGCTTGATTTGGTGTTTGGTGTTCGGCCCTATGATCATGACAACTTTGGGAGGGCCTTCTGGATCTTTGCAGTCGAGGGGAACGACTCCTTGGGCTTCTTTGGCGTTTTGGACGAAGGACATCGTCACAGGCTCGTATCTCATTCAGGCAATTTGGAGGTCAGTCCCATGTTAGCAGTTGGCAATGATATGGCAGAGGTCTCTTGAACCCTAAGGACCTTGTGAGGCCACGGAGTCGGTGGAAGCATTATGGATTATGACATGATCTGCAGAGGGTGGTCTTCTTGATGGCTTCTGCGGGAGCCCCCTGCACGGCCCCTCTGGACTGGGGTTGGATCTGTTGGGGAGGCTATTGTTCAGTTTGAGGCTGCTAATCTTGACGATTTGGTGGTAAGGGCTGTGCCAGTTGTAGGTGTTGAGGGGGGCACACCCTCAAGAAGAGGAGGCGAAGGAAGAGGGTTGGCTCGTCGGCTCGAGCAACCTTCTCTTTTCCCTTCGGGGGCATGGCTGAAAACTGCTTTTACCAGCGATACTGATCGGGTTGCTTTTTCTAATTCCCACAGACGATGCCAATCTGTTGCTTCTTATTTTTGTGTGGGAGCGAACAGATGATTTGTGAGTTCTCTATGGAATCAATAAAAGTTAACCTTGTTGACTCTCATCGGTTTGACTGTCTTCAGCTGATGCTGATTCGCCTCGCTTGACCTGCACAAACCTGAAACACCGGGTTTGATCTCGACAACGGGCCCTCCGACGCTCAAGTCAGTAATCAAGAAGATTATAAAAGAGCTTTCGTGGAGAAAATATTGATTACCTGTAACACCCCATAAAATAAAATGATTTATTTTGCATTATTAAATAATATTAATTGGTAAAGTTGACTATTTTGACTATTTTCTTGAAATTGCAATTTTGCACGTGCAACACACGTGCAAAGTTAGAAAATTTTGAATTCTTAAAATTTTATGGTTAATGATTGATTTTTCTCATTTATTTATGATATTTTTATTTTTCAGATTTATTTGAATTAATTGGGTTATTTTATGAATTTATCGATTTTACACATGCAAAACATGTGCAATTTTTTTTTGGGTGCAAATCTCCACTTTTAAATTTCTAAATGAAATTTCTTATTTGAAATTGAGTATATCCTAAATTTTGGGATTTTTCTGAATAAAGAGACTATTTTTATAAATACTTCGAAAGAGAGGGGCTTTAATGTAAAAAGCCGATTGGATCTCAAACAAATAATGAAAATTTATTTCTGCTACTTTTTGGGTTGACCATGGTCATCATTGAAGATAGAATTTATTTAATATTTAATTAGAGTTGATTTGGTAAAGATTTAAACAAATATGGTATTTTTGTAAATATGAAGTTTAAGTTGGACCTTGTGTAAATACTTTTCTTGGAAACTAAAAGTCATAAATTTTATTTGGAAAATCTAATATTTATTAGTAGATAATGATTCTGAATTTTTACGAATATTTCATGACATATTTGCAAATATTACAAAGAGATGGATTTTTGTGCAAAATTACCACTTGAAGTAAAAATCCAGAATTTTTTAGTTTCTGGGCTATGCTTGATGGCTGGCTAATTCAGTAGTAAAGGGATTTGGTTTTATTTTAATTTATTTGACATATTTAACTAATTTATTAAAGAAATGTCTATATATGTAAATGAATAAATTATTGAGGGATGTTTCTACAAAACCCATAAAACCCTAATTAAATCAGGATCCCGGCTATTTATTGATGGCTACAGCCACCTCCCCTCTAAAAAAAACAAAAGTACTATTTTTATTATCATTCTTGGAGATTTTTCAAGCTTGGAATCTTGGAATTTGCTAAGGAATGAGCTTTTTCTTATTTCTTTATTATTTCGATTGGATCCTCTTGAGGTGAGTGACATATGTTTGATTTCTTGTTGATCTATGCATGTTAAATATGATGATTTGTTTAGTAGAATACATGGTAGATGATTGTATGATGGAGTAATGGTGAATGAATAATTAAAAATAGAACTTTCATGAATAATATGCAATGGATGAATAAATTTACTGTATGGATAACCTACGAAAATTAAGAACCTAGTTTTCTTTCATGTTCTTGCTGATTTAATTATGTATATTGAGATTGGAAGATGTACAATGCATATAGTTGGTTAAAGGAGACTTACTTACTGATGAGTAGTATGGATGTTCAGTTCTTGATGTTTTAATTGGATTGAACTTGATAAATGAATGTTGTGGATGCATATAATCATCGACAAATTGATTTAATTAGTTGTGTATGTGTTTAATCGATTTGTGAGAATGTTTTGGATAAAAAAGATCAAGTTTTTAATGATTTGAATTGGGTTTGATTTCGGGTCTGTTGATGCAGGCCGAAAGTGAAAATTTTGTGTTTTTGCGATATTTTCAAGTGAATCTTTGACTTATATTGATACTAAGATTGAATTGAACAATACACTATTCATATACAATGATTTCTTGATTAGTTACTGATGCATATACACATATATACACATATATATAACCTTAAATAATCGATTTCCTGATTTTTGAAGGGTTTTAGTCGAAAATTGTTCTTTGATGAAATTGTTGAGAGTTTGATTTGATTTGTAAACTCAAATATGTTGGGAAAGTTGCATTTGAACATCTCAGGATTTTAATTTTATAAATTCATGTATTTAAAGATTTTAAACCACGTATCAGTTGACAAGTGCACAAAATTTAATGTGCTTTTTTTGACATGTCGGTCGACCGCCCAGAATTACACTTGGAATGTCCATCGACTGTCAGTTTCTTGGTTTTGGGATTTTTGGCATGGTGGTTAACTGCTAAATTTTGAACTATGATGTTGGTTGACCGACAGCTGCTGTGTTAGCTAATTTGCTGAGTTTTTGTTTTCTTGATCTATTATTGATCTACTGTTTTAGATGAAGTTTTTGTTACAAATTACTGTATTTTATAGAGAGTTATATTTTTATTATAAAAGAGTTCAACTCATATTTCTATGACTTTAGAAAGCGGATTATATATGGATTTCGAGAGATTGATGTTTTGTGATTTTCTATGACTTCAAAATGTGAAACTCAGTTGTTTAAGATATTAAATCCCAGATTGTTACTTCTGAAAATTTGTGGGTATTTGGATAAGTTCGGATTTTGTTTGATTTAAAGAAGTTTTCTTAATATAAACGAATTGATGGAATTAAGAGTTTTAATGAAAGGTTTTGTGTTGATATTCGATTTGTGAGTCTCTAGAAGTTGAGTGGGATTCTTGTAAACTGGCAAATGAAATTTTGTGGATATTGGCCAGTTTGGGCCTTGGTGTTGTTTTGGTGAAATTAAGTCCGGCAGGGTACACCAACTCTAAGGAGGGGGAAATTGTGTTATAACTAATAATATTCAACCTAAGGACATGCACTAGTAGAGATATGATAGAACTTGGGAAACGTAAGTATGGGCTCTTTTGTTAGTCCAGTGGATGTATTCCAGGACTGTGTGTTGTTGTGTCCCTAGAGGACATTTGGTATGTTCGTGTGTCGAGGGTCGGTAGGCCTATTCACGGGACATGTAGTGCATTCGCGTGTCGACGGTCGGCAGGCTTATTCACGTTATGTACTGTGTATCTGCACGTCGAGGGTCGGTAGACCTATTCGTGAGGTAATTGGCAGGGAAGTATTCTCCGGTTTTAGAGATATGCTTACATTATGCTTGCGCGTCGAGGGTTGTCAGGCCTATTCGCAGAGTATTCTAGATCTTGTTTCTATCACCGTATTAGGATTAGTTGCATAACGAGGGATTTAACCCTATAAAGTGGCGAACGATAAGGGCTTGCACCGTTCCTATGTAGTATGGAATGCATAGAATCCGACAAGTATGCATTAGAGAGTCATTATATTGCATTTGTATTTTCTTGACTTGTATTATGCATGATGTTTTCCTATTTTCCTACACTCGACACTTAGCTTAGTTTCACTTGATGTTTTATGTTTTATTTATCGTTATTTCATATTCCGTTGTTACTACTGTGGGAATGTGTTGATTACAAATTTATTCTTTATGTTTCATTTAAATTATATTTCTTTTAATGTCACTCACACCGTTATGGCTGACCCCAGTAGTTTTGGGGATTAGGGTTATCTCTAACCTCATGTTTTACAGGTAAGTACCGTTAGCTTGGGATTAGATGCATATGGTAGAAATATAATATGGCTTATGCAAATTGTAAAAGAAATGAGTTTTAAAAGAAAGAAAATGTAATTCAAGGTGTTAATTTTCTGCTGTGCTATGTAAATAATTGATGTAATATATTTTTTAAAAATTTCCCTGTATTTGGTTTCTGTGTTTATGATTACAATTGAAGTTGATTCTGGAATTTGTGCCAAGTATTTCTAATTTTTAATTATTGCAAATTCGAGGCACTACATTACCTTTTTTATGCTGGGGATGGAGGGGTATATATACTTTGGAACTAGTTTTGAGATAATTATTTTGTAGATTCTTGATTTTGATGACTACAACACAATACACAGTTGTTCTATCTTACATATCTCTTGCAGTGTGTACTTAAAGTGTTCAAGGCCACAATACAAGGAAGCTTTCAAAAGCTCTAGATCAAGCCACAAAGACAAGAACGATTTCAAGACTCAAAATCAAGATACAAGACATAGATTTCTCAGAGCTTCAAAAGTGATCAGCTAAAAGAACAAGTGTCTTGTAATTTCTTTGTAATATTTTTTATGTCTTAGAAATTTTGGCAAAGCCTTGATACACACACTCACACATCCCCTAAGAATGAAAATAAAGTTTACTAAAAATCAAAATATCAAATAAAGCTTGTATAAGTTCAGCTATCAAGTACCAGTCAACTTACTCTGGTAAGCAGTCGACTGTTCTAGTACGAAACAGACTAAACTTACTCAAGCTCTGACCAGTCGACTCATTTGGCAACCCAGTCGACTATTCAAGCAGTTTTTCTGAAGTTTAAAATTTATTTTTCAAGTTCAAAACTTTGCTGTCGTTTAATGGCAGTTGAGGAACCGTTTCCCAACATCTTGGAGATTCTCACTCTATAAATAGAGTATAGAATCAACTTGGAAAAGGTCACCTTATCTTTTTATCAAGTCTTTGCTTATTTGTGTGAAAAAGAACAACAGTTTTCAATGAACTTTCTTTCTCTAGACTTGGTTCTCTAATTTCAATCTTGCATAACAAAGATTAAGTTCAAGACTGAAGTTAGAAGGTGACCTATAGCCTCTATACAAAAAGCACAATAAAAAACAAGGCTTTAGGTTGTTGTAATCTTCAATTTTTGTTGTTTACTCTCGGGTTGTGAGAGTGGTCCTCTCGGTTGGAAAGAATGACTCTTGGTGTAGAGTCAGTATCACTCTAGGTTGTAGAGTGGGGTCTTGCTCTCTCTAGTGGTGAGAGAGGTCTACGGATTTGGCATATTTGTTGTCAAAGGTCGTAGAGTATTCTTGTACTTTTTCAAGAATAGTGGAAAATCTCAAGTGAGTTGCTTGGGGACTAGATGTAGGTTGGGAGGACCGAACCAGGATATATCATGGTGTTGGCATTGTTGATTCTCTGTGGTTTGAATTCTCTATCTTGCAATTTTATTTTCACTGCATTTTATTGTAAATCGTGTCTGTTCAGTCGACTTGTTCCCTTTTTAAGTCGACTTAACAGACTTGCTGTTCGTCAGTTGATTTACTCTCTTTTATCTAGCGTTGCAGTCGACTGGTATCTCATTTATAGTTGACTTAACAGTTGCGTATGTTGGTTCCTGTAGGCAAGACAACAAACACTAGAGGGGGGGGGGGGTGAATAGTGTTTAATAAAAACTGCGGAAATTTTTCTCGGTGCAGTCGACTGAGTTAAGGACCAGTCGACTGATATGTTCAAAATAATTGAAAATAACAACTCTGTGCAGTCGATTGATGAATGAGACAGACGACTGAAGGCACAATGAAACTACAACTACAAACGGCACTGACCAGTCGACTGATAGTGCAAGGAGTCGACTGTCCAGAAGCTTTTTGCAGAACTTAAATAAACAAGAATGACTGCAAACACAAGATAATCAACCACAGAGTACACAAGATATATCCTGGTTCGGTCCTCCCGACCTACATCCAGTCCCCAAGCAACCCACTTGAGATTTCCACTATTCTTGAAAAATTTACAAGAATACCCTACGGCGTTAAGACAACAACCTTGTCTAACCCGTAGTCCTTTCTTTCAACCAGAGAAAGCAGACCCACTCTACTACCAAGAGTGAAACAACACCGACTCTACAACCTAGAGTCAAAAACACTCTCCAACCGAGAGCAAGAGAACAAGAATACTTTACAGTCAACCTACAGCCTTGTTGTTGTATGTGTTGATGCACGTGGCTAACAAAATAGGTCGACTTCTATACTCAGTCCAGAGCGAATTCAATGCTATACTGGACTGAATGTAGAGAACCAAAGTTTATGAACTTGAAAGCTTTGTTTCTCACAAAAATTATCACTTAAAAAGTTTTTCAAGAGTGCTCGGATTTCAAAGTAAAATTCTGTAGGTCTTTTCAGTGAGATCTGAACTCTACTTAAAGAGTTTGATCTCCTTAACGTTTGGGAAACAGTTACTCAACTGTCAACCAACGGATCTAAGCTTTTGAGTTTGAAAAAATTCGATTTTGAAAAACAGAAAACGGTCAAAAGCTCTCGAACAGTCGACTGGGTTGCCATATGAATCGACTGATCAGAGTTTGAATAATTTTAAACAGTTTTGTACTATCAGTCGACTGGCAGAAGCTTAAGTCGACTGGTACTCAAGAGTTAAAATTCTTCAAACTGTTTTGACTCTTTTTGGGGGTTTTAAAGAGATACACATTATGAAATTTTGAGTGTGTGTGTGTGACAAGGCTTTACAATCAGACTAAGACTCAACAAAAGTAAAAATACAATGTTTACAAGACACAATAATTTAACACATTTGAGCTTGAAGTCTTGAGTCTTGAGTCTTGAATTGAGTCTTGATCCTTGTCTTGAAGTCTTCATCTGTATCCTTTTGAGCTTGTTCATTTGTTCAGCTAGAATTGTCTTTGGTATGTACACTGCAATGTTAGCTGTATAACATAGACACATGTTGCACTGTGTTGTGATCATCAAAATCAAGAATCAACATTCTCCCCCTTTTTGATGATGACAACACAATAGCTGATAACAATTTATATAGAAACATACAAGCATAGGTTTTTAAAAGCTCCCCCTATTAAAAACACAATATGCATACATAAAATAGATGTTATCATAAAGAATGTATCAGTCGACTGAACAATAGATCAGGCGACTGAACAGAATATGAAAATATAACAAATGCAGTTAACATAAGTATCACAGATGCAGCAGTTAGAAGCAGTCGACTATATCCCTTGGGGAAGTCGACTGTCCAGAGATATTTCAATACCCAGAACAATGTAACAAATTAAATATAATAACTCAGATATTAATTAAATATAATAACTCAGATATTAACTCAGATATTTCTCTCCCCCTTTGGAATCATCAAAAAGCAGAAAAGAACAATCTTTTGCATTAAAAATGAAACTAAGATAAAGTCTGATACATAAAACAAAATGCATTAAAAAAATTTACATAATAGTAAAGAAAATAAAAATTTTCAATCTTCTTCATCGGAGTCTTCATCGTCATCTTGAGAAGGAGGATGAAACTGAGAGCTGAAGAGATGAGAGAGGTTGTCAAGCTTAGAGTCCATGCGGTCTAGCTTGGAATCTAGGTTATGGAGTTGGGTATCTACAGTGGCTGAATGTTTCATTAGGTAGGAAACACAGTCGTAGAGAGTACGAGGGTCATCAAAATTGGCTTGAAGAAGTGGATCAGAAGAGGTAGAAGGTCTAGAACTCGATCCTAATGGAGCTTGAGAAAGAGGAGGAGACCTAGGGGGTGATCGGGTAGGAGCATCAAGGAGTTTCATACGTGCCAAACTAGCACGATCGAAACACTCATAACGAGAAACAACATTTGTCTCCGAATCAAGATCAACACCAAAAGCTATAAAGACTCTAGTAAGAAGACCTCCAAAAGGTAAAAAGTGAGTGTGGTCTTGATTAAGTTTAGAAAAAATAACTTGACCCCAGTTAACAGCAATTCTACCAAAAATTGCATATATAGCTTTTTGTAATTCAATAGAATATTGGTCATAACTACCCTTTTTAGGAAGGATGTTATAGGCTAATATTCTACCTACAAGCTTAGCAATTGGTTTGATATTTTTGCTTGTCATTGGAGGGCCATGATTAGGTAGGAAAATTCTAGATAAAATAGAAGCATCATCTAAAAGAATTTCATCAAGAAATAATCCCACATCATCAATACCCAACATCTCATTAATCCTAGTCGGTGTGAGTGTCATTTTAACATTCTTCACAGACGAACGGATTAAGACATCCCCATCTGGTTTTTGGACTATTCTCATATTTGTATAAAACAAATAGATGAGTTGGGGATAGTAATTAGGTTGGTTTGATAAAGATAAAAAATCATAAAGACTGCAGTTTTGGAATAAAGGGATGAGATTGAAACGATCTAGATCATTAAAGTTTACAAATCTTCCAGGGAAGATTGTAATGGTACAGAAGACATACCATCGATCAATAAGATCGGGACTCAAGAGATATTGAGTGTAGTCTTGGGAAGAAGAACTACCCTCATGAGATCGTTTAGATCGTTTGGGTGCCATAAAAAGAAAGTGGAAAGGATTTTACCTAAGAAAAAGAGAGATTCGATCAGGGGTAAGCACAAACAGCACTGAGAGAGTAGATCACCTTCTTCTCCAAAAGCTAGGGTTTTGAAATTGGGGGTAAAAGCTTGAGAACGGTAAGGGGTAAAAACAGCTGGTAAAGAGGGTTTTAACAGCGAGTGAACGGCTGAGATCAAAGAGAGGTGAAATCGACGGTGGAGATTTGAGATCACGGGTGAAAAGATAGGTGAATTCCATCTCAAAAGATGCGATAGGTGAATCGGATTTTTAGATTGATTAATTGCACTGGTATTATCACACATAATTGAGGGTTTCTCAAATGAAATACCATAATCTAATAAGGTTTGTTTCATCCATAAAATTTGTGCACATGCCAAACTTGCAGCGATATAATCAGCTTCTGTAGTTGATAGGGATACGGAGTTTTGCTTTTTACTGCACCAAGATACTAGGGAATGTCCCAAAAAGTGACATGCACCACTAGTACTCTTGCGATCAGTTTTGCTTCCAGCAAAATCGGCATCGCTATATGACAAAAGTTGAAAATTATCGGTGCGTGGATAAAATAAACCATATTCAGATGTACCTTTAATATATCTTAAAATTCGTTTCACTGCTTTTAAATGAGACTCTTTAGGATTAGATTGATATCTAGCACATAAACATACGCTGAACATAATGTCTGGTCTACTTGCAGTAATATATAAGAGTGAACCAATCATACCTCGATAGAGTTTTTGATCAACACTCTTACCTAATAAGTCTTTGTCAAGAGTAGTAGTAGTAGCCATAGGTGTGGATTTACTACTAGTACTATCCATGTGAAAACGTTTGAGTAGTTCCTTTGCATATTTTCCTTGATTGATAAATATGCCATTTAAGGACTGTTTAATTTGAAGTCCAAGGAAATAATTGAGTTCACCCATGTGACTCATCTCAAATTCATTTTTCATGGTATTAGCAAATTCTTGACATAGATCATTATTAGTAGAACCAAAAATTATATCATCAACATATATTTGTATGATTAAGATATCATTCTTAACTCTTTTGATAAATAAAGTAGTGTCTACTTTACCTATTTCAAATCTTGTTTCTAAAAGAAAAGTTTTCAGACGATCATACCAAGCACGAGGTGCTTGTTTAAGACCGTATAAAGCCTTTTTCAATTTATAAACATGATCTGGAAATTGTTCATGTTCAAAACCTGGTGGTTGTTTAACATAAACATTTTCCTTAATAAACCCATTAAGAAAAGCACTTTTCACATCCATTTGATAGAGTATAAAATTCATAAAACAAGCAAAAGATAATAAAATTCGAATAGATTCTAGTCTAGCAACAGGAGCATATGTTTCATCAAAATCTATACCTTCTTCTTGATTATATCCTTGGGCAACTAATCTAGCCTTGTTCCTTACAACTTGTCCTGATTCATCTAACTTATTTTTGAATATCCATTTGGTACCAATAATAGTCTGATTAGGAGGTCTAGGAACTAAATTCCATACATCATTCCTTATAAATTGGTTTAGTTCATCTTGCATGGCATTCATCCAATATTCATTCTCACAAGCTTCTTGTATATTTTTCGGTTCAAAATCCGACAAGAATGCTGTATGAGAGATCATATTAACATGCGAATGTGTTTGAATACCATGGGAGATGTCACCAATTATTAAGTCATGAGGATGATCTTTAACTTTAACAAATGACTTTGGTAAAGTTGAAGATATCACAATCGGATCAGTCGACTTGACTTGTTCTTCAGTCGACTGCTTTACGTCAGTCGACTGGGAGACCTTATCAGTCGACTTATCAGACAGATTAGTTTGCTCTAAGGATTTAATCACATTATCTAAAGGTGATAAATCAGTTTCATCATCTTTATTTAAGGTTGATGAAGGTAAGGATTCATCGAATGTAACATGCATTGATTCTTCAATAGTCATTGTAGACTTATTGAAAATTCTATATGCTTTACTCCTATTTGAGTATCCTAAAAAGATACCCTCATTAGATCTAGGATTAAATTTGTCTAAATTATCTTTTGTGTTTAGAATAAAACACTTACAACCAAATGTCTTAAAGTAAGAGACTTTAGGAATTTTATTAAAAAATAACTCGTAACAAGTCTTCTTTAGTTTAGTTCTTAGAAGAATTCTATTTAAAACACAACAAGCTGTAGCAACAACTTCAGCCCAAAAATGCTTTGGTAGATTGCTTTCAACAAGCATAGTACGTGCGCATTCTTGCAAAGTCCTATTTTTCCTTTCAACCACTCCATTTTGTGGTGAAGCTCTAGGAAATGCAAATAAATGTGTTATACCATTCTTATTGTAATATTCTGTAAATATTTCATTTTCAAATTCTCCACCATGATCACTTCTAATAGTGACTATGGTTAGAGATCTTTGATTTTAGACACGTTTACAGAAATGTGCAAATTCCTCAAAAGCATCATTTTTATGTTTTAAAAAGAATGTCCAAGTGAATCTTGAAAAATCATCTACTAAAACAAATACATATCTACTTTTATTTAAAGAAGAAACTCTAGTAGGATCAAATAAATCCATATGAATTAATTCAAGTGGCCTACTAGTAGAGATTACTTCTTTTGTTTTAAAAGTGGAT
Source organism: Hemerocallis citrina (assembly GCA_017893485.1). Lineage (NCBI taxonomy): Eukaryota > Viridiplantae > Streptophyta > Magnoliopsida > Asparagales > Asphodelaceae > Hemerocallis > Hemerocallis citrina. The sequence goes on from CM030367.1 coordinate 15,613,047, forward strand.
TTGATTTGTTTTCCTAGTTGACATGCATCACATAACTTATCCTTTTTAAAGGATAGTTTTGTCAGTCCTTTAACTAGGTTATATTTACATAATTTTGAGAGATTTTTCATGTTCACATGTCCAAATCTTCTATGCCATAGCCAAGATTCATTGTTAGAGGCTATTAAAAAAAAGTTATTTGAAAAATCAATTGCATTTAAACATAATTCATAAATATTATTTTTTCGAAAACCTTGAAAAATAATATTTTGCATAGAAGAATCATAAATCAAGCATGCATCTTTCTCAAAAACTATTTTATATCCTTTATCACACAATTAACTAATGCTTAAAAGATTATGCTTTAGACCACTAACCAATAACACATTTTCTATAGTTGGGTTAGAAGTTTTACCGACCATGCCAATGCCTATGACTTTGCCTTTGTTGTTATCTCCAAAGGTGACGGTTCCTCCATCTATGCTTTGAATGGTGGACAGTACGTTGGCATGTCCTGTCATGTGTTTTGAACATCCGATGTCTAATATCCAGCGTTCTTTCTTGGGTACCTATAAAAAGTTTAAGGTAAATATGGTACCCTTTTTATTGGGTCCAAAACACATTAGTTTGGGGGAAACCAAACCCATGAAGAGTTTGACCTTCCTCCATAAGCAGGAATATAATAAGTAGAATTACACACATTTAACATATATGAGTTAATATAAGTAATTCTATCATTCTGATTTAGACTGACTGGAACCCATACTAACTTGTTCTGTCCAGTCGACTTACCAGTGTCCTTCAGTCGACTGTTGGTGTACATCAGTCGACTGGTAGATACACTAGGTCGACTTATAAGAGGTTTTGATCTCATCGAATAAGATCCAATTTCTCTGGACAGACGACTGGTTGTATGGTTCAGTCGACTTAACCGAACGGTAGTTTTGCTTTTACCACTAAAATTAACAACCTTAGGCTTTGCAAAGAAATCATACAACTTGTGTGTAACACTAGAAATAGATGCTGATTTATTCTTACTAGTGTTTAAAACAGGAGATTCTTTTACAGAAGATTTTTTAAAACCAAGTCCATATTTTTGACTAGATGTGACTTGATGATGAAGCATATCATTTATATTCTCTTTGCCTTTGTTAAACTTAGATACGTTCTTTGAAATCTCTTCATAATTCTTTTTGAGAATTTCAAGATCAGTATCTAAACTTGCAATACGAGAATTTAAGGATTTTACTTCCTTATCAAGGTTAAGATTTTCTTGATTAAGTGTTTGATTTACTTTCTCAAGATTCTTAACTCTAATTTTTTCTTTCTTTAACTCAAGAAATATTTCATTAAAAGCATCAAGAAGATCTTCAGAATCATAATCATTACTTACATGCTCTTGTGCAGCCATGAAACAAACATTTGCCACTTCGTTATTTTCATCCGTTTCTTCTTCGGAAGATGAATCACTATCATCCCATGTAGCTTGATAAGCCTTCTTGTTCTTGGCAAACTTGTTCTTTGGATATTTGTCCTTCTTGAAGTTGGATGATTTTCCCTTGTTCTTTGCATTTTCTAAGGGACAATCCTTCTTCATGTGACCTATTTTATTGCACCTGAAACATGTAGGAGGGTCATTAGAATCTTTAACTTTAGAATGAAACTTACCTTTCTTTAAGAACTTCTTGAATCTCCGAGTGAACATTGCTATTTCTTCTTCATCTTCTTCCTCATCTTCTGAGTCTGTCATGGCTTTAAAAGCCAATTATTTCTTCTTTGCTTGGTGTGATTCTGTATCCTTCTTTCGATCTTCAAGTTGGACCTCATATGCTATGAGATTGCCAACAAGATTCTCGAGAGTAAGTGTTGACAAGTCATTCGCTTCCTCTATTGCTGTGGTCTTCTTCTCCCATTCTGGAGTGAGTGCACGTAAGACTTTTCTAACCATCTCTGCATGAGTATAAGTCTTTCCAAGCGCCACAAGAGAGTTTGTGATGTCTGTGAATCTGGTAATCATCTCGGACACAGTCTCATTGTCCTTCATTCTGAACATCTCAAACCTGTGGACAAGAACAGAAATTTTAGACTCTTTTATTTTATTCGTTCCTTCATGTGTTACCTCGAGTGTATGCCAAATTTGATGTGCGGTTGTAGCATTGGATACACGGTTGAATTCTTCCTTTGTAAGTGCACAAAATAAGGCATTCATTGCTTTGGCATTGTTCATAGTCTGATTCTTTTGATCATCATTCCATTGTGCATATGGAATGGTAGGGGCAGTATATTCCGTCTCTGTCATTTGCCATAACTCGTAGTTGATTGATTGGAGATAGATTCGCATTCGGCACTTCCAATAATTGTAGTTCGTTCCATCAATAGTGGTGGCCGTTGTGTAGATTGGCCTTCATGGCATTGATTTGTATTTGAAGTAGTTGCCATAGCCTGTAACCTTGCTCTGATACCAAGTGTTGGATCCTGTAGGCAAGACAACAAACACTAGAGGGGGGGTGAATAGTGTTTAATAAAAACTGCGGAAATTTTTCTCGGTGCAGTCGACTGAGTTAAGGACCAGTCGACTGATATGTTCAAAATAATTGAAAATAACAACTCTGTGCAGTCGACTGATGAATGAGACAGACGACTGAAGGCACAATAAAACTACAACTATAAACGGCACTGACCAGTCGACTGATAGTGCAAGGAGTCGACTGTCCAGAAGCTTTTTGCAGAACTTAAATAAACAAGAATGACTGCAAACACAAGATAATCAACCACAGAGTACACAAGATATATCCTGGTTCGGTCCTCCCGACCTACATCTAGTCCCCAAGCAACCCACTTGAGATTTCCACTATTCTTGAAAAATTTACAAGAATACCCTACGGCGTTAAGACAACAACCTTGTCTAACCCGTAGTCCTTTCTCTCAACCAGAGAAAGCAGACCCACTCTACTACCAAGAGTGAAACAACACCGACTCTACAACCTAGAGTCAAAAACACTCTCCAACCGAGAGCAAGAGAACAAGAATACTTTACAGTCAACCTATAGCCTTATTGTTGTATGTGTTGATGCACGTGGCTAACAAAATAGGTCGACTTCTATACTCAGTCCAGAGCGAATTCAATGCTATACTGGACTGAATGTAGAGAACCAAAGTGTATGAACTTGAAAGCTTTGTTTCTCACAAAAATTATCACTTAAAAAGTTTTTCAAGAGTGCTCGGATTTCAAAGTAAAATTCTGTAGGTCTTTTCAGTGAGATCTGAACCCTACTTAAAGAGTTTGATCTCCTGAACGTTTGGGAAACAGTTACTCAACTGTCAACCAACGGATCTAAGCTTTTGAGTTTGAAAAAATTCAATTTTGAAAAACAGAAAACGGTCAAAAGCTCTCGAACAGTCGACTGGGTTGCCATATGAGTCGACTGATTAGAGTTTGAATAATTTTAAACAGTTTTGTACTATCAGTCGACTGGCAGAAGCTTAAGTCGACTGGTACTCAAGAGTTAAAATTCTTCAATCTGTTTCGACTCTTTTTGGGGGTTTTAAAGAGATACACATTATGAAATTTTGAGTGTGTGTGTGTGACAAGGCTTTACAATCAGACTAAGACTCAACAAAAGTAAAAATACAATGTTTACAAGACACAATAATTTAACACATTTGAGCTTGAAGTCTTGAGTCTTGAGTCTTGAATTGAGTCTTGATCCTTGTCTTGAAGTCTTCATCTGTATCCTTTTGAGCTTGTTCATTTGTTCAGCTAGAATTGTCTTTGGTATGTACACTGCAATGTTAGCTGTATAACATAGACACATGTTGCACTGTGTTGTGATCATCAAAATCAAGAATCAACAGCGTAAACTTTAAATTACTATTTATTTTTATACTACACTATTCAACCCCCCCTAGTGTTATTTGCCTTGCATACAGGATCCAACATTTATCTCTACTTCCCAGCATTTTTATATAAGAGATAGAGTTTAAATGTCTTCATGATAACAAATTTGGTTTAAATTATCTCTTGGATATAATCATGAATTTAAATTACTCTTAAATTAGCTGGGTTTATTCATAATGGGCTATTGTGACAACCTAGTAATGTAGATCTGTTTTTGGATTTATTGGGCCCCAAAAGAGACGCAGGTCTGTTTACGGACCCATTTATAGAAAAATTACCGTTTTACCCCTGAGAGCTTTGAGATTCGTGCCCGTTTTGAATTGTCCCAATTTGATTCTAGTTTTAACCATCTAAGGTATTACATTTATTTGGCACGGACGAATGATCCGGGGTGCTGAGGAATCAATGTAGGTAAAAATTTTAATGTAGTTATCAGTTGTTTTTTTTTATATTGATTTTTAGTGACATTTTGTGAAATTTTTAAGATTGTTCTTTTGGATGCCAATGTACCTGGTGAGGGGGAGCACAAGATATCATCATATATTTTCTTCCAGAGGAACCTTCCAGGTTTTGAGCCGAACACAAGACATTGCCTCTACGGGCTAGTAAATTTCTTTCGTTTTTTATTTTTCAAAAATGCATTTGTTGTCCTGATCTTGGTATGAAATGATTGTAATTGTGGTATTTCTCATTTTGTTGTTAGGACGCTGACTTGATTATGATTGCTCTGGCAACACATGAGATTCACTTCTCTATGCTTAGAGAGGTGAGCTCTTAATATCCTTGCTGCGATTGACTTTGCTAACGAATCCTACTATTAGGTGCTGATTCTAGTCACCTTGTTTTGTATCTATATGGTGCGGCCACAAAAGAAGCACATAATTAGTAAAAAGGGTGATTAGGAGTTGGCAGTGAAGGATAACTGTGATGCACCAAGGAAAAAATTTCAGGTTGATAATTTTCCTTATAAAATGTAGTGTGATAAAGAGATTCTAATTAACTGGAATTGATCGTTCCACTAGTTAAACAAACATGTTTACTTCCTAGATTTTAACCTCTCACAATATGCAAAAGTGTTTCAATTGATGCACAAAAGAACTTTTGTTTCAAGTGTTTTTGGTTAACAAACTTGTTTTCTTGTCATCTACAAGTTTTCTTTTGTTCTTTTGCATGGGTGTATGCTTTTCATAGCCATTATAAATTTTAATTCCAGAAGCACTACCATGTTTCTCAGTGTAACCTTGTAACACCTATGTAGGTTGTGTAGATAATAAATTTTTCAATAGCACTCGAGGGAAAAAATTTCAGAATGGCTCTTGTTTATGATAAGTATCAATTCAAGGGAAATTTAAAATGTATAAGTTGATTGCTCTCAGGAGTGATGTGGGTAAAAATTCAAGTCAATCTCAACCGCCCGATTTCCCCCAGGGTCACCAAGGCCCAATTATCAGGCCCATGAGTTCTAGGGGTCCCCTACTACTCCATATTACCATACAGGCCCACGGGGGAGGGTCAACCCGGCCCATTAGGGTTAAGGTTCCCTCTCTCTGCCTATAAATACAATTTCACCTCCCCACTCTCAAGATAATGCAATTTTAACTCCTCCAACCCTAGCTTTCATTTTACAAGTGACTGACTAGACTGTCGGAGGGCCAGTCGTTAGAATTTCTCCCGGTGTTTCTAGGCATTTGTGCAAGTGGCGGCGGCGGCCGAGCACCATCATCCACCAATTCAGATCCAGAGTAGGAGCTCTGCTTAGCCTGTCCCTATTCAGGAAAACAAGAACTCATATCTGATTACTCCCACCTAAAAAACAACAGCATCAGATTGGCGCCATCTGTGGGAACCACAGGCTATCTTCGCTCCATCTCCGCACAAACCCTCTTTGATGGCCCTAAGAGCTAAGAAGCCCGGCCCGACTGAGCATCAGGCAGACCCACTCCATCGGTCCCTAGGCGCGAGAATGTCACAGTGCTCGCATTGGTCGAGGGCGGAACGCTGCCAAGTTCCATTCCCGAGCACTTCACATTAGACATCTCGATCCAACAGGGCGAACCCGAAAGATCTCCGCAATGTCATTCTGAGCAGGCAAAGCCATCAAAGCCAACCTAGGCCCAAAGGTGCCCCATCAAACTTGACCCCAGCAGAAGCATCCACCAATCCAGGAGCAGGAATCAGGGGCAAGGTTGCTCCTCGCGCGGTCCCCAGTCATTAAGCGCCCCGGGGGAGGCGATGCCTATGACCCGAACCGAGTTCCAGCAGTTCCGCAATGAGATACTGGATGCGCTACGAGGGAGGCCTCAGGAGGAGCACCGTAATCAGACATACAGGGAGGATCCCGATCAAGAGAATGTAACTACCGTTTTTGTTCTTTTCCTTTTTCCCTTCATTGTAATATTTTATTTGCAATTTGAATAAAATACTATGTTTTTTCATGAGCATCTTAATTAAATGTTGTTCATGAGCTATTCTTTTCTTCTTGTTGGGCCATATATCTTGTGGATTTTGTTTTATTGGATTATGATTATTTTATTTGATCCATATTACCTTCAAACTCATCTCTTATTGAACCCAAAATCCAATTGCATTTAATTCTATACCCAACTCCATTATTATTGGATCCTAGCCCAATAACCCAACAACTTAATTGTGTTCTATAAATACTACCCTAATGCAATCCCTAAAAACACAACCCTAAACCTCTAGCTATCTATCTCTCTCTCCTCTCTCTACCATTAGGTACCCCGACCCCCCATCTGCCTCTTCGACTTCCCGCCAAATCGATCTCCCTCCGGTGACCCACCACCGTCGCCAGCACCCAGCATTGCCCTCTCCTCGACTGTGTCCAGCACCACCCGAGCACCACACCGCTGCTCCTCTTCCTTTCCGACTTCAGCCACCCGAAGACTTCCTTTCGTCGAGCTCCAGTCGCCGCGCAGCTAGTTCCGCTGCCCGTCTCCGCCAGTATCGACATCAACCCTGCTGTTGCTGCCACTCTTCTACTGTTGCTGTGTGCCCTTGCTGTCTTGCTCTTGCGGTTGTTTACTGCGTTCTCTTGTGCACATATTTCTCTATGGATTCGTGTTCGTTGCTCTGGGATTCTCATCCTATTATTCTTTGATATTCGAACTAATCTTCAATAAAGCAAGTCACTTTCCTCTTGAATTAATATTGTATCAAATTAAAGTTTTCATTGAAATTCTTGCAAGTAGATCCTAATCGTTCATCGTATTGTATACTATTGTTCCTCTTTCGTTGAGTATATTGAGGGTTTACACGAGATAACCCAAATATCCTCGACTCCGTGCCTCTGTCGACTCCAAATTTGATGCATTCATGTAGTACTGATAGTAGGGTTTATTCATACAAATAACACACAAATCAACTATCGGAGAATTGATTGCTAGGTTATATGCTTGAATGATCGATTGATGTTTCATTATTGTTAAACTAGTGTATGTGTGTATTAGTAATTATGTTTACCATGCTATTGTACCTACCCTGCTGATTATAAGATTTATTGACTAATTGAATTGAAATCCATCATGTTAGATCGCTTTATTTTACGAACTATTTCAAAAATCTGTATGTTTATTGTCCGTCTGGATTTTGTGTGATGTTTTTGATCTAGTATTTGACCTCAAAATTAATAACTTTTAAAACAAGAATTGTAGCCCTATGTTTCTAGTTTCCAGAACATCTAAAATATTTGAATTTGGAGTTGTGTTGCAAAAATTATGATGATTTTACTACTGCTACATTTTATTTCTAAAATTTCAGATTCGTGAATGTTTTCATGTTTATACTATCAAAAAGCTAAGTTAATATTAGAATAATTCTCTGATAATTTTCAGAATGATAGTTAACATGGTTAGTAGTCTAATGAATATTTTTGATGAATTTATAATTGGGTTTTCGCTGATCTAAACATACAACAACTTGAAGTCGATTTTCAGTCAGAACATGTGATATATAAAGAATAATGTATTTAACCAAGCTACAGTTGTTGGATATTGTATTTTAAATATGTGTTGGAATCGTTAGGAAGTTTAGTTTTTAGAACTTCTGACGGATTTAGTTTTTAATTTCTGTAGCAATAGAAAAACTGATTTTTGTACAGTGACATCTTACTGTCCAGAATTATGTTTTCCAGATTTCCTTAATATAATATGCCTATATCATTGTATTGCATGAATTGAAGTATATATATTGCATTGCATGATCCTAATGTACTACTGTCATCATCCTATTTGTCTCACCCAAAGTTATCACCCTAATGTTCTTCTATTGTTACTATCATTCACTAATGTCCCTAAATTGCATAATATATTGTTTGCATCGGTAAAATAATTAACAAGCCGAGGTTTAAGGGATTGACTTGAGTAGTGAACAATATAGGGAGTGTGTCAGCTAGTGTTTTTTCGATTGATTGTGGGAGCGCTGACTACGGCACCCCAATCTTTCGTGTATAATTTTAGTGTATCGTGCAATAAAGTTTTTATCGTATTAGTGATTATCGTACCGACACATGATCTATAGAATTCACCACTAGAGTCTAAATGACATTGATTGTATGCGTCGAATCTGTAGTATGGAATGCAGTAATACATGTATTAGTTAGGCTAAAATTAATAGACTTAAGAATTGACACAACATTGACATTGCATATTGAAATCATCGTTTCTATTGATATCGAATATTGTCTAAGTGATATTGACATCGACCGTTGAACATTGTCATCGAATATTGAATCATTGTTTATGACCATTGTATTGACCATCATTGATATTAATTATTGCTATCGTCCATTATTGATTTCTATTGACCCATTGAACTCATTGTTATATCGTTATTCCATTGTTCTTTGCTTTATCTACTTGATGTCCATAACTTGCTCTAAGGACAATTTTTCTTTTCTTTTTAGATGAAGTGTTCACAGGCGATCAAGGAAAATTACCTGCAGGAATTGGAGAACAAGCTTTCTAAAAATTTATTGCTTTCTAGTTGATTGTTATTTTATTGGACTTATTATATTGAGACTTACTGTCAATGTGTTTGGATTTAATATTGTATTGGGCTTATGACCAGATATTATTATTTGTTTCCAGACGTTGGATTATCATATTTGGTTATTTTATATTGTCCTATTCCAAGTAATATTGTTCATGTGGTTGTTCTTATTGCCTGCACAATTGTTTTGTATTGTTTAAATTGTTGAGTTGAATGGGTAAACATCATATGAATGACGCAAGTCATTCGTTAGGCCAATGTCACGTGCTTGTGTTACGTATTTTTGGGAAGCGGAGCGTGACAAGATTTTTAGTGGTATCAGAATCCGGATTTGGATGATATATTGTTGGATCCTGTATGCAAGACAAATAACACGATTGGGGGGGGGGGGGGGTGAATAGTGTTGTATAAAAAATAAAAAATAATTTGAAATTTCCGGAACTGTTAAGTCGATTGTAGAAGAGAAATCAGTCGACTATTAGCTCCAAATAAAAGAGTAAATGAACTAAATAACAACAAGTCTGTTAAGTCGACTTAAAGCGGAAACTAGTGGACTGCACAGACTCGATTTTCAATATAATTCAGCAAAAATGAAATTGCAAGTTGGAGAAATCAAACCACAGAGAATCAACACTACAAACACCACGATATATCCTGGTTCGGTCCTCCCGACCTACATCCAGTTCCCAAGTAACCCACTTGAGATTTTTCACTATTCTTGAAAAATTACAAGAATACTCTACGACCTTTGACAACAACTATGTCAAATCCGTAGACCTCTCTCACCACTAGAGAGAGCAAAACCCACTCTACAACCTAGAGGGAAACTGACTTTACACCAAGAGTCCTTCTCTCCAACAGAGAGGACCACTCTCACAACTCGAGAGTGAAACAACAACAAATTACAACAACCTAAAGCCTTGTTTTTGAGTGTGCTTTTTGTTTAGAGGCTAAAGGTCAACTTCTAACTTTAGTCTAGAACAAAATCTTTGTTATACAAGACTAAAATTAGAGAACCAAGTCAGAGAGTGAGAATTTTTGAAAACTTGAGTTCTTTTTCACAAACGTAACAAGAGACTTGATTATTAAATTGTGGGAACCTTTTCCAGGTGGATTTACACTCTATTTATAGAGTTAGAATCTCCAAGACGTTGGGAAACAGTTCCCCAACTGCCATAAAACGGTTGTAAGAATTTAAATTTGAAAAATAAATTTTAAATTTCAGAAAACTATCAAAAACTGCTTGAACAGTCGACTAGGTTGCCATATGAGTCGACTGGTCAGAGCTTAAGTGAGTCCAGTCTATTTCGTACTAGAACAGTCGACTACTTTCTAGAGTAAGTCGACTGGTACTCAACAGCTGAACTTATACAAGCTTTATTTTGACATTTTTATTTTAGAAAACTTTATTTTCATTTAAGGGATGTGTGAGTGTGTGTGTGACAAGGCTTTTACAAGAATTTCTAAGACACACAAATATTACAAAAGAATTACAAGACACTTGTTCATTTAGCTAATCACTTTTGAAGCTCTTGAAAGATCTTTGTCTTGTGTCTTGATCTTGAGTCTTGAAATCATTCTTGTCTTTGTGGCTTGATCTAGAGCTTTTGAAACCTTCATTGTATTGTGGTCTTGAACACTTTTAAGTATACATTACAAAAGATATGTAAGATAGAACAACTGTGTATTGTGTTGTAGTCATCAAAATCAAGAATCTACATTCTCCCCCTTTTTGATGATGACAACACAATAACTAAAAATAATATACAATGAAAATTTACATAACATGATGTTCACACAAAATTGAAAAAGATATACACTTGTAAACAAGCTCCCCCTGAATAAAGTACAACATGCACATTTTAAACATGCACAACATGCACAACATGCACAAAACCGATATTTCTCCCCCTTTGCCATCAACAAAAATAAAGAGTAAAAACCAACCATAGATAAGAAACAACATAGCATAAACAGCATAAATGGAAATTTAAACATGATCAGTCAAAAAGATTGTTCATACGACAAAGTGAAGCGAGAAACAGCATACAAGCATAAAACATAATTCAAAATTACAAAAAAAACTGAAAAGAACATCAATCTTCATCGTCTTCATCATCATCACTGTTTGAGGCAAGGGTAGGTTGAGGAAACTGCCTAACAAATATCTGAGTGAGGTTAGCAATGCTAGCCTCAAGAGAGTCCTACCGACCTAAGATAAGATCCTGATGATCCATGAGATAGTTAACAGAGGCATAGAAACTCTCGGGATTGGAAAAACTCGCTCTAGGATGAGAACTAGAGGATGAACTAGACGAAGAAGTCCGACGTGGAGCAAAAGTGGCTACAGGAATAGTTGGGGGTATTTCTTTGAGGAGACCGAGTGGGTGAGTGAAGTATTTTCATGCGAGCTAGACTCGCTCGATCAAACAATTCATAACGAGTCACAACACTAGACTCTGAATCGAGATCAATCTGATAGTGGTTAAAGAGATGAGTTAGAAGTGCACCATAAGGTAGAAAAGAAGTGTGTGCCTTATGAAGACGACTAAAGATAACTCGACTCCAATTGACTTGAATGTTTCCAAAGATAGCATACACTGCTTGTTGCAATTCATACAAAAATTGATCGTAACTACCCATTTTAGGGATAATATTGTACGACAATATTCGTGCAACTAGCTTGGCGAGCGGGGTAATAGACCTATTTCTCATTGGAAGACCACGATGAGGCCAAAAGATTTTGGACAAGATAGAGTCATCATCCAATTCAATTTCCCCAATATCTAATGTCACGCCCCGCTTTCCAAAAAGAATACGGAATACGAATACGAGACAAAAGCCCAGGGAATGATTTTCATCATCCATAAGCTGTTCAAGAAATCTTTACAACATTTCACAAGATAATTTAGAGTCGGAAGCAACAGATACAACCAGGCATGCATATTGAAACAAGATACCAACAGAAATTAGTTGAAACCAAATATAATAATCTCAAATAATCAAATTCTGAACAAGTCAAATATCCTGGGTCACATCGCCCAAATACAAGACAAATATCCAAGTAATCAAGTACATCTTATTCAAGTTCAAGCAATAATAATAATAAAAATCATAAAGCAGAAAAATCCAGCACTAATACATCATCTCGCCTATACCATCTAGCAGCCGACCATCCTGATCTGCAATTAATAAATTTATAGGAGAAGGAAAAAGAAAACAAGTACCCGTCAATTGCAAGTTACGGGCCACTTATAATGTAGGATACAAGTACATGGGATAGGTAAATCTAAGTAACAAACCTAGCATGGTATAATCATGATAACAGAATATAAATCATAGCATAGCAAGATGAGCAAGTATAATAGCATGTGTCGAGTGTCAAGTAAGCAAGTGTCATATACCAAGTAACCAGTATCAAGAATCATATAATCATGTAGCATGTATCAAATATCAAATCTCATGTATCATGTAGTCAAGAATCAAGTTGGCATGTATCATGTTCAAGTGTCATGTTTAAGTCTTGTAGTTATTACTATCTAGGTAGCACTTCATGGATCCCGGTTTTTACTACATGGTTGCTACAACAAACAGTTTCGTTTTAGATTTTGTAGGGGACCATACAGGGCAGTGTACTCAAGAACAAGCTCCAAGTATCATGTAATCATGTATCATGTAAATAAGCTCCAAAACCAAAAAAAGCTCCAGTGTCATGTGTGTACGTGTCATGTATATCGTGTCAAGCTCCACATGTAAACAAGCTCCAATAACTACTAGATTCTTCCAAGTATACGTTTCTGCACTATCCACTACTAGATCTTTCCCTTAATCCCGGCTTGGTTATTTATTATTATTAGTGTCCAACAAGCATGTAGATGTGCAAAACATATCAAGTATATCATGTCATGGTCATGTAACAAGTTTAAGTTGCAAGATAAACATGTACGAGTGCAAGATATCTCATAAAAGAATAAAATAAATAAATCTCAAGTTCAGGACAGCAAGACCATACTGTAGTAAAACAGTGATTCCCAGTGTTACAAACATACAAATCTGAATCCGTCGAAACTTCTAGAAAGTAGACTTCCAACCGAATCCAGTGAGTAAAATAAGCCATATATTAATTCACAAAAATATATCTCAAAACTTATTTGAATACAAAAAATAGGTTCAGCCAGAAATCAAGAAAACGTATTCAAGAGCAGGAAAACAACATGAAAACTCAGTAAATAAATCTACGAAAAATCTGGGGTATTTCCCTATATGTCCGGTATCTAAATATAAAGTTTCAAAATTTTCCAGCAAAATTAGATCCTTCATCAAAAATCACAAAACATCAATTAACGAGAGTTTGGCAAATCTGGAATTCCCAATATTGCTGTACGAAAACTGGAATATCTCACTGCCAGTGAAACGAAATCCAAATCCACCAATAAATTACATCAACTTTCATATTTCAAAATAATTTTTCATACAGTAGAAGTAAATAGGGTGAAAATACGATTCATTACAGAACAGCGAGCAAAATACAGTAAGTACAGTTTTCATAAACGAGCATGAAACGGTGTATAAAACTCATCAACAAAATCCACCAAAATTCTGGTTAATCCCTAAGTAGATATAGAAATACTGACCCAAGTATTGGATCAAAATAATATGTGTAGCATAGATATTAAAATAATTTAGTCATCAAAAATACCAAGAAACGAAATCTGGAAAAGATCGACACCTCTGTAGTAAAACAGTCATAACTCACACATACGAAAACGAAATCAAGAAAGGTCAGAGGGGTTTGAAAAGAGACGAAATTCTCTAAAACTCATGTTTTATACCGAAATTATGTTACTAACTTCAAGACACTCCAAAACAGCAAACAAAACAAATCAGCGACAAAATACAGATTTTTCCCCTTAACAACAGCTCAACATATATCATACAAAACTTGTCCAAAACACAACCAAATATGAAATCAGATCTATCAAGTGTCCAAACATCATGAATTAGGGTATCTAGCATGTCCACACCAAGTATATCTCATGGGTCTCAACCAAATCACGAATTCTCACAAAAATTCCACATACATGATCAAATCAAGAACGGGTAAAACCTAAGTTAATTCATGTCCATATTGTATCATGAGGCAACTATGGTCAAGTTTTCACAATAGAGACAAAATCCATCAAACACAAACAAGAGTCGTCTCTAGACCTAACTACACTATAGGTGGTATTTTTGACTTGTTTCAAACAAAGAAATTGGAGTACAAGTTACTTGCCTTAACCGAAGATGAAGAACGACGAAAATCAAGAATAACGGGAGCAGATCCCGACAACGAACAAAACCCACGAACGAAAATCCACGAACGAAAATCCACGAACGAAAGAATCCAAGAAAACTCGTGCAAAAGTCTTCACACGAACAAAACCCACACAACGAAAGAGATCAAGAGAGGGGGACGTCGGCCTGGCTTGGCTCTGGCTGGGTGCTGGTCGATGGTAGATAGCGGACGGGATAGGGAGAGAGTCGAGGGATGAGGTGAAGGAGGGTTGGGTGTCGGGGTGTTTAGGCGTCGAGGGGTGTAGGCCGGAGAGGGGCTCGGCCTGGGGGTCGGGTTGGGGTGTGCGGTGCAAGCAGCGGGAGAGAGAGATAGGGGGAGGTCGAGCGGTAAGGAGGCAGTAGGGTTAGGGTTCAGGTGAGGGGGAGAGAGAGATAGTATATATATGAGGAGATTAGGGTTTAAATATAAATTGGGTTGTGGGTTTAATTGGGTATTAAGAGTAATAATAGGTTATACCAATGGGTTGTGGATTTGGGTCAAATCAAATAGGAATACAAATAGGATTTTGGTTTAATTAGGCTTTGGTGAACAAATTGGGATAAAAATAATGGGATTGAAAAAGGGAATGAACCCCCCACACACCACTAGCACCAAAAGGCAACAATAAAGAGAACAAAACACAATTAGAGAGCGAAAAAAATGGCAATAATCAAGAACCAATCAAGAAACAGAAATAAGGTCACAAAAGATCAAGCCTGAGCCACAAAATGAATATATATTGAAAACAACTCCAATATAAGGTTCAGAAAGAATACACGAGAGAAAATACACCAAAACAAAAAATACACTCAAAAAAATATATATATACACAAAATGAAAAATAGGGGTTACATTTAACCCTTCATTAGAAATATTCAGAATTTGCCCTAATTTTTGAGCAGTCAACTTCATTCTCACATTTTTCACAAAAGTAGTGAAAAATATCTCACTACCATCCTCAGAAGTAGCAACTTTAATATTTGTATAAAACAAATAAATGAGTTGTGGATAGTAGTAGAGTTGATTTACAGATAGAAATCAAATAAACCACATTGTTGAAACAATGGGGCAATAGGAAATCTATCTAAATCAGGGAAATTGATAAAACGACCCGGAAAAATAAGGATTTGACAAATAATGAAATATTTTTCAACAAGTGAGGGGTGCCTCAAATATTGAAGATAATTGTGTTGAGATTGTTCTTCTTCAACATTGAAAGCCCTAGATCTTTTAGGCTTAGGCATAATGGAAACCTAGAACACTTGAAAAGTGGGGAGAAAGAGAGGATTACCCAAAAAGATTACAAAAAACCCAAGACTCCAAAGAAATAAAGACTTCGGAATCGACCAGCAAGGAGCGGGTCGGGATTCAAGATCAGCAAACCAGAGAGCCAAAGTAGCAGCCGACTTGAGTTGGAAAGAGGAAAGGTAAAAAGAGAAAAGGGGTAGTGAAGAAGACTAGGCTTTTTACCTTGAATGAAGGGTTGCGATCCAGTAGGGGTTTGAATCAAAGGTGCTGATTAGAGGAGGGTAAAAGACAGATGGGGTCGAATCTCAAAGAATAACCACAATCTGTGATGATTCAGAATCAGAAAATCGACAGTCGACTAAGTCGAGAGCAAAATAAAACCAAACAAAACAGTTTAATAAAACTACTGTCAGTCGACTGTGGAATGCAAGACAGTTGACTGGCCAGGAGACAAAAAATGAAGATAGAAAGACAGACAAGGAAAATGCTGTATAAGTCAACCGATAACCAATTATAAGTCGACTTAGAAAAAAATAATTTAAGAAATGTCATGAAATGAGCAAATGCCTAGTTCTCTTCTAATGTTGATAAAAGTATCTTCTTAAAGTGGTTTGGTAAATATATCTGCTACTTACTTATCAGTTGAAATAAAATTCAGTAGTATATCTTCTTTTAAGACATGATCACGTAGAAAATGATGTCGAATATCAATATGTTTCGTACGTGAATGTTGAACCAGATTTTTAGATAAATTAATGGCATTGGTATTATCACACATTATAGAGGGTTTTGAAAAAGAAGTACCATAGTCTAATAGAGTTTGTTTAATCCACAAAATTTGAGCACAAGCCAAAGTTACAGCAATATATTCAGCTTCTATGGTAGATAGAGATACCGAATTTTGCTTTTTACTGCACTAAGATACTAGGGAATGTCCCAAAAAGTGACAAGTTCCACTAGTACTTTTGCGGTCAGTTTTACTTCCAGCAAAATCAGCGTCACTATACGATTATAACTGAAAATTATTGATGCGAGGATAAAATAAATCATATTCAGATGTGCCTTTAATATATCTTAAAATTTGTTTTACTGCTTTTAAGTGAGATTCTTTTGGATCAGACTGATATCTAGCATACAAATATATGCTAAACATAATATCTGGTCTACTAGCAGTTATATATAAGAGTGAGCCAATCATATCTCAATAGAGCTTTTGATCAACACTCTTACCTAATTCATCTTTGTCAAGTGTAGTAATAGTAGTCATAGGTGTAGTCTTACTACTAGTGCTATCCATGCCAAATCGTTTGAGTAATTCCTTAGCATATTTTCTTTGATTAATAAATATGCCATTTTGAGACTGTTTTATTTGTAGTCCAAGGAAATAATTGAGTTCACCCATGTGACTCATCTCAAACTCATTTTTTATGGTAGTAGCAAACTCTTGACATAGATTACTGTTAGTTGATCAAAAAATTATGTCATCTACATAAATTTGTATGATTAATATATCTGTCTTTATTTTCCCAATAAACAAAATAGTATCTATTTTACCAATTTTAAAACTTGTTTCTAAAAGAAAAGTTTTTAAACGATCATACCAAGCACAAGGTGCTTGTTTAAGACCATGTAAAGCCTTTTTCAATTTAAAAACAAGGTTTGGGAATTGTTCATGTTCGAAACCGGGTGGTTGCTTAACATAAACATCTTCCTTAATGAAACTATTTAAAAAAACACTTTTAACATCCATTTGGAAGAGTGTGAAATTTATAAAACACGCAAAAAATAATAAAATTCTAATTGATTCTAGTCTAACAGCAGGAGCATATGTTTCATCAAAATCAGTTCATTCTTCTTGATTATATCCTTGAGCAACTAATCTAGCCTTGTTGCTAACAACTTGTCCTGATTCATCTAACTTATTTTTAAATACCCATTTGGTACCAATAATAGTATGATCAGGAGGTCGTGGAACTAAATCCCATACATCATTTCTTACAAATTGATTAAGTCCATCTTGCATAGAATTCAACCAAAATTCATTCTCACATACTTCTTGAATATTTTTCGGTTCAAAATCCGATAAGAAAGCAATATGAGAAATCAAATTAAAATGAGATTTTGTTTGAATACCGTGTGAGATGTCACCAATAATTAAGTCATGAGGATGATCTCGAACTTCAACAAATGACTTTGGTAAAGTTTGAGTTATCACTACAGGATCAGTCGACTTAATAAACCCATCAGCTGACTGATTAACATCAGTTGACTTATCTAGGGTAGTTTGCTCAAGTGATTTAATAATGTTATCTAGTGGTGATGATTCAATTTCATCATCTTAAGTAACATTAGATGAAGGTAAAGATTCATCAAATGAAACATGCATAAATTCTTCAATAGTCAAAGATGACTTATTGAAAATTCTATAGGCCTTACTCTTATTTGAGTATCCAATGAAGATACCTTCATTAGATCTAGCATCAAATTTATCTAGATTATCTTTTGAGTTTAATATGAAACACTTACAACCAGATACTTTAAAATAAGAAACTTTAGGAATTTGATCATAAAATAACTCAAAATAAGTCTTCTTAAGCTTTGGCCTAATTAATATTCTATTTAAAACATAGCATGCTGTAGAAACAGCTTCAGCCCAGAAGTATTTAGGCAAATTACTTTCAACAAGCATGGTACGTGCACATTCTTGCCATGTCCTATTCTTTCTTTCAACCACTCCATTTTGTAGTGAAGCTCTAGGAAATACAAATGAATGTGTTATATCATTCTTGTTGCAATATTTTGAAAAATTTTCATTCTCAAATTCTCCACTATGATCACTTCTAATAGTGACTATGGTTAGAGATTTTTGATTTTGAATACGTTTGCATAAATTTTCAAATTCTTCAAAGACTTCATTTTTATGTTTTAAAAAGAATACCCATGTAAATCTTGAAAAATCATCTACTAAAACAAATACATATCTACTTTTATTTAAAGAAGCAACTCTAGTAGGACCAAATAAATCCATATGGATTAATTCGATAAGCCTACTAATCATTTCTTTTGTTTTAAAAGTAGATTTTACTTGTTTTCCTAGTTGACATGCATCACACATTTTATCTTTCTTAAAATATAATTTTGGCAGTCCTTGAACTAGATTATTCTTAGAAAGTTTAGCAATGTTTTTCATATTTACAAGTTCAAATCTCTTATGCCAAAGCCAAGAATCATTGTTAGATTTAACTAAACAAAAATCATTCAAAAACTCATTTGTTTTTAAACATAATTCATATATATTGTTCTTTCTAAAATCTTGAAAACTCACATTTTTCAAAGACGAATCAAATTAAGCATGCATCTTTTTCAAACACTATCTTATAATCCTTATCACATAATTGACTAATACTTTAACAAGTTATGCTTTAAACCACTAACTAAGAATACCTCTTCAATAATAGGAGTAGTGTTCTTACCGACCATGCCTATTCCGATGACTTTTCCTTTGTTATTGTCATAAAATGTAACGGTTCCTCCATCTATATCTTGTATGGAAGAGAGCAAATTTGCATGGCCAGTCATGTGTTTAGAGCATCCACTGTCAAATATCCATCGTTTCCTTTTAGGTACCTATAAAATATTAATTGTGAATATGGTACCCTTTTCATTGGATCCGAAAGAGATTAGTGTTTGGAAAACCAAACCCAAAGTGAGTTTGATTTACTACCATATGCAGGCATATAATTTATAGTATTACAAACATTATTAACAAAAGAATTTATATAAGAAGCCCCATCATTATGACTCAAGTTGACTGAAACTCAAATACCTTTGTACTTTCCAGTCGACTTTGTTGTACCCATCAGTCGACTGTTATGTGAACGCAGTCGACTTATATGATGCTGTTGTCTTTTTGAATAAGACTTCATACTTCTGGATAGACGACCGAATTTAGGGGTCAGTCGACTGGTCTGGCCGAAAAGATTGCTATTTTCATGATTAAAAATAATTTTTGGTTTTTCAAAAAAATCGTATAACTTATTCTTTGCACTAGATATATAATAAATCTTATTTTTACTAGTGTTATTAGAAGAATGACATTTTTTAAGAATTTTTTGAAAACCAAGTCTAAATCTTTTGTTAGATTGAACTTGATTTTGGATAACTTCACCTAAATTATCTTTTCCCTTATTGAACTTGGATACATTCTTAGATATCTCTTCATAATTTTTCTTTAGAGATATAAGATCTATATCCAAGTTGGAATGACGAGAATTTAAAGACTTGAATTCAACTTGTAAATCAAGATTTTCTTGAGAAAGCATTTGATTTGCTTTCTCTAGATTTTTAACTTTTATCTTCTCATTTTTTAGTTCTTGAAAAACATCATTAAAAGCTTCTAATAAATCATTAGAGTCAATATTATCACTTACATCGTTTTAAGTTGCCATGAAGCACACGTTTGCGACTTCATTTGATTCTTTATTCTCTTCTTCCGATGATGAGTCGCTATCATCCCACGTTGCTTGGTAGGCCTTCTTGCTCTCCATGTACTTGTTCTTGGTGAATTTGTCCTTCTTGAAGTTAGAGACTTTCCCTTTAGATTTTGCATTCTCCAATGGACAGTCCTTCTAAATGTGACCTATCTTATTGCACTTGAAACAAGTAGGAGGTTCATTAGTATCGTTAAACTTAGAATTAAATTTACCTTTGCGAAAAAATTTCTTGAATTTCCTTGTGAACATGGCCATTTCTTCTTCATCTTCTTCTTCATCTTCTGAATCGGACATGGCCTTGAAAGCAAGAGTCTTCTTTTTGGCTTGTTGCGGTTCTAAGTCCTTCTTGCGTTCCTCCAATTGTACTTCATAAGCCATGAGATTTTCTACAAGATTCTCAAGCGAGAGTTGTGTTAAATCATTGGCTTCTTCTATGGCGATGTCTTCTTTTCCCATTCAGGGGTTAGAGCACGAAGAACCTTTCTCACCATCTCTGCTTGCGTATATGTTTTGACAAGAGCTACAAGGGAGTTTGTGATGTCAGTGAATCTTGTGATCATGTCCGATACATTTTCATTCTCCTTCATACAGAACATCTCGAACCTGTGAACAAGAACAAAAATTTTAGATTCTTTGACCTTATTTGTACCTTCATGTGTTACCTCAAGAGTATGCCATATTTGGTATACAGTTGTTGCGTTTGACACACAATTGAATTCTTCTTTGGTAAGTGCACAAAACAGAGCATTCATCGCCTTTGCATTGTTCATTGTGTTGTTCTTCATATCATCATTCCATTGGGCATAGGGAAGAGTAGGCACGGTATACTTCGTCTCGGTCATGTTCCAAATCTCATAATTGATGGATTGTAAGTAGATCTTCATTCTACATTTCCAGTAGTGGTAGTTTGTTCCATCAAAGAGAGGCAACCTTTGTGTGGATTGGTCTTCATGGTATTAACTTACATTTGAAGTAGATGTCATTGCACTCAACCAGGCTCTGATACCAAGTGTTGGATCCTGTATGCAAGGCAAATAACACTAGAGAGTGAATAGTGTTGTATAAAAATTAAACAATAATTTGAAATTTTTGCAACTGTTAAGTCGACTGTAGAGGAGAAATCAGTCGACTGTTAGTGCCAGATAAAAGAGTAAATGAACTGAATAACAACAAGTCTGTTAAGTCGACTTAAAGAGGAAACCAGTGGACTGCTCAGACTTGATTTTAAATATAGTTCAGCGAAAAATGAAATTGCAAGTTGGAGAAATCAGACCACAGAGAATCAACACTACAAACACCATGATATATCCTAATTCGGTCCTCCCGACCTACATCTAGTTCCCAAGTAACCCACTTGAGATTTTTCACTATGCTTGAAAAATACAAGAATACTCTACGACCTTTGACAACAACTATGCCAAATCCGTACACCACTCTCACTACTAGAGAGAGCAAAACCCACTCTACAACCTAGAGTGAAACCGACTCTACACCAAAAGTCCTTCTCTCCAACCGACAGGACCACTCTCACAACCCGAGAGTGAAACAACAACAAAATGAAGATTACAACAACCTAAAGCCTTGTTTTTGAGTGTGTATTTTGTTTAGAGGTTAAAGGTCAACTTCTAACTTCAATGTAGAACGAAATCTTTGTTATACAAGACTGAAATTAGATAACCAAGTCTAGAGAGTGAGAATTTTTGAAAACTTGAGTTCTTTTTCACAAAAGTAAGAAGAAACTTGATTATCAAATTGTAGGAATCTTTTCCAAGTGGATTCTACACTCTATTTATAGAGTTAGAATCTCCAAGACGTTGGAAAATGGTTCCCCAACTGCCATAAAACGGCTGTAAGAATTTAAATTTGAAAAACAAATTTTAAAATTCAGAAAACTATCAAAAACTACTTGAACAGTTAGCTGAATTTCCATATGAGTCGACTGGTCAGAGCTTGAGTGAGTCCAGTCTGTTTTGTACTAAAACAGTCGACTGCTTTCTAGAGTAAGTCGACTGGTACTCAACAGCTGAACTTATACAAGCTTCATTTTGACATTTTGATTTTAGAAAACTTCATTTTCATTTAGGGGATGTGTGAGTGTGAGTGTGACAAGGCTTGTACAAGAATTTCTAAGACACACAAATATTACAAAAGAATTACAAGACACTTGTTCATTTAGCTAATCACTTTTGAAGCTCTTGAAAGATCTTTGTCTTGTGTCTTGATCTTGAGTCTTGAAATCATTCTTGTCTTTGTTGCTTGATCTAGAGCTTTTGAAACCTTCATTGTATTGTGGTCTTGAACACTTTTAAGTATACACTACAAAAGATATGTAAGATAGAACAAGCAGTTTGTCTCACTAGATGTATGGGCCATCTTCACTGAGAGCTTCCTCATGAAATTCTTTCCTATTGCCACCAAGAATGAAATGGAACGGCAGTTTGTCTCACTAGCTCAAGTTTGTCAGATAGTATTTAATCATGCTTTTTCGTTGTTATTTCATAAAGTACCAAAGTTAAACTAAACACTTTCTTGAATCAGGGGAGTCAGACCGTGGACGAGTACGCTGCGGAATTTACCTGACTGAGTCGTTTTGCTACTTTTATGGTGGTGAATGACGAAGATAGAGGTTGTCATTTCTTGTTGAGATTGGATATTGAGATTCAGGACCGCCTTGCTGTCCTACGACTTCATTCTTATGCTGATATCCTAGATGTTGGTAGAATTCAGGGGCAGACTAGTACGAGGAAGCGTGCCATCATGCGGTCTGTTCCGCACCCTGTTGCTACCAGGCCTTTTGGAGGGCCTTTTAGGATGCCAGTTCTGACCCTTCTTGCTAGGGTATTGCCATACCCACCTACTGTTCAGAGGTCACACTTGGTATGTTCGTACTGTCACAAGACTTGGCACTTGCACCAGGACTATCAGATAGCAAATCGACAGTGCCTTCAGTGCGGAGGTAATGACCACATAGTTCGTGATTGCCTTAAGTCCATGTCCCTTGCACCAGTTGGAGGTTCTGCTGTACAGGGAGCGCTTGCTTGTGGTCAGGGCGAACCACCACTCCCACCTCAGAGGCAAACTTTTTATCAGAAAAGAGCCGCTTCTAGGGGCAATCTTTCTGGAGGTCGTGGTCAGACCTACAACCTAACTGCGTAGGATACTGAAATTGCTTTAGGCATTGTTGCATGTATATCTTTAGTTGTGTTTATTTTGGATTTTATTTTTTCTTGCTATCTCGTTATTCTATTCTGTTGCTTTACCATGTTATTCTCCCATCCATGTCTGTTTCTTGCATTTTTGCTTTCTGTATATAGTGTTCTCATCTTTGACTTATTGCTAGGCATTATCCTTATTCACTCCTTTCCCGCTCATGTTCTTTTCGACTCCGGTGCTACTCATTCCTGTGTTTCCTCCTGCTTTGTCGACCTACATTATTTTTCTAGCAGTGCTATGCCAACAGCATGGAATATCACTACAGGTGGAGTTGTTGTAGTATGTTCTCAGATCTTGAGCAGAGTCACTTGATTATTGGTGGTGTTGATTTTGTTGCCGATTTGATTGTCATCAATAATTCAGGTTTTGATGTTATCTTGGGGATGGATTGACTTGGTATTACTCATGCTGTAATTGACTGCCATGTGAAGGAGGTGGTGTTCCAAATGCCAGGACGTCAGGAATTTGAATTCTGTGCCGGTGAAACACTGTTTGGTTGTGTGGAGAAGTTGGCAAGTCAAGAAGCTGGAGTAATGGAAGAAGTGTGTGCTAATGGTGATGTTCAACCGTTGGTTGTGTGAGACTTTTTGGATGTTTTTCCTAAGGAATTGCTAGGATTATTGTTAGATCATGAAGTGATGTTTAGTATTGATGTTCAGTCGGGTACAGCTCCGATCTCTAAGAGTCCATATAGAATGGCTCCTGTTGAGCTGACCGAGTTGAAGGAGCAGATTCAGGAGTTGCTAGATAGAGGTTTTATCAGGCTGAGTATGTCACCTTGGGGGCTCTAGTACTGTTCGTCAATAAGAAGGATGGTAGTCGCATGTTGTGTATTGACTACCGTGAGTTAAATAATGTAATAGTAAAGAACCAGTATCTACTGCCCAGGATTGATGACCTATTTGATCAACTGGGAGGCATTTTTGTATTTTCAAAGCTGGATCTTCGATCTGGTTACCATCAAGTTAAGGTGAAAGCCGAGGATGTGCAGAAGACTGCCTTTCGTACAAGATATGGGTACTATGAGTTCTTGGTGATGCCTTTCGGAGTTACTAATGCTCCAGCTGTGTCAGGTTTTTCTCTCCCTTTTCTGGACAAGTTTGTTGTGGTGATCATTACGATATCCTCGTCTATTCTCGAAATCGTGATAAGCATGCTGAGCACTTAAAGGTTGTTTTGCAAATATTGAGGGATCATCAGCTCTATGGGAAGCTTAGCAAGTATGAGTTTTGGCTGGATCATGTGGCATTCTTGGGCCATATCATTTCTGCTGATGGAATTTCTGTTGATCCGTCCAAGATCTCTGCAGTTAAGTATTGACCGACGCTGAAATCAGTACTAGAAGTTTGAAGTTTCCTTGGTCTAGCGGGGTACTACAGAAAGTTTGTTTGGGATTTTCCGAAGATTGTTGGGCTGTTGACTAAGTTGACTGGGAAGGATCAGAAGTTTGTGTGGGATGAGTCCTGTGATGAAGCCTTCGCTAAATTGAAGAATCGGTTGACATTAGCACCTGTGTTAACCATACCGGATGGATCAGAAGGTTTCGTAATTCACTGTGATGCTTCAGGAAGAGGTATGGGTGCTGTTTTGATGCAACGAGGCAAAGTTGTCGCATATGCATCTAGATGATTGAGGCCACATGAGAAGAATTATCATACACATGATTTGGAGCTTGCAGCGGTGATTTTTGCCTTGAAGCTTTGGAGGCTTTACTTACTTGGAGACTGAGTGGAGATTTTCACTGACCACAAAAGTCTCAAGTACGTGTTCACTCAGAAGGAGCTGAATATAAGGCAGAGACGATGGTTGAAATTGATGGCAGATTATGATATCAGTCTGCAGTATCATCCTGGTAAGATTAATTTAGTGCCTGATGCTTTGAGCAGAAGACTGGTTGTCATGGGCCTAATTGAGCAGGATGAGCTTGTGGAAGCTATGAGGAGGTTAGATTTGGATGTGGTTTTGCCTAGTTCCGAGTAGAGTTGTATGGTGCTTCAGTTACAGTTGTCTTTGGTGGATCAGATTAAGGAAGCACAGTCTGGTGATGAGCAATTACAGAAGTTTTGAGCTGAAGTCAAAGCAGGTTCAAGGGCTGATATGGTTATTCATGAGGATGGATCTCTCCACTTTGGGACCCGTATGTGTTCCGAAGGGGGAAGTCAAGCAGAAGCTACTCGAGGAAGCCCATCGCTCACCATATTCTATTCATCCTAGTGGTATGAGGATGTATCGAGATATGAAGTTGCATTTCTGGTGGCATGGTATAAAGAGAGCCGTGGCGAGATTTGTTTTACAGTGTCTGATCTTTCAGCAAGTGAAAGCAGAGCATCATAGGACTACTGGACTTCTTCAACCGCTTCCTATCTCTGAGTGGAAGTGAGAGAACATTATCATGGATTTTGTGACTGCTTTGCCTAGAAGTTCCAAGGGTCACAATGCCATCTGGGTGATTGTGGATCGCTTGACGAAGAGTGCTCACTTTGTTCCCTTCAGAGTGGGCTAGTCTATGGAGAGCCTTACAGAGAAGTACATGCAGGAGATTGACAGATTGCATGGGGTCCCTGTCAGCATTATATCAGATAGAGACACTAGATTCAGATCACAAATCCGGGAGAGTCTTCAAAAAAGTTTTGGGAGTAAGCTGAATTTCAGTACGACATTCTATCCGCAGACAGATGGACAATCATTGTAACCCCCATTTTTGTAAATACGTATTTTCTGAGTATTTCCTATATTCTGATAATTATAAACTCGTTATTTGTTAAATTCATTTTGAATTTCATGTTAAAGTATTTTTCTAAACAATAGTTATAATTATTTCGAATAAACTTTGTTTCCATTTCTACTTGATCAACTATTTACATTTTTAACTCAAATAAAAATATGATTACTGTTTGGACTATTTCAATAAATTCTAATTTTTATATATACTGATATTATTCTGATGATTGCTATTATTATTGTTGGTATTTTTATTCTATTGCCATTACTATTATTAATTGTTATTATTGTATTATTATTTTTATTGTCTATTGTTTTGTGATTATTTATTATTACTATTGTTATTATTATTATCTCCTTCAGTTGATTATTAAAACAAATCCATTCTTATTTAATAATTGTGTTTTTAATTGTTTCAAATAAATTATGTAATGCAAATTATATTTTTGATTATAAATCATATTTTATCATATATCTTATTCTTTTGTGTTCGGGTTTATATTGATCCACTATATTTATATCCAACTATTTTATTTATTGGATCTATAACCAATTACCCAATAACCCTCTTCTCTATTCCGTCTTCAACCAAACCCAATCCCGCCACCTCTCCGTCGCTCCTCCCGTCCTCTCCGATCACCATCGTCAATCCCTCTCTGCTCACCCCCGCATCCACCGGAGAACCCACATTGCCTCGTCATCATCTAAGTCGTCGTCCCGCTCTCCCCTGTTTTGCCGTGAAACACGGTCATCGTCGCTCGAGCGCCGCCATCCATCGTCACTGCGTCGCTTCTTGAACGCAGTGCCACTGCCGACGTCCCGAGCACCTTCACTGTCAGCGTCGCCAATCGCCGAAGTCTCTCCCGCTCTCTCCTTCTCTCTCTGTCGAAGTGGGGAAGAAGCATAATGGGTGATTTCGGTGTTTGGTGTTTTGGGTATAGGAGATCCGAGAACGCAGTTTGCTGTTTTGCCTTGGATCCGATCTTGAGTTGCTGTTTTGCTGTTCGGATCGGGTGTTCGCTGTTTAGTGTTTTGCACGTGACTCGCATGTGTTTTGGATCGTCGCCTGGGATTCTTATCCCATTATTCTAAATATTCGAATCTACTAATTACCAGGCAAGTCTCTTCTTGCACTAGTATTTTGTTTTGTTCAAGATTATTTGATCTCTGCAAGTAGATCCAGTCCTTTTCTTTATCGTACTGCTATTTGAAATTCGTTAAGCGTATTGAGGGTTTACACGAGCTAACCCCAGATATTCTTAACATCGTGCCTCTCTTTGATCTAAAACCTAGTCCCTCTTGTACAATGCATATGCACATTTACATGAAAATAACTAGATCTGTGCTATAGACTTGTTTGATGAATTGGACATGCTAGACTGAATTTGATTTAATGAATTGAATACCATGCCTGTGAAATTGCATCTTAAAACTGGAAATATGCATATTAAATACCTAAAATCACTTTGATTACTAATTAGCATGAAATATATGATTGTAAGATTTAATTGTTGCATATTCATGTCAAAATAAATTCTGGACTGCTAGTTGTTTCTTTTTGTATCAGATTTTCGACCATGTTGCTGTTGTAATTTGTAATAACTTTCTGAACATGAAATTTGGTCCTAGATATCTAGTTTACTACCCTTTTGAAAGATTTGAATTCCGATGTGTAATCTGTTAGATATCAGTATTTTAGTACAGCTAGGTTAGAATTTCCAGATTCATAAATACATGCGTATCTTTATGTTTCATAATTTATTTGACCATGCTAATAGTAAAATAAAAATCTGAAATAAATTTGGCTGAGACTACACATGTGTAGGAACTACCCTAATTTTTTGTAGATTTAATTGATGAGTTCTCTGATCTGTTTCACCTGTATTTACACAATTTACAACTTGCTGTCTGAACATAAAATCTGAAAAGAATAGGAGTTTCGTCCTAGTTTCTGTAGCTTTTATATGTCGTGTATATATTTGCTGGAACCGGCAGAGAGTCTTATTTCTAGAATTTTTGACGGATCCAGATTTGCTAATTTGTAGTAACGGTAATCTGTGTTTTAGTATAGCAATGTCATGTTGTCCTATTTGTATGAATTGTGCTTAATTAATATGTTTGCCTCTTGATTTGTCTGTAACGAGTAGAATTAGTCATACTTAGCATGATACAACATTGAAACCTTCTCGCATGTTCACATAGGATAAAAATAAACTAGTAAAAAGCGTGGGTATTATGGGTAGACTTGGTAGTGAACGATCGAAACTGTACTCAGGTCGGGCTTCATTGCTTGACCTGTATGACCTGTACTGATGGCCATAAAACACTGCCTGACCTGTACTGTCCCTGAACATTAATCACTGCCTGATAATCACTCTCTGAATATTAAACACTGATTACTAGGCCGAGTACACGAACCGTGAATTCCCCATCGGTCTAAAACGTTCACAGTTTGCTTGTGCCGAACCTGTAGAATGGGGCATAGTAGTACGTGCACCTGATAGGTTAATAGAATGATTAATAACCTGCATTTGACATCTCATGCTTGATCCTGTATAGGACTTGACTTGACATCACTCATTACATACGTGATGAATTGTATACCTTTGATATTATTACCTACCTTTGCTTTCTTCTTTGACTTTGAACATGTCCCTTTTTCTTTGATATACCATGTTCTTTTATCCTATGTTTTCTCTACTTGCTAACCACGAATTGCTCTAAGGACATTATTTTCTCTCTTTTTAGATCAAGAGTTTACAGGTACCGAAGGAGTAATACCAGAAGAAAGTGGTGAGCAAACTCTTTGAAGATCGGAGCTGGACCATTAGACTGCTATAATTATCTCTTGTTATTTGCTTATTTCATTTCTTTTATCAAACTTCTTATTTCGGGATTTTTATGACCCGCAGTTTACTTTTATTCCAGTTGTTGGATTATTCTTTGGTGAATTTATTTCATGATTATTTTGGAGTTTATTCTTTGTTTATGTGATTATATTCTTCCTGCGTGGTTGTCTTCTCTTGTATATTATTGAGTTAGACTGGTACAGCTTATGGATGGTGTTTACATCATTCACTGAGTCTTCGTTACGTGCTCGTATTCCCGTATTTTGGGAAGCGGAGCGTGACAATCGGAGAGGACTATTCAAACATTTGACGATATGTTGAGGTCCTATGTTTTTCAGTTTGGAGGATCTTGGGAAGATCATCTACACTTGGTAGAGTTTTCATACAACAACAGCTACCAAGCAAGTCTTAAGGCAGCTCTGTATGAAGCTTTGTATGGTCTAAAGTGTAGATCACCAGTGTGCTGGAATGAAATTGGTGAGAGGAAGCTTTTGGGGACCAGAGTTGATCACGAGGACAGTTGATGCAGTGGGCCAGATCAGGAAGTATCTACTGGCAGCTCAGGACAAGCAGAGGAAATGGGCAGGCATTCACAGGAGGCCGTTGGAATTCGAAATGGGTGACCATGTGTTCCTCAAGGTATCACCATAGAGAGGTGTTATCCGGTTTGGAGGTGGGGGCAAGCTATGCCCTAGATTCATTAGTCTATTTGATGTGGTGGAGCAAGTAGGCAAGGTAGCCTATAGACTCGCATTGCCGCCAGCTCTATCTGGAATGCATGATGTCTTTCATGTCTCCTAACTCAGGAAGTATGTCCGGGATGATAGTCATGTTATCAAATACTCGGAATTGTCTGTTCGACCAGATTTGTTCTATGAGATCCGCCTGGTTTCGATTTTGGACCAACGGGAGAAGATTTTGAAGAATGAGGTCATCAGATTGGTTCGAGATGCTTGGAATCCTCACTCACCGCGTGTGTCGACTTGGGAGCTTGAGGAAGAGGTTTAGAAGAAGCTTTCCCATCTTTTTGTGTAGTTCTTTTCTTTTCTTTGGGGTTACCCTATTGCCACTTGCTTAAATTTCGAGAACGAAATTTTATTGTAAGGTGGGTAGGATTGTAACTACCGTTTTCGTTCTTTTCCTTTTTCCCTTCATTGTAAATTTTTATTTGCAATTTGAATAAAATACTCTATTTTTCTTTGATCATCTCAATAAATTGTTGTTCAGAGCTATTCTTTTCTTCTTGTTAGCCATCTATCTTGTGGATTTTGTTTTGTTGGATTTTGGTTACTTTATTTGATCCATATTGCCTTCAAATCCATCTCTTATTGAACCCAAAACCCAATTGCATTTAATTATAGACCCAAACCCATTATTATTAGATCCTAGCTCAATAACCCAACAACCTAATTGTGTTCTATAAATACTAACCTAATGCAAACCCTAAAAACACAATCCTAAATCTCTAGCCATCTCTGTTTCTCTCTCCCCTCTACCGTCAGCTACCCCGACCCCCCATCTGCCTCTTCAACTTCCTGCCAAACCCATCTCCCTCCGGCGACCCACTGTAACCCCCATTACCGACAATAAGTATTTTTCGTGCATTTTCTATAATTTGATTTTTATAAATTTATTTTGTGCAAAATTAATTTTAGATATTTTATTACAGTGTTTTCTAATCGAAAATTTTTATTGAGAATAATGGTGTATTTTAATCTTACTTCCTGCTACTTATTGATCGACTATTTATATTTGAGCCTAAATCAATATATTATTATTGGATTATTTTAACGAAATTGTTAAACCTGAATATTATTTTATCGTATGATTTTATTATTTTTATAATTATAATAATTAATTGTTATTTCTTGATTATCTATTTAAAATTCACCTATTGAATTATTTTATTATTTTACTTATTCTGATTTTCTTGGCAAATTTCAATCTATTTTCAAGCCCAAAAGATATTCTTTTTCATTTGTGTTATTCATTTATCTACTTGGATTTAAATTTTCGTTCATGAACTATTTTCTCTTTTTGTTGGGCTATCTATCTTGTAAATTTTATTTTATGGGATTGTGGGTATTTTATTTGAACCCTATTGTCTTCAAACCCATCCCTTATTGAACCCAAAATTCAATTGCAATTTGTTCTCAACCCAAGCTCACTATTATTGGATCCCAACCCAATAACCTAATAATCTACATGTATTCTATAAATACAACCCTAATACAAACTCTAAAAACACAAAATACAATTCATAGCCGCACAATTTCTCACTCCTCTTTCTCTCTCCTCTCTTCTCTATCAACCCATCAGCCAACCCAATCATGACCACCACTCCGGCGACCCCCCTCCGACGACCTACCCCCTTCCGACGCCCCGTCGACCAGTCCCGTCGATCCCCAACCTTCGACGACCCCCTCACCTCGAGCTTCGCCCTCGCCTAGACTGATTGATGCTCAGCCATCGAGCCAGCAGACCACCCGCTCGACCTCAGACCTCGCTGTCGAGCCCTCTTGTCGACATCAGACCCAGCCCCCGCTCTGGCCTTCTCCCTCTCGAACTCCAGCGCGTCATCAGCGACACCGCCGCCATCGAGCCTCCTTCTTGCCCTCTCTCTTCTACTGTTGCTACCTGTGCTCTTGGCCATTGTTGCTTTGTATTGTTTCTCCCTTGCACGTAGTGTGCACGTGTTATTTTGTAGGTTCGTGTTGTTACGGATTTGTGTTCGTTGCTTCGGGATTCTCATCCTGTTATTCTTGGTATTCAATTTCATTGTCCATAAGGCAAGTCACTCTCCCTCCTGAATTGCTAATTGTATCAAATTCAAAAAAAATTATTGAAACTCTGCAAGTAGATCCTAATCGTTTATCGTATCGTTGTATTGATTATCTTTCGTTGGGTTTATTGAGGGTTTACACGAGCTAACCCCAATATTCTCGACTTCGTGCCACTTTTGACTTTAAAGATTGAATCTTTCATGCATCAATGTAGTATTCATGATAGGGTTACTCATATAATCATCACACAGTTAAATTATTATAGAGATTATTGCTAGGTTGTATGTTTGATTGATCGAATGATGTTTGGATGTGGTTAGAATTGTGTATGTGTGTGATCATGATCATGTTTACCATTATATTATATCCACCATGATGATTACAAAGTTTATCGACTAATTTAAATGGAACCCATCATGTTTAATTAACTTATTTCATGAAAATACCCAAACCTTGTATGTTGCTGGCTGGTTGTATGTTGTCTGTTATTTTTGACCCAGTAAATGATCTTAAAATGAATAACTTTCTGAATAAGAATTGTAGCCTTATCTTTCTAGTTTTTAGAAAATTTTGAATTTCTGAATTCTGAGTTGTGTAGCAAAAGTTATGCCCGTTTTACTACAGCTATGTTTTTATTTTCAGATTTTCAGATTCTTGTATATTTGATTTTTAAACGGTTAAAAGGCTGATCATATGTTAAAACTTTACTCTGATAATTTTCAGAACATTAGTTAACATGTTTAAGAGTTTAACAAACATTTTTAATGAATTTTATATCGAGTTTTTATTGTTTCTAAAATTATAATAACTTGATGTCGATTTTCTACCTGAATATAAAATCTGTAAACAACGCTGTGTTTGACCTAACTACTTTTGTCGGATTTTGAACTATAAGTATGCATTGATTCGTTGGGAAGTCTAGTTTCTAGAATTTCTGACTGATTCTGTTTTTAATTTCTATAGCAGCGGAAAATTACATTTTTGTACAGACCAGTCTTGTTGTCCAGAATTTCACTTTTCAGTTTTTCTTAATTTAATTATTCCTATATCATGGTATTGCATGAATCGAAGTGTGTATGTTGTATTGCATGATCCTAATGAGTTATTGTCATGGCTTACCATTCTATTGTTTTCCTATTGTTACCATCGTTTATCTCATGTCTCATATTTGCATATTGTATTGTTGCATTAATAAAATAATTAATAAGCCGAGGTTTAAGGGATTGACTGGAGTAGTTGATGACATAGTGAGTGTACACGGAAGTGTGAGCCATGTTTCCTAAAATATTGTGTGTTGGCAAATGTTATTGTTATCGGTTTGTTGTTGGATTACTGACACAGTATCACAATTGATCATGTATTGTTTTATTGTTATTGAGCCAACCAGTGTGCACCAATGTTGTAAATAATGTTATCGTGCCGTATACATGATCTGTAGAATCTTCCACTTAAGTCTAAACAAAATTGATTGTATGTATCGAACCTGTAGAATGGGATGCAGTAGTACGTGCACTAGTTAGGATTAAATGGACAATAGACTTAAGGATTACACATCGACATTGCATATTGTTCATCATTGTTCTATTGACATCAAATATTGGCTAAGTGTTATTGATATTGATCATTGAATATTGTTATCGATTATTGAATCATTATTTATAGCCATTGCATCGATTATCATGATATTGATTATTTTTATTGTCCAATATTATTTATTCCAGTTGATCCATTGAATTCATTGTTATATCATTATTCCATTATTCCTTACTTTCTGTACTTGCTGTCCATGACTTGCTCTAAGGACAATTTTTCTCCTCTTTTAAGATGAAGTGTTCACAGGTAATGATGGAGAATTGCCTGCTGGAATTGGAGAACAAACTTTCTAAATACTTAATGCTTTCTAGTTGCTTATAATTTTATTGAACTTAATGTATCGAGACTTATTATTATTTGAGATTGGATTTATTATTGTATTGGGCTTATGTCGCAATTTTTATTATTTGTTTCCAGACGTTGGATTATTATTGTATTTGGATATTTTATATTGCTTCATTCCAAATATTATTGTTCATGAGATTATGACTATTGTCTGTGCTTTTGTTCTGTACTGATTATATTGTTGAGTTGATCGGATAAACAGCTTATGGGTGACGTTAGTCATTCGCTGGGCCAATATTATGTACTTGTATTCTGTATTTTTGGAAAGTGGGGCGTGACACTCACCACCGTCGCCAGCACCCAGTGCCACCCTCTCCTCGACTGCGCCCAACACCACCTGAGCACCCCACTACTGCTCCTCTTCCTTTCCGACTGCAGCCACTCAAAGACCCCCTGTCGTCGACCTCCAGTCGCCGCACCGCCCGTAACACCCCGTAATTTATATATATATATATATAATATGGTTTGATGGCAAAAGTTGGTTTTAATTAATTTGAAAATGGGGTCCCACGGAAAGGGACAACAGTAATGCTACTACTACCCACGTCGCTGACATGGTGAAATGACTAGGTCCCACCTAGTTTAAGAGCAGCAAATACTGCTGCTTTGAATGCATGTTGTCAGTGTCGCTGACGTGGCCAGGGGGTGGGGTCCAGCAGTATAGCCGCTGGTGCTGTCTCTATCTGACGTGGCGGCATAGGGCCCACTCGATGAGGGGTCTATGTGCGCTGACATCAGCGGAGAAAGAGGAGAGATATGGTTTGAGATTGTCCCATATTGGGAATTGCACAAGATTAATTAACTATAAATAATAATGCCTATGATCAAGAGTCACCAATCCGATTAACCACCTTTAGAGAGGCAGCCTGTGGTGGGCAGTTGTACTAAATAATAAATAATTTGTCTGATAAATTGTATAATTATCTGAGTTTGGGGCAAGGGGGCATTACAAATGGTATCAAAGCCGACTTTCGACACCAAGTGTGGGTACAGAGTGGAGGTTATGCCTGAGATGGAGCTAGCATATGTATTGGTAAGTATGCCTGAGAGGGAACGGGGTTGGGTCAGGTTTCCCGGTAAATCCACTGAGGTGGGCTAGGGGACTGGACAACACGTAGTATCGAGGTACTATACAGCTTGCAGAATCAGAGTACGCCATTCCGCATCGGCTAGAAAGGAGATCCTGCACTAGGTTGTGCATGCCCCGTACTCAACGAGGACGTCGATTTCGAAAGGGGAGGTGTATGTAACACCCTGTAATTTCTAATATAATGTGTGTGTGTGTGTGTGTGTGTGTGTATATATATATATATATATATATATATATGGGTTGATGGCAAAAGTTGTAATTAATTTGAAAATGGAGGCCCCACGGAAAGGGACAGCAGCAATGCTGTGCTGTCCACGTCGCTGACGTGGCGAAACGACTGGGTCCCACCTGGTTTAAGAGCAGCAAATACTACTGCTTTGAATGCCTGCTGTCAGCGTCGCTGACATGGCCAGGGGTGGGGTCTAGCAGTACAGCCACTGGTGCTGTCTCTATCTGACGTGGCGGCATAGGGCTTGCTCGATGAGATGTCTGTGTGCACTGACGTCAGCGGAGAGATAGAGGAGAGAGATGGTTTGAGACTGTCCCATATCGAAAATTGTACAAGATTAATTAACTATAAATAATAATGCTTATGATCAAGAGTCACCAATCTGGTTAAGCACATTTTGAAAGGCAGCCTGTGCTGGGCAGTTGTACAAAATAATAAATAATTTATCTGATAAATTGTATAAATTATCTGAGTTAGGGGCATGGGCGTTACACCGCCAGTCCCGCCGCCCGTCGCCGTCAGCATCAATAGCAACCCTGTGGTTGCTCCCGCTCTTCTATTGTTGTTGTGTGCCCTTGCTGTCTTGCTCTTGCGATTATTTGCTGCGTTCTCTTGTGCACGTATTTCTTTATGGATTCGTGTTCGTTACTCTGGAATTTTCATCCCGTTATTCTTTGGTGTTCTAACTAATCTTCAATAAGGCAAGTCACTTTCCTCTTGAATTAATATTGTATCAAATTCAAGTTTTCATTGAAATTCTTGCAAGTTGATCCTAATCGTTCATGGTATCATATACTATTGTTTCTCTTTCGTTGAGTATATGTAGGTTTACATGAGTTAACCCAAATATCCTCGACTTCATGCCTTTTTTGACTCCAAAATTTGAATCTTTCATCCATTCATGTAGTACTGATAGTAGGGTTTATTCATACAAACAGCACACAAATAAACTATCGTAGAATTGATTGCTAGGTTGTGTACTTGAATGATCGATTGATGTTTTGTTGTTGTTAAACTAGTATATGTGTGTATTTATAATCATGTTTACCATGCTATTATACCTACCATGCTGATTATAAGATTTATTTACTAACTGAATTGAAACCCATCATGTTAGATCGCTTTATTTTATGAAATATATCAAAAATCTGTATGTTTATTGTCTGTCTGAAATTTGTGTGACATTTTTGACCTAGTATTTGACATCAAAATTAATAACTTTCTGAACAAGAATTGTAGCCCTATAATTCTAGTTTCCAAAACATCTAAAATATTTGAATTCGGAGTTGTATTGCAAAAGTTATGATGATTTTACTACTGTTGCATTTTATTTCCAGAATTTCATATTCATGTATGTTTTCATGTTTAAACTATCAAAAAACTAAGTTAATATTAGAATAATGCTCTGACGGATTCAGTTTTTGATTTCTGTAGCAGCGAAAAAACTTATTTTTCTACAATGACCTCTTGTTATCCAGAATTGTGTTTTCCAGGTTTCCTTAATATAATTATGCCTATATCATTGTATTGCATGAATTGAAGTGTACATATTGCATTGCATGATCCTAATGTACTACTGTCATCATCCTATTTATCTGACCCAAAGTTATATTCCTATGTTCTTCTATTGTTACTATCGTTCATCTAATGTTTCTAAATTGTATAATGTATTGTTTGCATCGATAAAATGATTAACAAGCCGGACTTTAAGGGATTGACTTGAGTAGTGAACAATATAGAGACTGTGTCGACCAATGTTTTATCGATTGATTGTTGGAGCGCTAACTACGGCACCCCAATCATTTGTGTATCGTTTCAGTGTATCATGCAATAAAGTTGCTATTGTATCAGTGATTATCGTACCGACACATGATCTATAGAATTCACCACTAGAGTCTAAACGACATTGATTGTATGCATCGAATCTGTAGTATGGGATGCAGTAGTACGTGCATTAGTTAGGCTGAAAATTAATTGACTTAAGAATTGACACAACATCGACATTGCATATTGAACATCATCATTTCTGCTGATATCGACTATTGTCTAAGTGATATTGACATCGACCATTGAACATTGTCATCGAATATTGAATCATTGTTTATAACCATTGCATTGACCATCGTTGATATTGATTATTGCTATCGTCCATCATTATTGATTCCTATTGACCCATTGAACTCATTGTTATATCATTATTTCATTGTTCTTTACTTTCTCTACTTTCTGTCTCTAAGGACAATTTTTCTCCTCTTTTTTAACGAAGTGTTCACAGGTGATCAAAGAGAATTACCTACAGGAATTGGAGAACAAGCTTTCTAAATATTTATTGCTTTCTAGTTGATTATTATTTCATTGGACTTATTGTATTGAGACTTATTGTCATTGTGTGTGAATTTATTATTGTATTGAGCTTATGACCCAGATATTATTATTTATTCCAAATGTTGGATTATAGTATTTGGTTATTTCATATTGTCTTGTTCCAAGTATTATTGTTCATGTGGTTGTTCTTATTACCTGCGCAATTGTTTTGTATTGTTTATATTGTTGAATTGAATGGGTAAACAACTTATGAATGATGCAAGTCATTCGCTGGGACAATGTCACGTGCTTGTGTTCCGTATTTTTGGAAAGCGGGGTGTGACAGAGAATGAGTCCCATGACTCATCGCAACCAGAGGGGAGAGACGACGACATGTATAAATGCCTCAAGGAGATGGAGGACCGCCTCGCCCTGATGAGTGGAGAGGGGAGACCCAGTGGTCGAGGGTACCAACCCGTCTGAGCCCCCTTCCCTGCTTGGATCTTAGAGGCTCCCATCCTGCACCACTTTAAGCCTCTTTCATTCGAGTCATACGATGGAGAGATAGATCCGGCTGATCACATCGAGGGCATCAAAACCCTTATGATGATTCACAGCGCCTCAAACCCTCTCCTTTGCCAAGCATTCCTGGCCATGTTACGTGGCCCTGCACAGGAATGGTTCTCCTGACTCACCCCCAACTCCATATTCTTCTTTGACTAGCTGGAGGAAAACTTCTTGGCATATTTCGTCACAAGCCGCAAGGTCGAGAAGATGAAGGCCTCGCTTCTTGACTTCTGACAGAATGAAGGAGAGTCCCTTCAGGACTTTGTTCGAAGATTCACACCCGAGGCCCGATCAATTTCTTCTCTCGATGCAGGAGTCGCGTCCATAGCATTCCGACATAACATCCACCACAACCAGTTGAAAGCTTCTCTAGATAAGAAACCTCCCTCAGACTTCCCTGACCTTCTGCACCGAGTTGAAAAGTATATCTTAGCCGAGGAGACTCTGCACCTCAAAGGGCCAAAAACCGACCCAGGTTGAGGAAAGAGGAAAGCAGATGACTCCGAAACTCCGAAGAAGAGCCAAAAAGAATGGGCAGGTCAGAAGCGGACCCCGTTGGTCCCTCATTTTGAGAAGTACACTCCCTTGCCTGCCCTGGTGGCAACAATTTTGACAGCAATTGAAGACATGGGATCGTCCGACATCCCCCTCCGCAACAACAATAGCAATAGAAAGTGGGATAAGAGATTCTATTGCCGATTCCGCAGGGACCATGGGCATGACACCAGAACTTGCCGGGCTCTGAAAGACATGATCGAGGGTCCCATACAAAGGGGATACTTAAAAGAATTCACCAGAAACAAT
Organism: Hemerocallis citrina; assembly: GCA_017893485.1. Lineage (NCBI taxonomy): Eukaryota > Viridiplantae > Streptophyta > Magnoliopsida > Asparagales > Asphodelaceae > Hemerocallis > Hemerocallis citrina. The sequence goes on from CM030367.1 coordinate 15,651,490, forward strand.
CTGAGGGCTTCGTCTCCCCCGCGTGGGGCCAACCAATGTCCCGAACCCGAGCCTGAGATCGAGAGAGCCGAAGGATCCGCAATTCTCCATTGCGTTCATGGCGGTCCGTTTGGGCAGGCGAGTCCAATGCCTCCCACAAGGTCTTCATCCGAGAGGTTAACTCCGTGCAAAACTATCCACCTCTGAAGAATCAAGGGTCCCACGTCTCCTTCACCAACAAAGATCTTGAAGGGGTCTGGCTCCCCTATTGCGATGCTTTGGTAATAACCCTAGCCATGGCTAACCATGAAGTACACTGAATTCTCGTGGATAATGGGAGCTCGGTAAATATCCAGTTCTTAACCGCATTTGAAGCCTTGAAGCTCCCTCGCGAGAGATTATGACTTGCTGGATACACCCTGCATGGCTTTTCGGGCGCTCCAGTCTAGATCGAAGGGGTCTTAACGTTGGATGTCACTGCCGAAACGACCCTGAATACCCGCACAGAGGCAATGGACTTCATGGTCATGAACGTCCGAGCGGCTTATAACGCCATCCTCGACCGACCAGGTCTTTGTTCCCTCGAAGCAGTTCCCTCAGCTTATCATATGAAGATGAAATTCCCTACAATGCAAGGAACCGGGGTTATCCGGGGTAATCAGGAGTCCGCCCGAGCATGTTACATGGCTGCAATTGGGCCAGGAGTCTTATAGCTAGAGGCAGTCGAACTTCCTCCTAACAGGAACGCGTTTGGCTCTGAGCCGGTGGACAAACATCAGGAGGTTCCCTTCTTTAAGGGCGACGATTCTAAATAGTTCCAAGTCAGCCAAGCTCTTCCTCCTAAACTCAAATAGTCTCTGATAGAATGCATCCGCAAGAACGTAAACCTCTTCGCAAGGACCCCGTCAGACATGCCCGGAAACTCGAAAGACCTTATAATGCATAAACTCAATGTTTGCCAGGATTGTAAGCCAGTTCAGCAAAAGCGCCGCAGGTTCGCCCGTGAAAGGAAACATGCTATCAACGAGGAAGTGTCCAAACTCCTCTCCGCCCAATTCATCCAAGAGGTTAACTACCCCGAGTGGCTGGCCAATGTAGTGATGGTTAAGTGTAATATCCCGATCGGAAATTATATTTGTATAAAAATTATTTTTAAAAATTTAAATATTTCTTATAGAAATTACTTAGTTTTTATTAATAATCATTATCTGGGTATATATACTAGTAAGTATATATATGTATTGTATCGGTTTTATGCACTTGTACAAAATCCTGTAAAATGCGTTTTTGAGAAAATATCTGTAAAATCCCGGGCAGATATTAAAAATTATTATTTTATTTTTATTTTATTTTTATTTTCAGAAATGAAATATTTTTTGTGGATATTACCCGATTTTGTTAATAAACATTATCTATATATATACTAGTCTGTATATATCTGTATTGTATCAAACTGGTACTCAAATCTTCTGAACCGGTCATAAAAATATTTTATTATTATTTTATTGTATTTATCGGAATTAAATTATTTTTGTACAGATTGATTAGTTTTGATGAATAAAAATTATCTATATATATACAGATGTATGTACGTATGTATACTGTATCGATTTCGTTCGTTTGTACGAAATCATGTAGTATGTGATTTTGGGAAAATATCTTTTATTCTTGATCAAACATGATCACATGAAGGGTTAGGATTGGATTAGGGTGTTGATTGTAACATAAAATTGCAATTAAAACTCCAATTGTTTTTAACCACAAGTGACAAGTGGATTCTTCCACACCCACACACTCACTCACCGTCTCCTATAACCACCCCCCCTCCCCCCCAAACCCCTGGCTGGCCAACCTTTAAAGAGCAAAACTCTCTCACCATTTTTGTGTGTTCTCATCTCCTTCTCATCTCATTCTCCTTCTTCTTTTAGTAGTTTTTAATTAGAAAAAAATTGAGAAGAAAAGAAAAGAAAAGAGAGATCAAATCAATCAAAGTTTCATGGGTTCTCTTTGAAGGGGAGCAAGAACAAGGAGGTGAAGAGCAAAGCAAGTCCTTCCTAGAAAGTTTGGGTGGGGGTTTCTCACTCTCATGCTTGTTATAGTTATTATTATTGTTTTTATTGTTAAAGAAATTGGACTAATTTCATGTGCATATGAATGTTCATGGACTAGAATAAAAGACATATAAGATTGGAGTGGTAGAACACAAAATAAAGCCCTAGAGATTTTATCTTTGTAGTTTTAGGGTTAGAATTAATTACCTATGCTAAATGTGGAATCTTGAGCCCAAATTAATTTTAGAGGCTCTACTATTTGTTCTTACCACGCTGTAATTTTTGTATATTTTTCTGGGTTAGTTTGATGGGTTAAACAAATTCTTTCCCCAAAACAGCGAGTTTTTAAGCAAAATTGTTGTTTTGTGGATTTCGACATGTGTTCAAGGGGGTGGATTTTGATTTCTATAAGGAATTTGGAAAAGTGATCAACTAGGAAGTTGTAGTAAATGTTCCCACCTTTTCAAAATATCCAATTTCGTTAGATTCCGATAAGCAGAGCAAAAGTTACAAGCTTTAGAAGTTTTAGCTTTTCTGTTGAAAATCTCCAGTTAGTTAACTTTTGCGTGTGTTCGAGTGACCAGATTTTGAGTTCCTTACGGAATCTAAGAATGTGGTCAACTAGAAAGTTGTAGTAGATGTTTCCACCTTTTCAAAGTGACCTATTCGTTAGATTCTGACAAGTATAGCAAAAGTTACGAGCTTGGAAAGTTTCAGCATTTGGCTGTACTGTTGTTGTTTGAAATTGTGTTTAACAGACCGGATTTTGAGTTTCTTACGGAATCTGAGAAAGTGGTTAACTAGAAAGTTGTAGTAGATGTTCTCCCTTTTCAAAATGTCTAGTTTCGTTTGATTCCGACAAGTAGAGCAAAAGTTACAAGCCTTAGAAGTTTCAGCTTTTCTGTTGAAAAATCTGCCGTTGGTTAACTTTTGCATGTGTTCAAGTGACCGGATTTTGAGTTCCTTACGAAATCTGAGAAAGTGGTCAACTAGAAACTAGTAGTAGATGTTCTTCCCTTTTCAAAATGTTTAGTTTTGTTGGATTCCGACAAGTAGAGCAAAAGTTATTAGTTTCAGAAGTTTCAGTATTTCTGTTGAAAAATTTGCTATTGGTTAACTTTTGCGTGTGTTCAAGTGACCAGATTTTGAGCTCCTTACAAAATCTGAGAAAGTGGTCAACTAGAAAGTTGTAGTAGATGTTCTCTCCTTTTCAAAATGTCTAGTTTCGTTGGATTCTGACAAGTAGAGTAAAAGTTACAAGCCTTAGAATTTTCAACTTTTCTGTTGAAAAATCTACTATTGGTTAACTTTTGTGTGTGTTCAAGTGACCGGATTTTAAGTTCCTTACTGAATCTGAAAAAGTGTTCAACTAGGAAGTTGTAGTAGATGCTCTCACCTTTTCACGATTGGTTAGGGTTAGTGACATCGTTAGGATAGTAACAGTTAATTAACCATTTTTATCTATGAATTGCCAAAGGGTGAGAGTTGGTGTTAGGGGTGATGCCTTATAATCTAACTTCTCTTATAGGCTGACACTAGGTGGTGTTATTGAGATGTATCCCCCTGTCAAAGGGATATGAGCGGTGCTTTTTCATGATTAGTTGGGAGGACGGGATCCGTATCTCGGCTGTTAATTCCTGAACTGCTATGATAAGAACGGGAGGTTTTCCTAGAGAAATAGACCCGACAAATTCTGTCAGGTTCTATGCCTTCTCATGACAAGTTGAGGGCACGACAGAAGGTTGGCTAGTATCTGGTTGTTCATGTTGGCTTTTGAGCGAGGTCCGGTTCGCTGGGCAATATTGGAAAACGGGGACACCACTATTGTACTGCAGTAGTGGAACTAGACCGTACCTGCAACCTCATCAGTCATGTAGTATTGTGTCAGGAATAGGATGGGTACAAGAGTAGAATTCATGATGTGGGTTCAAATCCATATATATGAAGAAACGACTTGTTATGGGCGTAAGTAGCATTGGCTACAGACTGTTCCAGAGACTCGCTTGCATTAGAATAAGAGCATCCTTGCATTTGTTAATCTTGCATTAGAGTCTAAGTCGCAGCATACACTGACACATCAATTATATATACACGTTTCTCTTTTCATCAATCTGTTTGTTTAAAATTGAGAATCGCTGCTAGTCATCAGCCTTAAAGTGTCAGTATATGTACTGATGTCCGCACTTCAATAGGTACTGGATTGCAGAACTACAGGTACAGGATTTAGGAAGACTCGAGGCAAGAGAAACAAAGTGTTGATTTTATTTCAATTGTAACTTCTGTTATAATTTATTTTATGTTGAGAAGCATCCAACTGAAGTACCAAGGGTTATATATTATTCATTGTACTCTGTTGTAAATTTTATTGAAGTTTGTAACACTTGGGCTTATATGGCATTATTGTAATACTGATGTAATGTATTGCAGTTTTATAACATTCGAACTTGTAATACATTTGTGTTAAATAAAAAGTTTTAAATTTTCTTTTTTGTGTGTATTGTGGCTAATTGAAGGAAAAGTTTCTGGCTTATGTCACGGTTTCTCAGTGTATGAAAATCGGGTATTTACATCAAGACGTGTATTTTCCTTACTCCTAAAAGATTGTGGACGAATCACTTCATGTATACCGTCAGATCTTAACCGGTGTAGGTTGATCACAGACCGAAGTGTGGACGAAATCCAAGTTCAGGGTAGTAGTATGCGAATACGTTTGTATTGTCGGGGTCTTGGATCGATAGGCCATGAACCAGATCCTTAGGGATTCTGGTAAGTCTAGGTTGAGCAGCCTAGTAGAGTTATCATGCGAAGTCTGACTTAAGGCCTAGCATGTTATGTTAATACTGTTGTCATCCCTAGAATTGTTCAGGATTAGTGACATCGTTAGGATAGTAACTTATGGCTATTACTACTTAACCATTATTATTATCATTTTCGCCAAAGGAAAAGAGTTGGTGATAAGGGTGATACTTTATGATCTGACCTGTCCTATAGGCCGACACTAGGTTGTGGTGTTAGGTTGTACCCTTCTTGTCAAAGGGATACGGTCTGTGTCTTCTCACGGGTTGGGAGCACGAGATCCGTATCTCGTCTGTTAATTTCTGAAGAGCCATGATAAGGATAGGAGCGATTCCTGTCGGAGCTAGGGGATGGACCCCGGAACTCCAGTCATGTCCTAGATCTAAGGGCGAACAAACGATAGACTATGGTCTATCAGCTAGGGGGGCCACGGGTACGCTTCGAGCTACCTGTGCTGTCGGATACCCCAAGTGTGGCCCTGGTGATGCTTCGAGCAACTTGTGCCGTCGGATAACCAAAGGGTGGCCATGGAGGATGGTTCGTGCTAACCCATGCTGTCGGATAACCCAGGAGTTCGTCAGATTTTTGAGTGAGGTTGGGCAATAGTGATAAACGGGGACACCACTATATGACTGCGAATGGCAGGATTATACCATTTCAGAGAAACCTCATCAGTCACGTTGTAGCTTCAGAAACAGGTTGAGTACAAGAAAAGAATTCATGGCGCGGGTTCAAAACCCTATATATGGAGAAACGGCTTGTTATGGGTGTATGTAGTATGGATGCATACTGTTATGGAGACTTGCTTGCATTAGAATAAGAGCATCATTGCATTGGTAATCTTGCATTAGAGTCTAAGTCATAACACACACTAACACATTAAATATATGTACATGTTTCTCTTTTCATCAATCTGTTTGCTATAGTTGAGATTCTCTGCTTGTATCAGCCTTAAAGCATCAGTATATGTACTGACATCTCCACTTCAATAGGTACTGGAGTGCAGAAGTACAGGTACAGGTACAGGTACAGGATTTAGGAGGACTTAAGGCAAGAGAAGCAAGGAGTCGTTTTTATTTCAGTTTTTCGCTGTAGAATATTGTTGATTACTATTTGTAATAATTGTTGTAATTTATTTGTTGGAAAGCATCCAAGTAAAATACCAAGTGTTATTCTTTATTCATTGTACTCTGATGTAAATTGTTGAAAGTTGTAACACTTGGGATTGTAAAGGTATTATTATAACACTGTTGTAATGTATTACAATTAGTTGGAAACTTGTAATACATTTTGTGTTGAATAAAAAGTTTTAAATTTTCCTATTTTTCTGTGTATTGTGACTAATTGAAGGAAAGATTATGGCTTATGTCATGGTTTTCTAGTTACCGGAAATCGGGGCGTTACATATAGTGTCATCTTTTTGTGGCAAAAAAACAACCCAAGTAAATCTACTATAATCATCAACAATTATAAAAGCATATCGTGCACCACTATTACTACGTGTTCGTGATGGACCAAAAAAATCCATGTGTAAGAGTTCAAGGGGTCTAGAAGTTGATACCATTTTCTTTGATTTGTATGAACTTTTAGTTTGCTTACCAAATTGGCATGACTCACACGGTTTGTCTTTTTCGAATTTGATTTTGGAAATTCCTCTCACAAGCTCCTTGCTTACAAGTTTGTTGAGATTGTCCATGGCCGTGTGACCAAGCCTTCGATGCCATAGCCATCCATTCTCATTTCGTGCGACAAAGCATCTCATACTTTCCTGTGCTAATTCATTTGAATTTATGACATATACATTGTTGTATCTGTTAACAAGAAGTAAACAGGATTTATTGTTATCTAGTACTGTGCATGTATTTTTATCAAAAGTAACAGTGTACCCTTTATCACATAGTTGGCTAACACTAATTAAGTTATGCTTTAGACCTCTTACCAATAGAACATCCTCAATGGAGCATGAGGAACCAAAGTTAATTTTACCTTTACCAATAGTTTGACTAGTGCTATTATTTCCAAAGATGATGTCCTTCTCCTTTTTCCTTAATAGTGATGAAAAATATCTGCTGTCACCAGTCATGTGATTTGAGCATCTACTATCAAGGTTGCACCGATCTTTAGTCTTGATGAGTTGAGGTACCTACATCAAGATTAGTAGGTATAATTTTGCGTGCCCAAGTTTACTTTGAACCTACATTTGTATCCTTTCCCATCCACACAAGATTAGTATTCTTTTTTAGTGAACAGTTATAAGAAATATGCCCAAGTCTACAGCAAAAATGACATGTGATTCGACTTTGCCTTGGGTCATGCACATTTGTATGATTTATATTTGTTTTGTGATTGTGTTGATTTTTATACAAGTGTGTATGCCATGATGGTTTTTGATGAGGTATTGGCTCTTCGTAACCAAACCCTCGATTATCATGATAGGATCTTGAATCTTTTGTAATAAAGTAACTGGGTCCTTCATGCTTTTCAATAATTTTTTCAAGCTCAATCACCTTTTTACACATTCTTTTTCTAGTTATCTCATCGTCTTTTATGTTCTAACAAAAAGTATCTAGTGTGGCACATCCTTTCACTACTTCATCAAATTTTCTTTTACATTCATCTAAATTATTTGTGAGCTTGACAATATAAACAGATTTCTCCTGAATCTCTCTTAAGTGATCATCATGTTTTGCTAGAGATTCACAAATTTGTTGTTTTAAAATCTTATTTTTTTCTAGCAAAACATCATGATCTTTTCGACATGACTCAAGTTTTTCCAAACTTAAAGCATTCTTATTTTTCAATTTGTGATTTTTTGTTATGCAAGCATCATGTATTTGATTATAATTTTGTTTATATTGCCTAAGTTCACGACTTAGTTTCTTAGCATAGTCTTTCAAACCATTACACATATCTACAAGTTCATCATAAGTTGGTTTTTCGATTACCTCTTCTTGAGAAAGTGATTGCACCTTACCACTCCTAAGAGCCATGAAGCCAACGTTGTCGTAACCTTGCTCTTCCTCACTTGAATCCGAGTCTAGCCAAGTTGCTTTTAGCGCCTTCTTTTTCTGACTTGGATTTGAGCGATAGTGATCCCTATTTCTGTCTTGTTGAATAGGACAGTTTGCACGGATGTGTCCAGGCTTCTTGCACTTGTAGCACACATCCTCCTTCTCCTTTTCCCTTTCTTCTTGATACCTGCCATATTTTTTGTATTTGAGGTACTTACAAAATTGTCTTGTTAATAGAGCAATGTCCTTATCTGACTCCTCATGATCTGAATCAGCTTTTGATGGTTGGGCCTTTTCTGCCTTTAGTGCAATGGTTTTCTCCTCAGTCTTTGGTTCAATCCCGATATTTTGCCTGTATCTTTTTGTCTCCAACATTTTCATCCCGTACGTCTTTAGCTTTCCTTGAAATGTATAGTAGTCGAATCCCTTCTCTTCGAGAGTCTCTCTTATTGCCATGGCCTTAACGTCCCACTCTGGCGTGAGACAGCTTATGAGCTTTCCGACCTTTCGGTCATCATGAAGCCCCTTACCCATGCTCTCAAGTTCGTGGGCAATGATATCGAAGCGGGTGAGCATTTGGTCCACATTTTCTCCTGGCAACATGCGAAACACATCAAACTTATAGAAACACAAATTCACTTTAGCTTTTACCTCGGAAGCGGTTCCTTCATGCTGCCTCAGCATGTTGTTCCAGATCTTGTAGGCTATTTTGCAGTTACGCTCGCATCGCATTAGCTCTTCATTGTTCAACCCTACATAAAGAGCCGTCATGGATTTGGAATTTGCTGTCTTGAGGGATAACTCTGCCTTTGTGAACTTCGTTTTTCCATCGCTGATTGGGATTTCTGTTTTATTGATACATACATTCCATACCTCTTCTCCGAGCATCTGTAAAAAATGAGACATACGAACTTTCCAGACGTCATAGCATTTTCCATTAAAAAATGGTGATCGTGTAAGACATGTCCCATTGGAGACGAAGGGCTCCGATGAGTACAAGTTTTGGAGAGGAGAGATTCCAGCCATTGGACCTTTTGCTTAAGCTTTTAAGCTTTTTATAAGCACCTTGCTCTGATACCACAGTAAATCACCCTGCGGGGGTGAATAGGGTGATCGTGCAAAATTAAAAACAATAAAATATAAAGTAAATGTAAGAGTGATAAGAAAAGCAAACGCAAATGATGCAGCTATATAACGTGGTTCGACCCCCAGGTCTACGTCCACACTATCTACTTGTAGCAATTCTCCGCCACAAGCATTCCACTATACTCAAAACCCCTGTACAGTGATTCTTAGATTTAGGCTGAGAGACCTAATACACCTACAGGACTTCTAATCCAAGTCCCGTCAATCTCACCGAAGTGGATAAGAAATGAAAAGAAAACTCAAGATCGTTAATGATCTTGACTGAAGAATACAACCAAATAAACGCTCACATTCGGATTGATTAAATGAAGGATTAGTTCAGAAATTTTCTCAGAAGTAATTAGGTTGAGAATACATAGTGGATTCGTCAATATTAATATATGGGGAAGTGTATCGATCAAAAATAGAAACGATACTTTCCAAGAATATACACAGCACAAAGTACGGTCGACCGTCATTTTGGTGCGGTCGACCGTTCAGTTCTCTGATGTAAAGTAGAGAGGTGAAAGGTCTACCGCTTCTCAAGCAACTCAAGGTTGCAGACGACTGCGATGCGGTCGACCGGTCATGAGGTACGGTCGACCGGTATTGCGCTGTATATTCCGAATCCACCCTGTTTTCTTACCATAAACTAATCCATCTTTAATCAATCTTATACATTTAAAAACTCACGAAAATAGAAAGAAAAATTCAGGTCTTTAATATCTTCCTCTTTTGCTTGTAGACCAATTAATCATGAACTTTTTTTGAATATCTTCCTCTTTTGCTTGTATATGCAATCTTTCTTTATTACTTTCCTTGTTTGTATATTTGTGAATCTCTCTTAGATCTCTTTTTGATGTTATTTGATCCTGAAAATCTGACACACTAAATTCAAACTTATTAGTATGAGTGAACACGTTTTGTGCACACCAAACTAAGAGTCAACATAAACCACTGTATAGTGATTCTCGGAATTGAGACCGATAGTCCAATTACACCCACATGACTTCTTCATACAAGTCCCGTAAATCTCATCGAAGTGGAAGAAGAAAACTCAAGATCTATGGTGATCTCGACTGAAGAAAACAATAAACGCTCAAACACACGGATTGTTGATTGACTGATTTGATCAGAAGTGTAACCCCCCGTACTTAAGCGGGTATATATATATATATATATATATATATATATATATATATATATATAGGGTAGCGATCCGGTGAGAACCATTCTCACGATAAGCTTCGTGAGAACTTCACGCCTATCCATCCTATGGATAATCCGAACCGTTCACATTGTTTAACACAACTAAATTAGTCTAGAAATATAAAATGAAGTCACTTGATATTCATTTGTCCATGCATCATGTCACTATAAAAAAAACGATTTTTCAGCCACACAATTTGTAACGCTTCAATGCATGGGCAAACGAATCTCAAATGACTTGATTTCTCATATATAGACTAATTGAGTCGTGTAGATCAAAATGAACGGTTCAGATCTTTCAACAAATGTCCCAAACAAAAGTTCTCACGTGGTTCTCACCAAAAGAGTTCTCACTCGATCATTTCCCTATATATATATATATATATATATAATAATATATATCATAAATTAAATAATAAATGAGATAAGAAAGTGGTTGGTTGTTAACCCACAAAGAATCCTATAGGGCTTCAATTAAAGAGATTGATGATTTTTGAATAAACAATAATCAATATAACTTAGTATATCCAAGTCATATAATTACCTATTGATGCAATTATATTCAATATTACATTCAGAATTCAAGTTAATTTATGAGTGAATGTAGTAGCGATGATTTAAAGAAACAATGTAGCTTAACCACTATATGCTTATTCCATTTGCTTTAAATTATTCTGCACAACCTAGCATTCAATTTGATACCTTATATTTACACAGAATAAATCCTTTGTTTCAACTATTTCCATAAGCAAATTGTTTTAATTCTAGGGTTTTGATTTTCCATTGCATCAACCAAACAATGTATGATCATTCAGGCTGCATTGACGATATTTTGTTGTGTGTTTTATTTTGTAGGCTAATTTTGGATGTAAACAAGGAGCTTACATTGGAGAACATGGATTGTGTATGTGATGTTATAGATTTAAATGTAGCAAGACATTTGAAATAGTTGAGATGACATATTTCGTTTTTGTTGTTAGAGTTTGTCCGAGTTTTTTTTTACCACAATGCATTTCATGTAAAATACGTACGTTATCATTTTTTTTTTTGAAGTATATATACATTTGTTTTCATTTAAATAGTTTGTCCTTCAAGACTCCAAGCTTGTCTGTATTTAAATAATTGTCATTTTTATTTTATCGATTTGCAAAAGACTTCATTTGAAAACTTCCTTAGGGCCCCAGAAATACAGATACACTCTTGCCAACTAGTTGGGGTCAGTTTTAGCCTTACCTGTTACAACTATTATTTAGCAACTCACATGTTAGTTATGCTCTCTTGATTGGTTATGTTTAACCCTTTTAGTGCATGGTAAGTTGTTCAGCTAACTGCTGACATGTTTGAACTTGATTACTATTTCTTCCAGATGGGGATAATCTCGCCCATTTAGGGGGCATTCGTCAACACCCAAATGCATTGCAACTAAGCTAAAATTGAAACTAAGTTGCATTGTTAGAGTAGACACTTTAAAAGTTCAAACTTAAAAGTTAGGGGTTTTTTTTTTTTAATTATTAGATATCTATATAATAAAACACAAAGAAAGCTATCAAGTGGCTCTCCTTCAATCCCCAAAAAATGAAAGGCTCAAATCCAAGCTCACCAAACACATTTTTCCTTCAAAAGTTTCTCCCCAAAACTCAAATTCAAATCCCCTACCCAAAACAACTCTTTTATTTATTTAATTATTTCTATTTCTCTTTCTCTCTCTCTCTTTCTCTCTCCCCTATTCAAAAAATTAAGAAAATAAAAATTTAAAATTTTTATAAAAAAATAAAAATTGAAAAACTCAAAAACTTAAAAACTAAAGAAACTAAAAATTTAAAAACTTTAAAAATAATTCAAAAAATTAAAAAAATAAAAAACTTAAAAAAATTTTTAAAAATTTTAAAAAATTTTAAAAAAATTTAAAATTCAAAAAATTCAAAAAAAAATTTTAATTTACAAAATTTTAAAAATAAAAATTTTTCAAAAAAATTTAAAAAAATTAAAAATTTTTAGAATTTTTAGAATTTTTAAAATAAAACAAATTTTCAAAATTTAAATTTTCAAAATTTCAAAAATTTAAAACTTTAAATTTTCAAAATTTTGAAAATTTGAAGATTTGAAAATCTCAAAGCAAATCCAAATCCAAATCCAATGTCGAACTCCAATCAAGCGGTCGTCGCCGATATCTGATCCGCTGCTGATTCCGTATCGGTGACTCCCCTCCACCAAATCCAGAGCGAATATCAAGTGACTCCGTATCGGCGACTCCTCTCCACCGAATCGAGAGCCTCTATATGCGATGCAGCGACTTTAATTTCATCTCATTAACCGAATTCTCATTCTAATTTTTAATTTTTTGTGTGCTGGGGATTACTCAATTTTTTGCTGATTCGAATTTTGTGTGTACATGGGATTTAAGTTCAGAGAGATATGATAGTTTTATTTTTAGGTTTAAAATTTTTTAATTTGGTGATTTATTTGATGAGTTTTTTTTTTATTGGTTTTGATTTAAGGTGTACGCAAGTGAGAGATTGATTATTTAGTGGCCTCAATTTGGGCTTCCAAACCCTAGCAAGACAGGTAAGCTGACCAACAACCTAAAATAACTTGGCAAATATGCAACATTAATTTCTTCACTACAAGATAAAATACAATCATGAAGTGTTCCCTTCATTGGTTATTAGGAACCATGGATAACATAGCATATAAGAATAAGAACTTTTAGTGTATGTTTGGATATATAGGATTGGGATGACTGGAGTTTACCAGTGAAGGGTCACTACTAATCATAACGGCTATAACGGCATATCTATCCCGGCGTGTACACCCAAACACCGGGATAGATCGTCGTTATTATTTTTTTGTTAATATCGAATGTCTTTGACGGCGCTTGTATAAAACGCCGTTAGATATATGATATATAACGGCGCTTATACATGAACCGCCGGCATAGATTACTCTATAACAGCGCTTATACATGCACCGCCGGCGCTGAACTATTTTTTTTTTTACTATTTCGTTGCAACGTGTTCTGCACGTGGTAATATTTCCCCATCCCGCCCAAACTTTGGTTTCCCCCCAATTCTATAAACCCTAATAGCCTCCCAAATATCTCTCTCTCTGTGGCCACTTTCCATTCACACCCCTCACCCCCTCTCCTCTTGAATCTCCGTCCTTCCGCTCCGTTCATCGCCGCTCGCGCCGCCCTTCCACTCCGCCGCTCGCGTCGCTTCGGCCATCGTCGCTGTCTAGGGTTTCGTCCGTTCCTCTTCCTCATATTCTCTCTCTCTATCTCTCTTCCATTTCTTACTCAATTTTATTTCCACTTTCTTCATCATCATCATCCTCATCCTCTTCTCTTATTAAGTTCGAAACCCTAATTACGTGCTGTTCACAGTTCGGATCGGTGGTCAGATCGGATCCAGTCATGACGCGCGCTTCCCAATTGCTTCGCCGCTCCAACAAGGTTGTTCAATTTTTTTAATGGTTGATTTATTATTGTCCTATTTTTGATTCTCTTCGGTTTTCTTTCTATGAGATGGATGACTATGCCAGGCCCGGAAATAATGATGCTCATTAAAATTTGTAGCTAATTTAGTTGTTAGATCTCAGAGGGGAATGAATGTGTGTGTATATATTACTCCATGATTCAAGAAACGGACCGATTAGATTGAGTCATAAATTGAATTGGGATTTAATACTTGTGTGAACATTTATGCTTTTAGTGCAGATTGAAAACCCACCACACTTCGACAGGTTATCAAATGCTTACAAAAATGCTAATTCTACTATTGTATTTTTTAATATTATACCTCTGGGTTTACCCAAACAAATTATCTAATAACAAATAATACTAAATACTTAGCTATTGGAATGACTGTTATTAATAGGTTTAGTATAGGACATTTGTACTTTCGAGTGCTGTTCCACTGTGTTCTTTCATGCTAGATGAACATGTTTACTACAAATGAATGTTGCCCCTTCTAACAAAAAGCATATTATTGCATATTGCTTCTTCGTGTATGCTATTTACTTCTTCAAATGTTAAAGTTGTTTTAAAGGTTCATTTCCTGGTTGTTTGAAAACTTGTTGTGTGAAGAGATGATCATGTGCAATCCATTTTGTCGAATAAAAGGCCAAAGTTTCCTACTCACTTAAATGTGTGTACTTAATTTCTACATTAACTGATGGTGATTATTTGGGTGTTAAGACCTGCTCAAACTTTTTCCATAAAAATTTTTCATTGTTACAAAGTTGTAAAAAAGGGTGGATCCTGTGCAAATTTATATTGATGAGGAACTGATTTGATTTGAATGAAGGGAAGAGGCCAGAAACACTCCCTCTGATTATATTAGTTCTCCGAGTATAAATTTTATTGGAGTAAAGGCCCAAATTTATAGAAGTTCTCAGCTTATAAATTTTATGATTTTATAAATTTATAGAAGTTCTCAGCTTATAAAGTTTTCTAGAGAGGATCTTTACCCAAGGGTAACATATGAGTTACGAAACACCATCTATAAATCATCGTTTTTCCATGGAGCCAAACAAAACACAGCTAACGGGCAACAGGTAGTTAACCTCTTAGGGCTAATTAGTACTGAGCATAGGTTGTCAAAGAACTGCCTATTTGTTTTATATGGGACGAGAAAAAGGAATGGAAGTATTGAACTGAATTTCTTAGGAAGGATGTACATTCTTACTTTATATGCTGTTCTAGAATCTTAAATATGTGCAAAATTTATTGTTCAACTCCTAAACTATGTTTTGCAGTCTTCGGATCCAACTAAATTATCTATTCAGCTGATGGATTATGGACATGAAAAGCCTGAAGTTACAGCCGTTTCTATAGACCCAAATTTCATGTCTTATTTGCATAATGAGTTCTTGTCAAGTGCAAGTGATGAGAAAGTAGTGACTGGTGTCTTCAGGATAAGGTATGGGAAGTTACTTATATTTAGTTATGTTAATAGTTTGTCCATTTCAGAGAAAGGACGTCTTCTCTGATAACATATAGCAAATTTGCAAATCTACAGGAATAATCTAAAATTCGGGACTGACGATATTGTCAGAGCCATGGAGGGAGTTGAAGTACTCAATGGCTTGGAAATCAAGATAAAGTGCAACTCCTCTAAGGTACACACCTGAGGTACTGGATACAAATTCATAACATAACACAGACAATGCAACTCTCCAATTCATTTGAAAAAGTAGGTCATAGGGATACGACGGTATGATAGTATATGTGAGATGCCAGTAAATTATATGTGTACATATGCCAAACGTGAGTTCATACTTGCAGCAAATATAGTGGCTTATGTTAACTTTAAATCTCAACCTTGTCCATGTTTTTGAGTTGTATATATCCATAATGAATCCGAAAATTCAAAGGTTTTATACGCCAGGATGTATGTACTTCTTATACGTCAAATGTCATTCTTTGAGCTGTAAATACTGATCAGTATACTAGTTTGATATTAATTTTTGATTCCTATCAATTCTACATCTTTTGTTGGACTTATGTTAACTTTAAATCTCAACCTAATCCATGTTTTTGAGCTGTATATATCCATCATGAATCTGAAAATTCGTTTTTTGTGTGTGGGCATTGGGAAGGACCACCTGATAATAGAATTGTGTTCATTCCTCCTTACGACAAATGTCATTCTTTGAGCGGTATATACTGATCAATATACTAGTTTGATCAATATACTAGTTTTCTTGACACTAACTTTATAAATGAAGAATTAGAAATTCCTAGTTTTATTATAAGCTTTTTGTGATCTACCTCCTTGACACAGGTATTTGGTTCTTGTGCATCTACCTCCAGTCGTACATCATATCCGGATGTTTTCAAGATGCAAGCCAAGATGCAGGGAGAGATTGACGGCTTGAAAGATATGATTGCTTCTTTAATCTCCCAACAAAACCACAACTCTAACAATCCAATACATGGAACTGTAAGTATTCAGCAACATTGTACGATATCAGTATGAAATTTAACTATTGCATTTGACTGGTGTGGTGACTAGTGTAGTGAATAAACTAATAAATAACACTATTGTGAATTATACAGAGCCAGCGAATTCCATTGATTTCTAGTCACGCACATACATCTGGGCGAAATATCAATGGGAATGAAAGCAATGCCGAGCCACAACAGTAGACTTTGCTATAGTTTAGTTTAATTTGGACTATAGTCTTTATGTTTTGTCGAAACTGAATTTATGTTTTGTTAAAGAAATTGATGTATAACATGTATATTTCTAACTCTTCGTATAGCCATTTTTAGACAAGTAATTATTGTTTATTGTGGTCCATGATTATATAGTTGTTTATTATGCTATTAGTGATTTTAAGATTTGAATTTTCAAATTTGATGTGACTACAGATATTTTGAATTTGTGACATATTTTTAAAATAATGGGAAAAAACATGATGTCGGGATGCATATCGATCCACCAAACGTGGCGAATTTTTTTTTAAAAAAATGGAATCTATGACTTGTAACGGCGCTTTTCAAAAGCGCCGTTATAGACCTACGATTTGTAATGGCAGTCTAAAAATGTGCCGTTACAGGCCGTACGTCTATAGCGGCATTTTTTTATAAGCGCCGGTATAGACGTACGCCTGTAACGGTGTTTTTTAAACCGCCGTTACAGGCCACAAGCCTATAGCGGCGCTTTTTAAAAAGCGCCGTTATAGCCCTATGGCCTGTAACGGCGGTCTAGAAAAGCACCGTTATAGACCTATGGCCTGTAACGACGGTCGATGCAACGTCGCTGTGCGCGGCGATAATAATAACGCCGCTACCACCTATGGCGGCATTTATAAGCGCCGCCACAGCCCCAAAAAAATGCCGCTATAGACGTTCCGTTTAGTAGTGGGTGCAAACTCTCTACTCAAGAAAGACAGCTAAGGTAAATTTGTTATTTTTCCATTTTGATTTTTTTTTTTAAATGTGCAATAGGGAGACAAAGTGGAGATAAAAAAAATGATTAGCTTAGATTAGAGTTTTGAAAACTTCATTTTTTTCATTTTTGTTGAAATAATAATAAGAGGTATTTTAATTGAAAAGTCTCAGACAAACAAATGTTTAGGTTATTAGTATTGTAGATACCTTCACACCTATACTTGCATTACCATTATATTTAGACATACTCATAGTGGTTATGGGATTAGAGTAAGCTCTATAAAACCTATATGATAATGACCTTGCATAACGATTACAAGTATCTAAAAGTGATGTTGAAGTTAAAAAAAACTCTATGCAGTGTTTCTAACAAACTATATGCATTGTTTCTAACAAACTATATGCATTTCAGGTAAGTTCAAGCTAATGATCAAGAAGGCGATGGTTGAGCTTATAGGTAGATATACTGATTCCTCATATAATATGTTTGCTACTTCAATTAATTTGTTGGACCTCCAAAACTATTTTATATAATCAAATCAGGTGCACCGTTTCAAAGACATGCTGTAGGCACGTGCCAACGGGCAAACCTAGTTACCCCATAAAACTTAAATATTTTTATATAACATCCAACAAATTTTGTAATTCTCATTAAACCATTAAGTTACTCCAAAACTTCCCCAAACCTAAGGAATAGTTTTTTAATACCTAAACCCCCTCACTATTTTCATCTTCCCCACTTAAAATACTCAGTATTAAATCTAATTACTTCCTCATCATCCATCCTTCCTCCCTTCCCTCTCCCTCTCTTCTACCATTCCGTTTCCTTTATGCCTATAAGCAAGAAAATATGTTGTTTAAATAGAATAAACTGTTAGAGGCATTAAGGATATCTGCAATTTAATCAATTAGTTTTAACGAGTGAACGGGTTAGATTTTTTTTAAAAGCAATTAACTTATTAATAGGATTATAAGAGTAATTTTTTTTTTTTAGAATTGATTCACAAATTAAAATAATTTGTTGATATTATATAGAAATATTTAGAGAAAGAGGTGAAGGAGATGATTAGGGATTGAACGGAAGAAGAAAGAAAAAAAATGGAGGAAAAAAGAAGGAATGAAAAATGATGGAAAATTTGGGTTCAATAGTGTGTTTTAAGAGCATCTCCAATGGGGCTCTATCTCCATCTCCATCTCCAAATATGGAGATGGTTAAAGCCCCAATGGGGTTCTATCTCCATCTCCAAATATGGAGATGGGTGAAAAACGTCTCCAAATTTGGAGACCTTTCATCCCATCTCCAAAACACTATTCATTTTTTTTATTTTCCATTTTACCCTTTTTTACCTTAATATCTTTCTAAAAATTCCTTCAATATCCTTTAATTAAAATGTGTATTGTATATTTAGTGAATGTATCTTATAAAATATTAAACAAAATTTTATTATTTTGGTACATTTGGAAATGTCTCGACGATAGCTTTAAAATGAGACCAATTTTGAATATTTTTTAATTGTTTGAAAAAAATAATTGATACAATATTTATAGATAAGATTATTTAGTTATTTTGTATTAGCTTAACATATTTTAAAAAGACTACCCACTCATACAATGTGATCATTAATTGGAAATATTAGGCTCGTTTTACAATTTCATAATTTAAAATTAGTTCCAAAAAGTACTAATATTAGGCTCGTTTTAAAGCATTCGGCGAGATATTTCCAACAGCATAATTTTTATTTTCCCAAATAGATTATTAATATAAGCAATTTAATGTAAAATTATTTATAACAAAACTAATTAAAAATTCCTAAAAATTATAGAGATGCTTGGTTGGAGTGGGTCTCTATTTCCTCATCTCTATAATGGAATATTCCCAGGAATATTCCATTATAGAGATGAGAAATAGAGACCCCCATTGGAGATGCTCTAAGTGAGAAAAATGACAATAGAAGGGCAGTTTAGGTTTCTTAAAAAAATAAAGTAACTTGATTGTTTGATGGGGATTATTTAGAATTATAAAATTTCCTAGGGGTTATATAGCAGTAGCTAAGTTTTATGGGAGTAACATCTATAATTAAAAAAAAACCCAATAAAAGTTCATTTCTGAGGCGCAAAACTATCAAGTAGGTACTTTTAGGGCTGCAATCCAGCCGAGCCGAGCCGAATATCTTCAGGCTCGAGCTCGGCTCGTTTACGAAATGAGCTCAGTTCCGAGCTTTAACCGAGCTCGAACCCGGCTCGAGCCGAGCTTTAATCGAGCTTTGACCGTATTCGAGCCGAATAGCTAGCGAGCTTAGCCAAAAAAAAAAAAAAACTCAAGCTCAAGCTCGGCTCGTTTACGAAACGAGCTCCATTTTGAGCTCGAGCTCGGTTCGAGCCGAAGTTTGACCGAGTTCGAGCCGGATAGCTCGGGAATAGCTCAATTCATTTGCAGCCCCACGTTCTCTATATATATAAAGTTCATTTCATATAAGATTAAGTTGAAGAATTTCTTTAAAATTAGATCAAATTGTACTTGTAAATAATACAATTTACGGAATTGTGTTTCAGCATGTATAGTTTTAATTTCCATGATTGGATCGTATGATTTTCCTGCACCTGACCATACAGCGAAATTTTTGGTGCACTTAGTTGGATGCTTTGAACAATTTGGTCACTTTGTTATCGGTAGAAAGATCCATTTTTGGAGATAGAATGGATGTCAACATGTTAGGATGATAATGGGCCAAATTTAACTTGTGGATCAATTGACCATTGCCAAGACTAATCCCCGATCCGAATCTTCATAAATACCTTCCAAAAAAGAGAAAATCATGATTTGATTTTTGTTGTTGCTTATTTTGGTGTGTGAGCAAATAAATCGTGAGTTTATATTTTGAAGGAAACTACTAAAGATCTGATCTTTGATCGTCGCCGTGAAAAGTAGTTGGTTAGAAAATTGACATAAATTTGTTATCTTCTGTACATTCCCCACCCTTAAGAGATAGAATAAATTACTCTCTTGTTGGGGATAAGGGATTTGACTTACAATCCTGATGGACTACATGTCTCTCCCAGTGGGCCTAATCGCTTTTGATGGGCTTAGAAGCGGCTCATATCTTGTTAGTGAGCCTGAAGAATATCTTGACCTCTTTGTGGGCCTAGCCGCTTTTGATGGGCTTTGAAGCGGAACATATCTTATTAGTGAGCCTAAAGAATATATGGACCTGTTAGGAAGGCCAATTATTGTTAATCTTCCTTTATAAACTTGTACGACCCTGATCTGCTGCAATTTTTACCATTATCATAAGCCCCCCACTCCCGAAGAAAGATTTTCTCGACTTTCGGAAAGTCATTTGCATTGTTTCGAAGTTCTGGGATACTATCTCGACTTTCAAGGACAATTAAAGATGCCTGAAACTTGTTTGTATCTTCTGGAGGCAGTGGATATTTTTCTGAACTTTTTTGAATTTTTCCGGAGTTCTCCAGAATTTTTTCAGATTTTAATGATTTTTCCTGAATTTATAATTGCTTTTTCGTATTTTCAATTAATTATTCCAACTTCTAACTAATTTTCCTAATTGAATCATTATTATTTGGAATTTTAATCAAAATTTTGAATTTTAAATATTTTTAGGGAAATTTTAACCAATTATCAAACCTGCTGCGCTTTTTAGAGTGATTAGTGTGTCGATCAAGCGTGGGCTCGCTCACTAAGTGAATTAAACGATCGCGATGGAGTGGCTGTGATGTGCTTGGCAACGTGGCTTGATCTGGGCCATTGATCGCATATGGCTCGCCTGCTGAGGAGATCGAGTGGCTGTGATGTGCTTGGCGAGCGAAAGCTGGGTGACGTGGCATGATCGCGTGCGTTGATAAAGATGGAGCTCCTCGCTGAGTGGAATGGAGGGCTACGAAGTGGAGAGGGGGAAGAGTGGCGACATGGCAAAATCTCATTCGCCGATCATGAGCACGCTCACAATTTGGGCCCTCGGGCAGTCGAAACTCACGCAGAGGCGACACTTTGTCGCCCGACGGATTTGGGCAACCAATGAAGTAGATTCGGGTTTTCATTGCGGGTTTCAGGTTTGCATACTCCACTCAAACCCTCTTGCTTGCATCTTGGCATGATCAAGTGGTGGAGGAAGCGTCGTAAACCCCCTAGGTCGGATAACAGCTTCGTCGACCTAGGATTTGAGCTCCACTTTGCTAACCATCTCAGAACTTTGTCCACTTTCACTCCCATCTTCGGTGAGCAGCTACCTCGTCAAACAACACCCCGTCAAGCTACTACTTCGTCGACCTAGGGTTTCAGCGGCCAACTTCTTCATCAAGCTTGGGTTTTGGCAACCACCGAGCTCCGTCGACCAATCCCTTCATCGAGCTAGGGTTTTCTGCGATCAAAGTGATTCGACAACTACTCCTTCATCGAGCAAGCCCTCTATCTCCTGTTAACCAACATCCTCTCGAGCAAGTGTTCCTTCATCGAGTTGGGGTTTAGCCAGGTTCGGGTTTTGCCAACTTTGAGCATTTGTCGAGTTCGGGTCTTGCCAACTTCGAAGCTTTTGTTGAGTACGGATCTTACCAACTTCGTGCTTTTTTTTAGTTCGGGTTTGGGTCAAAAACCACCTTGGTTGTAGCCAACCTAGGGATTTGGTCGAGTTCAATAAGTTGGTGATCATCTTGGGTAACATCGGATTAGGTTTGGAGATTCTTGAGTTTTTTTGTACCAACTGTTTGTTTCGCTGTCTATCTCGTCGAATCGCTCTTTCATTGACCAAGCATTGTTCACTTGCTTCGTCGATCAAGCATCACATCATTTGTTTCGTTGAACTGCTCTTTAGCGGACCAAGCATTGTGTTGTTAACTTGTTTTGTCGATTGAGTGTTTCGTTGTTGGACGAGTGTTCCGTTGATTTGGGTGTTAAGTGCTTTGACCATTGGATCTTGTGGATGGCTCAGATGTTGCCATGTGGCAAATTGGTTTTGGTGGCCCTATAAATAAGACCCAACCCCACCCTTCTTTCTCACATTTGCTTAATTGCTTCTTCCACTTTCTTTCACTACAAATTTTTTTAGAGCTTTTCCCTCTGGCTCTTGTGGTGGTTCGCTAGGCGGTGCTGGCAGTTAGCCTGGTGGTTTGACGATGGTGCTAGTGGCCATTTCATCTTTGGAGTTCTTAAGAACTTGGTCATGTAACTCATTTGAAATAGTTATTAGTTATGTCTAGCATTTCGTCGAGCGACTCCTCTTCTGTTCTGGTTTGTTTAGAGGTAAATGGTGATGTAGAGTCTAACCATTTTACTAAAGAGGAGAAAGGGAAGGGTGAGACTAGTCATTCCACTATAATGGAGACGGTTATTGAGCCGGTGAGAGATTTGGGAAGTGCACTTAAGACACCATTCTTTTTAGTTCCTGAGTTGATTAATGAGTATCTCGAAGTAGATCAGGATTTTCTTTGGAACGGTATAGAGTATCCTGGGCCATACCTAGTTCACACTACTAAGATTGACTTGTCCAGCATGACCCCCATTAGGGAGGAGCTTGCCATGATTAGGGTGGCTTTCAGGATTCCTTCCGAGTATGGGTTACGCTTGCCGGGTCCCAAAGTTAGGTCGTGCTACAGGATGGCCAACTAGTATTGTTTTTTCCCGTGTGATGCCTTCTATACAAGGCTTCGTCTGCCTCTTCATTCCCTTGTCAGAGAAGTCCTGAACTGGTATAGGCTAAGTCTGATGTAGCTTCTGCCAAACACATGGAGGCATGTGGTGGGATTCATCCTACAGTGTTGTAGGCTTGGAGCCGAACAGTGTCTATAATTTTTTTAGACGACACTTTAAACTCGCCAAGTTAAACAAAATGGAGGAACAGTGATATCTTTTTCCTTGTAGTAACTGGGGGGTGATCGATATTCCTAACTCGATCAAGTCCTGAACCGTAGGAAATTCCCACAACATGGAGAAGAACGGTTCCAGTGACACTGAAGGTGAAAACGGTGGTGAATGCGGCAGAGAAGAGTTTTAGTAAGGTTCTTCTCGTGCAGAAGATGTTTGCATGGCTAGATATCACCGAGGAAGTTCACTTTGAGGGTGGTCTTAGTTAGGTGGACCCTAGTATGATTTACCTCTTTCGTTTTCTTTCGTACTTGTAGTACTCAGTTGATGTTTCTCTTATTTATGTTGCTTTGCATTGTGAGTTCTCATCCCTTTGTTCTCATTTTACAGGGAAAGCATATATGGATTTTGATAACTTGATTGTCGATCGGGGGTCTCCGCAACAAAAGGGCTGACGAGCCTAAGAAGCATAAAATGGCGACATGCCATACTCCTACTTCGATGAGGTCAAAGGATCCCATGGCTCCAGCCCCCACCGTTTCGATGGAGATGCCTTTGGGGGTGTCTTCTGACGTTGCGATGATTCTTAGCGACGAATGGGTGATGATTCATGTACCCAACTAAAGCGTAAAGCTGTAGGAGAGCTTCCTTGGTAACTCAGCGTCTTGATTGGACGGGATCCATGTAGTACCCCATATTTTTAAATATTGTTTTTGAGATTTATAAATGAATTAAAATGATTTTTAGTGATTTAATAAATATTTTTCTGAAAACCTATCTTTTTACACGTGCAAAACACATAAAAATGTTGTCTTGGAAAATTCAAAGCCCAAAATTATTTTGGGGAAACTCATTATTTATTATTAGAGATTATTTGTAATTTTTCTGGATTTTCTAATCATTATTGGACCTATATGCAAATTTTACAAAAAGAAGGACTTTTGTGCAAATTTACCATTTGGAGTGAAAACTCCAAATTTTCGGATTTTCCGATTTTTGGGCTGGGTATGATGCCTAGTCAACTCAGAGGTAAAGAGTTTACTTTTTGTTTTAATAAATTTGGTTTATTTTACAAGTTTTGATAAAAGATGATCTTTTTGCAAAATTGGCATTTAGAGGGACAAAAAATGCAAATTTACTTTTCTGGGTTTTTCAAACAGTGTCAGATGATGCTAGTAGAGGCCATTTTTATTTTTAGTCTCAATTAAATTGGTATTATCTATATTCCTAGTATAGAGATCTATATATGTAAAGATATATTTAATAGAGGTATTTTTGCAAATGTATTCAAAATCCTAGATACACTTGATTTCGGCCTATATAGGGTGAAGTGCAGCCATCTCTTTTCTACATAACACAAAGGGATTTCTTACTACTATTTTCTTGGAGTTCTAAAGCGATGATCTTGGATTTCTTGCGAATGAGGGATTTTTCTTATTTACTTAGTGTCTTCGTTCGATTTCTTCAACAAAGTGAGTGGTATATTTTGTGTTGTATTGTTCCTTGAATGTTGTATGTGGTGTTTCATCTATTAGAAAGCATGTTAGGAATTGGTATGAATACATATAATGGATTCGATGAATAGATGAGTTAAAAAATTGATCTTTCATAGAAACCTAGTTATTTATGATTGAAATTACATGTGGATAATTTTAGATTGTTAAAAAACATAATAGAAATCATGAGTAGGCTATTTCTTTAGATTATTGCTGATTTGTTTGAGTATGGTGAATGTTATGGTTAAAGATGAGATCTTGACTGTTGATGAGTTTGAATGAATGCAACTTGACTATGGCAATGTCATATTTACCTATATTCATGGGTTAACTATTGTGAATAATTGTGAATGAGTTTGAGAAATTATGAGAAGGACTAATGAATTAAAAGATCAAGTTTTGAGGATTGAATTTGTGATAACTAGATTTGGATTTAATACATTATGACCAAATTGGGGATTTCATTATTTTGTAAAGCTTTTACATGAATTTGAATTGCTCAAATGCTGAGATTAAATCTAGATATTTCGTGATTTCTAATTGATGAATTTTTGAAGTTTTCTTGGTGCACAAGCATGCACAAACATTTATACATGAATAACTTATTTCGTTGTTTTTGAAGAAATTGAATCTTCGGGTGTTTTGTAGATTTTGATTGAATCTTAATTATCTTAGCATTGAGATGGTTTTGAATATAATACGACGTTATTTTGATGTATAATTGATTCTCAAATACCTTATTTTTGTATATGCATATGTTCGTGTCAGTATTTTGAGGAAATTCATCAAAATGCTATTTTATTAATTCGAAGTGGTTTTGATTTGTTTTTATGGGCTCCTATATACTCTACAAGTCATATTTGATTGTCTCAGGATTGTACTTTTTACAGATTTCATTTTTGTAAAGTAGAACACCGTATCGGTTAAAAACATGTGCCACTCAAACTGCAATCTGCAGGTCGATAGTCGACTGGTAATTTTGGACAGTCGACTGTCGCTACCCTGGCTGCTGTGTTTTCTTGAAGTTTTGGATTTTCATGCGGGACAGTCGACCGATGATTTTATGCAGCCGACTGCCACTGCTTCAAATTGTATTTTCTTGAAGATTTGAAATTTTATGTAGGACAGTCGACTGAACACTTTATACAGTCGACTGCTACTGCTCTGATTTGTGTTTTCTCGAAGTGTTGGATTTTCATGGGGGACAGTCGACCGACTACTGTATACAGTCGACTACCACTGCTATGACTGGTGTTTCCTCGAGTTTTTCTGATGTTCTTTTAAACGATTGGTCCTTCAATATTTTTGGGCTAATGACCTACTGTTACAAATATCATTTTACTATAGATTAGATGTTTTCAAGATGTTTTATAAAAGTATTGTTAATGAAAGTTTTGGCATTGATGGTTGAGTGTGAGTCTCTAGAGGGTGTGTGGAACCCTAGTATACCGGTAGTTGAGAGTTTGTGGTTTGGCTTGTTAAGGTTTGTTGTTGATCTGTTGAGTAAAGTCCGGTAGGGTACACCAACTCTAGGAGATTCTTAAATTATTAATGAACTTAACGAAGATAAGGACGGACACTAGATGGTGATATGATGAATGAGAACATGGGTTATGGATCTCAGTATGACTTGCGGTATGAGATAATCCCCAAAATTATTGAGGTGTGGGTGAAATAGTCTCCGGAATTACCTGCGGTGTGGGATTGATCTCCGGAATTATCGGGGTCGAAGCGACACTCATGTGGTATTGATATGATGAGGCGCCATAGCTTGCGGTATAGGGTATTCTCGAAGATTTCCAGGTGTGAGTGAAATAGTCTCCAGAATTATCTGTGGATAGAGTTTGACATCCGAAATTATCGGGGCATGGACTAATACTCACAGTTTATCTATATCTCGTAGTAGTCATCGTAGTAGGATTAGTTGCATAACGAGGGATTAAACCCTATAAAGTGGAGAACGATAAGGGCTTGCACCGGACCTATGTAGTGTGTGATGCATAGAATCCGACAAGTACGCATTAGAGAGTCAGCATATAGCATTGATGTTTTCTTGACTTGGTTTTATGCATGTTGTTTTCCTTGTTTTCTACACTTAACACTTAGTCTAGTTTCACTTGATGTAATCATGTCTCTTTGTTATTCTTTAACTTATTTATTCTTGTCTTTAATACATGTTGTTTATGATTCCATGGTTATGTTCTATTTATGTTGCTTTTTTTTATGTCACTCACACCGTTATGGCTGACCCTCGTAGTTTTAGGAGTTAGGGTTATCTCTAGCCTCATGTTTTACAGGTGAGTACTTATAGCTTGGGATTTGGATGCTTGAGATGAAGTGATGTTATGGCTTATGTAAATTATAAAGAAAGTGTTATAAAGAAAAGAAATTTGTAATTCAAGGTGTTTTGCATTCTGCTGTGATTTGTAAAAGATTAATGTAATGAAAGTTGAAACTTTTTATCTGTATTTTGGTTGTGTTTACTATTGCAATTGAAGTTGATGCTGGAAAATGTGTCATGTATTTCTGAGATATCATATTATAAATTCGAGGCGCTACAATCCACCACCTCCCGACTCCAACTGATCAGGAGAGGCTGAAGATGGAGCCACTGAGAGGTCCGTCCTGGAGACCACTCGGGCACAAATGACAGTACGTCTAGTATTTTTGAAGTGTGACTTTCATATTTCTCTTCATAGTTCAATCTTTTTAAAGTTTTTCTTCTTTTTTCACTTCAGACACTTGGTCATTTTCAGTCGAAGCGAAGGAGCTCAGGGCGCAGGTCTCCCATGTTGAGAGGGAGAGAAAACGGGCCATCAAGGGGCTTAAGGTAGAGTTGGAGGCATTGAAGAAGAAGGGATTGGAGTTATGCCTAAAGCTGGAGGCGTCAGATAAGAGAGAAGAAAAGTCACGTCAGAAGCTTAAGTCGTCAGAGAAGTGGGTTGTCGGTCTTTTTCCAGAGTTAGAGAAGGCAAGGGCTGAAATGGACTTGGAGTTGAAAGCTGCAAAGGCCAAGGTGGAGGCTGAAGCTAAGGCTAAGCTGCAGAATGTGATCGACATGTCCTATGCCCGGGCAAGTAATCACGTGGCCGAGCGTGTTCCCAGCTTCACTCGAAAAGGGTACCACGTGATGTTCCCACCTAGAGAGGCTCGCGGGGAGGACAGAGATAGGCGACACTCCTATGGTGGGCGAGAAGAGTGTCTTGAGTAAGAAAGGTAAGGGGAAGGAGGTGGCTGGGGGGCCTCCTTGCCCGTAATCTTGCCAAGGCAAGTGGATACTTGATTCTTCCTTCACGCTTTAGTTGCTTTTGTTTTTTATTTTTGTATGATGTCATATAGTGGAATGGCCACTGCATCCTTGTATCTTACCTTTTAGTTGACGAAAAATGATTTCTTGCTTATCAATACTTGTGTATCATGTTGGCATACTTGGAATTACTCTTGGTTGA
This sequence comes from Hemerocallis citrina, assembly GCA_017893485.1. Taxonomy (NCBI): domain Eukaryota; kingdom Viridiplantae; phylum Streptophyta; class Magnoliopsida; order Asparagales; family Asphodelaceae; genus Hemerocallis; species Hemerocallis citrina. The sequence goes on from CM030367.1 coordinate 15,679,316, forward strand.
GATATTTTGATGTTTATCTCTTTTATGATTGTGTCCTTAGCCTTGTCGATGTTGAGATAACTCTTTGGTCCTGCTTGTTGAGAGACGGTTGTGAGTGCTGGGGGGAATCCCCGAGGCGGTGAGGTTGAGCAACTTCACAGCAGGTTATGCATAACGGAATTAGCGTTCGGGGCTTGCGCGACCAGTTAAAGGACAAATGGTTGGAGACACTTCATCTTAAGGCAGTGTTGGCTCAGAGGGACTATGAACTAACCCTTCTCTATGTCGATCACCTTGTCAACATGATCTTGCTCTCCGAAGCGATGAAGGACAGTGTTGGGGAGTGTGCTCTTCTTAGGGAGGTGCTTATTGAGAAGGATCTGGAGATATACCATCTCCAAACGAAGCTTAGGGGTTGCACATGACACCTCACGTACTATTGGAGTTAGAGCGGGAGCGACGGTTGGTGGAGCGGGCTTGATTGCATGGGTGGCCCGTCATTACCCTGGTGATGCTCAGAGCGGGGTAACCACGTTGTTAAGTTTAGTTTCTACTCGTGGAGGATCGCGTGTGTCAGATTACTATCCCCATACTCAGTCTGTGGGATTAGTTCTTCCTACCAAGAGTTCAAGTGCCCCGGGAGAGGTGGTGTCTGGCAGAAGGCCTGCGAGGAGGATCATGTCCCTGAGGACGAACATCCCTCGTCCACACGGTCGGAAGGACGTTCTGTAGATCACTATTATATTGCTTTAGAGTTTTACCAAACCTCTGTAGTGATCTTTTTACCTGAAGTTGCAAACTCATTGTAATTCGGCTGTTGTAACAAGGCTAACAGTTTTGTGCTTGTAAACTTTGGTAGTGATATTGGATCCAAGACATAGATTTGTTATAATTTAACAATTGTAAAGAAACTTGTTATTTGTGCGATAAAAGTTTTTTCATATGCTTGATCCTTGTTGTGTAATTCGTCATCTTGAAGGTTAGCTAGTTGTAAGAGCTACTCTAAGAAAGAGTTGGACTCTAGACTTACCGTTTTGTACTTAGCTAGTTATAAGAGCAACTCTGGGAGGGAGTTGGACTCCGAACTTGTTGTTGTGTTTAGCTAGTTGTAGGAGCAACTCTAAGGAAGAGTCGGACTACAAACTTGCTGTATGGGTCCTCCCACGAATTTTGAGAGTCGCCTCGAGTGGCGAGTTGAGCTCCAAACTTGCTTATTTGTAGGTTTGATGGACCAACTGCAGTCCACGATCATAGACCTCTAATCTATCTGGAAGGGTTTTAACAAGTTTCAGGATCATATCGAATGGGGATTTGAGCTCTGAACTTGCTTGTTTGCAGGTTATTAAAGTAACTTCGAACCATGGGTATGGATTCCGAACTTTCTGTTTAGGGGTTTAACAAGTTGCGGGAGCAGATCGAATGGCAATTTAAGTTTTGAACGTGCTTGGTCACAAGTTGATTAGAGCAACTCTGAGCCGTGGGTATGGACTCCGAACTTGTTGTTGAAGGTTTTGAAAGTTTGCAGAAGCAAGTTGAATGACGATTTGAACTTTGAACTTGCTTCGTTGCAAATTGCTAAAGCAACTTTGAGCCATAGGTATGGACTCCAAACTCATCATATAAGCTTCTAATCAGTTCTTGGCACCGTTTTTAGGAGTAATTTTGGCATTTAACTCACTGTTTGCATCCAGAGAATTGTACAAGATCTTTGAAAAGATAAATAACGAATTTTTATTGAAAAAATAAACTAAGTGACTACTCTAGTGGCAGGCCTTTATTACATGAGGTGTTCGGTATTGAAAAATAAACAGTTGCTTAAGTGGTTGGCCTTTATTACAAAATATTGAAAATATATAGAAGAAGGGTGCATTAAGCGCCCTTGTTAAAGTTAATGAGGTGTTCCACATTCCAAATCCCTGCTGATATTTCCTTGCTCCCTGGGTTTTCAAGTTGATGATCTGCTAGGCGAACAACTTGGTAGACATTGCCTGAACTTGCCTGTTTTGGAGCGAGCCTCCCTTTATTTTGCTGAGAGAATGTGAGAACTTCAAGTTTGCATATGTGTTTATGTAGGACTATTTCTTTTTGTTGAATGAGCGGTGTGGCTTCGGGCGAGGAATCCAAGTCTATTACTAACAAGTGCGAATTGGACCTGGCTAGAGAGAGCTTGGCAAGTTTGGAAGCTCTTGGTTGGATTGTCTAAGGCGGTATATTCAAGCTCGTTTACGGGCTTGGAGTTACTGTGACTTCTTTCTGGAGGGAGTTATATGGCGTCAAGGGGGAGAACCAAAATCCCCATTGTGGCGGTGTAGCATGCTCTTGTTGCCTGTTGGATCCATACAACTTGGCTTACACTAGTTATTGTGGGGAACTTCATTTTCTTGTGATAGTCAGAAGTAACTACATGAAAGGCTGTCAGGCCCGGACAGCCAAATATTGCGTTGTATGCCGCTCTAACGTCAACTAACATAAAGTCCACTGCCTTTGTTCGAGCTGCGGGGGCTTTTCCTACTACCACATCGAGTGTGATGATTGGTTCAACTTGAATAGGGGCACTGGAGAATCCATGGAGTATGTACTTGATAGACTTTAGTCAGTCTCGGGAGAGCTTGAGACCATTGAATGCATTCAAGAAGAGAATGTTCACAGAGCTGTCATTGTCTACAAGGATGCGTCGTACCTCATGATGTGCCATGCAATGTCTTATAACCAATGCGTCACAATGAGGCATCCGATGCCCTCTAGATCTTTATCGGAAAAATACACAGAGGCTATTGGCATGCGGGATGTTACGTATTGAGTTTACCTCCCTAACAAAAGTTTTGCAGGAGGAGTTCGAATCTCTCCCATCCGACCTCCGTGGATGGATTGGAATACCTCCGGAGGGCTATCTTGATGCTTAATAGCCCCCCATGTCGAAGGAGTTTTGGTGTTTTTTTTGCTGGACGAATTGGGAGAGAGAGCCCCGACGAATCAGTTCTTCAAGTTCTTATTTGAGGGCGGCAGTTTTGGTGGTGTGTCTATGGTCTCTATAAAATATGTACCACTTGTTCATGTTTCTTCTCTTGTTGGCTGTGGTCATCTTCAAGGGGGGGGGGGGGGGAGGGGGGAGGGGGCAGATTTGTAACACCCCGAATTCCAAATACAACTGAATTCGAGATTCCACAGGATCTTTACACTTCTTTCGTACAATTTTACAAGGAATTTAAAAGTTTTCACTTTACATCAGAGTTACAAGAAATCTTTACACTTTACAGCGGAAGCAAAATTATAACATTTACATAAATGAAAGTACAACAACATTTGAATAATTTCTAAGCATCAGTTCTTCTTTAATCTTTATCATGCCATTTATCCTGCATACAAAACTGTGGGTACGCTAGTTTATTCAACCGACGAATATTATACACGGCCATTCTCTCTATGCCGGGAACAGTATAATTGATTTTCCATATTTAACAAACACAAACTTGTTCACATATCAGACTAAGGGGAATATCCTATTGATATCGTGTTGTGATTGTGTACTTAGTCCTTAATATAGTTATTTATATTATATGACACTAATGCGTACTTGTTCGGATTCTATGCATCCCATACTATATAGGTCCGAGGGCAAGCCTCTTAATCGTTCTTCATCTTGTAGGGTTCAATTCCTCGTCATGACTTAATCTATTACTGTAATTACGGTAAGTATCCTAGATGATCTATGAGTACGAGCTCATGTACAGAAAAACTGGAGGGGAATCCCACATCATGTCACGACACATCGTGAAGACAACCTATGGACAATTCAGCCTCCTTCATGGCACACGATCCTCTCGCAGTCACCAAACACCCCCACAAGCGTCGCCAAGATCCCGATAATTTCGGAGTAGTGCCCACGTCATGTCACGATGCATCGTGAAGACAAACTGTGAATCACACCCACATCGTAGACTCGAGGCCCTCATACTTGTATTTTTCTCTCACTTTCATTACCTCTTCATTATGTACTAATTCTTAATTTAATGAAATCATGAACAAAATCAATCTCTTAGAGTCAGCCCTCTCACTAATACCGGTCTTATTTCTTTCACTTCACAATGACCCAAACTTGGTCTTTTCAATTTCAATAATCATATCTCATCACTTTCACATGCCGGTGTGAGTTTTGGCTACACCCTAATTTTCAATTTCAATTCACAAATTCACATATCTGGGTTGTCATACTCAAGAACATTTCTCTTTTTCAATTACATGATTTCCACCCTTTTCATGAATCAATTATCATACATGGAGTTCAATTATACATCATGCATTCCATAACCAACATTTATTTCCACATTAAAAACATATCACGAAAGCATCTAGTCAAATGAATATTCATAATATCACCATTGTCATGCTACTCTTTTAACAAAATAATCCATACAAGAATTCACAGTTATGTTCTCTTTCCAATCATTTTCCCTTTTCAATACTTATCTTAATCACCCCGTGAACTCACGCATTTTTATGAAATTATACAAGTAAGAAACCATAGTTTCAAATATAATTTTACTTCCAAAATACACTTTATTTCATTCCAATAACTCCCAATTAATTTTCATAAGTTGTATTTGATTTTAGAATAATAACCGTATTTTTTTCGAAATTTTTATACATCAAGAAAACTCCCAAAATCAATTTAAAAAATATAAAAATTCTGGCTAACACCAGAATCGAACCCGCAACCTCAGAGAAGACAGCTGCGCTAGCCACTAGGCCAAAGGCGCTCAGCGATGTGAAAGGGAGACAGAGCGTTTTATACACTCTGTTCGATATTGGGTATTTTTAAAATGCACACAAAAAGAAGGGTGGACACAGGTATCGAACCAGCGATCACAGAGCCACATGTCCGCACTACAGTAGCGCCAGAGAGGCCTACCGACTACATGAGCTATGTGTTCAAGTTGTCATAACTACAGATCGAATTCTATATAACTCTGTTCTCTGTTCCATTAATTAATTTCGATGTTCAAAAGCTCTTATCTTTGTTTTGCTTACACCAAAAACCATGTAAATTTCCAGAACGTATATTTTAACTTAAATTAACACCCCAGTATTTTTAAAATAATTTTTTCAGTAATTTAATACACATTTCTCATACAATAATTTAAATTCCATACTACTCTTTCCATAATTCAGTTTGACATTTCTCAACACAACTTGGTATTAAAAATTCACATTATAAATACAATTCCCCGGTTTTCCCTCTTTCATATACCCAAATGCATAGGATAATTTTATTCATTTGAAACAATATCACGATAGTCCATTTAGCACATAAAACAATAATTTCATCTACTAGCATTTTGTGTTCAATTTTGACATTATCAACAATCCCAATTCATTGTTTCCATAACTACAAGCAATTTGCACACAAAATTAAGATTCAGGACCAGTTATCATACAATCTATCAAGCATTAATCTAATCAACTAGCAAGTCTTTTTTCCAATTAAGTGTACTCTTATTAGTTTCATTCATGCATCATTACTTCAATCACTCCTAGCATGGCATCCAAATTAGAAATATAGATGTAACACCCCGTTTTTGTACGATACCTAAATATATACATAGGTATGTATATTGACTGTATGCGTGCACACGATTGCAGTGTTTTGTTTGATTTGGAGATCGTGGTATATGGTTAGGGTTATAGGACGGTTTTTGGGAGAGTTGCATTCCAAAGATGCATGAGAACGAGACGGACCGATACTAGTATAACCGCTAGTTTTTGGCACGACGCACATACAAATATAACACAGTATGGTACTACAGTGAATATAGGTTGCGTGCGTTCGTTAAAACACGCGTCTCATACTTGTTGGAGCTCGTTAAGAGTTATGTTTGGCAGCCAACACACCTAACACAAAACCAATGGGCTAGCCATAGTTTTGGGGCCTACAAAACCACCTATAGTCTAACCTCCCCCACCCCCTCCCCCCCCCCTGTCTAATCCGGCCCACACCCTCCATCACCCTCATTTTCCACTTCATTTCTCCCATTTGCTCTGGAATTTTCAGAAGAGAACACCCCAAGAGAAGGAGGAGAGAAAAGAAGAAGGAAGTAAAGGAGAAGGACCAAGAAGGAGATTTCCAAGAGGAGCTTGAAGAGAGTCCTTCTACTACTACAACCTAAGGTGGGAAGTTTCTCTAAACATGAAATTCTTGTCTTTTAATTAAATTTGGTTGTATGCATGTGTGCTAGAATGCATAGGATTGCTCTTCTAAAGGTTAGAAGTAGAAGTCAGAATGGAACTAGAGAAAGCTGGTTCGGAGTACCATTTTGTGGAATTTTCCGAGAGCACAATATGTTGAATTAGACCACAAGATTAAAATGTTTTGTTCATTTAGGTGTTAGGATCATCTATGATTTATTTCAGATTTTTCTATGATCATTTGATATGCTAATAAAATTGAGAAATGGATATGTGTTGCATGGCAGACTCAGGAAAAGAAAAACAGGATGGCTGATATTGTAGGCATTTTCGTGATTTATTGAAACATGATTTTGATCTGAAATTTTTACTCAATATTCATGAATGCATTTTGATTATCTACAAAAATCATTTAATTATTTAGATGATTTTAGAGGCATGAGAAAAATCTATCTATGACCAGTATCTGATTGTTGAATTAGAAAGCTTGATGGTTTCTGTGCTAACTTGCAATAGCTATTACTCACTATATAATTGAAATTTTGACATGAGATCTTTTGCATGATGTTTGGTATGTTGTCTAGTATCACCATCATAAATATTGTGTCAATTGGACAAGTGTGAAATTTACTTTGATTTTGTGATTGAGCATTGTGCTGTTTTCAGCCAGTTTTGACACTCTGTAAAGATTGGAAAATTGAGACCTGTTAGAGGCATATTTTGAGGATTATGATCCAGTAGAGAGTTTTAGGGGACACCTAGACCTTTCCAACAAAACTAATTTGAGGTAATTCCAGTGAACGGTTGAATTATTATGATATTTGTAAGACTGGACAGGGGACTAGAGTAGAGCTGTGTGCTCTGAATTGGATAGACCAATTGTGTGAATTGGTGTATTGATGATAGATGAGTCTGTTAGGGTGACTTAATGGTATAATTTGGACTTATGACCAACTAGAGAGTTGTTGAGGACACCCACATCCTTCTACAGAATTTGAGTTTGTGTCGTTCTGATGAACAAGTAGGATTGTGTGTTAATGGTAAGGTGCAGCCCGTGCACAGGAAGCACGCGAGCTGGAGCTTGAGAAGCTATTTCGAGGACTTAGATGGTTGAATCTAAGCTCGTGATCAACTAGGTAGTTGTAGCCTAGGATCGTACCTTTCCAGGTTGGGGTCATACACTCCAATCGGAGTTGTATCGAGAGAGGGATGACCATTTTGAGATTCGGGCAGAAACCCGTAAGTTGCTTAGTCTGGGTTAGGACTAAGGATTGTGAAAAAAAATTTCCCTTGTGTGTGAGCCGAGTAGGTGACTCGTGTCTAGGGATGGTTGATCTCTGTTATTGAGGTTGTTGATTCCCCGAGTGGGATGTGTGAATCGAGTTAGTCACTAGGGTAAAGGATACCCTGCACCTATCAAGCCTATATTATTAGACTTCTGCCGAGCGTAGGACGTCCGAGCATGCCAGTGAGTGGAGCTCACGGGAAAATTTTATATTTATAGCCGGGGTAGCGGCAGGCGTAGGCCATTTTGCTGGACGAGTCCAAGTCGGGGAAGTGGCGAACCGGACCGGTGTCGCCAGGGGCCAGAGGTTGATAGGCAAGTGTGGAAGCAGTTAATTCTTACCCGAAATAATTAGAGTAAGGTAGGGGTTAGAATGGTTTATTAAGGGCTTGGGAAATTGCATTAGTCCTAGGAAACCATAGTCGATGTTGTATCTTCCAGTCGTAGGGATACGTTCCCGGCCGCTAAAGGATTGCGTCCCTGGCTCGTATATCGATCTGTTGATTCCCAAAGCTTTGCCGAAGTAAGGTATGGGAGGCCTGGAGGAATTGACCTCCCGTGGTGCTCACGTCAATAAAGCGCAGGTTTGTGTTTGTGTTTTTGGTATATATATATGTTCATAACCCGAGCCAGGGCTGAACACCCATGCGAGAGTCCATGAATGGACATGTGGAACCAAGGGTCGTAAGGACCAGGTTCAACGCGATTTCTAAGGAGGTCCGTGCACGGGTACCAACTGGCGGTGACCACTTGGGCACTACAGGGCGGAATTAGGCCGACCGCTGCAATCTCCTTGGGCGACAGACAGTCTATTGGGAACTGGATGGATACAAGGGTAGGGTGCATGGCGAGGGATTGAACCCTACAATCAGAAGATGCGAACTCCTTGGAAAGTATGTAGTATGGGATGCATACATTTCCATCGAAGTTGATTTGGGGAAGTATGTAGTATGGGATGCATACGTTCCCAACTGAATTGCATTAGAGTAGGTGCATCGTGTGCATTCTCGTTCGTGCGTTAGATTAGGCTATACTTGGGTCTTAGGCGCATGTAGTATGGGATGCATACGGATCTAGATTTCCAAGTCTTGCTTGCTTTAGGATAGGCTTGTGATTGGTGCATTTAGTGGTTAGATCATGGCATACACGAGCACCACATAAATTAGGATGCACGTTTCCTTTTTCCATTCAAGATGGGTTGTGATTGAATTTTAGAGGATCACTATTATCACCAGCTTTGCGTCAGTCGAAGTACTGACGTTCCCCACCATTTTAGGTATCGACTTCTACCTTTCGAACAGGTGCAGAGATATCAGATTCGCGTAGCAGAAGACTCAAGCCGAGGAGCAAGTCCCAGGGAAGCAAATTGACTATTCAGCGGAGCTTCGGCAGTGAGCCGTCGACTGCCATTCAGAGAGAGAGAAGTTGTTAACTTTACAGAAAGGAGTGATGTATGTTGTAATAAGATGTACTGAGTTTATGTAATTTGTATTCTTGTCTAGAACTAGACATTGGTTGTAATCAATGATGTAATGACTCATTTGGCAATAAAAAGTTTTTAATTTTCCATGTTATTACTGTGTTAAGATGCATTTGAAGGCAAAGATTCTGGGGAGTGTCATGGATATCCGGTAATGGGGATCCGGGGCGTTACAGAAGTGGTATCAGAGCTGACTTCAATTTGTAATCTAACACAGTAGGAAATTTGACTAAAGTGCCAAATGGCTGGGTTTAGTTTGGATTGCAGGAAGGTCAAAACCATGATTGTTTCATTTTACCGTATGTTTGTGATCTTCCCTACGTCCAAAACTAGCCCTGTGTGTTTTATTTCCTTGAAGGGTGTCTAGAAGAATCAGAAACAGTCAACTTAGAATGGCTGAGGGCGAAGGCAGTTGGACCAACGGCACAAACTTCAATGTTGAAGCAGAGTTTACCCGTGTATACCAAATGATGGGAGCATTGGTGGAAGCTAGTAGAAACCAAGCACCGCCACAGGGAACACTAGGAGTCGCTACCCCAGCAGACCCGATAAGGATGGTGGAATCGTTCAAGAAGATTAAACCGCCAGTTTTCGAAGGACAGATCGACCCCATGGCTGCTGACGACTGGATACGTCAGGTAGAGACAGTGTTTGAAGTACTAGTGACTCCGAAGATAGCAAGGTTTGTCTAGCCACAATTCTGCTGGAGAAGGATGCCGGAGTTTGGTGGTAGTCCGTGAAGCGTGGTCTCGGAGAGGGACAGATCACTAGGGAAGATTTCCTTGAGGAATTCCGACAGCACTATTTTCCTTTGGATGTGCAAGAAGAGAAAGCAATGGAGTTCCATAGCTTGAAGCAAGGAAATATGACCGTCAGGGAATATGAGACAAGGTTTTCTCAGCTGTCGCGATATGCACTAGAGATGGTCCAGGAGGAAGCAAAGAAAGCTCAGAGGTTTGAGCAAGGGCTTAGGCCTGGGCTGAGGTCAAGGATGGCTCCGTTAGGCATTCGCCGATTTGACCATCTAGTAAAGCGGGCAGCGGTAACAGAAATGGACATGAGGCGAAGTCAAGGCGAGGCTGATACGAAGGAGAGGAGGAAGAAACATATTCTCACCAATGACCAAGACAAGCGGGACTCAACTCACAAGTCCAGAAAGCTTAACACCAGCAAGGGGACCAACCAGACGGTGGTGTGTTACTTTTGTAAAGAACCAGGTCATTTCAAAAGTCAATGCCCGAAAAGAGCCCAGACAAGCACTTGCTACAATTGTGGAGAAGCCGGGCACAAGAAATCAGATTGTCCACGACTGCAAGGAAAACCCAATGACCAGTTACTGAAGGTGACCGATAAAGGGAAGAAGCCTGTTTGTCAGGGACGAACCTCAGTTTAACTGGGAAGAAGTATGTAATAGTAAGGGCTATCATAGTCGATAAATAGTAAAATGTTTTGTTGGTTGCATTTTTGCAAGATATGGATGATGAACTTGTACTATGTTTTGTAGCATGATATTATGACTATTATAAAGCATGAAAGTTTGGGTAGTTGGTCGTCTCGTCTTATACTCATTTTATTAAGTGTTTGGGATAAGGCATAAGGCTGAAATATTTGCCTTCTCCTTAGTAAGCCTCGTTTTCTTCTAAGGAGGGAGTGGTCACCGACCCTCTAGAAGTGCAAACCGAGAGCTGGAAGATGTGCTGAGAACTTGACTCGGGCACTAGAAGGAGATATGAGGAACCGAGAATGATCGTGAGTATGGAGGTTCCAGAATGATCCGCGGAGGGAGATATTTCCCAGCATTCTAGACAAGGGATGAGATAGGCCCCAGAGTGTTCTATAGAGAGGGATTGATCTCCAACATTTCGGGACGAGAGCGATACTCATGGGGAGTTCATGTGGTGAGGTTGGCTCCATAATGATCCATGGAGTGAGACATTCCTCAGTGTTCCAGATGAGGGATGAAATAGGCCCCAGAATGATCTGTGGAGTAGGATTGGTCTCCAGTATTCCAGGGACGAGAGCGCCGCTCATGAGAAAGATTGTGTGATGTTGGTTCCAGAATGATCCAGGGAGTGAGATATTTCCCAGTATTCCAGACGAGGGATGAAATAGGCCCCAGAATGATCTATGAAGAGGGATTGATCTCCAGTATTCCAGGACGAGAGCAACGTTCACGGGCAAGCTAGTGGGACATTGGCTCCAGAGTGATCTAAGGAGTGAGATATTCCCCAGTATTCCAGACGAGGGATGAAATAGGCCCCAGAATGATCTGTGGAGAGCGATTGATCTCCAGTATTCCGAGGACGAGAGTAATACCCACAAGGGAAATTCAAGGATGAGTAAGGGCTCCAGAATGATCCAAGGAGTGAGATGTTCCCCAGCATTCCTGACGAGGGATGAAATAGGTCCCAGAGTGTTCTGTGGAGTGGGAATGATCTCCAGTATTTCGAGGACGAGAGCGATACTCATGGGAAAGTCATGCATGATGTTGGCTCCAGAATGATCCTCGGAGTGAGAAGTTCCCCAGCATTCCAGGCGAGGGATGAAATAGGCCCCAGAGTGTTCTGTGGAGTGGGAATGATCTCAAGTATTCCGAGGACGAGAGCGATGTGCACGGGAAGGTCGTGTATGACGTTCACTCCAGAATGATCCATGGAATGAGGAATTCCTCAGTATTCAGGCAAGGGATGAAATATGCCCCAGAATGATCTGTGGAGTAGGAATTGATCTCCAGTATTCCAGGGACGAGAGCAGCATACACAAATAGGTTAGTGGGACGTTGGCTCCATAATGATCCGCGGATTGAGAAGTTCCTCAGTATTCCAGACAAGGGATGAAGTAGGTCCCATAGTGATCTGTGGAGTAGGAATTGGTCTCCAGTATTCCAAGGACGAGAGTAGTACCCACGAAGAAATTCAAGGATGAATAAGGGGGCTCCAGATGATCCGCAAAGAGGGATATTCCCAAGCATTCCAGACGTGGGATGAAATAGGCCCCAGAGTGTTCTGTGGAGTGGGAATGATCTCCAGTAGTTTGGGATGAGAGCAAAACTCATGAGGAGTTCGTGTGGTGGGGGCTCCAGAATGATCCGTAGAGCGAGATATTCCTCGGTATTTCCGGAACGTGGGATGCAATAGACCCCAGGGAGTTCTATGGAGAGGGATTGATCTCCAGTAGTCCAGGACGAGAGCAACACATCCCAAAGTGATTCATCCCCAGTACAGTGGATACGGGATGCGATATGCCCCAAAATGATCCACACGATGAGATTTATCAACAGGATGGAGGAGTGCGTTGAGCACTTGAGGCGTGGGAGCCGGAGAGCTGCATGAAGGCTTTATGTCTGGATTTATTTTAAGTATTTTAGGTTTACCTTCTTTTGTTTGTTGTTTTTCTTTCTCCCACTAAGGACGTTCTGGGGACAGAACGATTCTAAGGAGGGAGTGATGTAACACCCTGTTTTTGTACGATACCTGAATATATATATATAGGTATGTATATTGACTGTATGCGTGCACACGATTGCAGTGTTTTGTTTGATTTGGAGATCGTGGTATATGGTTAGGGTTACGGGATAGTTTTTGGGAGAGTTGCATTCCAAAGATGCATGAGAACGAGACGGACCGATACTAGTATAACCGCTAGTTTTCGGCACGAGGCACATGCAAATATAACACGGTATGGTACTACAGTGAATATAGGTTGCGTGCGCTCGTTAAAATACGCGTCTCACACTTGTTGGAGATCGTTAAGAGTTACTTTTGGCAGCCAACACACCTAACACAAAACCAATGGGCTAGCCATGGTTTTGGGGCCTACAAAACCACCTATAGTCTAACCTACCCCACCCCCTCCCCCCCCCCCCCCCCCCCCGTCTAATCCGGCCTACACCCTCCATCACCCTCATTTTCCACTTCATTTCTCCCATTTGCTCTGGAATTTTCAGAAGAGAACACCCCAAGAGAAGGAGAAGAGAAAAGAAGAAGGAAGTAAAGGAGAAGGACCAAGAAGGAGATTTCCAAGAGGAGCTTGAAGAGATTCCTTCTACTACTACAACCTAAGGTGGGAAGTTTCTCTAAACATGAAATTCTTGTCTTTTAATTAAATTTGGTTGTATGCATGTGTGCTAGAATGCATAGGATTGCTCTTCTAAAGGTTAGAAGTAGAAGTTAGAATGGAACTAGAGGAAGCTAGTTCGGAGTACCATTTTGTGGAATTTTCCGAGAGCACAATATGTTGAATTAGACCACAAGATTAAAAGTGTTTGTTCATTTAGGTGTTAGGATCATCTATGATTTATTTCAGATTTTTCTATGATAATTTGATATGCAAATAAAATTGAGAAATGGATATGTGTTGCATGGCAGACTCAGGAAAAGAAAAACAGGATGGCTGATATTGTAGGACTTTTCGTGATTTATTGAAACATGATTTTGATCTGAAATTTTTACTCAATATTCATGAATGCATTTTGATTATCTACAAAAATCAGTTAATTATTTAGATGATTTTAGAGGGATGAAAAAAAATCTATCTATGACCAGTATCTGATTGTTGAATTAGAAAGCTTGATGGTTTCTGTGCTAACTTGCAATAGCTATTACTCACTGTAATTTTGACATGAAGTCTTTTGTATGATGTTGGGTATGTTGTCTAGTGTCACCATCATAAATTTTGTGTCAATTGGACAAGTGTGCAATTTACTGTGATTTTGTGATTGAGCCCTGTGCTGTTTTCAGCCAGTTTTGACACTCTGTAAAGATTGGAAAATTGAGACCTGTTAGAGGCATATTTTGAGGATTATGATCCAGTAAAAAGTTGTAGGGGACACCTAGAACTTTCCAACAAAACTGATTTGAGGTAATTCCAGTGAACGGTTGAATTATTATGATATTTGTAAGACTGGACAGGGGACTAGAGTAGAGCTGTGTGCTCAGAATTGGAGAGACCAATTGTGTGAATTGGTGTATTGATGATAGATGAGTGTGTTAGGGTGACTTAATGGTATAATTTGGACTTATGACCAACTAGAGAGTTGTTGAGGACACCCACACCCTTCTACAGAATTTGAGTTTGTGTCGTTCTGATGAACGAGTAGGATTGTGTGTTAATGGTAAGGTGCAGCCCGTGCACAGGAAGCACACGAGCTGGAGCTTGAGAAGCTATTTCGAGGACTTAGATGGTTGAATCTAAGCTCGTGATCAACTAGGTAGTTGTAGCTTAGGATCGTACCTTTCCAGGTTGGGGTCATACACTCCAATCGGAGTTGTATCGAGAGAGGGATGACCATTTTGAGATTCGGGCAGAAACCCGTAAGTTGCTTAGTCTGGGTTAGGACTAAGGATTGTGAAAACATTTTCCCTTGTGTGTGAGCCGAGTAGGTGACTCATGTCTAGGGATGGTTGATCTCTGTTATTGAGGTTGTTGATTTCCCGAGTGGGATGTGTGACTCGAGTTAGTCACTAGGGTAAAGGATACCCTGCACCTATCAAGCCTATATTATTAGACTTCTGCCGAGCGTAGGACGTCCGAGCATGCCAGTGAGTGGAGCTCACGGGGCAATTTTATATTTATAGTCGGGGTAGCGGCAGGCATAGGCCATTTTGCTGGACGAGTCCAAGTCGGGGAAGTGGCGAACCGGACCGGTGTCGCCAGGGGCCAGAGGTTGATAGGCAAGTGTGGAAGCAGTTAATTCTTACCCGAAATAATTAGAGTAAGGTAGGGGTTAGAATGGTTTATTAAGGGCTTGGAAAATTGCATTAGTCCTAGGAAACCATAGTCGGTGTTGTATCTTCCAGTCGTAGGGATACGTTCTCGGCCGCTAAAGGATTGTGTCCCTGGCTCGTATCTCGATCTGTTGATTCCCTAAGCTTTGCCGAAGTAAGGTATGGGAGGCCTGGAGGAATTGACCTCCCGTGGTGCTTACGTCCCTAAAGCGCAGGTTTGTGTTTGTGTTTTTGGTATATATATATATGTTCATAACCCGGGCCAGGGGTGAACACGCATGCGAGAGTCCATGAATGGACATGCGGAACCAAGGGTCGTAAGGACCAGGTTCCACACGGTTTCTAAGGAGGTCCGTGCACGGGTACCAACTGGCGGTGACCACTTGGGCACTGCAGGGCAGAATTAGGCCGACCGCTGCAATCTCCTTGGGCAACAGACAGTCTATTGGGAACTGGATGGATACAAGGGTAGGGTGCATGGCGAGGGATTGAACCCTACAATCGGAAGAGGCGAACTCCTTGGAAAGTATGTAGTATGGGATGCATACATTTCCATCGAAGTTGATTTGGAGAAGTATGTAGTATGGGATGCATACGTTCCCAACTGAATTGCATTAGAGTAGGTGCATCGTGTGCATTCTCGTTCGTGCATTAGATTAGGCTATGCTTGGGTCTTAGACGCATGTAGCATGGGATGCATGCGGATCTAGATTTCCAAGTCTTGCTTGCTTTAGGATAGGCTTGTGATTGGTGCATTTAGTGGTTAGATCATGGCATACACGAGCACCACATAAATTAGGATGCACGTTTCCCTTTTCCATTCAAGATGGGTTGTGATTGAATTTTAGAGGATCACTATTATCACCAGCTTTGCGTCAGTCGAAGTACTGACGTTCCTCACCATTTTAGGTATCGACTTCTACCTTTCGAACAGGTGCAGAGATATCAGAGTTGCGCAGCAGAAGACTCAAGCCGAGGAGCAAGTCCCAGAGAAGCAAATTGACTGTTCAGCGGAGCTTCGGCAGTGAGCCGTCGACTGCCATTCAGAGAGAGAGAAGTTGTTAACTTTACAGAAAGGAGTGATGTATGTTGTAATAAGATGTACTGCGTTTATGTAATTTGTATTCTTGTCAAGAACAAGACATTGGTTGTAATCAATGATGTAATGACTCATTTGGCAATAAAAAGTTTTTAATTTTCCATGTTATTACTGTGTTGAGATGCATTTGAAGGCAAAGATTCTGGGGAGTGTCATGGATATCCGGTAATGGGGATCCGGGGCGCTACAATAGAAAACCACCCACCTTATTTTGGAGAGAAAATCACACAAGAACTCCTAAACGAAAAGCCCTTCTCCTCCTAGATTGAGCTTGCCCACACGAGTGCGTCTCCTCCTTGCTTGATGTGCAAACCGAAAGCTCCCAAGTGATGTAGCCGGCCTCCTTGCTTCTAGCACACACACTCAGACTCTCAATCTTTTATTCTCACTTCTTACTAATAATCTACTACTAATATTTGTATTCTTTCACTATAGGTTTGGAGAATAAACAGTGCAAGAATAACTAGGCTAGGGGGGGCATTTATACAAAATTTTGGGACAAATAGAAGGATAGGATTGATCTAGGAGTTAAGAAACAAAGGCTAGGATTTAAGGGAAATTTGTAGTAACCAACCATGATCACAAAAACTACCTCCCACAAACTCCACTCTCTTTTCCCTCCTAGTCCATATCCGGCCATGCAAAAAGTGCACAAACACGTGCATGTGTGATGCACGTATTTCCATAGTCCCCTATTTTAAAAGTTGTACATTTTACTTTTTACAAAAAATCTATAAAAATTGTCTACACTACAAGTTGTAATAAAAAAGAGAATAAACTCATGGGCTTTTATTTAATGGGCCAAAATAGCTTACATTTAAAATAAATTAAGTTGGGCCAAAAATAAAAGAATACTTATGTTTGTTTTAAAATAGGCTTTGGTAAAAAATAATAAAAGACATATATATATATATATATATATATATATATATATATATATATATGGGTAAAAGGGATATGAGCAACTTGCTCATTTAGTAAATGAGCAATTGATTATGTGGCATGCATGTAATACATTGGACAACTAACCCTTTTAAGACTTTTCCAATCACATGTATGCCACATCATCAATTACTTATTTACTAAATGAGCAAGTTGCTCATACCCCTTTTTCCCTATATATATATATATATATATATATATATATATATATATGTATACTCATTTGTCTATGAAATGAAAATAATTATAAAATTTTATACTGCAAGATTGCACGTGCACAATACGTACAAATTAATAATACAAAATAATAATTCTCATAAATAAAAATTCAGGGTATTACAATTCAGTCCTTTTTTACTTTCATCAGGATGGATGATGCGCTTGCATTAAGAGGTGTGAACTTATCTAAGTGTGGTGCTGGAAGAGGATGGCGTTGAGCTGCGTCATCTGTGAAGCACTTGACAAAGTCTTTTAGTTGCTCTCGGTCTCTTTGCTTTAATTCCAACAGAGAAGCACTAGTTTTTATCAGCGCTGCGGCTTGTGACAAAGTGCACTATGAAGAGTCCCTCAAGTTGGTTGAAGAAGAATATCGACTCTGGAGTAAAGCAAGAGTACCACTCCCTTGCCGATCCCTTTATGGTTGACGGGAACGTTCAGCATATGAACACATCAGTAGAATTGTAGATCATCATAAGAGTTTTAAAACTCTAAATATGATCAGTCGGGTCAGATTCACTATCATAAGATTCAAACTGAGGAGCTTTGAAGTTTTTGGGAATGGGTGCATTGAGGATGGATTCACTGAAAAGATGTCAGCTGGGGGAGAAAGCCCTGCTGGAGCGGTTCCCTTCATGCTTTATCTGTTCTAGGCTATCATCCTTCTCAGATGCGGAGAAGGACTTTGTCGTTCTTCCCCTTGGATCTAGTTGAGTCACTGGACTCTTCCACTTTTGAAGGAGTAGAGTGGCGGCTCCACGAGTGTCGACCCTGATCATGAGTACCTCGGATAGCTTGGAGGATATCATGCTTGAAGTTTTCAAGTTCGGCCCTAGTGACTGGGGCATCTTTCTTTTAATTTGTTCTTCTCATGAAGCTTTCGACTTTCGCGATTCGGGCTTCTTTCTTCAATGTGCCCCTATGAGAGGAGAAGTGTCTTGATCTCTGCCTTCGAGGAGAGTTGCTTCTCTGGTTTACCTGATGTTCCAAGCAGGAGGCCTCACCCCGAGCATGCCTCTCATTCAAGCAGATCCGGAGGTCGGACCCCTATTGTCTGGAGTTGAAGACTTGGCAGAAGTCTCTTGACCCCCAGGGCCCCCACGATGACGTCGAGTGGCTGGCGGCAATATGGACTGAGACATGGTCGTATAGAGAGTGTTGTTCATGATGTGGTTCATGACAACTTTTTTGGGATCCCCTCAATGCATCTCCGTTGGGAGGAGCTTGTGTAATGCCCCGAACTCCCTATATGGAGAATTCGTGGCACGAGCTAGAATCTTTTCCTTCAATTAGCCACAATACACAGAAAAACAAGAAAATTTAAATCTTTTTATTCAACACAAATGTGTTACAAGTCCGAATGTTATACAACTGCAATATATTACATCAATGTTACAATAATGTCTTACAAGCCAAATTGTTACAAACTTTCAATAAATTTACATTAGAGTACAACGAATAATTAAGAACACTTGGTACTTCACTTGGATGATTCTTAACATTAAATAAATTACAACAGATATTACAATTGAAATAAAAATCAACACTGTGCTTCTCTTGCCTTGAGTCCTCCTGTATCTTGTACATGTTCGTCTGCAATCCAGTACCTATTTGAGTGGGGACATCAGTACATATACTGACGCTAAATACTGATTACAAGAAGCAGAATCTTAACTTAAACAAACAGATTGATGAAAAGAGAAACCTGTATACATAATTTAATGTGTCAATATGCTATGACTTAGACTCTAATGCAAGATTAACTAATGCGAGGATGCACTTATTCTAATGCAAGCAAGACTCTGGACAGTATGTAGCTCATAAATACATACGCCCATATCAAGCCATTTCTTCATATTTAGGGATTTGAACCCGCGCCGTGAATTCTACTATTGTACTCAACCTGTTTCTGACAGATACAATATGACTGATGAGGTTTCCTTGGACAGTCCAATCCTGCCAATGCAGTACCATAGTGGTGTCCATTTTTGCCACTATCATCGAGTGACCTCACACAAAAGCTAGACAAACCCAGACTTGGTGCACAGGATAGCTCGAAGCATCCCTTGTAGCGCCCTTGACTCATAGAACAGTAGTCTATGGCCGGTTCGTTTCTCCCTGACATAGAACATGATGGAATTCTGGGGTCCATCCCCCTAGTTCTGACAGGATAAATTATCTCATTCTTATCATGGCTCTTCAGAAATTAACAGCTGAGATATGGATCTCATGCTCCTAACTCCTGAGAAGGCACAGGTCCTATTCCTTTGACAGAAAGGTACAACCCAATAACACCACCTAGTGCAGGCCTATAGAACAGGTCGGATCGTAAGGTATCACCCCCTAATACCAACTCTTCCCTTCGGTGAAATAATAAATAAAATAGTTAAGTAACAATAGTTGCAAGTTACTACTCTAACGATGTCACTAACCCTAAACAATCCAAGGGATGACAATAATGTTAACACAATATGCTAGCTCTCAATCTAGACTTTGCAAGATAACCTTGCTAGGTGTTCAAGTAGACTTCTTAAGATCACAATGGATCCCGCTCATAGCCTATCGATCCATGACCCCGGCAATGCGAACTTACTTGCTTTCTATTACCCTATATTTGGATTTTGTCCACGTTTTCGGTCCGCGATCAACCTACACCGATTAAGATCTGACGGCGCACGATGAGTGGCTTGTCCACAGTCCTCGAGGAGTAAAATAAATACATATCTTGATGGTCGATGACCCTTAAGGTAACGATATCACCCTAGACGAGCTCCACAAGCTTCGTACGTGCTAACAAGCTACATACGAGCCCAAAAAATCACATACAAGCCAAACGAGCTACATATGAACCACCAAACTACATACGAGCCAACGAGCTACATATGAGATAACAAACTACATACGAGCCCGAAAAACTACGTATGAGTAAAACAACTTACATACGAGCCAACTAGCTATGTATGAGCCAAACGAATTACATACGAGCCAACTAGCTACGTATGCGACAACAAACTGCTAATAATTAGCACGAACCATTTTTTAACATGAAACACGAATTATGAGCACATAGGAATAAATCTAGATCCTAAACGAGTGCTCGAATATGGAAGAACAACAAATACAACTAAACAATGAATCAGCCTGATACGTCGAGCGGCTGCTGAAATCTTGTAAAATTCATTATAATTTCTACGCTTACCGAAATCTTATAAAATTAGACTCTGTGGAAAGCTAAGAACTTACACTACAATTCTCTAGTTGAAGAAGAAGAAATATGAGAAGATGAAAAGGGGTGATATGAAAATGAGGTGAAACAAAAAATGAAATAGGGCTTTTCCCTTTGGTTTGGCTGGCAATTTGTAGGAGAGGGAGAGAAAGAGATGTGGTAAAGAGAGAGCCAAGTCTCTCTCTTTGTGGATCAACAAATAAATGTTTAAACTGCAAATATATATTGCAATCAACACTCAATCTAATCCTAGCCCTCCAATTTGATCACGATTGATCAAAATTATAAATAATTTACCAAAATCACATACTACATGATTTTGTACAAATATACGAAACCGATACAGTACATATACGTATATATATATATATATAATTTTTATTACTTAAAACGAGTAATCTCCACCAAAATATTTTAATTCCGAAATAATATATATAAAAAATTAATATCAGACTGGAATATTACAGATATTTTCTCAAAAATACATATTACATGATTTTGTACAAGTGCACAAAATCGATATGATACATATATATACATATTAGTATATATATATATAGATAACTTTATTAGTTAAGCTAAGTAATTTCTATAAGAAATATTTTAATTTTAAAAATAAAAAAACTAATATAATATCCGACCGGGATATTACAGCTTGATTAGCCTGTTGGGACTGATCCTGCTGATGATGAGGAATAAGGTCCTCCACACGAGGAGCTTGTTGACGACGAGGGTTGGCTCGATGACTTGATGACGATGCTCTCCCTCTTAACTTCTGTGGCATAGCGAGAAAACTAGATTTTTCTCACAGTGAGTTCTGATCTGTGACGTAGATCTGTGTAGTTTCCCACAGACTGCACCAATTGTTACTACTTATTTAGGTGTGGTATCAAATATATAGTGAGTTTATATTTTGAAGGAAACTACTAAAGATCTGACATTTGATCATCACCGTAAAAGTAGTTGGATTTCCGAAGATTGATTTTGGATCGTTGAAAGAGAAATTGGATCAGGATTTGACGATAGTTGACGCGGCCGATAGACCTACAAAAAAGCCTCAAACACCTGGGTTTGCCCCAGTGATAGACAATATGACGCTCAAGTCAGAACAGAACTAGAGAGTTTGAGAGCAGAAAAAATTGATTGTATTCTTACTAAGGAAGGGGGAGGGTATTTATTGACCTGAGAATCGGTTAGAAAATCGACATAAGTCCGTTATCTTCTATACCCCTCCCCCCCCCCCCTATTATATAGAATCAGTTACTCTCTTGTGGGGATAATAAGAGATTTAACATACAGTCCTGATGGGCTGGATATCTCTCCTAGTGGGCTTAATCATTTCTAATGGGCTTGGAAGCGGCTCATGTCTTGTTAGTGAACCTGAAGAATGTCTGGACCTGTTAGGGAGGTCCATTATTGTCAATCTGACTTTAGAAGATTTAAGATTTGTGTTGGAATCGTACAGCCTTGATCTGCTACGATTTTTACCATTATCAAATTTTTTTTTTAAATTCTTTTTGGTTTGAGCAAGAGGTGGTAGACATCACCATGTTCTCATCAGCGGGTAAGAAATGGAAACTACGAACAACCTCACAATGTACACCATCATACATTACAAACAACAGCTAGACACACCTATAACATTGTCCAAGCAACAAGATCAAATCAGCTAGTCCAGACAATGAAGATATATGCAAAAACAAAAAACAATCTACTAATGTAATCCAAATAAACAATTATCTTGGAAGTGATAAATTTGCTTCTGAATTGTTCTTAATTTGGTGCTTGCAGAGACATTTATTCTACTGATATCTCTATATTAGCTCTGATTTCATACGGTGAATCTACAGAGCAAACGTGTGAAAGAAAATACATTTCCCATTAGGATGCCTGACTGAGAAACAGGCCTCTGCTAAGAGTTTACTTATAGTCTATATTGATTATTGTGTTTACGTATTGTTTTCAAGTAAAGTTCCATCTTCCAGCCCTTTTCATTAAGATAATCGGACAGCCATTTTATTCTCAATCAAAGGTATTAAGCTAGGGAGAGTCAGTATCAACATAGTCAAAGGTTTTCTGAAATTTCTAATGAATGTCATGCTTCCTAGCTGATCTCATTGTGATTGTAGTCAACAGTTTTCTGAAATTTCTAATGGACCTCATGTGTCCTACCTTATCTCATTTTGATTTTGATTGTAATTAATATTAGATGGTGATGATGATGACTACAATGTTAGTTTTATATCTTGCATACTAGGTTCGATGTGAATAGAATAGAGCGAAGCAAGAAGATGTTCGAAGCGAATGATGGAAGCAAGAAGATTATTGTTTCTGGCTGAGAAGAGGAAAACAGTCGACTACAACCAACAAGGTTTGGGTTCGACTTCCAGGTGCAGTCGACTACTCTTTTGAGAATAGTCGACCGCAAGTAGCAGTGACAACAGTACTGGGTTGGGTCCTTGGTGGATCCGATTGAATCAACTTGTTCTCCAAATTAGATCGTACGACTCCTATCATGTGGCTATTTCCTAAGGGTATATCAGACGGTGTTGGATCAAAGAATACAAACCTACGGTTTCCCTAGAACTCTATAAAACAATATAATGACCTCGACTGAGAGATTGTGAGTACTTCATCTTGGAGTTTTTCATTGTAAACAACATAATATCTTCTAGTGAGCCTTGAGAGATAGATAGGTTCTTGGTGAAATTATTGAAACTCTTATATCTTCTATAACTGAATAAGATCTCGGTTATTTCTCCTCAGATTAGGTTCGCCGAATAGAGATAAATATTATGTGCTTTGTGCGTTTGGTTTGGTCTAAGTTGCTTGGTTGTTCGTTGTGATCGGTTGTTGTCTCTCACTCTAACCCTTCGCTGCGCCCCAATTCCTAACAACTATATCAGAGAAAAGTTCTAGTTCCTTAGTGAAGATGGCAGATCATGATTTTCCGAAGATCAAGCAATTCGATAGTAAGATCAACTTTAATCTCTGAAAGGTGGATATGTACAGTCTGGCCCTGACTTTAAGGGGGCCATAGGCGAACTCGCAAAATATGGCCCCCATACAAAATTAATTTTTTTAAAAAAAGTTGTTAAAAAAATATTATTTTGATTTTTTTTACTACAATTCTTAAAAACCGATATATATGAAAAACAGATAGAGATTTAGGAATTTGAGAAAAAAAATCTTCATACAAATCCAAGCTCAAATAAAATAAGCCGGTCTTAAAAACAAAAGCCTAAAAAAATAAAATTTGGGGGCTCCTAAAAATATATTATGCACAAAATACTTATATGTAAATACAAGGAAAAATTTTGGGGTCCCCTAAAATTGCGAAAAATTTGGGGGCCCGAGGCAGCCACCTCCCCGACCTCCATTGGGGGGCCAGCCCTAGACGTGTACGATGTATTAGTTCAATATGGCTTGTATCTTGCTCTATAAGGAGATAAAGGGAATCCAACGGGCATGAAGCATGAGAAATGAGATGAAATATGTTCAAAAGTTGTTATTGGCGAACGATATCAAGTGCAACTTTCTTGAGGTGACAAGTGCAACGAGTCTATGGGCGAGACTCATAGTTGACTATTCGAGATCAATTACTGAATCGGATGTACTGGAAGAGAAAGTTATTTCGTTTCTCAATGAAGGTACAGTTCTTCATGATCATATAGTGGAATTTAATAAGGCGTTATCCGAATTGAAGGCAATAATTAGATAATCTAAGCAAAGAGGTACTAGCTTTCAACTTGATATATTCAATATCATATTCGTATGAGCATTTGATAACCATCATGCGACATGGAAAATCTGCCAAGGAAAAGCTCTCGGTGGCCGGTGTGATCAAGGGCTTGAATGAGGATGAGCTTAGGAAGAAAACTCAGAAATCAGGGTTTACTTATTTGAGTTGCATGTTGGTGGAGGGAACTTCAATTGGAAGGGATAGTGCGCGTAAGGGTGAGATCCATTGCACCATTGCATAGAAATTGGGTATTATAAGAACGATCGTCGAAAGTTGTTCAATCAGAAAGATACCAATATATTCAGTGACGCTAAATCATGTGATAACATACACTATTGTCTTATTTCAAGTTCTAATAATGTGGATTCTGGCAAGTTGATCGATTCAAGTTATTCTTCTCATATTTGCTCAAAGATGGAGATATTTTCTACTTACAAGCCTACAATAGGTCGTTGTATGAGGATGGGGACTGGTGAGATTTGTGACGTAGTGGGTGAGTGAACGGTTGAGTTGGGATGTTAGATGGAAAGGGGTTCTCATTAAAGAATGTCATGCGTGTTCCTTTGTTAGAACAGAACCTAATATCCTTGGGAACTCTAGAAGCAAAGGGATGTAGGTACACAGCTCGATGTGGAGTTCTATTAGTTTGGGAAGCTCATCGTAAGGTGGTGAAGGAAAGGAGAGGTGTTCAGTACAACATCTACAAACTTTGTGAGAACGGAAAATCTTGGTCAAGTGTTTCTAAGCTTAGAGTTCCTAAAGTATCTAATCCATCTCTACTAAAATCACTTAAGTGAGATCATGATGTTCAGATGTCGTCATGAGGTGGAGGGTGTGGAGTTCATGCGGAGGATGGCACCCTTATGTTGATGCCTACTGGGGTATTCCCTTGAGGGGGCATACGATTAGAGAAATAACATGTGGAGGTAAATTCAACTATCAGAAAAAGCCACTGAATCACGCTATTTACAAGAGAAGAAATGTAAGAGTCTAGAGTCTACAACATTAAATCACACAGGTGTGGAAGAATGTATATGCAATACTAGGTGAGGACTGTTCGGCATATGTCTTTCATACTAGGTTCGATGTGAAGAGAATAGAGAGAAGTGATAAGAGGTTTGAAGTGAATGATGAAAGCAAGAGGATTGTTATTTCTTGCTAAGAAGGGGATGACAGTCGACTGCAGGTTGCAACCAGCAGGGTTTGGGCCCAACTTCCAGGTGCAGTCGACTACTATTTTGAGCAGTCGGTCGCAAGTAGTAGCGACAGCTGTATTGGGTTGAGTCCTTGGTGGATCTGATTGAACCAATATGTTCTCCATGTTAGATCGTACGGTTCTTATCGTGTGGCTATCTCTTCATGGTATATCGGATGGTGTTGGATTAAAACTACAAACCAAAGGTTTCTCTAGATCTCTACAAAACAATGTAATGGCCTCCAATGTGTGCGAGTACTTTTCCTGAGAGTTTTTCATTGTAAATAGCATAGTATTTTTTTAGTGAGGCTTGAGAAATAGATAGGTTCTTTATGAGAGTATTGTAACTCTTGTATCTTCTCTAGTTGAATAAGATTTCAGTTATTTCTTCCCCATATTAGATTCACCGAAATGGGACAAATATTTTGTGCTTTGTTTATATGCCACATTGGGTAGTTGGCTAGTTTTGTATTTGGTTCCTCCTATATATAGGAGATATTGTACTCAATTATTTCTCAATTCAATATTCAGTATTGTTTTCATTTCTCTGATTTATCTTAACATGGTATCAGAGCCAATTATACAAATTTTATTCTCCTAAAATTTTTCCCATCCAAAAATCCTCAAATTGCAACAGCCAAAAAAAATAAAAAAATATTTCTTTAAAATTTCTAGAAAGAAAATACGAGTTATCAATTTTAAACTTATCTCTACTAGGTACTCCCTCTTTAAATTATGTATTTCTATGTTCCCGTTTTACTGTAGCTACAGTATTTTTTTTTTTTTTAAGAACTAAGATATATCAAGGTGAGCTAGGTCCTGTTTAACTTCGCAGTCAAACTCAACCA
Organism: Hemerocallis citrina; assembly: GCA_017893485.1. Lineage (NCBI taxonomy): Eukaryota > Viridiplantae > Streptophyta > Magnoliopsida > Asparagales > Asphodelaceae > Hemerocallis > Hemerocallis citrina. The sequence continues at coordinate 15,705,237 of CM030367.1, forward strand.
ATTTCCCCTTATGGCATACTCACAGCCTTTCCTCAATAGTCGGCTTTCTGTGCCTACCGGGTCACTTTTGGTTAATAAGGCTTAACTATGCTATTATGATGTACTTAGAATAAAATGGATCACAACCAAGAGGAGTTTATGTGCAAAACGAAGTTACAAACTAGGCATATAATACAGAAGTTTATTTATTTGGGGAACATAGTGGATACATAGTAAAGAGGTTTTCCTTTCGGAAAATCCCTTAACGACTTAAGAAAAACTTACAATGAGTTCAAGCTTGAAGAGCTTGATCCTTACAGTACATGCAATATTTTACAAAGCGGTGGTGAGGGAGAACATTGGAGTACAAGAGGAGTGTTTGAAGCGGGGTAAGGGATTAGATGTCTTGTAGAGGATGAGAGGGGTGGTATTTATAGAGGTTTGTTGGGGAGGAGAAGAAGTCACTTGAAGGAAAATCTGCACTTCTCTAGTTGGTTCTTTGTTGAGTGGACGTTTCTTTACACGTTGCTACCTAGAGTCCATACCTTTCTGAGTAGAGGTATGAGTGGAAGTATCTTTACACGTGGCTTTCTGGAGGCCACGCCTTTCTGGGTGGAGGAATCTAGGTAGGTGTCAATCTGTGCAGGATTATTCGGAGTGGAGTTATCCAGGGTGGAGTTAGTCTAAGTGGAGTCTAGGTGTCCAAATTATGTAGGGCCACCGAATCTAAGGATATTGAGGTCATGGGATTGTTGTCGCCACTATCCCCTGTGTCTGACACTGTCTATTTGGGATAGAAGCGGTTTATCTTTAGGAATCTCCTTTTCAGTTTCTGTCACTGTCTCTTTTTCTTTTGAGACAGCTGTCTTCACTGCTTCTGCTACCTGTGTCGCAATCATAGTGCGGATTGATTCTTTTCTTTTTCTCTTCTTGTGTTTGGGTTGGATCCTTTCTGGTTGCTTCTGGAATCCTTCAATCTGTTGGAGGAGCTACAGAATTTGGTCATACTTGTTTGGTTCTATAATATCTTGGTTGTCCATAGGGTCTTTGCCCTTGTTTTGACTTTTTGGCAAAGTCACAGCCATCAACGGATTTTATGTGTCTTTACCAGTAGCCGTTCTCTCCGGACTAGTCATTGGTATTGTAGACCCAATGATACTCTGTGAAGGTTTTTTGGCAAAACCTCAGCCATAAACAGACTTGATGTGTCTTTACTGGTTGCTGTTTGGGCCAGGCTAGCTATTGAATTTGTAGGCTCAATAGTACCTCTTTCTGCATTTAGAGGGAAATGCAAACCCTTCTCATCCCACTTATTATAGACCGGGGGAGCAGTCTGTGGTGGATTTTTATGTGGAAATCTGGTCTGGAATAGTTGTTTCTCCAAGCTTGCTATCTTTTTCTGTAATTTCTGTTTTTCAAAAATCAAACAGTTTTTATTTTCATTTAGTGTTCTTATCATTCTTGACATTGCCTCGCAATGATCACAAAATAGGATATTTCCCTGCATATCCTTTGTAATAGAGTATTCCAGGGGAGTTTCTTGCATGGATCTTAAGGAAGGAGAAACAAAGTAGTTATGTCCTAAGTAGCTTTTAGCTACATCTAAAGCTTCTGACAAATTATAGAAACCTTTATAAACTAGATTATTAAAGTTCTTAATACTGTCTGCTACTTCTATCCAAGTATGAAAAACACCTACTAAATTACCTTGAAGAACTGCATTAAACTTGTATCCTCTTTGGTTCTGACTAAATACTTCTGATAAGGAATTCATGGCTGCTAAGAAATATTTTTTGGTCTTTTCGATTAAATGCAATCCATAAATTGTCTAAGATGCATTGTTGTTCTTTTGACGTAGAAATATGAGAATACGTTCTGAAAGGAGGATTACCGTTGGAAAAAACAAAAAGTTCTTGGTTTCCAAATCTCATTCGTTCTTAGGAGGTTCTGCTTTCATTGGTCTGCTGACTAATCTGTAGGGGAAACATGTTGTCTGAACGGATACCTGGTTGTGGTGGTGGCCTCTCCATCTGCATATTGTCATAAAAAGTATTCATTAGATCATAATCTTGTGGTGTTTGCAAGAGATAAGAAATTCGTGTATTAATTAATTGTCTCCTAACCAGGTTTTCATAACCATCCTCAGAAGGATCAAAATGTTCAGCTAAGGTGTATAAAAAATGCTTGTCATAGATGCAGTTAATACTTATATAAAAGGCTTCGATAGAACATAATTGCAAAAGGTGGAATAAAGTAAAGTTTATATCTGTATAATCTAGGAATGGATTTGGAAAATTGCCAATATTAGGATGTACCATATCATTATCTACTCCTTCATTCTGTCTTATACTTATTGTGAGAAATGCTTCTGATGTAGATAGTACTCCAAGGTTTTCAAGATTTTTTGTCTTTTGCTGAATAATTTGAGCATACCTTTGTTCTTGAATTTCTTTTAATCTATCGGATATAATTGTAGCATGTGGTTCTTTCATCCACCAATATTCTAATAGCTCATGAAGAGTTGCTACATTGTTTATTATAGTGATTACAGAAATGAATTCATTTTCTGTGCAATGTTCTAAAAAGGCAATGACTTCTGTTAATACTAGGTCTTCTTGAGTTACATTATATGTTTGTGGGCGCTCATCCACATTAAGTAGGTCAAAGGATGTACCTATGGTGGTGGGGGTATTAGCTCCCGTGTCTACTAGCGCATGCTGATGGAGCAGGCGGCTAAGAGTATCGGGTAAGATATTAGTACTGCCTTTGATGTGCTCAAAAGTGATCTGGGTGCTAAGGTGAAGGCACCGATCTAGAAAATTAAGCCAACATCGTCTAGAGCTACCCTTAGGTTCTAAAGCTATTTTTGAATGAAAGGAAACTATGGCTTCACAGTCTGTTCGAACAGTTATTTCTTTCTTTGAAATAATAAATAGTTCAAAACTATCTAAAGCATAAAAGATGGCTAATAATTCTGCATCAATACTATTAATGTTACCTTTTTCTTTGTATTTACCACTAGCATAGCAGAAAATTCATTCTAAACTTTTATCGGAATACTTATTTTGTTTAGCAATCAAAGTTGCACCCCAGCCTGTATTGCAACCGTCTGATTCTACAATTAGATAGTTTGAATCCAATGGTAAAGCGAATTCTGGGAGTTCTCTAAGCAATCTCTTAATTTGTTGGACAAACTTGACATCTTCTTGGTTAAAATATCTTTGTCCTTTCTGGGAAGTTTTTACATATAAGGGTCCTGCAATTTTGCCTAAATTCTTTATAAATAGTCTTGCATAATTGACCAACCCTAAAAATTGTTGGGGCTGTTTTAATTCTTTTAATTTGTCTGGAAAATCCAAAGTTTTTTTAGCAATATGGCGTTGTAATTTAATTTTTCCATACCCAATAATGGCTCCTAAAAATTCGATTTGTGATTTATACAGCGGCATTTTTTTTCTTACTAATAATGATACCATGATTAATAAATTCTGAAATAATAATCTGCAAATGACCTTTATGTTCTTGCCTTGTTTTACTAAAAACTAGAATATCATCTATATAAACAACAGCAAATTTTTTGTGTTTTAGAAAAATTTCATCCATCTTCCTTTGGAAAATAGATGGTGCATTCTTAAGACCAAAAGGCATGAAGAGCCATTTAAAATGTCCTTCAGGACATGTAAATGTTGTCCATTCGACACTTTCAGGATGCATCTTAATCTGCCAAAATCTGGATTTCAAATCAAATTTACTAAAGATGTTACATCCTTGTATTTGATTTATTAATCTGGTTTTGTCTGGAATATCATATGCATCATCTCTGGTATTGTCATTTAGTCTTTTGTAATTAATTACCATTTGACTTTTCCTCTAGCTATTTCACTTTGTTTTCTAACAATAAAAGCAGCAGATCTTTGGGGACTTTCAGACCTCCTAATAACTCCTAATTTTAGTAGTTCTGTAATATGCATTTTAAAATCATCTATATCTTGGTTTGTGGCATTTATTTTTGCTGTTCTAACTTTATATTCAGGGTTTATAATATCTAGCTTACACATGACCTTATCTTTATCCCAATACTTTAGTATTTCTTCACCTACTATTCCTAATTTTTCTATTTTGATATTAATTGTTCAATATCTTGTTCACTTATGAGGGTGTAATAAAGATGTTCTAGATTCATAAAGTCTGTGTGGACTTCTATCTCATGCTCTTTATCTATGTCATGATTACTATAATCGTCATTGAGAATTACATTATGTAACTCACATTGCCTTTCATGAGGACAATTGCATTCTTTTGCTTCTTTGGGATTTTCTAGTTCTCTTGTCAGGGTTGGTTCATCATTTGTATAAACTGGTGTAAAGATTGTATGTTTCTGCAACTGTAAGTAATCTTTACTTATTAGCATACTGCCTTTATCCTTTAATAAGAAGCTTAATTCGAAAATGAAATCATTGCTTAGGTCAAGTTATCTAACCCATGTGGATTCTTTAGGTAATGTGTATTCTATACTTTCTCCACAGTTGGTTTCAAATCTAATTTTACTATTTGGGATTAACAGATCATCATACGTAAAAACTTTTCCATTCATTTGTTGGGTTACTACAGGTTTTGGGGCTTTTACTATGTATTGTTTTGGGATTATATCTTTATTTATAATACAGTTCGTACACCCTGTATCTATTAATGCCAGACACTTTACTTCATAGGCCATCATTCTTACCACACATCTAACTTTTAGTGCCCTTAGTCTATCTTTATTGCATATTTGAATTAGATCAATTTGATGTGGATCTATTCTTGGTTGTTTTGGTCTACTACCATTTTTCCTCTATCTAACCTTTCTTCTATTGTTTCTACCTTTGTATAAAGGAGTTTTTATGTATCTTCTAAATTTTCTATTGTTTTTCTTAGGATTTTTACTTCATCAGTATTTACTGTTGTTTTGGGTATTGAATGACTCATTGTGATAGTGTAGTTCTTTTCTATGCATTTCATGCAGCCTTCTTAATAACATTTGGTTCTGTTCATCTTACTAGGGTACCTTTTATAAAATAAACATGGCATGCTATCTATACCTATTCGGGTTTGCCAGTCGTGTTTACAAGTCTCCAATAAGCTTGTGTTCGATAAAATTAATGTTGGAGCCATTTGTCCCTTACTAGTAGATTCTTGTTCATCATGTCTAAATCAGAGAAGTCTATTTCTGGGATATTGGGAAATGGTGCAAAATCTTCAATTAATTCATTTGGCTGTTTATCTTCTTGAGTCTCATATTCTTCATCAAAGTCTTCTACGGTGACAATCGAATAAATTGATTCAGAATCAGATACTGTTTCGTCAATATTAATCAAATCCTCATTTGTGCATTCTATGAGTATGTTATTTTTATCATGTCTATTTATTCTTTTAGGACAAGTCCTACTCAAATATTCTGGGCTACCACATATAACATTCGAGTTTATTTTTATACAATCTATTTGGCTTAAACTTTCTAACATGTTTCTGAGGGTCTAGATATGGTTTTCGTCTGTTTGACTTTCTTAAAAAATATTTTTTCTTTCTATACTTTGTGTTTTCTTTTGTGTATCTGCTATGTTCTTTATAAGTTCTAGTTTTTCTTTCTCCTATACCATATGTCTAAGGAGTGTATATTCCTTTGCAAAACCCATAATCTTAATTTTTTAATTGTTTCTGAATTTGTATTTCTGTACATTTGTCTTTTAATACATTAATAACATGTTGTATTCTTTGTCCTATTGACCATGGGTGATCTAGTCCGGCTGTCCTGACTTCTGGCCAATTTTTCCATTTTTCTGCTGTTTCTATTCCTAAGGCTCCAGGGAGTTTTCTAAATAATTTGTCTCCTAAATCTTGGTTAAAAGCATTTCCTGAAATACAAGTATAATAAAAATAATTATTAAGAAATTTCTTTATATACTTCCATTTGTATAGACTTAATTGTTCCAAAGTTCTGATAGCATCCTTTTGTAATCCTATCGTTCCGGCATTCGGATCTTCTCCCGTAAATAAAGCTTGTATTTTATTTACAAAATTATTGGGATTAGGGCCTAGCATTAGCATTGTATTATAATCTTCCACATATGATACTTTAAAGGCTTCCCATAAGGCCCTGACACTTTCTCCTAAGAACGTTTCTAAATACTAATACATTTCTTCTGTTTCTAAATTTAAAGATGTTCTATAATAATCTTCTATCAATGTATATTTCCATACATCTAATATATTTGACCAAACTTGTGGATCGTGGGCAGCTAGGTTTAGAATCTGAGCTTCTCCTCTAGTCTGAAACTTAAATGGTTTCTCTAAAGGTTGTCTTTTTCCCTTAGTTTTATATTTATTTTCAGGTTCTTTGTAATCATCTACTCTAAGTCTGGGGGTATTGCCAATTCTATAACCACTATGACCAATTACAACTCCGGACGGATTATATATTGGTGTTCCTTGATAGGGAGAAGTAACTTCCGATTCTTCTACTAGATCCTTTTGATATGATATCTCTGAGATTTGTGTTACATTATCTATTTCTTCTTGTAGGATTCCGATTGTGATATTTTGTTCTATATCATAGTATAAATATTCATGTTCCTTTATAGAACCATTCATATAATGCATATCTTCTAGTTCTAATAATTCTTTAGTTGATAATCTTTCTATGCTTAATTCTGTAGGATAGAGAATCCTATCAGTTTCGGATACTAATGTTTCAAGGCATTCTATATGTACTAAGTCAGATTCTACATCCATTTCTAATTCTTGTATGTTTCTGTGGACTTGTGGGACATAATCTGTAAAATGTATGCTAGTTCTACCTTTTTCTTGATAAACTAATGCCTTTTGAGGTACAAGAGTTCTTACTGGATTTATGAAGTTATCCAAATTCCATTCTAATCCTGCTAGTCTTTGGGAATCATACGTTAATAGTTTTACCATTTTTATTCCTTTGCTGCTCAATAAATCAACTTTTCTGTTACGTTTACTTTATATTTTACCTTTGAATTGGTTGTAGTTCGTTCTAAAAATGCTATATGTACTAATAGGTTATCTCCATTGTGGACTTCTTCATATCCTTTAGTCTGAATTCCGATATGGATATATCTTGTAAAATCTTGAAAAGTCATCATAAAATTTGGGCTACAATAAAATATTCCTGAATTGCTGTTCATGTCAACTTCTATACTGGCTATCATACCTCTCGCAATATCATTCCATCTATTATCATATAAGGTGATTAGAGCTTTGCAACCTAAGTTTTTTCTTATAAGTCCCTTAATACCTATGACTATTAAACCTAAATGCATTAATTTATACCGTGAGGTTCTAAGTTCATGTCCCGCTTCCCGACTCACTAAAGGTAGACTACATGTCTGGTTTCCCAGACAACTTAGTGCTTGTTCCCGGTTATGTAAAAAATTCTGGTCTAAATTCAAACGCCCAGTCTGGTAAAGAATTTTTGGGTTTAAGATATTGAGTCCTTCCTTTTGAAATCTTTCATAGTCTTGTTCAAGATCTATAAGTTCTCCGAGTTGGATATCATAATTGCTTGACCTTCTGGAAAGTAGTCTATCGATAAATGGTCTTGTCCTACTTGTAGATCCTTGATCTGGCCTGATTGTTCTAGAGGATCCTGTATATGATTGGATTTCTGTTTTTGTCCTACTCAAGGTTTTGATAATTCTTTCCTTTCTACCGGTCTAGTAGGAAAAGTAAATACTACCGGTTTTCTTGTAACTCTTTCTTTTCCTGTTGGCTCGAGTCTTACTGATCCTAGTTTATCAGTAATCTTGCTAAGGTTATCCTGAAAATTTGATATTTCTAATTTCTGTAGTTTTGGCTCAACTTCTTCAATCCTGTTTACCATTTTTTGTTCAGTCTCTTCAATTCTTTCGTCGATTTTAAGGATAAGCCTAATAATAGTATTATTTTGTTTAATAATAGTTCTTTCTGAGACTGATTTTGCGTTATAATTACTATATCCTCTGGGGCCAGCTTGAAAAGTCTTTGTATAATCTAAAGCTTCTAAATATGCCTTTTGCATTAATTAAGAACAATCCTTTTTATTTCTTTTAATTCTAATTTATTATTTATGACAACTTCGTGTACTTGGTTTATTGTCTCAATGAATCTAAGATTCTCTTCACTTCGTGTAGAATGATGTAACCTTGAATTATTCTGGTCTTTTATGTAATCTAGCTTACTAAAAATATCCTTTAGAATCTGGTTTTTCTCCATTAGGGATGAAAGTAGGCTATCTGTAAATTTTTGGTCTTCTGTTTCTCTGACGTCGAGACTTCTTTTTAAATTTATGACTAAGTCTATCAATGTATTCTGAACTAGATCTTTGTTATGAAATAAATTCTTTATCTCGTCTGATTTTTCAAAATTACAGCTAAGGATCTGTTTGTCTGATGTAGTAACTAACCTAGGGTGGAAACAAGAGTCTAACTCTGAAGAATCTATGGTTAGGCTCTGATACCAAAAAGTGGGGGCTAAGTTACAATAAGTGAAGTTATCAAAGTCTAAGGTTTCTTAAAATTGCTATAAAGAAAATATGAGTTATCAATTTTAAACTTATCCCTACCGGGTACTCCCTCTTTAAATTATGTATTTCTATGTTCCCGTTTTACTGTAGCTACAATAATTTTTTTTTAAAAAAATTTTAGCCCCCCAAAAAAAACTGCAATCAAGAAGAAGAAGTGAAGAACTACAATCAGCCATCATCAAGAAGAATAAGAAGAAGACTCAGATTTATCATCTACCATCTACAATCAGCCATCATCATCATCATCTACCGTCAGCCAAACAAACACAACCCTGTTTCCGACCTACCGATCCCCTACCGATCAGTGCCTCCTGCCATCTCCTGCCATCTCCCTACACTAACCCATCAGCCAAACATAAACCAATCAGCCATCCCCAACCAACAAACATCACCATCGACCATCAGCCATCATCCCCTACCCCGATCCCCAGCCATCTCCAGCGTCCCTCGCACTCATCTCCGGCGTCCCCTACCCCGATCCTCCTCCTCCTTCCCGACCTACGCCACACCCAGCCCCTATCTGAAAAAACCCTAACCCTCCTTCTTTATCCCTCTATACTCCAAACCCAATCCATATCCACAAATCCAATTTACCTTGTACTCTAAAACCCATAAGCCTAATTTTCTTTCTATTTCAAAAAATAAAATAAAATAAAAAAAATAAATTTATAGGTACTACTACTTGATGGAATCTCAGCTTCTCCTACATATTTCCGCCTCCACCGACTTCCCCGCTGCAATTGCCTCTCGTTCTCTCTCTCTCCCATTCAGTTCCTCCTCCAGATTCAAACAGCAGCAGTGCCACCTTCAGTCTGCCACCGGCCTCCTACATTCTCCCCGTATCATTCCTCACCCTACCCCACCTCTACTTCCGACACCGGTAGCACCGTCCTGCTCTCTACCCCGATCCAAACACCAGCAGCATCTCCCTCCTTATTGTGCTCTCAGTCACAGCAACACTAGTCTTATTCCTCCTTGCAGTGCTTCTTCCTTTACATCCCCGACCATGCCTGTCACTCCAGCTCTGCCGTCTCATGCCGATTGGGCTAATTTTCAACAAGGTCTCACTTAGCTGGAATTACAGCTCATGGGTCAATCTATCAATGCTGGATCCTCCACTCCTGCATTCTCTGCCACTCCTAGGATGAATTCGTTCTGGATTTTAGATTCTGGTGCATCACATCATCTCACTAGTAATAAGACACTGTTCACCACCTGCACTGCACCTCCCTCTCACTCTCCATCTCTACACATAGCTGATGGCTCACCACTTCTCGTTACACACTCAGGGGAAATTAGCTCTCCCACTCTTACATTACCATATGTTCTTAATGCTCCTCATTTATCCATAAATCTTATTTCTATTAATGCGTTGTGCGATAGTGGTCTTGTTACTTTTGACTCTTTCGGTTGTTCTATTACTGATTCATGCACCGGTGAGGAGTTTGGGCGTGCTAGTCATCAGGGTCGTCTATATCATTTAGATTTTCTTCGTGCACATCACCTTCCTTCTAGTTTTGTCGGTATTGTTTCTTCTGATGCTGATCTGTGGCACGGACATTTAGGTCATATTAGTGCGCCTCGTCTTTAGACTTTAGTTCGTAGTGGTGCCCTTGGTTCTCTTACTTTTGAACATTTATCTGATTGTCAGGGTTTTCATTTGGCCAAACATATCGCATTACCCTTCAGTCACAAAAGCACTTCTCAAACCACCCATCCTTTTTAACTTGTCCATTCTGACACATGGGGACCCTCTCTTGTACCTTCGTGGAAAGGCGATCTCTATTATGTTGCCTTCATCGATGACTTTGCTAGACATACATGGGTTTTTCTTATGCATCAACGATCTGAGATACCTGACATTTATCGATTCTTTACGACTATGATTCACACTCAGTTCGGTGTGCACATTAAGAATTTCCGATTGGACGGCACTCGTGAGTACACTTCCACCACTATGAGATCGATCCTTCAATCTCACGGCAATCTTTTTCAGTAATCATGCCCTCACACACATGAGAAGAATGGTGTAGCTGAACGCAAGAACCGTCACATCCTTGAGATGGCTCGCGCTCTTTTACTCTCCTCTTCTGCTCCTCGTTCTTTCTGGACTGAAGCTATCATGATCTCTGTTAGTCTCATTAACATTACTCCTTCATCTACCCTAGCTGGTACGACGCCTTATGAGGCTCTTTATCACTCACCATCCGACTACAATATGCTCCGTACTTTTGGGTGCACCTGTTACGTCCTTCTCCCTCCTACTGAGCGCATGAAGCTCTCCGCTCGTGCTGCTAAGTGCGTTCACCTAGGTCTCAGTCCCGAACACAAAGGTTATCGTTGTTTTGATCCATCGACAGCTCGTGTCCGCATTTCTCGATATGTATCCGTTATGGAAAACTCTCCTTACTACCTGACTCCCCGAGGATACTAGATTTCTCGATTCCCCTGTTGTTGCTAGTTCCCCAACTTCATCTTCCTACATTCCTTTTGATCGCACTCCCCTGGCTCCATTCACATCTTCTGCTATCCTTACACCTGTTGTTGCCCTACTGAAACACCACCTATAACACCCCGTGTTAAAAAATATATAATATATATATAAAAAGTGATTTGGTGTTGGCCCCATAGGATTTCCTGTGGGGGTTGTATATGAATTGTTTGAAGTAGGTGGGGGTCCCACGGAAGTATAAAGGAAACAGCAAAAGCAATTGTGCTTACAAAAAGGCAATTGTGCTCGACTTGTTTCAGCTGTTGACTTCGGTCAATAGCCACACATGACGCGGCATTGAGAGTTAGGGGCCCACTTTCATAGCTTCGGTTGTACAATTTGTAAAGAGAGAAACGTATGAGAATATTATCCCATATCGGGAGTGTAATAGAATATAATAATATATAAATACTAATAGCCTATGATCAAAAGTCACCAATCCGGTTAACCACCTTTTGATAGGCAGCCTGTGGAGGGCAGTTGTACTGTACTATAAATAATTTGTCTTCTAAATTGTATAAATTGTCCGAGCTAGGGGCAGGGGCGTTACTAATGGTATCAGAGCCAACTTTCGACACCGGGGTGTGGAGCATGTCTATATAGTCGGGCGGAGGATTCCGGGACTGTGGTGAACCCTCAATTAAATCCGGGACTGTTATTGATTGGGCGGAGGATTCCGGGATCATAATTAGTTGGGCAGATAGGAGGGTGGCTCAATTAAATCTGAGATTATGATTGATTCGGTGGTGGATTTCGGGATCATGAATAATCGGGTGGATAGAAGAGCAGATGCTCCACAACGGCTAGAAAGGAGATCCTGCACTAGATTGCGCATGTCCTGTGTTCAGCAAGGACACTGATTTATGAAGGGTGGGTGTCTGTAACACCCCGTGTTAAAAAATAATAATATATATAAAAAAAGGGATTTGGTGTTGGCCCCATAGGATTTCCTATGGGGGGTTGTATATGAATTGTTTGAAGTAGGTGGGGGTCCACGGAAGTATAAAGGAAACAGCAAAAGCAATTGTGCTTGATTTGTTTCAGTTGTTGACTTCGGTCAATAGCCACACATGACGTGGCATTGAGAGTTGGGGGCCCACCTTCATAGCTTCGGCTGTAGAATTTGTAAAGAGATAAATGTATGAGAATATTGTCCAATATCGGGAGTGTAATAGAATATAATAATATATAAATAATAATAGCCTATGATCAAGAGTCACCAATCCAGTTAACCACCTTTCGAGAGGCAGCCTGTGGTGGGCAATTTTACTATACTATAAATAATTTATCTTCTAAATTGTATAAATTGTCCGAGCTAGGGGCAGGGGCATTACACCACCTGCATCCCCACAGCTTCCAGCTCCCACCTCACCTACTTCCTCACCGACACATGCACCTCACACCCTGTCAGTCCACCACCACTTCGTCAGTCTACACGTTCTAATTCTGGTATTCCTCCAGCACGTTATACACCTGATGCTACTGGTCCTTCTGATCAGTTTGGTTTTGCCACCCTAGCTTCCTACTCACCATAGTTTTATGCATATCTCACTGTTATACACTCTACACGTGAGCCCAGAACCTATCAAGATGCAATTCAATATCCTGAGTGGAGGAAAACTATTGCAGAGGAATTCAGTGCATTTGATCAGACTGACACTTAGGATGTCATTCCTTTGCCAGAGGGCATTCAGCCTATTAGCTGCAAGTGGATCTTCAAGGTCAAATATCAACCTGATGGATCTATTGAGCGGCACAAGGCTCGTTTAGTAGCCTGATAATTTACTCAGAAGCATGGCATTGACTATGATGAGACATTTGCCCTCATTGTACCAATGACTACTGTTCGCACTCTTCTTACTGTTGCAGCCATTCGTCAGTGGTCGTTATACTAGATGGATGTGAAGAATGCTTTTCTTCATGGTACCTTATCTGAGGTTGTTTATATGGATCCTCCTCCTAGCCTCCCTACTCCTCCTCGTCATGTTTGCCGACTGCGTCGGGCTATATATGGTTTGAAGCAAGTCCCTCGAGCCTGGTTTGAGTGTTTTTGCCTTGTCATCACTAAGGTTGGTTTTAGTCAGAGTTCTCAGGACCCTTGTATGTTTAAGTGGTCATCACCGCAGGGAATGGTACTTCTACTACTCTATGTTGATGATATGATCATTACTGGGAATGACTCTGCATGCATTACATCCATCCAGAAATACCTTCACCAGCAGTTTCATATGAAAGACCTTGGCAGACTACGTTATTTTTTTGGTCTAGAGATTGCTCATGGATCTCGGGGGATATTCATTTCTCAACAGAAATACACATCTGATATTATCTCCGCTGCATGTCTCTCTGACAGTCGCTCAGCCGATACCCCCTTAGAGCTTCATGTGAAGCTTCGTTCCACTGATGGTGAGCTCCTTCCTGATCCCACTAGATACAGATAGATTGTTGGACAGCTTGTATACTTATGCATAACCAGATCCGATATTGCTCACGCAGCCAGTGTTGTCAGTCAATTTGTTTCCGCACCTATGTCAGTTCACTACAGTGCTCTTCTTCGGATTCTCAGATGTCTTCGGGGCCCTATTACTCGCTCATTATTCATGCCTGCTACATCCAAACTAGAGCTGAGTGCATATTCTGATTTAGATTGGGCAGGTGATCCTACTACCAGACGGTCTACCACAAGTTTCTGTCTATTTCTTGGTGATTCGCTGATCTCATGGCGAAGTAAGAAACAGACAGTTGTTGCATGTTCTTCGACCAAAGCCGAGTACAGAGCAATGGCAGCTACTACTAGAGAGATTGTTCATGTTCGTTGGTTGTTATCAGATATGGGTGTCACTCTTTCAGGAGCTACTCCTCTTTTCACTGCAAGCAACCCGGTCTTCCATGAGCGAACGAAGCATATTGAGATTGATTTTCATTACGTTCGTGAGCGTTTTGAAGCAGGGACCATCTCACTTCATTCTATTAGCTCGTCACAGCAGACGGCAAACTTCTTCACCAAATCTCATATTGTTCAGAGATTTCGATATTTGGTGGGCAAACTCACATGGTTTGATCCACCGTAAGTTTGAGAGGGGATGTTAGATATTATAGTCCCATATTGGGTAGTTGGCTAGTTTTGTATTTGGTTCTTCCTATATATAGGAGATATTGTACTCAGTTATTTCTCAATTCAATATTCAGTATTGTTTTTATCTCTCTGATTTATCTTAATAGGTTTGGTCTTTACTACTTCATTATCTGTTGTGATCGGTTGTCGTCTCTCGCTCGGAACGCCCTAATTTCTAACATACAGCTCATTGAAGACCTTGACTTTGCTATTGAGAAGTCCAAAACCTTATGATTGACTGTTCTGGAAAAATTCTATTTTCACTCTCTGCCTCAGGTTCCATATTATTCTCACTGTACATACTGAATGATTTTTTTTTCCTTATTATGACACCCTCGTAAAGAGGAGGTAGAGAAGCAAAGGCTTCTATAGGTAGTTGATCAAAATGAGATCCCAATACACAAGCATAGGTCTCATGCTAAGTAGTCCTTTCTGTACCTAAGACTATTTCTTTGCGAAAGCTACATTCAATAGATGGCCGAATTTTTTCCCAAAATGACACTTTTTGCAAAAGTTTTGCCACAAACGACCTGTTTTTTTTTATTCCATAAACTCCCTACTCGCTTTTTGAAAAAGCGAGTGTGGTATAATCCATCACGCTTTTTTCAAAAAGCGAGTCTTAGGTTTCAGAAAATTGGAAACCTAAGACTCGCTTTTTGAAAAAGCGTGATGGATTATACCACACTCGCTTTTTCAAAAAGCGATTCTTGGCCTTCTTTGCCCAGCAACACTCGCTTTTTGAAAAAGTGGGGGTAATTAACCCACACTCGCTTTTTCAAAAAGCGAGTGTCGTTATGGACTTAAACCCCCCACCCCCAAAACAGATCTCACTATTCTCTCTATTCTTTCTCTTCCTCTTCGCTCGCGAAACCCTAACCCATCTCTCATCTCAAATTCGTCAAAGTACCCTCGTAATTTGTGAAATAACCTATAAAATTGCTTTGGACAACTTAAACCCATCTTCCGATAGAGGTTTAATTTGTTGGAATTTGGGTATACTTGAAGAGGAAAGCAACTTTATTGTGAAGGTATGATCTTTATTGCCCCATTATTTTGTTAATTTCATTAGGTTTTCTTTATGGGTAGATAATAACTCGCTTATTGGTATAAATTAACGTAGGTATGGATTTGGAGATTCCTATTTGGTTATACTTTGGTGGTGAAATAATTCGTGATCCTAAGATTGGTTGTTGTTATAGTCATTTGGAACCGGAAATAGTTTGGGCACCCCGTACCATTACACTTGAAGAACTAGTTGAGAAAATCTATGAAGTTACTAATTGGGATAGGAATGAATGGAATGTGAAAATTTTAGCTCGATACGCAGCAGGAAGAGGAGATGGTTAGTATTTTATGACAATGCCCGTACCTACTGATAATGCGCTGAAGTCATTGATTGCTAGGACATTTGATCCCAATTGTGCTTGGTCTGCATTAGAGTTATATATTCAGTAAATTCGAGTTGTGAATGCTCAGCCACATGATATCCCCAGTGCAAGCTTCATAAGGGTAGTACCTACACAACAGATGAGGTCTAACCCCGATCAATCTTCACAACCAAATCCAGTATCCTTACAAGAGAACACCTTCACAAATACAACAATTCCGGATTCTGTAAATGTTGAACTGCCACGCCAACCTAGCCCGGTTCCTGACTCGGTTCCAAATGACAGTATATTTGAACTCTTTCAAAATGCAGTCTGTAACAACAGCTTATTAGACGATGATGAAGAAGAGGAAGAAAGAGACGATGAATATGTTGATAGTGGTGAAACTGATGACGGAGACGAAGATGATGATGATAGTGGTGCAAATGTAAATCCTACGAACAACAGTTCTAATGAAGTCAGAGCTACTTATAGCTACGCCAATGTTGACGCTCATGTTACCGAGGAGATGGCTGAAGGTGCTAGAGTACACCCAGTTCCACAAGAGTCGTCTGGTTCGTCCAATGTAGACGAATTGTATGTTGGACAGGAGTTTATAAGTAAGCAGTCGATTCAACAGGCAGTGAAGTTGTATTCTATCAAAAAACATCGTGAATTCGTAACTTTGAAATCTACACCGTCACTGTACACTGTTAAATGCAAAATGGCACCTAGAAAACGTACCATTGAGGAGATCGTGCAAGGCCCCCCCGGAGTAAGTGATGGTGGCTGCCCTTGGAGATTACGAGCAATGGTTCCAAAAGGCGGGACGAATTTTGTGGTGAAGAAGATAGTTGGGCCACACACTTGTACGAATCCAACGTTGAATCGGATCACCTTAAAATTGATTACAATATTGTTTGTAATCTGATTGTTGATGTGGTGAAAAAGGATACCGGTTTATCACTGATGTCAATCATTGAGATTGTTAAATTACAATATAATTATCAGATTTCCTATAAGAAAGCTTGGCGAGCAAAACAAAAGGCGATCGAGAGGTTGTATAGTACCTTCGAAGAAGCATACACAAAGTTGACTTTTCTACTCACAGCAATTCAAGCTGTAAATATAGGAACCGTTGTTCACTGGGATAAGTATGAGTCTAGTCCTAGCGAGGAAACATTCAAGGGTGTATTCTGGGCATTTGGTCCTTCAATTGAAGGTTTCAAGTCTTGCAGACCTGTTATCAGTGTTGACGGAACTCACTTGTACGGTAAGTACAAGGGTTGCTTGCTAATTGCTGTTTCCCCAGATGCGAATGATTGCTTATTTCCATTTGCATTTGCATTGGTTGATGGAGAGAGTATAAATACGTGGACATGGTTCATGACTTGCATCAGATATTATGTCACCGATCGCACTGAGTTGTGTGTTATCTCTGATCGTCACGCTGGTATAATGTCTGCTATGGAGTTATAAAATGGAGCTTGGAACGAACCTAATGGATATCACCGTTATTGTATGTGCCATTTTGCTACAAATTTCTTTAGTAAATTTGGTAGCAAGGCATTCCGTAAGAAGGCAAAAATTATAGCGTGTCAACGCCAACCCAAAAAGTTCATGGCCAAACTTGCTGAACTTCAAAACGTAAATGTGGAGGCGGCTAATTGGTTAAAAGAGAAGCCGGTTGAGAAATGGGCACTTTATGCAGATGAAGGTCGAAGATACGGGATAATGACTACGAACCTGTCAGAAGTGTTCAATTCAGTCTTGAAAGAAGTCCGTAGTTTGCCAGTAACAGCGATTGTTGAGATGATCTTCTTACGTCTGAACTCTTATTTTACTACTCGTCGACAGGAAGCCAGTAAACTTTTATCTAAAGGGACGATTTTTGCTCGAAGAGTACATGAACTGCTCGATAGTCGCCGTGAGAGAGCTAACGGACATGAGGTTACAATGTTCCATCATCAACCGGGAGTTTTTTCCGTGAGAACGGGTATACGCATGGTGGGTGGAGAAAGGAAGGGTGGGAACTTGCACACTGTGAATCTGGGAACGAAAACGTGCACATGTATGAAATTTCATCTATACCATATCCCATGTTCTCATGTACTGGCAGCTTGTGCATATCGTGCAATCGATCACAAGCATCTCGTTGACAAATTTTACACTGTTACTTCATTAGCACAAACATACGGCCCACTGTTTAAGCCTATACTAGATCCAGCATATTGGCCTATTATTGATGGACCAAAACTAGTACCTGATGCCACTTTGTGACGTAAAAGGAAGGGCAGGCCTAGAACTACCAGATTCCGCAATGACATGGATGTGAGAGATAGGTCAAGTCGTGGTACGGGTATGAAATGTTCTAAATGTGGTTTACAAGGACACAATAAGCGGCGATGCACTAATAGTGGAACTCAGAACATTTAACTATTGTATGCTTGTACTTTTTAATTTGGACTTTGTAATTGTACTAAATTATGTCGATAAAGACGATAAAGTTTTATTTTGAAAATTCGTTTGTATTTTTTGTTGATGTCCTGGTGTGTTTGTTGCGTTATGAGTATCGTAATCATAACATAAAGATTTCAATAACATAGGCAAGACTCGCTTTTCCAAAAACCGAGTCTTATACAGAACACCGCGCTTTCTCAGAAAGCGACTCTGTTGCCTGTAGATTTTTTTCAACAAGCCAAAGACTCGCTTTCTCAGAAAGCGAGTTTGGTGTAAAGAATCGCGGTGTTTGGGAAAGCGAGTCTTGGATCTGTTGATAACCAGAGAACAATACTTCACTGGTTTGACAGTCGCTTTCCCACAAATCGTGGATCAAATCACTCTTGGATCTGCTAGCAAAAAAGAATACAGAACCAAAGACTCGCTTTCTCAGAAAGCGAGTTTGGTGTAAACAATCGCGGTGTTTGGGAAAGCGAGTCTTGGATCTGTTGATAACCAGAGAACAATACTTCACTGGTTTGACAGTCGCTTTCCCACAAATCGTGGATCAAATCACTTTGGACCTGCTAGCAAAAAAGAATACAGGACCAAGACTCGCTTTCTCAGAAAGCGAGTTTAGGTCTAAACATCACAATTTTTCAGAAAGCGACTGTTTAGGTTGCTTGATTCCCAGAGACTTCAACACCTCTGGAATTCCAAAGGGCTAGACTCGCTTTTTGAAAAAGCGGGGTATTTATACCTAGACTCGCTTTTTCAGAAAGTGAGTCTTGCTCTGTATGTAGAATAGACCAAAACTTCATCTCTTAGTGGGACAACTACACCACAAACATCTCCACCATCTCCATCTTCATACCACAAACTCCACAATACACATACAATCCATCTTCATACCACAAACTCCACAATACACATATAATCCAGCTTCTCATCACAATCTACATTCCACAGCTTCTCAGCACAATCAATCCAATTTATCAGCACAATTCCAAAAAAAAAAAAACCTTTAACAATAGATCACCACACGCACACACCCCATACCGAATTTTGAATTTCATTCAATCCACTTTTCAAAAGTTAATTACGAGATTCGACTACACAATATCTCACATCATTCAACTACACAACCAAAAAATCACGGGTCTGGGGTGAACATGTCGGGACGTCGCCGTTGCCTCTTCCCTCGCAGTGATGGAGTTTTCTGTGTCACACTCTCTATTGGCTCCTCTTCCTCTTGTTGGTCCTCACCCTCTACTTGCACTTCCTCCTCTTGTTCTTCCTCAATTATAGAACGACACGGTGGTTTACGGGCAACCTGCTTCACTCGCTTCTTACGTGTATTGGTCCGATGAGCGGGAGTGTGTAAGATAGCATCCAGGGTCGCCCCCTCTCCCACAGCATCAGCCTGTGCTCGACAGGACGTCAGCATCTCGCGTGCGAAGTCCTTAACCGCATTGGCTACGTTGCTACTCAACACAGCCGCACATTTCTTGCCCATACTCCAAGTCTGGGCCATCTACAAAATATAATAAGTTGGACTTTGTAATTCCAGTTCAAAAAAATAAAAAACTTAACAGTACTAAAAAACTTACAATCGTGCGAATAGCCGATGCCTTTGGTTGAAACATAGGCAAATGTATTGAGTGTACATCTACTGGTTTTGCTGCCGGTCGACGTATAGGCATCACCACGCCTGCTGGAGTCTGCCCTGTCGGAGAGATGTACCGCCTTGTCATCCTCCCATACCAATTCACATAGTTCTCGTGCATTGCTAAGTCAAATGGAGGTATGTTGTGGATGATTTCATCGAATCTTTGTAAATTCCATCTCTCGACATATGTCGAGAAGCTTTCCGCCCAATTATGACCTGGCGTACGACCCATTCTAGTAATTTTATGAATATCCGCATTGAAAGGCTCGGCTACCAGAATCGCCTGCTGCAGACCAAACTATCGTAGTACTCTGTTCACATAATAGAACTCGACAGTGCTGAAGTTGATGAGTGGGGCTTTTGTTAGCCAAAGATCTCGCCTATACAGGGAAATGGGCGGTAGTCGAGCTAGATGCTCCTCCGTGTAGGGCATCCATACTACGCAGTTATTTGTCAACCTGTCCAACTCATCACGGTAGTAGGTCAGGCACCTGTTCGGGTTGGCAGTCCAAGTAAGGTTACCGGACCAGTACACACCAAGAGGAGGAAGCATGTACTGGTCTTCAGGGAGATGGATCCAGCTGGGTGATTGTTTCTTAACTACAGGACGTCCAACGTGGATACGCTCCTAGCTCCACACTTGAAGCAATATCATCGGGCCATTCATCTGCACGGAACCGAGACTACACAGGCACAAACTCCTGTAGAGGGATGCTAAGGCAGCACTACCCCAACTGTACTGGCCGACTCGTCCAAGGTCTGCAATAAGCGGGAGGTACATGAGGGGGACGGAATGGCCGCTGGAATTAGAGAACAATACACCTCCAAAAAGAGTCAAGATGTACACCCTGCAGTAGTAGTGGACCTCCTCTTCAGTCGAATCATCTGTCAATCGGTCTTTGAATTTTTCCTTTAACCACTTTAACCGAATCTGTTTCCCAACTACTGCACCAGTCTTCACTTCAACACTAAGATATTGTTCTACTAAATATGTAGCGTCGAAGTCCATAGATCCAGTCACCGCCTGCCCATCTACTGGAAGGCCTGTGATTACTGAAACGTCCTGCAACGTAACAGTCATCTCCCCAACTGAAAGGTGGAAGCTGTGGGTCTCAGGACGCCATCTCTCGAGGAGTGCTGTAAGTAGTGGCCGATCGCACTTGATGCCGCTCATCAGTGCAATACCATATAGACCGCAATCCGGTAAGATTTGGTGAATCCGTGGGTGCATAGGGAGTGGATGACCCCCACGGAATGTACACTCTTTCGAATCTCCCTCCCACACATCTCTAGAACGATGGTGCGACTGAAGAGTAAGAAGAGCGGGGTCGAGGGGACCTGGACCACCAAGGGGAATAGTAGATGAAGAAGGGGCCGGGGACGAAGTACCAGCCACATTTGGGTTACTTGGGACCTGCAAAACAATATTTATATCAGCAAAGAAATATATCATTCAATTATATGATAATGAAACAAATCGAATGCAGAAAATTATAAGCTTACATTACTCCGTTCGGTGCCGCCACGACGACCACCACCACGTCCACCGCGTAGAGGTGGGCCAAAAGATGTACGTGGTCCATCGCCACGATTGGCTCTACTACTAGAACCTACCTCCACACGTCCCCTACTCCGTGGCATTTTTCAAAAAAAAAGAGTATCCTACAATGTGGAGTGAGCAATCATTATTAACAATACCAAAATATAAAATCAAGAAATATAGAACACATACGAACATCTATAACTATTATAATGGGAGAGTTGAGGTTCACAAACAAATAAAATTAGGATATTACTTCATATAGAAATCAATTTGAAGTAAGGATATCCTTTCATTTCAAACTCTTAAAAAGACCCACTACAAGATTTGAGCACAATAAGCAGGTAATGAAGTTTGGTACATATTGCAAATCATTTTAGCAATTTAAATAATCACAGAAGCAAAATTATGTGAAATGCAAATACAACATACCTAAATATAGAGCACGTGCATTATACTAGTTTTGATTACTAATAGTTATATCCTAATTTTACTCACAAAATCTACATTTACTCACAAATTCTACAAATTCTACATTATACTGGTTCAATTCTACATTTACTCACAAATCACAAATTCTACACATATTACCAGCAATGTGATGCATAAATAATTCTAAATATATATACAACATTAGAAAATATAGAGTTTGAGAAATATACCTCAATCTTCACGCAAGAATTGAACCACGAGATACACCCCCAAATCGTTCAACCCCTTTTTGAGGAACGCCACCGCAATCAACACAAAATCGAAAGAACCAGCAATATCAAAGTGGGCAATTGGACTGGGATGAGATAGTGAAGAATTTAGGAGTTAATCGACAGCTAATTTGATGGAATAGGCCTTAAATCGAAGATTTCTGACGATGGGTTAGGGTTTCGCGAGCGTAGAAGGAGAAAGAAAGAGAATAGTGAGATCTGTTTTGGGGGTGGGGGGGTTTAAGTCCCAAACGACACTCGCTTTTTGAAAAAGCGAGTGTGGGTTAATTATCCCCGCTTTTTCAAAAAGCGAGTGTTGCTGGGCAAAGAAGGCCAAGACTCGCTTTTTGAAAAAGCGAGTGTGGTATAATTCATCACGCTTTCTCAAAAAGCGAGTCTTAGGTTTCCAATTTTCTGAAACCTATGACTCGCTTTTTGAAAAAGCGTGATGGATTATACCACACTCGCTTTTTCAAAAAGCGAGTGGGGCGTTTATGGAATTAAAAAAACAAACAGGTCGTTTGTGGAAAAACTTTTGCAAAAAGGGTCATTTTGGAAAAAAATTCGAGAGTCAAGATAAAGATTATCGTTGACCGCCAAGAGTAAAAAATCGTAAATTTTCTAATAACGATGGTCTTTCGTACCATGATATAAATTTTATCTTTCTTTGTCCTTTTCTTTTTTAGGCAAAAAATATATATTTATAAGTAGAGAAATGCTACACACATGAGATTCTACCTGAAATTTGTATGGAACTTATCTTTTAGTGATTGTTGAGTCTTACTCATTTTTCTTTTAGTAATTAATGGACCTACCAATTACTAAATGACAAGTCGTATATAAATTTGGAATAAAATCAGGGTTGGCCATGGGAATGTGCAACCTGTGCAGTTGCACAGGGTCTACGGTCGCACAAAGCCAATAATGAGGAGGCCTCCATCAGATATAATTAATAGAGATTTTTATCCAATTATAGCACAAAAGTCATTTTGCTTTAGTGGTTAAGGAGATAGAGCTTAAATCTAATAGGCGCAGGTTTGAACCTTGCTGTTTAAATCTAATGGGCGGCTGGTTTCACCCTTGCCATTAACTTACTTTTTTTTCATTATATATATATATATATATATATATATATATATATATATATTTATATAAAGTTTTTAATGATTTCTATGTTTCTTTCGTTTATTGTTGAGATTATATATATATTTACTTTTAGAGAAAGTTTTTTAATGATTTATATGTTATTTTTTTCGTTAATTATTGAGATTAACCTAATACGTGAAGCTTTTTGAAATCGTGTATTTCATGCGTTGCAAGAATATGAAGATCTTTAACAACATTTGTACCATTTAATCTTAACTGATGAGACGACTACTTCAAGATATCGATTAAGTCGTCCCAGGCATTGGAGTCTCCAATGATATAAAATTTGAAATGTATTTTTCAAGTGAATTCATATAAAATTTTTAAGATATTGAATGTACCATACTCATATTTTTCAACTAAATTCGTATTATAAATATATCAAAATCAAAATCAAAATAAAGTAAAATTAGTATTAGAATATTTAAAGAAGACCCATTCTTTCTTAATGCCTTATAAATCTCAGGACTGACCTTGAATAGAATCTCAACGTATATATAGCATTCCTCTTATAAGTAAGATATAAATCTTATTTCCTATTGTGAATTGGTTTGCATCTACATAATTTGGTTGGAGAACCCATGATGCTTATCTCATTCTGGTATGCAGAAAATACCAGAGCCTCTTGTGCATGCCCCAACTTCTTTGATTGAAAATTATCGGTGCGTCGCTCATTTATTGGCTTGAATCCAAAATCCCTTTTCTTTAAATCTCTTAATACTCAACATATGTTGGCATTTTGATTTAAGACTCCGGTATTAATTAGTAGTATTAGTTTATCCTTATCGAAGGCTTGTTATTTGGTCTCAATCTATGTATTTATAGTGGTATTTGTGGAGTCTGTAGCCATCACCCTCCTGTTTTAAGCTCTACAAAACCATGTCAATTTTTTTCCTTTCGTTTGTCATGTCACCCTATTGACAATGAAATGAGATCTTAACAGAAGTAAAAGATCGCATCAACAACTCAACACTTGTGGCAATTGGGATTTCAACATCGAAAAAATAAATAGAGAATTACTATTATTCCTTCTATTGTTACTAGCCGGCCTCCACCTTAAGGTAAGTGAGGCGACCGCCGACCACCTCTGGCTCATGAATTTTTTGTAATTTTAGGAGCATCTAAATTTGTATTTTTTTTATAAATATAGATACGTATTTTGTGCGTTAAAAAAATAATATTATTATTAGGAGCTTCCGAAAATAATTATTTAGGTTCTTCGTCTCGGATCCCCTAAAACTCTGGGCCAGCCCTCTCTTACTGTTGTTTGTTATCCTCTTTTTTCCAAATTCATGCCATTCAGTGCCTAATATTTCTGTGGAGAGCATTTCTGTTGCCATCATGTATCTGTTGCCACCGTACATGACAAATTTTGGATTCATGATTTGAGTGTTCATACTGCATGAGGAAATCTCTGTCAGCTACGGAAAATCAATCACTATTGCAGTCAGAGACACAGATTGGCATACCATATGCTGCTATCAGAGCATCTGCAGTTCGTTGGCCAATTTGCCAATTTTTACAAAATTTGACAAAAAAGATATTATAGTCGTTGGCCAATTATCCAAATTTTTTAAGTTGCGATGCAATAGTAGTCGACTATATTTGACAGCCGAACTGACAATTGCTAAAATATAGCTAACGGAAGATGATTTTTCGTCGGAGAGATCAGACGGAAGATAATTTTTCGTCGGAGAGCTTTTTTACACGAGCACTCAACGGACGAGAAATTATTCCCTATCCAATAAATTAAATTATTAAAGAAAAAATAAAAATTTTGAAGGACGGCAGACAATCTACCGTCCAACAAATGAATGCTAAAGACAAAAGCTAGGACGGTAGACAATCCCTTTTCCCAGGCATGGCAAAAAAAAAAAAAAAATTGTCCTTTTCTCAATTCCTTCACTGCTCCATCTTTTTTTTTTACAAAAGTTGTCCTTTTTCCTCACTTCAATGCATTTATGTATATATGTATATATATTTTGATTTAAATTTCTGAGACGAAAGATAATCTTCCGTCTGAGCCAAATTTTGACTTTTGACGACTACAGCACAAACCTATTTTTTTCATTTCTATTTGCCAAATACCCAAAATCTGAGTCAAGAAGACTACAGATGCTCTTATAATATAATGAGACATATACTGTAATGAAAATATGTATTATAGAGTAAATTACAGTAGGATGCATAATGTAGTTTAGTTTTTTTACTTTACTATCATAACCTTGCTTTAGTATAAGCACCTGCTATGGACTTGTTTTGATTTTCACTCCACTACATTCTACATAGATCATTGTAGTAATGTAAAAAAAACAAACACTAGTGAAAAATTAAAACAAGTTCAAATGTGTTATAAAGTATGTCGTGGTAGTAAAGTTAAAAAAAGTAAACGAAGATCACAATAGTTTACAATAATTTACTCTATATTAAACCGTGATAAGTCATAACTGATCATGGAAAAAAATCGCAGCATATCAGGACTGTACGATTCCAGCACAGATCTTAAAACTTATACAAGCATATTAACAATAACAGGTATTTTTAACAAGTCTGGCCTTTTTCAGGCTCATTAACAAAACATTGGCTACTTTTAAGCACATTAAAAGAGACTGGGCCCACTAGGAGAAACACCCATCCCATGAGAGCTGTAAGTCAAATCTCTTATTCCCAAATAAGAGAATAACCGATTCTTTTTCTTGAAAGTGGGAGAATCAAACAGGAGATAACAAATTCAAATCATTCTCCTAACTATTTTTCAGGCTTATAAAGACCTTCCCCCTCCCTCAGTCAGAAGTTAATCAATCCCTCAGTCAGAAGTTAATCAATAAATCAAGAATTTCTCTCTCTGGTTCTGACTTGAGCGTCGAAAGGTCTGTCACTGGGGTCATCCCCGGTGTTTCAAGTTGTTTGCAGGTCTATCGGCCGCATCAGTAACCGCTGGATGCAGATCGAGACACTTTTTCAACGATCCAGATCTAATCTCTGGAGCTCTAACCACTTTTTATGGCGATGATCAAATGTTAGATCTTTAATAGTTTCCCTCAAAATATAAACACACTATCGGTTTGCTCCCAAACCAAAATAAGCTACAACAGATTTGCATAATCTATGGAAAACTACACAAATGTACATTAATGATCATGCTTACCATCATGCCATCGAAGTTAAGAGGGAGAGCAACGACCTCAAGCCATCCAACCAACCTTCTTCGTCAACAATATCCTCCTATGAATGACTCAATTCCTCCTCATCGGCCGAATTTTCCCCAACAGCCTAATCAAGCTTCTATCAACAGAGAGACACCGAGGGGCTCCCGATAAAGCCATCATGAACCATGTCGTGAACAGCACCCTCTACACGATCATGTTTTCGTCCATAATGCTTACAGCGACTCGATGCCCTCACGAGGTCCCCGAGGATCAAGAAATCTTAGTCAAATCATCAATGACAGACAACATGTGACCGATTTAATGATTCATTTGGGCAAGAGGCGTGCACTGGGCGAGGCCTCCCGCTCAGAACATCAAGTGAACTAGAGAAGCAACTTTCTCTGAAGGCAGAGATCAAGACACTCCTCCTTTCATAGAGGGCAAGCAGTAGAAAGAAGCCCGACTCATGAAGTTGGAAGCATCTTGAGAGGAACAAAGAGAAAGAGACCCCAGTCACTAGGGCCGAAGATGAAAACTTCAAGCATGACATTCTCCGAGCCATCCCAGCTAATCATGATCAAGGTCGACGCTTATGGAGCATCCACATTACTCCTCTAAGAGAAGAAGAATCCAGACACTCAAATAGATTCAAAAGGAAGGACGACAAGTCCTTTGCGGCATTCGAGAAGTAGAAGATCACCAGGAATATATAAAGAATGAAGGAAATTGCTCCAGCATGGCTTACCGCCCTAGTCGACCTCATTTGAGCAAATCCATCCTCAACGTGCCCATTCCAAATAACTTCAAAGCTCATCAGTTTGAATCATATGATGGAGAATCTGACCTGGCTAACCGTATTTAGAGTTTTAAAACTCTCATGATGGTCAACTCCATCGATTCGCTCATGTGCTTTACATTCCCCACAACTTTGAAAGGGTCAGCAAGGGAATGGTGCTCCCGCCTTACTCCAATGTCAATATTCCCCCTCACCCAGCTCAAGGAGCTCTTCATAACGTACTTCGTTACTAGACGCAAGGCTGAAAAAAATAAGTGCTTCCCTATTGGAATTGAAGCAAAGAGACGGAGAACTGCTGAAAGACTTTGTCAATGCTTCACAGTCGAAGCAAGGTCCATCTCCGCCCTGGACTAGTCAGTAGCGGCTGCCGCCTTCCGCAAGAACGTCACTCGACCTGAAGGCCTTCTCGCGAAGAAACCTCCTAAAGATTTCGTTGAGATTCTGGAAAAGAGTAACAAGTATATTAGAGCCGATGAAGCTCTTTATCCTCAAGGCCAGAAGGATCCATCTTCTGGGAACAAACAGAAAAATACAAGCGAGGACGGACCCAGGAAGTTTCATAAAGATGGTGCAGCTTAACGTCGTCCTCCTCCAACACCACACTTTGATAAGTCACTCCTCTTAACGCAAGTGTATCAGTCACCCTTATGGAAGTTAAGAAGGATAGAACAGTCTGTCCTCCCACCAAGATATCTGCATCCAGCAAAAGAATGGGATAGGAACAACTCGTGTGCATCTCACAGGGACCATGGACACACCACCAACAACTGCTAAGTCCTCAAAGAAGAACTTGAACGTGTAACACCCCGAATTCCAAAACACAACTGAATTCGAGTTCTACAGGATCTTTACACTTCATTTCGTTCAATTTTACAAGGAAATTAAAACTTCTATTTCAACAATAATTACATCAGAGTCTTTTACATCAATACGCAGAGGAATTAATAAAATACAAAAATAATAGATGTACAACTGTATCAACTTTAACATTTAAATGATCATCAGCCTCAAATCATCTCTATATCTTCTTGTAGCTCCAAGTCCTACGTGTAAAACTGTAGGCGCGTCAGTTGCTTATAACTGACGAAATATTATACACAGCCATCCTCTCTATGCCGGAAATAGTATAACGATTCTTAAACACTTTAGCAAACACAAACTTGATCATAAACAAGCTACAAAGGGACTATCCTGTTGATGTCGTGTTGTGCTATGCACTTAGTCCTTAATGCAATTGTTAATATTTACATGACACTAATGCGCGCTTGTTCGGATTGTATGCATCCCATACTACATAGGTCCGAGGGTAAGCCCTTAATCGTTCTTCATCTTGTAGGGTTCAATCCCTCGCCATGACTTAATCTACTACTGCAACTACGGTAAGTATCCTAGATGTTCTATGACCTACGAACTCATGTCTAGGCACCCTGGAGGGAATCCCAACGCACTGACACATGACTCATCATGCAGGCATCCTGTGGTAATTCAGCTCCTACCATAGACATGACACCACCTGCAGTCACCAAACACCCCACGAGCGTCGCCACCGGAACGGTACTCTGGAGCAGTATCCATATCCTATCATGACGCATCATGGGACATCCTGTGAATACTCTCACGTCGCCAATCCAATGGCCCTCATACTCATATTTTTCTCTTACTTTCATCACATCTTCACTATGTATCTAATCCTTACAATTTTGTTTGTTTTAAAGAAAATCATCACAATCTAGAACTAGCTTACCCTACCGGACTTCAATCAAAACAACGGAGACAGTCAGCCTACCTGGCTACTTCTCAAGAGACACTCAACCCTCAACGGTTAGCTCTCAAAATCATAAATAAACTGCCGGCCAGTAGGGTCTCGCCTAGCCTCTAGATTCCAACAACTATCTCTTTTTAGAAATCAACAATATTTCATAATCAATCTCAAATAATCATTTCTATTTGTATGTTCACAAACTCTTTCTCAAAACATTTCTTTTATAATCACATAACGCGATATAAGTCAATTCAACCTCTTAGCCAATTTAATCTCTTATCACATTGTGTTCAAATCAAGTAATCTTAATCAAGTATTAATAATCATAAAATCTCGTATTCAATCTTATTCAACTTTCACATGTCGGAAATTAAATCCAAACTCAAGAAAATCCGCCAGTCAAGACAGTAGCAGTCGACTGTTAAAAGTGGCCAGTCGGCTATTCTGCGAGACCTCAAAACTCAAAAAGCCAGTTCAGTCGATTGTGAAAATATGTCCAGTCGACCGTTCTGCGAAACTTTGAAAACTCAAAACACAACCCAGTCAGTTCAGTCGACTGTCGATAAGAAATCAGTCGACTGTTCTGCGACACTATGAAAGCTCAAAACCAATAATCAAGACAGTAACAGTTGACTGTGGAAAGTAGACAGTCGACTGTCCTGCTAACAAAATTTGAATTTTAATACTTGACAGTCGACTGTCGACCCTAGCTCGGTCGACTGTCGATTGCACCAGATTACAATTAAAGGGGATCCTAAACATATTTTCGACCTTTCAATTGATTTGTACTTTTATGAAAATATAGACCATCTTTCGGAGTGTATTCTTTTGAAAAACAATATCGTACTTGTTCTCGAATTCACAAGTTTCTCATTTTTTGCAATATAATAAAATCTTTTCTTCAAAAAAAAAACACATATAATCAATTTTCCAAATAGAATGTTGTCTTTTATCAAAAATTACTTTATAAAAAAATCCTATACTCATAAAAATAAATATTTTTGATGTTAGAATCAAACAATCCTTTTCTACACATTTGTAATATTTTAACCAATGTCTCACCATGCATCAATTTCATGCGAATCACTTCAATTTTAATATTCCAAATTAACAATCATAACAATTTAGAGAATAGATAAAGCAATTTACATCTACCACACCAATTTAAAATTTTGCAATTCAATTCTACATTAATTTGCATGTAATCTTATCATACCAATTCAAATTCAACAAATAAATTGTATATCCTCTATCATGCAATTTTTACTCCTAAATTAGAAAGAATTTAAGAAACACCCACCTAAAGTTGAAGAATTTGTACTCAAATGAACTCCTAGAATTAGGAGCTCCTAAAGAAAACTCCAATTGCAACCTCCTCGAAATCCGTGCACCAAAGCAAGGCCTCCAACTCCATCTCCATTTTCGACAGCATCCAAGAAAGGCAAATCAAACTTCATTTTTGTCTTTATAGGTGTACACCTATATATATCTACCTATATATATGTACATAATCGTATATATATATATATGGTGAATAGGTGTGGATTTGTGTAAGAGTAGGTGGAGTGGTCTGGGGTGGTTTTCGGAATGGACAGAGAGAAGGAAGGGAGAAATGTGAAAAGGTGATTGGATTGATATATATGTACACATATATAGGTATGGATACCTCAAATAATTTGGTGGATAAAGCAAAATAGAAATGCTGGATTGGTTTTGGAGACTTTGATGGCTTTCGGCAGTAGGAAGAAAGAGGGGGATGAGGAGAGTGAGAGAGCCATGGGGGTATTTTATAGATTAATTAATGGGTAGTTAGAATAACTGCCTCCCACATGAACACCACTAACCCCACACTCTAAAATTTACAACTTGCTTTCCCTCCTACTTTCAAAAACCAAACTTCAGTTTTCCCTCCTCTTATAAATAGCCCGGCCCCAAAATGTGTGCACATCGCACGTGTGCACGTGCACGTGTTTTGTGTACACCCCAAAATAAATTATTTACTTAAAATAATTATTTATATATGTAATAAACATATAAAATTACACTTTTTATGCACGATAAAAATAGACAGACACATTTCATAAAATTTATTTTGAAAGAAGAATACGCGTAAACACGTGCACCAAAACACATGTGTCGCCTGTAAAATCTCAAAAATACAAAATTAACTTTATCGACCGAAAAAAAAATTATAATTAATCGGAATACAACATAAAAATATATTTATTATACATATTCGATAATGTACTCAAACATACAGAAAACACATGCATTGCACGTACAAAAATTATTTTAATTTAAACAGACGAAAAGTGAATTTCCGTTTATAAAACGAATTTAAACACGTTATAAAAATAAATAATTGAAACTCGTCGAAAACAATGCACGTGACGGTAGAATACCCGAAATCGCCACGTGCATCGATAATGCGCAAAAAGCACGTAAAAATACAAAGATTAAAATTTAGTATTTGAGTTGCCTCGAATGGGATTTTAAGAATACGAGAATGCATAAATAATCGGAATTCAAAATATATATCAAAAAACGTTACGAATATCACCAGTAATATGACAAAATGCACGTGAGTAACACCTGAGAGCAAAATTGTCATTTCTAATTTTGCGGGGTGTTACAGAATGTCTGATTCACCAAGGTTACCTCTCCCAATTTGTTCAGCAAAACAACAGTGCTAAAACCCCTCTGGAACGGGGGGCTATTAAGCTTCAAGAGAAGCCCACTGAATCCCAAGCCTCAGAACACATGGATATTCTCCACTCTATTCACAGAGGCCCGATGGGGGGGAAATTCCAACTCCTCTCGCAAAGCCTTTGTGAGGGTAGTTAACTCAGTAAATAATATCCCGCCTGCCAAGAGCATAGGGGTTCCGATATCTTTCTCCAACAATTAGAAGGTGTCCGAACACTTCATTGTGATACATTGGTCATAAACCTTTTCCTGATGAATCATGAGGTAAGCCACCTCCTGGTAGACAATGGTAGCTCAGTAGACATCCTTTCCTTGAATGCATTCAACGGCCTGAAACTCTCTCGAGAGCGACTCAAGTCAGCCGGCTATATACTCCACGGATTCTCCGGTATCCCCGTTCAAATTGAAGGAATTGTCATACTCGATGTAACGGCATGAAAGCCTCTAGCCACTCGAACAGAAGCACGGGACTTTATGGTAGTCGACGTCAAAGCTGCATACAACGCAATATTTGGCCGTCCGGGTCTGGCGGCCTTTCATGCAGTCGATTTCGCCTACCATATGAAAATGAAATTCATAACAACAGCAGGGGTAGGCCAAGTTGTAGGGACTAGGGAGCCAACAGGCAACACAAGCATATTACACCGCCACAATGGGGGGCTTAGTTCTCCCCCTTGATGCTATAGAACTACTGCCAAATGGCAGTACCAGTAACTCCAAGCCCATAAACAAGCTTGAAGCCACTGCTATAGACTATCCTACCGAAAACTTTCAAACCTGCCAAACCATCTCCCAACAAGTCCACATTCGTCCCAGTCAGAATACAGTAATAGACCAGAATCCCTTGCCCGAAGTCGCTCCGCTCATTCAACAGAAAGAAGTAGTCATGCCTAAACATATTAGTGAACTTGAAGATCTCCCTGTTTCTCTGCAAAATAACGGGAGACTCACTCCAAAATAGGCAAGTTCAGGCAAGGTCTACCAAGTTGTTTACCTAACGACTCATCAACTTAAAAACCAGGGGGGCAAGAATATATCAGCAGGGACTTGGAAAGTGGAACACCTCATAAACTTTAACAAGGACGCTTGACGCCTTCCTCTTCTACATATTTTCAATATTTTTGAATAAAAAATGCTCTTCCCATCGGTCACTGCATGTAATAAAGACCAACCACTAGAGCAGCCGCTTAGTTTTATTTTTCAGTAAAATTTAGTATTAGTTTTGCAATATAATTGTACAACTCTACGAATGCATACAACGAATTAAATGCCAAACTTACTCCTAAAAACGGCACTAAAAACTCATTAGAAGCTCCTTATAAGACGAGTTTGGAGTCCATACCCATAGCTCGGAGTTGCTCTAGCAATTTGCAATGAAGCAAGTTCAGAGTTCAACTCGACATTCGATCTGCTCTTGAAACTCGTTAAACTCTTCAACGACAAGTTCAGAGTCCATACCCATGGCTCGGAGTTGCTCTAGCAACCTGTAATCAGGCACGTTCAGAGCTCAACTCACCATTCGATCCACTACTGCAACATGTTAAATCCCTAAACAACAAGTTCGGAATCTATACCTGTAACGCCCCGCCCCAATACTCAAACAATTTTAATATTTTTAGAAATACAAATTAGATACTATGTAGTACAACTGCCCACCACAGGCTGCCTCTCAAAAGGTGGTTAACCGAATTGGTGACTCTTGATCATAGGCAATTATATTTATACTCAAATTAGTTTCTGTATACTTCCCATGTGGGACTATATTTCTCAATCTTTCTCTCAAATTCCCTCAAATCCCGTGTACATAGTGTACACGTTGTTCAGTAGCATTCGACTGCTAGGTATACCAGTCGACTGTTCATTGAAATACGGGGTTCTACATATACCCCACCTTTAGAAATCAGCGTCCTCGCTGAGTACGGGACACACATCTAGTGTAGGATCCGCCTTTCTAGCCGTTGTAGAATAGTCCTCGATCCCACGAATTGTGTAGAAACACCCGGTACATACAAATGCACCCTGCCTATCCGGAGAATCATCTCCCTGCCGTGAACTAGATTATAGGCCCTCTTCTACACTCGGTGTCGAAAGTCGGCTCTGATACCATTTGTAACGCCCCGCCCTAATACTCAGACAATTTTAATATTTTTAGAAATACAAATTAGATACTATGTAGTACAACTACCCACCACAGGCTGCCTCTCAAAAGGTGGTTAACCGAATTGGTGACTCTTGATCATAGGCAATTATATTTATACTCAAATTAGTTTTTGTATACTTCCCATGTGGGACTATATTTCTCAATCTTTCTCTCAAATTCCCTCAAATCCCGTGTACATAGTGTACACGTTGTTCAGTAGCAGTCGAGTGCTAGGTATACCAGTCGACTGTTCGTTGAAATACGGGGTTCTACAATACCCATGGCCCGGAGTTGCTTTAGCAACCTGCAAACAAGTAAGTTCATAGCTCAACATGTCATTCAATTTATTCCTAAAACTTATTAAAAACCCTTAAAGATGGATTAAATGTCCAAAATCGTGGATTACAGTTGCTCTACAAACCTATAAACAAACAAGTTTGGAGCTCAACTCGCCACTCGATGCGATTCTCATAATTCGTTGGAGGACACATACAGCAAGTCCTAGAGTTACTCCTACAACTAGCTAAGCACAAAATGGCAAGCCTGGAGCCCAACTCTCCCCAAGAGCAGCTCCAGCGACTAGCTAACCCTAAGACGACTAATCACAGGACAAAGCACATGCATGTAAAAGATTTCTTATTTCACAAACAATAAGTCTCGTTACAACTGCAGAATTACAATGAATCTACATTTCAAGCCTGAGCATCGCTACAAAAGTCTTGCAAGCACTATTTAACAAGTTGTCCTACAAGTCGCCATCCGACTACACGGTAAGGGGAAGTTCTGCCTAAGAGACACAAACATCTTCACGAACCTCCCACCAGCTAACAGCTCGCCATGACCGCTTAAACACTTGACAATAAAATTCAAGACAGGTCTTCCTTAGACGAGCAAGCTCCAAGTCTTTCCTAAGTAACAACAGCTTCACCTGAGCAAGCTCCAACTTCATCTCACTAGACGCACTGTGCAAATGGCTTGTCCACAACTCCGTCAAGCATAGCGTATTGCAAAGGAGAACAAGCTCGGCATCCCGAAGACCTCATTCGGTGTACACAAATATTTATCAGCAAAGAGAAGAATTGAATTACATCAATGCTGAACAAACACAGAGGACTTCACTTCAATATTGAGAAGATTCGAAACACCCACAGCTCATTCGCCCCTTAAAATGAGTTCGAAGCTTCACACGAACTCGAGTTCCTCAGTCAAACAACTCGTTACCTCCAAACAATGAGTTCGACGCCTTCCTCACCGCTCGAGCTTCATCAACAAACTCGTTAACATCATACAATGAGTTCCACACCTTTCTCTTCTCTCGAGCTCCCTCAACAACTCGTTGATATCATACAGCAAGTTATGTGTCCTGCACTTCGCTCGAGCTTCATCAATAACTTGTTAACTCCATACAATGAATTCAATAGCTGACTCTCCACTCGAACCCCATCAACAACTCATTAGCTCCATACAACGAGTTTAATGCCATGCACTTCGCTCGAGCTCCGTCAATAACTCGTTAGCTCCATACAACGAGTTTAGTACCCTACTCTCTGCTCGAGCTCCGTCAATAACTCGTTTGCTCCATACAATAAGTTCAGCACCCTGCACTTAGATCGAGCTCCGTCAACAACTCGTTAATTCCAAACAACGAGTTCAATGTGTTGCTCTCCAGTATAGCACCATCAACAACTCCATGACTTCATACAAACAAGTTCAATTCCCCATTCTCCGCTCAGGCTCCATCAATAGCTCGTTAACTCCATACAACGAGTTCAACGCTGTGCGCTCCGGTAGAGCTCCATCAATAGCTCATTAGCTCCTAACAACGAATTCAACACCCTGCTATTCACTTGAGCTTCGCCAATGACTTGTTAATTCTATACAACGAGTTCAATGACTTGCCCTTCACTCGAGCTCCGTCAATTGCTCATTAGCTTCATACGGCGAGTTTGGCTCTCAGCTATTTTCTCGATATCGTTAACATCCAATAATGAGCTCAATGCCGTGCTCTTCGTTTGAGCTCCGTCAATGACTTGTTAGTGCAAACAATTAGTTTAATACCCTTCTCACCACTCGAATTCCATTAACAACTTGATAGCTCAAAACAATGAGTTTGATGCCTCCTGCACTCCGCTCGAGCTCCATCAACAACTTGTTGACTCTAAATAATGAGTTCGATGTCTTTCTCACCTCTTGAGCTCCATCAACAATTTGTTGACCGCATACCATGAGGTCAATGCCCTGCCATTAACTCGAATTCCGTCAACAGCTCGTTAACTCCGTACAACGAGTTCAATGTAACGCTCGAGCTCGAGCTCTTTCAACAACTCGTTAACTCCAAACAATGAGTTCAATGCCTCGTGCTTCATTCGAGCCCTTCCAACAACCCTTTAACTACATGCAATAGGCTAGGCATCCAACGCTGGCCCAGAAATGCCTCTCCAAACTTGCTAGACACAAATAACAAGTTCAAACATCCAATTTTGTCTAAGAGTTGTCTCTATAAACTTGCTGGGCACAAATAATAAGCTCTACGTTCAATTCCAACTCTGAGTTACATCTATAAAACTTGCTGGGTGCAAACAGCAAATTCGATGTTCAACTCCGTCTCAGAGTTGCCTCTACAAACTTGCTGGGCACAAATGGCAAGTTCAAACGTCCAACTTCGTCCAAGAGTTGTCTCTATAAACTTGATTTGATCAAACCGCAAGCTCTACATTCAACTACGTCACAAAATTATCTCTCCAAACTTGTTGGACACAAACAGCAAGCTAAGCATTCAACTTTGTCTTAGAGTTATTTCTATAAACTTGTTGGGATCAAACAACAAGCTCTATGTTCAACTCCGTCTCAGAATTGTCTCACCAAACTTGTTGGGCTCAAACAGCAAGCTCTATGTTCAACTTCGTTTCTGAGTTGCATCTACAAGACTTGTTGGGCGCAAACAGTAAGTTCGACGTTCAACTCCATTTCAGAAGTTGCCTCTACAAACATGTTGGGCGCAAACAAAGCGGTCAGCATCCAAATCAACAGGAACACTTGTCCAACAACGAAACGCTCGATCAACAAAATAAGCGAACAACACAATCTTGGTCGGTGAAAACCGGTCCAGTGGAACGAATGATGGGTTGTTTGATCGAAAAAACAAGCTGACTAAAATGTGAAGTAAACAACCAGGACTGATTTCCACAACTAGGAGATTTGCATGCAGCTCCTCATATGGAAGACGAACTGCAAAAGTAAGCGTCTCAAGGTTCTGCATACCTTCAATTTTTAAGGAATTGAGATGTGGAAGAGCTGGAAAAAACGGTAATTTAGCACAACAATGGACCGACAACTCCTTCAGATAATTAAGACAAGTTCCAATGTTTCAAGTGACGGAAACCCTCTCCCAATGCTCCTATGTAATTCAGTGCCCACATCTTGCACACCATCCATCATTCGTATGGAGAAATACTTTAGAGATGGCAGTTGACCAAGTGGCGGCAAGATGTTGCACTCATAGCAGTTTTCAAGTGTAACAGAACTGAGCATGGAAAATGAAGGATTTGCTATCCATTCAGGGAAATGATTACCCGAATAATCACGCATAGTAAGTTTTCAAGCATACTGCACAGTTGGAGATTATGAAGAACCTCAAAGGCAGTTGCTACACTTTGATGACCTTTTATGTCCTTACCACTGTTAAACCATTGCAATGTCAATGTATGTATATGATCTTTCATCTTTAGTGTGGCCTCCTGGGCTTCCTTGCTATTAAGATATTCCAAATCCCTCCAACACTAAGAGCTCCTCTGAGATTCATCAAGTCCTTCAACTCTCATATCCTACAATGATGCTCATCTTCGCCAACTGTAAACGTTGGCAATGCATGAAGACCAGTCCATTTCCCTATCCCACGAGGCATGAAAACAAATCCAGATTCCATTATCACATCTAGATGTTGCAGATCGTCTAGTTCATGGATGCTTGCAAGTAGCACAGAAAGATAAGTGCAATCCTAAAGTTCCTAAGTCTGAAGATTGTAGAACCTACTAATTGTATCTGGAAGCCTACAGATTAGATTCATTGAAATCCAGATACCTCAATTCTTGTAAATCTGCAATTGATTCTGGTACCTCTTCGTGTTGGTGTATGCCGTATAGGTCAGTTGTGTATTGACATTACTAGTTTATATTGTGTGATGACATTTATTTCATATTTAGGCATTTCATTTATTGTATTAATTATTGTGAATTAAATTAACATAATGAAGTCCCTAGAATAGTAAGTTCAATGTCATGGGATATCAAATGCATGACTTGATTGTGAGATCCTATTGGCTGAAATAAAAACATTATTCTTAGATGTCCCTAGTCAAGTATTATTGTGAATTAGGACAACGATAATACATAGAGACTAGTGTGTGTAGACTGATGATCATTCTCACGGGTCATGGATATGAGATATTAAATCTTCACATGAATACTGATATGGCTAAAAATGGGATTAAATCGGAGACGTTCAAATCGGACATGAATCTTAAAGCTCTCAGAGGTGTAACGGTAATTTCACCTACAAACGGGTCTGAAATGGGGTCTGTGTCTTTCTTCAAAGCCCAATAACCCATAAACGGATCTGTCTTATCTGTCTTACTGGGTACGGGTCCCAACCCGTTACAAACCAGTTCAGAAGGATAAAGAAGAATTCAGATTCATAATTATCCCTAAGAGGTGGTTTTAACCACTTCTATCCATCCACACCGGGAAGTAGAGATTTGTTCTTATCTTGAAACAGATCCCTAAGGCGACTATAAATACCCCTTTCCCCCACCGTAACAAGGTGATCAATATTTTTCTACATAAAGCTCTTTCATAATCTTCTTGATTACTGACAAGAGCGTCGGAGGGTGCGTCATCGGATCCATCCTGATGTATCGCACTTTTTGCAGGTTCGTGGCAGCGGCAAGAAACAAGACCAACACGTTGGGTGAAGGTCAACAGGTTTGCCTTATTCGTTTTCTCAAGAATCCACAAATTCATCTGTTTGCTCCCATACCGAAATCAGCAGCAACAGATTAGTGCCATCTATGGGAAGCGAAAAAGCAATCCAACCTATCTTCATCAGTGAGAGTAGTTTTAAGCCATGCATCCAAAAGAGAAGGGGAAGACAGCGGTCTCCAACCAAAGAACCACTCCTCTTCTTCCTCCTCCTCCTCCAGTTCAAGATGGTTTTCTTCAACAGCCTCCTCCTCAACAGGCCCGTCCAAGGTCTCGGGGGGCTGCCTAAGGGGGCTCCCGTCGAAGTCATCCAAAGCAACATCCTTCTCATGACCATGTAGCGGTTCCCAATCCTCCAGTTGACTTTATGGCTTCTCAAAGCCCTCCCGAGCGAGATCTCCGTCAAGTGATTGCCAACCGCCAAAAGGGGGTCGACCTCCGAACTCGCCTGAATGGATGGTGAGCCCTTGGGGGAGTCCATCAACCTGAGCACCCAGGGGTCTCAAGAGTCCGGACCCCCCGCAGACCGAGGACCAGAAGATCCCCTCCCCCGAGGAGGCGAAGAGAGTCCCTTCAACGTCATCAGTGGAGAAGTCATTCTCCAGTAAGCCGAGCCACACATAGGGACCGCCAAGCTGGAGAGGCATCAGTCACAAGGGCGGAGTTCCAAGATTTTCAAGAGGCCGTTCTGCGGGCCCTCAACGTCGCTCCCAACTGCGAGCAATGGGCACCTAGTCCTCAACCTGCCCCAAGCCGTCACCACCGCACTCCTAGTCCCCTTTTGCATGGGAAAGAGTCTAGGGGCTCGACAGGATATGAACGAAGGGAAGACTCGGTCTACCGCCGTCTCCACGAGATGGAGATGCGCCTTGGCCGACTTGACAGAGAAGAGGAACAACGGGCGAGAAATTTCCGCCCGAGCAGGTTCCCTTTCTCCTGAGCCGTCATGGAAGCCCCGGTCCCGCAAAACTTCAAGCCTCCTAACTTTGAGTCATACAACGGGGAGTCGGACCCCGCCGACCACATCGAGAGTTTTAAAACTCTCATGATGATCCACCAGGCTTCGGATGTGCTCCTTTGCAAGGTCTTCCCTGCCACGCTAAAGGGTCCTGCGAGATATTGGTACTCTCGACTCGCCTCGGCCTCTATCTTCTCATTCGATCAGTTCGAAGGGCTCTTCCTTACTCATTTCGTAAGTAGCCGCCGGGCCGAGAAAACAAGTGTATCTTTGGTGACCCTCAACCAAAGAAAAGGTGAACGCCTAAGAGATTACGTTCAGCGCTTCACCGCCGAAGCCCGGTCTATTGCCTCCCTCAACCAATCGGTAGCCTCGGCGGCATTCGGGCACAACGTCACTAACCCCGACCTCAAGGTGTCTCTTGCGAAGAAGCCTCCTCAGAACTTCTCAGAACTCCTGCTTAGAAGTGAGAGGTACATCCGAGTGGAAGAGACTCTCAACCCCTCCACTCTTGAGGAATCATCTTTCGGGAACAAACGGAAGAATAAGAGCAAAGAAGGATCATAGAAACTCCAGAGGGACGACAATGGCCAATGCCGCCCAGCTCCTCGTTTTGAGAAGTTCACCCCCTTCAATGCTAGCATATCAGCAGTTCTTATGGAGGTGGATAAGGAAGGACTACTCCGTGCTCCCCCTAGAATGAATACCCCTGGCAAAAAAAATAGGGATAAGTGGTGCCGCTTTCACAGGAACCATGGCCACGACACAGATGATTGTCGGGCTCTTAAAGAGGAGATCGAAGAACTCATACAGCGGAGACACCTGGCCAAGCTTTTCCAAAGAGACGGGGCCAATCTTCCACCCCGAGGAGCCTACAAGCGAACAGAGAGGTCCGCCGAATTCCCAGATTCCGAACCTGGGGCCGTCCTCCACCTCATCCAAGGAGGTCTAATGGGGGGAGAACCCAACTCCTCCTAAGAGGCCTTCACCCTATCGTAGAAGTAGGATCTTGGTTTTCAATAAGGTTGATGCTTGTAACCCAGCCAACAACATGTAATAATAGTTCCCTCCATCGAAGCGGCCATTTAGTTTATTTCAATAAAACTTAAACTTTTGTCTATTATTGCACTTGCTTCATTTCTACTTCTCCAGGTCACTTCTACGACTTGCTAAATCGTAAGTTCGGAGTCCAGCTTGTCTAACAGGGCTGCTCCCATAACTTACTAAGCTCAAAAGACAAGTTCGAAGTCCAACACTTGGTTCGACGTTGTCTTAGCCGCTTGCAAACAAGCAAGTGCGGGGCAGCTCACCATTCGGAATTGCTCCTACAACTCATTAAATCTCTTAACAACAAGTTCGGAGTTCAACACTTGGTTCGACGTTGCCTTGGCCGCTTGCAAACAAGTAAGTGCGGGGCAGCTCACCATTCGGAATTGCTCCCACAACTGTTGAACCTCTTCTGAGCAAGTTCAGAGCTAAAACTTTTCCCTAGAGTTGCTCCTCAAACTTGTCTCCCAAACGGTTCTTTCCTAGAGCCAAGCTCTTCGCTCCGCTCTCTCCCAGAACGGACCTCTTCACAACGAGTTCGGAGCACGACTCTCTCTTAGAGTTGCTCCTCAAACTTGTCTCCCGAATGCCTCTCTCCTAGATCCTGAAGGTGATTCTTCGTCCTACTCGCCTCCCGAGTGGTCCTCTTCTAAGAGAGTTCGGAGCTCAAAACTCTCCCTTAGAGTTTCTCCTCAAACTCGTCTCCCGAATGGGTCTTGCGAGGATCCTCCTAGCTCATCTCCTTAGCCCACAGAAGTGGAGCTCCTCTTCGAAGATTCCGGAGACCGAAGCTCTTCACAACTTAACAGATCTTCATCAGACTGCTCAGATCTCGCCACGTACTTCGGATCTACAATCCGAGCTACAGAGGTACCGAGCTGCATATTGGCAAAAAATTACTAATCCCTCGTGATTCACGCTAGATCTTCAACAGACAGCTCAGATCTCGCCACGAACTTCGGATCTACAATCCAAGCTACCGAGGTACCGAGCTGCGTATTGGCAAAAAATCACTAATCCCTCGTGATTTGTGCTAGATATTCATCAAGCGGCTCAGATATCGCCACGTACTTCAGATCTACAATTCGAGCTACCGAGGTACCAGCTGTGTATTGGCAAAAATCAATAATCCCTCGTGGTTCGTGCTACATCTTCATCAAGCAGCTCAGATCTCGCCATGTACTTTGGATCTACAATCCAAGCTACCGAGGTACCGAGCTGCGTATTGGTAAAAAATCACTAATCCCTCGTGATTCGCGCCAGATCTTTATCAGATGGCTCAGATCTCACCACGTACTTCGAATCTACAATCCGAGCTACCGAGGTACCGAGCTGCGTATTGGCGAAAAATCACTAATCTCTCGTGATTCGTCCCAGATCTTCATCAAGCGGCTCAGATCTCGCTATGTACTTCGGATCTACATTCCGAGCTACCGAGGTACCGAGCTGTGTATTGGCGAAAAATCACTAATCCCTCATGATTCGTGCCAGATCTTCATCATGCGGCTCTGATCTCGCCACGTACTTCGGATCTACAATCCGAGCTGCAGACAGAAGCGAAGATATTGCGGGCCTATTCTGACCCTCAATACGGGTGATTCTTCAATTGACTCCTAAAGAGAAGTTGTAGATCTTCGAGTCAGCTTCGAAACGAGGGGTCACACGCCCCGATCGGACCTCCGTAGCACCGGAAAAGTGGGTCACAACACAGTTACGCCGAGCGTGAAAATGGAAAAAACTATCGCCTCGTGATTTGCGCCATGATCGGGATCAACCATCCAGATCTCGCCACGTAGCTCGGATCTACAATCCGAGCTACCGAGGTACCAGCTACGAATTGGTGCAAAACAACTATCACCTCGTGATTCGCGCCGTGATCATGATCAACCGTCCAGATGGAGCCACGTAGCTCGGATCTACAATCCGAGCTACCGAGGTACCTAGCATTAGTATCGGGTCCGGTCGGGTCAGGTCCTTTACTACCCGAACCCGGACTCGGTCCCCTAGGGGTCCGGATCCGGACCGGTGAGGACCGGATCCGGTTCCGGATCCGAGTCCTATTAATATATTCCTACCCGTTCGGGTAGGAGCGGGAGTGTGAGCGGCGAGTGGAGGATTTAAAATAGAGGAGAGAAGTAAAAAAACATGAGTTTTTGGTTTAAAAAGGAAGATTTAGAATTGAGGATGAAAGAGGGAAGGGATGATGAAAGAATATTTATTTTTATGTTGATTTTTTGGATTTTTTTTAACGGGTCCGGGTCCGGGTCCGGGTCCGGGTCGGGTCTCTTTTGAGCGGACCCGGACCCGGACCCGAAAGTACAACGGGTCCCATTTTAGGACCCGGACCTGGATCCGGATAGACCGGGTCGGTTCCGGTCCAATGCTAGGTACGGGTCGGGTCCAGGTCAGATCCGGGTTACGGGTATTTATACCAATGCTAGAGGTCCCAAGCTGCGAATTGGCACAAAATAACTATCGCCTCGTGATTCACACCGTGATCGTGATCAACCATCCAGATGGAGCCACGTAGCTCGGATCTGAAATCCGAGCTACCGAGCTACCGAGCTACAAAGTGGCAAAAAATTATGCCTCAAAATTCGCGTTCAAATCAAGATCTACGGCTCAGATTCGCCCAAAAGACAGAAAATTGAAAAGAAAGGAGACTCGACCTGTTAACTCTCCTCTCTCCTCCCCTTCCTCCCTTCTGATTTTGCAGCCAAAAACCACAGGGCCGAGCCCCATGCCGAGCTCTCTCTTCACCGAGCTCAATCACCTCCTTTACTCTTCGTCAAGCTCCTCCTCCAATACCGAGCTCCTCGACAAACCACTAGCTCACCATCTCTACCATTGGCGAGCTCCGAGCTCGAACTCGCGACCAAGCTCCACCATGGCTGAGTTCCAGCATCCAATTCGTCGAGCTCCGCCCTCCGCGAGCTTCCCTCACCGAACCCATCAGTGAGCTCTGCGGAGCTCACCTCCTCTCCTCGCCGATCCCTCACGATAGCCGAGCTCACCTCCTCTCCTCGCCGACCATCGCCATGGCGTCGAGCTCCACTACCACCTCCTCACCGAGTTCCCCCAACTCCATGCCGAGCTCTCTCCATTACCGAGCTCCTCGACGAGCCACCGCCTCGCCATCGTCGAGCTCCTCAATGAGCTACCGCCTCACCATCACTGGCAGCTCTTCGGCTCTCCCTCGTCGGCTCGAACTCGATATCGAGTTCCGCCATGGCTGACCTCCTTCGCGACTGAGCGCCGAACCCAACTCCGAGCTTCCCTTCGTCAATGCCGACGTCGAAGCTCTCCCCCATCACGAGCTCCTTTCGTCGAGAGCCCATTGATCTCTGACTTCGTCTCCGTGCTTCCTCCTCGTCGAGCTGCTCCCCGCTGTACTCGAACCCAACTCCCTACGTCGCCAAGCTCCGCTGTCGAGCTCCTCTCCTCTACTCCTCCATTCCTCGCCAAACCATGCCTTCGACAAGCTCCCCAATTCACATTAATGCTCGAAGGGCGAAAAGACAAGGAAGGAGGGAGAAGGAAGAAACAGAGCGGGAGAAGAAGGAAGAAGAGCATAGCGAAGAAGAAAAAATTGTGCCACGTGACGGTCAACGGTCAATGTTGACCGGCCTCGTGGCAGCTTAGGTGGGTCGGCAACGTGTGCCGAGCAACCGGGGCACCGAGCTGCTCACGGGAGAAAAACACCCTGCTTTGTGATGCGCGCTCTCTGATTGTGATCAACGAACAGGATTGCACCACGTGTCTAGGTAATATTTAATTATTTTATTTATTTACTTAATTGAATTAATTATTTAAAAAATCTAAAATTTAATTTAAAATCGAAAAAATTAATTGAAAATTCTAAAAATAATTATTAATTCGAAAAATAATTTTTAAATTCTGAAAATAATAATTATTAAATTAGAATAATTAATTAAAATTTTTGATAATTAATTATTTAAATTCGAAAATTAAATAAAAAATTTTTAAAATGATTAAAAATTGGAAAAAATTCAGAAAAATCTGGAAAAATCAAAAAAATCCAGAAAAATTTGAGAATAATTTTGGGTATTTTACAAGCTCAGAATAACACGGTTACACCCCGAGCTAGATCTAACAACCCCGAGAACTCCGATAAAATCACCTACTCC
The DNA here is from genome assembly GCA_017893485.1 of Hemerocallis citrina. Lineage (NCBI taxonomy): Eukaryota > Viridiplantae > Streptophyta > Magnoliopsida > Asparagales > Asphodelaceae > Hemerocallis > Hemerocallis citrina. The sequence continues at coordinate 15,749,932 of CM030367.1, forward strand.
ATTAGAACAACAAACTACTCCTCAAAGGCTGTTAAACTCAGTCTTTAGGAGTGGGGGCTCGTGATATGGCTAAAAATGGGATTAAATCGGGACCGTTCAAATCGGATACGAATCTTAAAGCTCTCAGGGGTAAAATAGTAATTTCACCTACAAACGGGTCTGAAATGGGGACTGGGTCTTTCTTCAAAGCTCAATAACCCATAAACAGATCTGTCTTACTGGGTACGGGTCCCAACCCGTTATAAACCAATTCAGAAGGATAAAGAAGAATTTAGATTGATAATTATCCCTAAGATGTGGTTTTAACCACTTCTGTCCATCCACACCGGGAAGTAGAGATTTGTTCTTATCTCGAAATGGATTCCTAAGGCGACTATAAATACCCTCTCCTCCTACCGTAACAAGGTGATCAATATTTTTCTACATAAAGCTCTTCATAATCTTCTTGATTACTGACAAGAGCGTCGGAGGGTGCATTACCGGGATCCATCCCGGTGTATCGTACTTTTTGTAGGTGCAACAGCGGCAAGAAACAAGACCAACACGTTGGGTGAAGGTCAACAGGTCAATAGCTTTGCTTTATTTGTTTTCTCAAGAATCCACAAATTCATCTGTTTGCTTCTACACCGAATCAGCTGCAACAAGTACATATTAAAAAAATAATGTATTGGACAGATTCAGTAAGAGAACGCTGCATGGATCGCTACGTGAGTGTCATAAGCAGTTCTTACAGTGACTATGGTGTATGTTGTCCTTTAACTTGAAGTCATTACGGTTCTCTACATGATAAGTTATATATTTTAATATTGTCAAACATTGCCTATAATAAGGTGATTATAAAGTCGACTATTGGATATACTACAAATCATGCGGAGGGATGTGAGTGGCTTAGATAGGATCTGTCCCTCTTACATAATATGAGCGATATCTACGGGCCCCTTGATTGAGTGAGACCATAAAATACATGGTCGTGCTCACATAAGTCAAAATGAGATCCTGATCTCGTTTGTTCTAGTAAGTCTACTCGGACATCAAGAAACCAAAGATTGAACTATATAAGGGTGACACGCTCTATGTCTTGTGGTCAATTAAGATATCTGGATAAAGGGACTAGACTACATGGTAACATTGGTCACAGATAGGTTATGTCAAATCACTGACATTCCCATTACTTGAGTGGCAGTGATGTATTGCTAGATACCACTCACAATTTGTAATACTCAAATATGATTTTAGTATTATTGTCAACGTAATGGGAACCTACAGGGTCACACACTTAGAATGGATCAAAATTGGGATTTAAATTCATAAGATGAATTTAATTAGGGACCCAAGACTTGGACTCCTTACATTGGTTGGACATTTAATTAGATTAAGTGGGATGACTAAAGTTCAAAGGCACACACACGAATCAGACCCATCTCAGATTGTGAGCCCAACAACCTCATTACTCTCTTAGAGTTGGTTTTCTACACCTATATATATGATATGTATTTGTGGAAAAGACACGCGTGAAAAACTCTAGCCGTCACAGAAAGTGAGAGAGAGAAATCGTAGGGAGAAACATCTCCTTCCTGCAGCTAGCACTGCAGTCTGAGGGAGAGCCATTTTTTGTTTCGTTCGTGTGGATACCATAGAGGCACCGTAATATTGCAATGCTGTGATCAACATACTGTTTACACAGCAAATGCATCTTTAAGGTATAACTCCTAAACATGATTTATGGTTTTCGCATAGATCCATGGCTAGGTTTCGATATTTTTTGAGTTTTCCGCTGTGTATTTAATCTTTGATTGCCTTCAAAACCTAACACTTTGATATAAGTAAAACGTAAATCTAAAGCTCTTAAGTATCTCATCTAAGAAAGAAGATCATTTAGGATAGCAGGATTTTCAACATGAAAATTACTTCGCAAAGGAGCTACAGAGATGATCAAGCCCAAAACTCCAAAGACAAGCCTCAAACCCAACTCTGAACTTGACTCAACACAAACTTCGGACAGCCACGAAGTCAATCAAACCCAAACTCCAACTCGGCAAAGCTCGAAGACAACAACCAGAACCCACTTCGGAGAAGAACAAGCACTATGAAGACATCAACTCAACTCTGAGCTTAACAAACTCAAATCCAGGATCAGCAAATCTTTGATGACAACACACAACTCTAACCAGAGCCCCACGAACAACCTCGGAGTCGATCAAATCCTAAGCTCTCATAAACACAACCTGACCAAAAGACCTCAACTCTAACTTGGAGCTCCGAAACTTTGCCAAAACCTAGCTCTGCCAAGCTCCCACTTCAAGCTTCAACCTACTACAAGCCCACTTCGGCGATGAATAGATGAGTTCAATACCTCGAGCTCAAGCCTTGAAAAAATGCGGGAAAGGCAAAGCCCGAAGAGTTGGCACTACAACATATATGTCATTTGATAGCAATTTGTAAATGCTATTAAAGATATATGATAGTGTTTTGCAAACGCTGTCAATGCCCCCGCTATGGTATCTCCATAGCGTTTCCAAGAAACACTATAAAATGTACAGCATTTCAAAAATGCTATAAATACAATAGCATTTTCGAAATGCTATCGTATATATAGCATTTTGAAAATGCTATCGTATATATAGCGTTTTCGAAACGCTATATATACGATAGCGTTTCGACAAACGCTATCGTATAATAATGTTTTCGAAACACTATAAATACCATAGCGTTTCGACAAACGCTATCGTATATATAGCGTCAAAATGCTATATATACGATAGCATTTGTCGAAACGCTATGGTATTTATACGTTTCGAAAATGCTATGCCTTTAATAGCGTTTCGAAAACGCTATTGTTTGTAAGAGTGGTGTTTTTTTTCACAGCGTTTTAAAACGCCATTTATTTTGACCTGTATGCAAAAAAAATCTACAGATGCATAGAAAAATTTTGAAACTTCTCCAGATGCATATATATAAAACATCAAAATTGAACATATACCAAACTGTCAAAAGCCTTTTGCTAAAAATAATTTTAAAATGTACTACAGTTAGTTGAATCTAAACATGAAACACATGAAAATCACAGTTATCAGCCCATCATGATACAAAGTATGACCTTCCATGGGCTATATGTCAAAAAGTACATATACTAAAAAAGACTAGTTATTAATCCAAAAACACTAAAAGCAACACTACTATTTAAGCCCTTCCAGATCCTCCTCCATTCATCATCGGCCCATCACGTCCTCTCTTCCTCGGTTTTGACCTCTTCCTCACCCACGCCCGCGACTATGACCTGCAATGAGAATTGAAGAAATGAGAGTTGCAGAAAAATATTAAGTATAAAAGGAGGATGAAAATTTCCCAAACGGGAAAGTTAAAATTGAAAATTCTAACAGGTGCGTGTTCTGGTGTGCATCTCAAAACTATACAAGCGGTAGCAATGCAAAGATACTCAGATGTTTTGAGATAGGACATATGATCAAACCCACCAATTATGCTACATAGACACATCCTCAATTCTATAATGAGTAATGATATGGTCGCTGCACTTCATAATGCGAAATTATATCATGGATCCTTAGTAGCAAGTGAAAGGAAGGTGAGCCACATCCTGTATTGTCCAACAATCAATGCCAAATGAAGGCAATCTATCACCCTTCCTAACATGTAACATGCTCCAAAGGCAAGGGAAGGATCTAATGGAATTTTGTACCTATACCTTTACTGGTTGCTCCGCACACTAAGTCCACCAAAAATCTAGATTTTTATGGGTTGTATCTATGTACTCCCAATATTTAATGACATATTCTATGACAATAAAAAGGAGACCAACCAAACTGTATCTCAAGTGCCTGTGCTTGGTTAAAGAGTAAGGTTATAGATGAGAGTGGGAGTAATTCCATGATAAAGATTAGTAATTATGTTACAGATTTTTATGGGCTTATCTCAACCAAATTCAATCCTTACAAGGAAGAATTAGATGCCAACTTCATTGAAACTAGAGAAAAACAAAACCAATATATAGATGAGAGTGGGAGTAATAGTGTACAAAGCTGATGTGTTCCTTAGTCTCCTACTATATGGAAATAGCTTGTGAGGTGGATGAATTCTAATAGTCCGACCCAGGTATTTGCCTAATGCATCTTTGTTTCAATTTTCTGTAATTTCTTAAGACACATCTATTTGCTTGGTTAAAGAGTAAGGTTATTCAATATAGTTCAGGATAATAAATTTATACATCTTTTTTCATGCTAGAACCTAGTCTGATTACAGGTATATCACCAGTTCGCCACTCCCATAGATTTATATCCTTGTAGTAATTCCATGATAAAGATTAGTAATTAAAACTAGACATTGTACGAAGTATAGTAAGAAAATCAATTCCAGACTTTTTTCTAAAATTTCTCAGGACCTAATGCTATTTCTCCACTTATATTCATTAACTGTGGTTGAGAACTATAGTGTTTAACTGACATTAAAATGAACAAATAAGGTTAATTCAAAATCTATATCTGAAGTGTTTGAATTAGACTATTGAACCATTCAGCCTAATATATTTGTACTATTGATTAAACAATTCTCTCAAAATGAGAGGCATCTTGGGTGATTTTCAATGTAATTTAAATAGAGGACTTCATATAAGAAAATTTAGAATAATTATTTTTAGAACTTAGAACCTGTTATATTATTGCAGGCTAGTGATGCCAAGATGGGAAAGAAAGGGAATTGGTTTTCAGCAATGTCCTGAAGGTTTAAATAATGTTTAAATTATTTAGAAGCATCCTACCAGATGATACAGTGTATATATTTTATGTTTTAAGATGTACTATTAATTTTTTGAATTTCATTAAAAATGTACTAAAGGTTTAAATAATGTCTAAATTATTTAGAAATGCATCCTCATTACCAGATGATACAGTGCACATAAGTTTTTGTAGATATTTGCACATCATAGCTATCAAGTATCAACGCAATTAATCATCAGCTATTATTTGTTCAACAATCCTCCACATAAAACCATACTGATTCTGATACACATTATATCATCCTCACCTTCACTCGATACAAACAATTTTTTTTGTCGATTGAGCAGAAGTTAGATGTGCGAACAATGAAAATGTTAAGAGCTCATCTAGAATAATGAATTTTTTGTGAAATATTAAAAGTGTATCCATAGAAATTGATAAAGTGAATGCGTACCAAACTCATTAAAAGTGTATCCGTAGAAATTTCTAAACTAATATAATTTTTTAAAAGGAAAGTAATGTACCTGGTTAGCATCCAACATCTTGATGTGATCGGTCGGTCATGCAATTGCAAGTCCCATAACCTCATCTAGAGTATCTACACCACCACCTCGCCTAAATAACGGTGCTGAGGGTTGTCTAACTTCATCCACCCAAACTTTGGAAGCATTTTGCCCAAGGGGTACACAGTGCACTACCACCTCAGGATCATTTGTCACCCATCGCCCAATTGCAACCACTTCAGTCGGTGCCTCCCAGTTTAACAATTCGCACTTTCTACTTCTACGATTACTGCTTCCATTGAGTGACTAACATGAAAACATAAAAAAAAAGAAGTTATTACAAGTGTTATATATATATATATATATATATATATATATATATATATATATATATATATATATATATATATATATGAAAAATACCAAAACTGTATTGGGTTACCTGTGGAGTATCAGTTGCATTAGTAGTTGATAATGGATCATTGTTACACTATTTTGAGCGCTTATCCTCATCCTCCTCGTCACTATCATCGTCATTATCATTTTCACCATCAATATCCATATTATCATCACTATCGCTATGATCTTCTTCATCATCTTCACTACCTTCTTCATCTTGAGCATCACTATCTTCTTTCTTCATATCTTCATCACTATCTTCTTCCTCCATATCATACTCACTATCATCTTCTTATTGAACCACACTCTGTAAAATAACAAACTGAATTATAAATCTATTATGTTTAATCTAATCAGCTATCAAATAAAAATCAATATTCTTACCTTCTTATGTTTCTTATGTTTCTTATGCTTTAAGTAAGAGTTTTTACACTTGGTTTGCTTTTTAAGTAGAGATATCAACTCCTTCACAGTTTCAGCAAGTGAATCAACATTTCCTCTAAGCTCAACTACTTCGGCAGAGGTTGCAATCGTGGGACTTAATTTAGATGGGTTGACTCCTGCTCCCATCGCGGATAAACGACCTTGTCGTTCAGGCTTGTTAAATACCCTTGAATATGTGTCACCTTCATAATCCGGGCCTACGTGGGATGTCTCGGGTGGCGATGAAGCTAGTTCTTCTTTCACCTTTTTCTGAAAATAAAAGAAGCAAAAAATTAATATAAACATATGATTAAACAATAAGAATCTGTATTTAACAAATGGTAAACTATGTGAGAAAACAATTTTAGAACCATACTATGAGATCAACATCATCTGGTTTTCCTGCTTCACCGTTCTTTTTTGTATATGCTCGATACCTACAATGAAGCCTAACTTTATCTTAACAAATGGGACCCTCTTCTTTCTATATAGCAAACAGATACAATCAACACAAACATCAAATTTATAAACAACACATTTAATAAAGATAATGAAAATAATTTATAATTAACTCACTACTATTTCAGATTCTATCCGAGCAAATTCCTTTCGACCTCCACGGTAAGGATAGTTTGTTTACTTCTCATTTTCTTGAACTTTTCACTTTTTGCCTATAAGACAAATTGTACTCTAATATATTTAATTTTATATAAAAGACACGTTATAGCAAATTAAACAGAATAGTATACAAAGTTTTTTACCTTGAATTTTGGGTTGTTTCTTGATTTTACAAATTCATCCCACTTTCTTTGACTTTTGTAAATTGGTTTCTTGTTTAAGCTTGCCCCCAGTTTTGCTTTGCGTGCCCTGCCAGATCTTCCCATCGCTTGTAGGATGTAAATTTTTGCTTCTCTATCACGCCCATTGAATGTAAACTTTTACTGAAGTAATGTGTAGATATTAATTATTATCATAAAAATAAGCACGAAGAATTAAATGAACTGCCATATATACATGATATTCCTTAGAAACTAGTATTTCATCAGTTGTCTGATGTTGTATATATTTTCTGTCATCTTTCTTGAGCATTTCAGTTTGAAATGGTAGTGGTAGTATGCTGATATTCTTGTCCCAACTGCATCATCTTTACCTTCTAAGCTTGCATTTATACAAAGCGAGCAACTTCAGAGAGTTTGGCACAAATTAACAGCTACACAAGTTCAGAGAACTCTTACAACCATAATCATTTGCCCAGCTACACAGGTTCAGAGAACTCTTACAACCATAATCATTTGCATTATGATATTCATTTCATATGTAATGTTTTTTGCCTAGTAGTCTTTACTTGTATTCCCTTATGTAATGTTTTTTTTTTGAAGGGAAAAGGTGAAATAAGGCCACCCTGTTTAATTAATAAGTGCATAACGAAACAAATCCAGAGTACTGGGCCCAAATACAAACTACAAACAGAAAATAAAACATATATGAAGCAACATGACGCGTACTGACAACAAATCCCTCCAACAACCCTGGAGGATGGGCCGATAAACAAGCTCGATCCAGCCAAATTGTGAGTACGTCAGATTAGCTTCGTACAGTGCCTTCACGGCACATACACACCCACCTGAAACAAGTCTGGCTGGATTTTATCATCTGCCGATCCCTGCCTTCACCTCGCTGGAGGGACCCTATCTTTGGGCCCAAGCCCCGCAGAACGAAAACTGACCCCACGGCACATGCACAGCGATCGCACCCTCCCACCATCGCCACCACACCTCCTACAACGTGCCAGTAGCTCCCACAACCGCTACCAAAGAGAAAGTCGTGAAGAGGATACCTTAACCTCTCACACGATAGCGCTTTCTCAGGCGATTTCTCACCACATAACTATCTCGCTCACCCCACCAACCACCACACTCCAAGAGAGAGCCGTGTAGAGGATACCTTCACTTCTCTCACGCTCAAACTCTCTCCGAAGATTTCTCACCAAACAGACTTATCTCGACTCATACTCCGACTTCGAGGGAAGAGACGATGCTGTCACGAGTCAGTGGCCTAAGCTGAGGTGCACTCAATAGCCCGATAGTAGGTACTGTGAAGACTTCACTGGCGACATCGTAGGACGCGCCAGACCAACCATACCCAAACTCCACACCCAAACACCTGGCCCCAAACCGAACCACCGAACTCACACACTTGCACCCCAGATCTAGGGTTTTCGCGACAACCGGCGCTGAAGGATGCCCTAGCGCGACATAGTCGCTCCGCGCCGGTTAAGACAAGCATCCCGGAAGTAGAGGAAAGTGAGCGCACATCACAGAGGGACTCCATCTTTGGGCCCAAGCTCCGCAATCGTGCAAAACAACCTAACCCTATTGTTGGATTACGGCACCTCCAAGCACACCCGGCTTCTTCACACGCACTACCGACCCTCGAAAACACCAAATCACAGCGGCAGATCGTCGTGAATGGCTCCAAGAGTGTGGACATGGTGGCAAGCACGAAGAACAACCGGGTCAATCACAAACAAAGCCTACCAAATCCAACCCCATCCAAAAACCACCGGTGGGGGAGGCTGCCGACATCTGGGACCCCACAGTAGGTCTCAGTTCTGGGCCTCAGATCTGGCATTCCAAGCCAATGGGTCGTTGTCTTCGTCGGTGGGGGTGGGGGACTGCCAAACCACCGAGCGGAAAAGGGTTCGGATCTGGGCCATCGCCGCCTTCGCCGTCGGCCTCAGATCAGGGACGCGCCATCGGCGACGACCACCAGGAGCCCCCTTCTCAGATCCAAGATCGCGTCGAACGAGATCGTCGCAGCTGAGATCGACGGCGCACCGGGAAGAAGAGGGAAGAAGGGTAAGCACGGGGGGGGGGGGGGGGGGGGGGGGGGTGCACCGGGGCGGCGGCAGCGCACCCTAGCCGCCGCCCCACACACCAAAATCAAGTTTTTCTAGTTAGAATTTTTGGGTTGGAGATCGGGAGAGAAGGGAAGAAGAGCAGCGGTTTCCCTTATGTAATGTTGTTTAACAACAATCTATGAAATGTGAAGCCATGCCCGGTTAACCCAAAATGCAGAAAGAACAACAAGAAAACAAAGAATCGAATCAAGAATCAGAAGTAGAATAAGCAATTTAGGCATTATGTTTTATCATCAATCCATATCCATACAGAAAGAGATACATGATATTCTGTTAAAATAGGTATTCATGGATAAAAGTATTGAAGACAAAAGGCTTATCTCTACTACTATAATGGGAGAAGGCCTTAGTGTAATTTGTCCATCTACCAATCCGCGCAACGTACGTGCATAATTATTGTAAATGAGATTTTAGTCTATCTATCTACTACTATAATGGAAGAAGGCCATTGTAATTTGTCCATCTACCAACCTGTGCAACGTACGTGCATAACTAACGTAAATGAGGTTTAGATCAAATCCAGACTACGTCTGAATTTTTACTTTTAAAAAACTATATTTATTAAGACGTGCATCGCACGTGTAAACTACTAGTTTAATGTAATTAGAATAAACCTCTTATATTCACAACTAAGAATTTGATAGAAAACTATATGGACTGTTAATTAAGTGTTTGAATGAAAAATATTGACGATATATATCTAAGTTGAAAGATGGTGCCTAAGCTGTAATAATTACACTTAAACATATTATATTTATCGATCTTTGCATATTTATTCATTTTAATCTATACTGTAATTATATTGAGAAAATCACTTCTGGATGGACCGGTTGTGATCATTAGAAGATTAATAATACTTCTAGGACTTCCTAAAATTTAGTTACTGTTCTTTTTTTTTTTTTTTTTCCTCTTATAAGATATTACCTCTTATAAGAAATTTACTGTAAGAACCTCTTGTAAGAGCCTCTTTTTGAGGTGTTCTTTTTATATAAAAATAACCTCTTATAAGAATCTCTTATAAGAGATTTCTGTTCTTTTTTCACCTCTTACAAGAGCCTATATTACCCCAAAGTCTATATCACCCCAAAGTATAAAAATAGTGAGATGAAGGGTAAGAAAAGACAAGTTCAAATTACTAATATATAAACTAGTTTAATGGCAAGTTAAATTTACAAATCAATGTAAATCATCAATTATAATTCCGGGCTACTGTAGACTTTTAATTAGTATAGAATTAGTATGTATAAACATAAATAATTAGTTTCAAAGAAGTTGGATTAAAAAAAGGTCAATGTGCTAATATAAATTCTCCCTTAGCTGTAAAAAATAAATAAATAAATAAATAAATAAATAAATAAAAACCTGGTCGACTGCAGGATTTGAATATGGTGGCATCATAACAGAACAAATCAACTAGCCACAACTCAAGTAATGTACTTACTGGACGTAAATATATATATCTTTAAATAAATCAGTGTTTCGACAGCATCCCTAACATAATTGTTCGAGATTGTGAAGAATGAATTCACACACTTTTTCTAGGATAGCGTATTACAGTCAACTACGTATATGATTACACTTTTCTAGGATAGCATATTCCGGACTACTATAGACTAATATATAAACTAGTTTAATTAGACTAATATATAAACTAGTTTAATTAGTAACAATTATAATATAGACTTTGGGGTAATATAGACTTTTTAAGTGATAGAAGTCTTATAAGAATTTGAAAGAGGCTACTAGAAATCTTTTAGGCTTATAAGAGATTTTGGAAAAAAATGTCTTATAAGAGGTAAAAAAAAGAACGCTAAAAAAATTCTTATAAGAGGTGGTCCACCTCTTACAAGAGGTAAATCTCTTATAAGAGGAGAAAAAGAACACTACCTTAGTGTGCTCAACTCTAAAGCCATTTCAATACGAGAACCACTATTCAAAAACTTAAGCAGAATTAAGCTACAGCAATATCAGAATAGCAATCTCAACTTTTAAGTTTATAAGAATTAATCACACCTCATGTGCTGCATCCATACTCAATATGTTCATACACAAGTATAATGTGTACCCTCAGTGGAGGAGGAAAATTAAAGATCATCAGTACTATGAAGTTTCATGAAAATTAGTGGTAGGAGAGATTGACCTTCCTTGTTTGGTAGGAAATAATCTCAAAACATTTGCATAACTGAATATGATGAAACATCTCCTTACAAAAGTCTGATCCATTAACAGGCCATACATGCAAAGGGATATACACTTGCAAACCAATAGGAATCAATCAATCAACCAACCAACAAACAAGTTGTATGTATACCTTAACAACAGAAAGAAAGCAACAGAAAGAAAGCTGCATCAAGGAAAAAATATCTTACCTTTATTGCTTGCCAATAAAATTCTTTAGTCTTAGCAGATATCTTTCTTCAGTCATCATATTTCAGCGGCACCATCTGACGTGCTAAAACGCCTACAAAAGAAGACAGTCTTTTTGAGTTTTTCCCAATTGGTTGACCGAGCTCATTTAATGTCACTTCCAATTTTTGTCCGCTGACAGCTGATAAATTACTGCAAGTTGTGTATCCGCGAGTCCTGGTCGTGCCTTCTGACTGTTGTGCTTTTCTTCTCTCAATTCATTTAGAGTCGCATCACCAATGACATTAGAGTCTATATGTTCTGATACACGGATCACATCATTTGATGCCTTCTATTTCAATTTTATTGTTCCCTTTCCTTTTTCCTTTTCCTTATCATTTTACCTTCTCTTTTTTTTTCCCTTATCCTTTCTCATTTCTTTTCCTCATCCCTCATTTTTCCTTTTATTTCTGATATGGCTAAAAATAGGATTAAATCGGGACCGTTCACATCGGACACGAATCTTAAAGCTCAAGGGTAAAACGGTAATTTCACATACAAATGGGTCCGAAACGGGTACTGGGTCTCCTTCTCACAGATCCAATAACCCGCGAACGGATCCACCTCAACTGGGTACGGGTCTCGACTCGATACAAACCCAGTCCGACAGGATAGAATTAGGGTCTCTGATTGAACCAAATCAACGGGCCTGATTCGCGATTATCCTCTCACCGGGAATTAAGGGATTACATTCCTAATCTGATTACGAGGATTTTACTCCTTATCAGATCACAGGAATTACATTCCTAATCTGATCCCTAAGGTGGCTATAAATACCCCCACCCATCTCCATTAAGAGGTAATCAATACTTTTCCAGTTTAACGCTCTTTCATAATCACTTCTGGTTACTGACTAGAGCGTCGGAGGGTGCGTCACCGGGATCCATCCCGGTGTCTCGCACTTTTTGTAGGTGAACGGCGGGAGTCAGCGGTCAGACTCCAACAGAACAGGTTCAGGTTTGCTATTCAGGTTTTTCCAAGAATCCACAAATACTATCTGTTTGCTCCCACACCAAAATCAGCAGCAACAGATTAGCACCGTCTGTGGGAAACATACGAATAGCAGCCTCCCCTCTTCCCGTTGGTCAGATCTCCTCCAGCCATGCCTCCTAGGAAAGTAAGATCCAGAGGGTCCAACCGTGGACCCAATCCCGTTGATCAGCAAGAGGTAGTCCCCATCCAACCCGCTCAGCAGCAGGGGCTATTTCCTCTCCAAGCGGAAGACCCTCTTCAACAAGATCAGCCTCCTCTTCAGAATCAGCCACCCCCTAAGGGTCCCGCCGGTCCTCAGAATGCCGGTGCGGGGGCTTCACGTCCCAACCCGCAGAAGCAACCCCTCCATCAGGTCCGCATTTCGGTACACAATGCCTCTTCGGATTCCATGGCCTCCCACAATCCTCGAGTTTCTGACCTCCGCAATACCATCCTCAATCGGCAGAAGGATGAGGATCTTCGCCGCCGTCTGGACGAAAAGCGGGCCCGAGAGGGAGCCTCCCGCCAACAGCGTCCGGATGAGCGATCTCCTCACCGCCGAGACTACAAAAGGTCCCCTACCCGAAGAGGGATGAAAGAGTCCCCCGAACACCATAGGAGAAGACCTCATTCCCCTGCCGGTCGACAACATCCGAGGAACGATGAGGCACCCATCACCCGTGCCGAGTTCCAGCAGTTCCAAGCAACAGTGTTGCAAGCCCTCAACCTCCGACCCAACAATAACAATGCTCAGAGGGCTCCTACCCCTCCACGGGTCCAAAGTCCTCGCCATCGGTCCATAACTCCTCCTCCGGCTCCTAGCAACCAACAGTGCATGCCTAGCCCTCGCCGCTCCCAGAGCTACCGTCGTCGCTCCCCTTCCTATGAAGACGAGTCCAGAGGCTCGTTTGACTATCGTCGAAGGGACGATGCTCTCTACCGCCGTCTCCACGAGATGGAGAGGCGCATCGGCCGAATAGACAAGGATGAGGAGTTAAGAGGAAGGACCATCCGCCCGAGCAAACCTCCCTTCTCCCGGACCATCATGGAAGCTCCTATCCCAAGAGGTTTCGAACCCCCGAAGTTCGAAACTTACTCGGGGGAGTCAGACCCCGTGGACCACATCGAAAGCTTTAAGACCCTCATGCTAATCCACCAAGCTTCCGATGCTTTGCTGTGCAAAACCTTCCCCGTCACTCTTAAAGGTTCGGCTCGGGAGTGGTACTCCCACCTCGCCCCGTCTTCCATATTCTCCTTCGAGCAATTCGAGACCCTCTTCATCACTCATTTTGTGAGTAGCAGACGTACGGAGAAGACCAACATCTCGTTAGTCCAGCTCCGCCAGGAGAAGGGAGAGAAATTGAGGAACTATGTGAGGAGGTTCACTGCAGAAGTGAGATCCATCGCTTCCCTGGATCAGCCTGTTGCAGCGGCTGCCTTCCAATCGAACGTCCTCAACTCTAGCCTTCGCTCCTCCCTTTCTAAGAAGCCCCCACATAATTTCGCCGACCTCCTTCTTAGGAGCGAGAAGTACATTCGGGTCGAAGAAGCCGAGAATCTCCCGGGCTTTGAGGAGACATCTTCTGGGAACAAACGGAAGAGCACAAGCGAAGAGGGGTCCCAAAAATCCCAGAAGGATGGCAATGGACAGCGATGCCCGACTCCTCGGTTTGAGAAGTTCACCCCCCTAATTGCCAATATATCAAAAGTTCTTATGGAGGTGGATAAGGAAGGGCTCCTCCGTGCTCCCCCGAGGATGAATACACCTGGCAAGAAGAGGAACAGGGATAAGTGGTGCCGCTTTCACAGGGACCATGGCCACGACACGGATGATTGTCGGGCTCTCAAGGAGGAGATCGAAGAACTTATACAGCGGGGGCACCTGATCAAGTTCGTCCAAAAAGAGGGGGCCGAGCTTCCCCCTTGAGGAGCCTACAAACGAACAGAAGGGCCCGCCGAGCTTCAAGACTCAAAATCTCCCAGCTCCTCCCAAGAGGTCTTCACCTTATTGTAGCAGCATGATCTTGATTTTCAATAAGGCCGATGCTTGTAACTCGGCCAACAGCATGTAATAATGGCTCGCCCTATAGGAGCGGCCACTTAGTTTATTTCAATAAAACTTTACATCTTTTCATTGAAAATTATTGCTCTTGATTCTCTATCTCTCCGAGTCACGACTCTCTTAAATGGTGGGTTCGGAGTCCAGCTTCTTCTACATGGCTGCTCCCGCAACTTACTAACCTTTAACAACGAGTTCGGAGTCCAACACTTGGCTCGATTCCTCTTCAAATAACTTGCTCTTCAGCGGATTAGAAGTGGTTCGCCATTCGGAATTGCTCCCACAACCGTTGAATCCCTCTAATGATGGTTCGGAGTCCAACACTTGGCTCGATTCCTCTTCAAATAACTTGCTCTTCAGCGGGTTAGAAGTGGTTTGCCATTCGGAATTGCTCCCACAACCGTTGAATCCCTCTAACGATGGTTCGGAGTCCAACACTTGGCTCGATTCCTCTTCAAATAACTTGCTCTTCAGCGGGTTAGAAGTGGTTTGCCATTCGAAATTGCTCCCACAACCGTTGAATCCCTCTAACGATGGTTCGGAGTCCAACACTTGGCTCGATTCCTCTTCAAATAACTTGCTCTTCAGCGGGTTAGAAGTGGTTCGCCATTCGGAATTGCTCCCACAACCGTTGAATCCCTCTAACGACGAGTTCGGAGTCCAACACTTGGCTCGATTCCTCTTCAAATAACTTGCTCTTCAGCGGGTTAGAAGTGGTTCGCCATTCGGAACTGCTCCCACAACCGTTGATTCTGTCATTTAAATAGCGAGTTCGGAGCACAACTCTCTCCTAGAGTTCCTCCTCACACTCATCTCACAAATGGCTCTCTCCCAGAGCCGAGCTCTTCCCTCCGCTCGTCTCCAAAGCGGACCTCTTCTCAACGAGTTCGGAGCTCACAACTCTCTCCTAGAGTTGCCCCTCAAACTCGTCTCCCAGATGGCTCTCTCCTAGAGCCGAGCTCTTCACTCCGCTCGCCTCCAAAGCGGAGATCTTCTCAAACAAGATCGGAGCACAACTCTCTCCTAGAGTTCCTCCTCAAACTTGTCTCTCAAATGGCTCTCCTAAAGCCGAGTTCTTCACTCTGCTCGCCTCCAAAGCGGAGATCTTCTCAAACGAGTTCGGAGCACAACTCTCTCCTAGAGTTGCTCCTCAAACTCGTCTGCCATATGGCTCTCCTAGAGCCGAGCTCTTCACTCCGCTCGCCTCCAAAGCTAGCCTCTTCTAAGCGAGTTCGGAGCTCAAAACTCTCCCATAGAGTTGCTCCTTACACTCTCTTCAAAGAATCGGTCTTCTCCACACCAAGGAGTGGGGCTCCTCTTCAAAACCAAACAGAGCATCACCTCTTCCATATGCCGACCCCCTTCCTTGACAAGCTCCGACCCATCCCCTTCATCAACTCGCCGAGCTTCTCCTCACGCTCGAGCCGTCCGAACTCCGAGCTCCACTACACCGAGCTACTACGGGTAGAGGGTGAACTACTGAGTCACCGAGCCGAGCGGACGAGGTACCGACCTCCACATATGGAGAAAAATACCGCCGACCCGATTTCACCGTTAGATCATCTCAAAATTCGCACTCAAGCATGATGGATGGATCAGATCGCGCCATGTCACCACAAAACGACAAGATAATGTTTTCTCGAAACTCGTGCCTCTTGTCTCGTGATTCGCACCACGATCGTGATCAACCGTCCAGATGGAGCCACGTAGCTCGGATTTGAAATACAAGCTACCGATCTACCGAGCGGGAAAGTGGTGAAAAATGCTCCTCAAAATCCGTGCTCAGATCTGCCGAACGAGACGCATCTGCCGAGCAGCAAAGCAGATGAAGAGGAAGAAAGAGGCTAACGGGTTGGGGTCAGATCTGATACCCATGGTCCGACCCATACCCTTCTTAGCTCCTTCATTCTTCTCCTTTTTCTTCAATCTTCCCGCCAAAAGTACCCAACACTTCTCCTCTTCTTCACTGTGCGAAAGAACAAGGCAGAGGAGAGAACCCAAATGCCTCACCTCCCCTTCTTCTTTCTTCTAAGGGCCGAGCTGCCGAGCCGAAGGGACGAGGTACCGACCTCCGCATATGGAGAAAATTTCTGCCGATCCTATCTCACCGTCGGATCGTCTCAAAATTCATGCTAGAACATGATGAACGGATCAGATCGTGCCACGTCTCCACAAAACGACAAGATAACGTTTTCTCGAAATGTGAGCCTCTTGTCTTGTGATTCGCGCCACGATCGTGATCAACCGTCCAGATGGAGCCACGTTGCTCGGATCTCACATCCGAGCTACCAAACTACCGAACTGCAAAGTGGCAAAAATGCACCTCAAAATCCGTGCTCGGATCTGCTGAACAAGACGCAGCTGCCGAGCAGCAAGGAAGAGAGAGAGAAAGAGAGAGAGAGAGAGAGAGAGAGAGAAAAAAAAAGAGCAAAAAGGAAAAAGAGGCCGGGTTCGGACCCATTAAGGGGATCCAAACCCGAAGCCCTTCCTTTCCTCCTCTTCTCCACTCCCGCCAAAACAAAAAACCCATCAGAACAAAAGACAGCTTCTTCAAAACCCAAGCTCTCACCTTCGACCCCCGTCTCCCTCTTCCTCAACACTACTCAATTGAACCCACTCGTCGACCTCATCACCAAGCATCAAGCTCCGCCTTCCGCTCCCCCTTTGTCAAAGCTGCACACCGAAGCTTCATGCCGAGCAACTGTGCCGAGCTCCCCTGTCAAAGCTTACCGTCTCAGCTCCGTCATCCTCCTCGACGAGCTACCGCCCCGCCATTACAAAGCTCCGAGGCCGAGCCCAAGCTTCCACCAGCTCGAGCGAACTCCTCCTTCAACCTCGAGCGCTCACAACTCCACCCTCGTCGAGCTCCGTCATCGAGCTCACCTCCGAGCTCAAGCCACACTGAAGAACACACTGCCGACACACTTCAATACGCCGAAGCTCCATTCCCGTCACCTCCAAGCTCGCCTCCAAGTCACGAGATCCTCTCCCATGCCGAGCTCACCATCGGAGCTCCCCACGACAGCTGAAGTCTCCTTCGTCGAGCTCCGAAGCGCGAAGCTCCACTACAGTCTCGAGCTCCTCCTTCATCGATCGCCGAGCTCGCCACCACACTGCTGTCGCCAAACTCCGATGTCGAAGCTCGAACTCCTTATCTTCTTCGTCAAGCTCCTCCCCTTCGCGAGCTCTTCCCCTCGCCGAGCTCAAACGGCGGCCGAGCTGCAACCGTCGAGCGCTGACCTCGACTCCAAGCTCTTCACCAACCGAGCTCCCCCCTCCGTGAACTTCCCGCCGAACCACACCTTCGACGAGCTCCCAAATTCGTAGCAACGCTCAAAGGGCGAAAAGACGAGGAGGGAGAGAGAAAGGCGAAGGAGAAGAAAGAAGAAAAGGACAGAGCAGGAGAAAGAAGAAAAAAAAACAAAAAAAAACAAAACAAAAAATCCCACGTGGCATCGCCACGTGGACGTGGCTTCATCTCCAAGCTTCGGCAATTGCCGAGGCGCCGAGCCGAGCGGACGAGGTACCGAACCTGTAATTGGAGAAAATACCTGCCGACCCACACAATCCGTCCGATCGTCTCTAAAATTGCGTCACAACACGATCGACGCTTAGAAATGCGCCACGTGTCCAGAATGTGATCTGCCTCACGATGCGCGCACATCTGATCACGATCGACGCTCAGAAACGCGCCACGTGTCCAGAACGTGATCTGCCTCACGATGCGCGCACATCTGATCACGATCGACGCCCAGGAACGCGCCACGTGTCCAGGTAATATTTAAATTATTTATTAATTCATTTAATTGTTTTAATTATTTAAAAAAATCCAAAAAAATATTTAAAAAATCGAAAAAAATTAATTAAAAATTCTAAAAATAATTATTAATTCAGAAAAATTATTTTTAAATTCTGAAAAAATAATTATTAAATTAGAATAATTAATTAATATTTTTGATAATTAATTATTTAATTCGGAAAATGAATAAAAAATTCAAAAAAATGAGAAAAAATTCAGAAAAATCTGGAAAAATCACCAAAAATCCAGAAAATTCTGAGGATATTTTTGGACATTTTACAAGCCCAGAATAACACCGTTACAGCCCGAGCAAGATCCAAACTCCCTTAAGAACACCGATAAAATCCCGTACGCCATTAGAACTGTAAAACTACTCCTCAAAGGCTGATCAAACTCAGTCTTCAGGAGTGGGGGGCTCGTGATATGGCTAAAAATAGGATTAAATCGGGACCGTTCACATCGGACACGAATCTTAAAGCTCAAGGGTAAAATGGTAATTTCACATACAAATGGGTCCGAAACGGGTACTGGGTCTCCTTCTCACAGATCCAATAACCCGCGAACGGATCCACCTCAACTGGGTACGGGTCTCGACTCGATACAAACCCAGTCCGACAGGATAGAATTAGGGTCTCTGATTGAACCAAATCAACGGGCCTGATTCGCGATTATCCTCTCACCGGGAATTAAGGGATTACATTCCTAATCTGATTACGAGGATTTTACTCCTTATCAGATCACAGGAATTACATTCCTAATCTGATCCCTAAGGCGGCTATAAATACCCCCCACCCATCTCCATTAAGAGGTAATCAATACTTTTCCAGTTTAAAGTTCTTGCTTAATCATTCAGATTACTGACAAGAGCGTCGGAGGGTGCGTCGGAGGGATCCATCCCGGTGTCTCGCACTTTTTGCAGGTGAACGGCGGGAGTCAGCGGTCAGACTCCAACAGAACAGATTCAGGTTTGCTATTCAGGTTTTTCCAAGAATCCACAAATACTATCTGTTTGCTCCCACACCAAAATCAGCAGCAACAATTTCCTTATTTTGAGCACTACAAATGATCCAAACAAGAACACGATTCTGAATAATACATAATAAATACGTTATTGTATACTTGGATAAGTGGTTGATAGTAGTTGTTACCTCTTCTCGAGCCATGTTTGAAAGAAAGACACTTCACTTAAATAGACAGTCAAAAACGAAAAAACATGAACATGTTAGTAAGATTCATCATCATAATTAGAAATTTCGACATACAAAATATCACTCTAACAAAAATATAAAGATAATGAAGTAAACGAGTGATTATAGAAATTGTGCCAGAATCAGTTATAATAAGTTTCACTATGAAGTTATGATAAAAAATATAAATAGTTGTGCAACAAAACAATATAGAAAATTACACATAGATACCCTCACAGTTCTTTCTAACATACTCATTATCCTCATCATCAGTATTCTTATCAAGTAAGGATACATCTAATGGTCTTGAATAAACACTCTCATTATCCAAATCCAACTCATTAATACCTCTTGGTGGCGCCTTTGGAACAACATACCAATTAGACGAATCACTTTCCTTAGAATAAAACACTTGTTTTGCTTGTGACGCTAGAATAAATGGGTCATTTTTAAATTGTTGTTGTCCTTGGTGCAGGTTAGCCATAGTAAAACCTTCATCGATTTTGACACCAGTTTTTAGATTAGGCCAATGACCAAATAAAATAGGAATCTGAAAAATAAAATAGTCCAGTAAAATAATATCTTTGATCTCTCCAGAATAAACAACTTGTTTGATCTTTTGGTGCTTATCCTTTGAGCTCGATCTGCTAACAGTTATTGCCTCATATGAAACACCACTATTTTGAGTAGATTTGAATGCATCTTTTCTGTGAAAGCGATGGTCATTCACAACAAACCCAAAATAAGAGAGAGCATGCACAGATGGACCTTGTGCATGCCCTCTTAACATTCTGGATATGTTATGAGTGGGCACACCATGAGTCTGCCCGTGAATATGTTCATAATCAATGATACACTATTAGAATTATAGGCAGGAATATATAATAAGCCAAAAATTCAAGGATTATATATATAATTAGACCTTTTCTTTTAACCAGTCTGAGAATTCTTCAGAATGTCTATCTTGAAGTAAAGTTTCATTTTTAACCAGACGTTGTCCAAACGCTTCAACTCCTTCAAGTATATCCTAAAATAATTAACATTGGTCACATGACCTTATGTAAAAACATTACCATTGAAAATTACTTTTCGTACTACACTTACTCTAAATATGTCTCAACCTCGGCCATATTAAACAATACACATCGATGAGCACTTTGTAGCCTTTGATAATCCAAAGTGATCGATGTTCCTTTGGAAATTGGCCGACATTCAAGTATCGCATCATTCTCAAAATTTTGATTACTATTTGACCGATTATCCATATCAGCCACTTGACTTATGCATTTACTGAAAAATTGCATGCACTCATCTAATAAATAGCATTGTTCTATACAACCTTCAGGTCGTGACAAATTCCTAACGTATCCTTTGAATACAACATAATCAATTTGTTACCTTTCAAAGGGATACATCCATCTTTGTTGAACTGGGCCACATAATCAGGTTTCTCGCCCCAAATGAATTGTCAAATGAATCATAATATCGAAAAAAGAACGAAAAACCTTTCAAACATGCACAAAGTCCCAACAACATCTGCCTCCAGTTTTAACATTTCCTCCGGGTCAATGACCTTTTGACATAATGCATTGAAAAACGCACATAGTCGAAATATTGTGTTTCTAGACCCTTTTGGGAGAAGACCTCTTAATGCAACAGGCAAAAATTGTTGCATTAACACATGATGATCATGAGACTTCAGGCCAACAATTTTCACATGATGATCATGAGACTTCAGGCCAACAATTTTACACTTGTCCACTGATATACAGTTCCCAATATTTGAACTATAACCATCAGGTACCTTAAGGTCAAATAACCGTTTGCAAAATAGTTGTTGTTCCTTTTTCGAAAGAGTGTGTGGCCCAGGTGGTAGATAAGTTCTCTTTCCATTTTCCCGTTTTGGATGCAAGTCATGTCTAATTCCCATGTCTTCCAAATCCATACGTGAATTTATCCCATCCTTTGACTTTTCCTTCACATTCAGCAAAGTACTAATAATTCTATCACACACATTCTTTTCAATGTGCATTACATCCAAATTATGATGCAATACTAAATGCTGAAATTGAATAAAAAGAAAACAATTGAGATATGTAAGAAACGTAATGTTAACTAATTGCCAAAAAAAAATGAAAAACTAGATAATAAGATAAATAAAGTGGGTTATATATATTACCTCCCAGTAAGATAAGTCAAAAAATATTGACTTCTTCTTCCAAATCTGTACAGATTGCAACGTTCTCTTATTTTTCTTTGACCCCTTTCCAAAATTATTTTCAATGTTTTTAATCTCATTCAAAATTCTTGATCCAACCATTAATCTAGGTGGCTCCTCAAGCTCTTGTTTCCCATCAAATCAACTTCTCTTGAACCGTAATGTATGTTTTGGTTCAAGAAACTGCCTATGGTTCAGCTAAACAGTTTTTTTACTATGTTTCATCCACTTAGAACAAGTATTAGTACCACATATGGGGCATGCTAGTTTTCCCTTCGTAGTACATCCAGCCAAGTTACCATAAGCTGGAAAGTCATTTATTGTCCACATCAAAATTGCTTTCAAGTTGAAAAATGTTTTGGTGAAAGCATCATATGTCTGTACACCCACATCAAATAAAACCTGTAAGTCATCTATCAGTGGTTGTAAATAAATATCTATGTCATTTCCTGGTTGTTGTGGTCCTGAAATCAACAATGATAACATAATATGTTCCTTTCTCATGCATAACCATGGTGGAAGATTATATATTACCAGCATCACAGGCCAACAACTATGTGAGGAGTTAAGACCATGGAAGAGATTAAACCCATCTACAGCCAGACCAACTCTAAGGTTGCACGGCTCGGTAGCGAAAGATGGCCATTTATTTTCAATTGCTTTCCAAGCCAAAGAGTCAACAAGATGCCTAATTTTATTATCTTCACTTTTATGATTGTGATGCCACCATAAATTTTTAGTAAGTTCTGATGTTTGGAACATTCTTCTAAACCTTGGAATTATTGGAAAATACCTCAAAATCTTAAGTGGCACTCCAATAAGAATCTCCTTAGTCCGATGATCCTTCTTCCACCGTGACTCATGGCACTTCCTACATTCATCATCGTCTTTGAACTCACCTCTAAATAGGCAACAATCATTGACGCATGCATGTATGATTTCACAATCAAGTTTAAATGACTTAATTAATTGTTGTGCAACTCGTGCAGATTCTGGAATTATATTTTCATCAGGTAACATATCATGCAATATCTCCAAAGATGATTAAAGCATTTGTTAGAAACACCATACATGGATTTATGCTTATATAGAATAATTGTTGCTGATAGCCTACTGTATTTAGTGCAACCAGGATATAAAAGAATAGCGTCCTTCAACATATTTGTTAAGTCATCCTCTCCCTCTTTACCATTAGATTCATGAATACCCTCATTATCAACATATGCAACTTCAATTATTCTATCTGGCAATACAGATTCCTTAGTAGAACTCTTCGCATTCAATCCTTCCCTATGCCAAATCCAATTTGTGTAAGTCATATCCATTCCACGCTTGAGAAAATGAAGTAAAAGCATATCCTCATTTCCACGACAGAAATTTTGGCAATCTCTGCATGGACATATAATCCAGTTTGGGTCCTAAGCAGTTGACTTCTCAATTTCCACAAACTGATGAACTGCCACTTTATATGCTGTTGTATTTCTATAAATTATAAAATAGTGGTTATAAAAGCATGTAAAATCTTAATATCTATTATATATTAAAATATTAATTGGGGTCAGATTTCATTACTTGTTAAGATGAACTCAATCTTTATTCATTGTGACACACCAACTTCACTAACTTGAAACACCAACTTGAAAAAATGCAATTAAAAAGTATAGGAAATTACTTTATATCAAATTGTACTTGCAAAAAGAAAAATGATTTGGAGTTGGGATGGGTATCTTTGCAGTTGAGTTAAGTTTTTCTGAGTATTTTGGTAATCATTGTATGTTTCTGATTTGACAACAAAACTTGTTTACTAGATCACTTCTCCCTTACACGATGCAACTCTATGTCAGAGTCCTCCATTCTTCTGTAGTTACACTTATCTTGCCAAGATCTTCTTCTCCTCTGAAGATTTGTTCACCATATTCAAATAGTTTAACTAATTATGTGCGAGATAAATATGAAAATGAAACTTTAGTAGAGCCTATTGGACTTATCAAATCAAGTCCTACTTAGTCATCAAATACTTTTCGTATATATAGTACATCGCCCTACTTAGTCATTTAAGTTAGTCAATTAGCTCGTCATACATTTGAGACAAACCTTCTACAAACTAAGGGATAGAGTGTATGTAGGTCATCTGTTTAGATCTAACCCATTCCAACTAAGAGTATGAGGATTTGTGTCATGTAATCTACCTTACTTAACTGTATCATATACTAGTTATTTTTATATCTATGTATTCTTTATTAGATGGTCTAATTCTTCCAACAAGATATATTACTTAAAATAGGGTCATTGTTAATTTGAATCTTCCAATATTTAGCTTTATGAATTTGCTTTTTCTATATACTATATAGTACAATCTACACCAACAATAATATAATTAAGTACATCATTAACCCCACCCCAAAAAAAAACTTCTTCGATTATATTTAAAACTTACCACATCAAAAAATTAATTAAGATGAAATTATAATCAGTATTATGCAGTAACCATGTTATTCAAAATTGTCACTTAGCATGTCACCTAATCACTCCCTCCCTAGCTAACAGATTCCAAACTGTGTATTCAATAGGAGGAATTAGGAGATTAGAAGAGTACCAACCAAGAAGACGGGCGAAGGGGAGAAATCGACGGGCACAGGAGGTCGATGGCGGAGCAGTGCGAGCAGCGGCGCAAGGGGGTCGACGATGCAGGGGAGGGGGGCGACGTGATTTGGGATTCAGACTACGACGGGCGCAGGGGGAGGACGACAATGGCCCAGTGGTGAGCGGCGCAAGGGGGTCTACGGTGCGGGGGTGGGGACGTTGTGGTTGAGGGGATTTGTACTAGGGTTTGCGGAGGAGTGGAGGAAGGCGGAAGGGTATTGTTTGGATCAGGGGGATTTGGTTTGAAATGAAATTGGATTAGTTGGAATTTTTCATTTTACCCCTATCTATTCAATTTATTTTTGGATATTACAGCATTTTTAAAATGCTGTAAAAAGTATAGCACTTCAAAAATGCTGTCGTAGCTAATAGTAAATTTTAAAATTACTAAAAGATAGCATTTTATTTACAAATGCTATTATTGATCACTTTCAACAGTATTAACACTTAAACACTATAATAAATTCGCTGTAGAAAGCCATATATGTTGTAGTGTGGTCACTTGAAACTTGCTTGCCTCGAAGCCCATACAACAATGTCAAGGCCCAAAAATATCTCACCCAGCCAAAAGGCTTGGTCGGCGAGACTATTGGTCGCCCAAGGTACTGGTCGCCCAAACTCCGAGGTCGACGAAGCATTGGTCACCCAAAAACCGGTTGATCACCCAAGGCAGTGGTCGATGAAGCAATAATCGCCCAAAAGCCAGTTGGTCGGCCAAGAAGTGGTCGACGAAGACTCTAGAGGGCTGTTGGTGTAGCGCCCCGAATTTCTAATATAATATCTTAGAAAATACGTGGCACAATCCCAGCATCAACTTCAATGTAACATTAAACACAACCAACGCTAATAAAATTTTCAACTTTTATTACAATAATCATTTACATAGCACAGCGGAATTTAAAAACATCTCAATTCATAATTTTCTTTTATTCACAACACAGTCTCTTTACAACACTGTTTTACAAATTTACACAAAACTTTATTAAGTCAATTTATCTCAGAACTAACTCAAGCATCCACACCTCCAAACTCTAAGCAACAACCTACAACACATGAAGCTAGAGATGATCCCTAACCCCCAAAACTAAAGGGGTCAGCCATAAATGGTGTGAGTGACATAAAAACAAACAACATAAATGAACTTTAAGCATGGATTCTTAAACAACATGTAATAAACAAGAATACATAAAATATGACGTAGCAAGGAAACATGTAAACAACAAGTGAAACTAAACTAAGTGTCAAGTGTAGAAAACAGGAAAACCACGTGCATAAAATCAAGTCAAGAAAACACAAATTCTATATGCGGACTCTCTAATGCGTACTTGTCGAAGTCTATGCATCCCACTCTACATAGGTTCGGTGCAAGCCCTTAACGTCTTCACTTCATAGGGTTCAATCCCCCGCTATGCAACTAATCCTAACACGATGACTACTACGAGATAAAGATAAACTGTGAGTATTAGCCCATGCCCCGATAATTCCGAAGATAGATCCCACACCACAGGTATTTTACCTGGATAATTTCGGAGATCATCCCACACCGAAAGCAATGACCTCATCACACGAATACCACATGTGCGTCGCCTCGACCCCGATAATTCCGGAGATCAATCCCACACCACAAGTAATTACCTGGATAATTCCGGAGATAAATCCCACATCACAGGTAATTTACCTAGATAATTTCGGAGATAAATCCCACACCACAAGTAAGTTACTTGGATAATTCCGGAGATTAAATCCCACACCGAAAGCCATACTGAGGTACATGACTCATGTTCCCGTTCATCATATCACCACTAGTGCCTGTCCTTATCATTTTTGGGTTACTTAATTACTCAACGAATCTCCCAGAGTTGGTGTACCCTACCGGACTTAACTCAAAACTGAACAACTGAAATGCCTCAATAGGCCTCAACAAAATAACTCAATGCCGGTATCCTAGGGTCACACACATCCTCTAGAGACTCAAATTCAAATGTCTAAACCAACTTTCCACCATAAATAGCTCAACTGAATATCTTAAAATCATATGCTTAACAGAAGACAAAGTATAGGCTAAAATATCTGAAGACCAATCATTCGAAAAACATTCAAGTTTATGAAAACTCATCAGTACCAGTTGACTTATTATTGTAGTAAGTCGACTGTCCAGAGGAAAAATATCCATGATTCTAAGAAAATAAGTTAAGTAACATAAGTCGACTTAAAAAAACCATCAGTCGGCTTACCCTAGGTAAATTCCAGTAACTTCAAGAAATATTCTAAGTATTATAGGTCGACTTAAGGGGTCATAGGTCGACTGTCCAGAAAAGATACTGCAATAACTTTGTTAAATAAGTTTTAAGTACATCAGTCGACTGAACAAGGGTCTAAGTCGACTGTCCAGAACGGATTTTCAAAAGCTAAAGACACAGCAGTTGGGTCGTACCAGTCGACTGTCGGCCTACAGTTTGCCTAATTTTGGTTGTACATGATAATCAAAATTAGAGTTTTTCTAAAAGAAATCATTGTTTATGAAAATAATTCGTATTCAGGTAAAAATGACAATCTCAAAGTATCCTCAGATTGGATACAATCCTCAAATCAACCAATTTCCTCAAAATCTCAATCTTCATGTTCTAAATTCCAAATTCTTCCATTAGGGTTTCTCAATACTGAATTTCTTTCACAACTCAAAATCAAAATCTGATTTGTATCCACGAGATCCAGATGTTCATCCATCCAATCCCTTATTATCATAACCCATACTCATATCTTAAACATGCTTTCTAGCAATACAAATTTATAAACCAAGATCTACTAAACATTCATAGATTTCACATACATAATACGACAACAATCATTTCATTGCTCAAACAAACATGTCAAAACAAACAACTAAACAATCATTCACATAAATCAACAACAATCCAAATTCACATCAGTCACCTAAATCAAACAACAGAACAAATTTCATATCACTCACCTTAGGAATGAAGAGATCCAACAAAAAAGCCTTCCTTTTTGCGAGATCCAAATTCCTCTTGATCCTCCAAAAATATCACAGAATTCTATACTGTGCAGCAAATGACGGCTGCAAATTCCTTTTAAATATCCGGAATAAGGAGTTTAGGGTTTTCCAAACACTTTTGCAAAATAACCCCTTTGAAATACAACTTTACATATATAGATCTCTACTCTTGGAAACTCAATAAAAAATCATTTAAATTAGGATTTAAAGGCAAAACATACTCATTAATCTTAACCGGTACTGTTCAAAACGTCCAAAAAGTAAATTTTACATTTTAACCCCTAAAATGACAAATTTGCAAAAAGGTCCTTCTTTTCTCAAAATTTGCAAATAGATCCAATTAATTTCAGAAAAATCTGGAAAAATTATAAATAAATCCCAAATATTAAATAGTGATTTTTCATGAAGAAAATTTGACTTTTGAACTTCTCAAGAAATTATTTGCACGTGTTTTGCACGTGTAAAAAGATATATTTTCAGAAAATATTTATAAATTCTCCAAAATCATTTTAATTCATCATAAACATTTAAAAAATAATATTTTAAAAATACGGGGTTCTACATCACTCCCTTCTTAGAAGAGTTCTTTCCTCAGAACTACTACTAATGAGTCCAAATAACTCACCAACAAAGAAAACAATATTTCATAAATGGAAACATAGTCCAAACAATTGCATATGACAACATAATCAAAATAGAAGGAATACAACTTAACTCAATCAATGGTACAATCATTCAAAAGAATCACAATCACATAAAAGAAAATACACTCATACAAAAAGCTCGGGGAAATCCTTCTGCATGCGATCCTCGGACTCCCAAGTAGCCTCCTCGAACTGCCGATTCCTCCACAGCACCTTGACCATAGGTATCACCTTGCTCCTAAGAACTTTCTCCCTACGGTCAACAATCTCAATAGGCTGTTCCTTGTAACTCAAATTCACCTGTAGATCTTCAGGAATCTCTACCAACAGATGATTCTGATCTGGCACATACTTCCTCAACAATGACACATGAAATACATTATGCACTTGTGCCAACTCCTCTGGAAGCTTCAATCTATATGTTGTCTTACCAATCCGCTCCACGATCCTGTATGGCCCAATATACCTTGGCGCCAACTTGCCTCCCTTACCAAACCTGATCACTCCTTTGGTCGGAGACACCTTGAGAAAAACTGCATCCCCAACCTCAAACTTCAAGTCTCTTCGTCGAGTATCAGCATAACTCTTCTGCCGACTCTGAGCCTCGACCAACCTCTTGCGAATCAGCTCAATCTGCTTTGATGTCTGTTGCACGATCTCTGGACCAAACATTTGCCTCTCACCAACCTCGTACCAACAAACAGGTGTCCTGCACCTTCGCCCGTACAAAGCCTCATACGGTACCATCCCGATACTCGCATGGTAACTGTTGTTATAAGCAAACTCAACTAATGCCAAGTATCTCTCCCAACTACCACCGAAATCCATAACACAAGCCCTCAGCATATCTTCCAGCACTCGATTCACCCTCTCGGTCTGATCATCAGTCTACGGATGAAAAGCGGTACTGAAATCAGTTCTGGTGCCTAAAGCTGCTTGTAGGCTCTTCCAAAACCTTGAAGTGAACCTTGCATCTCTGTCGGATACAATCGACACAGGAACTCCATGAAGTCTCACAATTTCACCAATGTGCAACTCAGCCAATTTCTCCATCGACCAAGTAATCTTCATGGCTAGAAAGTGAGCCGACTTAGTCAAACGGTCCACGATAACCCAAATCGAGTCATCGCCCTTCGAACTCCTCGGCAAACCCGTGATGAAATCCATACTGATATTCTCCCATTTCCACTCCAGAATGGGCAACGGTTGTAACAAACCTCCAGGTCTCTGATTTTCTACTTTGATCTGCTGACAAGTCAGACACCTTGCCACGAAATCTGCCACATCCCTTTTCATACCAGACCACCAAAAGTGTCGTTTGATGTCCCTGTACATCTTCGTGCCTCCAGGATGAACTGACAACAAGGTACTGTGTGCTTCCTACAAGATACTATTTCTCAGGTCTGCATTATTCGGAACACACAACCTCTCACCCATCCAAAGAACTCCATCTTGAACACGAAACTCTGATAGCTTGCCTTCTGAAACCTAATACAGCATCTTCTGAATCTCTGAATCTGATCTCTGACCTTCCACAATCCTCTCTCTCAAGGACGGCTGCAGCCTCAACTGAGCCAAAGACGCCCCTAAACCCTGCAGCACCACCTCGATACCTGCCTGATCAATCTCTGCTGTCAACTCACTTTGAGTAGTGATCAAACTTGATAAACTACTCTTCCTGCTAAGTCCATCAGCTACCACAATTGCCTTGCCCGGATGATACTTGATCTCAGGACGAATGTCTTCCAATACTTCCAACCACCTTCTCTGCCGAAGATTTAGATCCTTCTGTTGATAAATGTACTTCAGGCTCTTGTGGTCAGTGTACATATTGACCTTCTCACCATAAACATAATGCCTCCACTTCTTCAAGGCAAAGATAATAACAGCTAGCTCCAAATCATGCATCGGATAATTCTTCTCATGCAGACGCAATTGCCTCGAACCATAAGCAATAACCTTGCCTTCTTGTATCAAGACACAACCTAAACCTCTGAGAGACGCATCACTGAAGATATCATAATCCTTCCCAGCTTGTGGCAAAGCTAAGATATGTGCAGTAGTCAACCTCTCCTTTAATTCAAGGAAACTCTCCTCACACTTATCTGTCCATAAAAATGCCACATTCTTCCGGGTCAAACCTGTCAAAGGAACTGCAATCTGAGAATAACCTTGGATGAATCTCCTGTAGTAACCAGCTAAACCCAAGAAACTTCTGACTTCCTTCACAGACGTTGGCCTGGGCCAATCCTTCACTGCTTCAACTTTCTGAGGATCAGTGGCCACTCCCTCCTTAGAAAGGATATGACTAAGGAAAGCTACCTCAAATTTCCAAAACTCACACTTCGACAACTTGGCATACAAGCTATGCTCCTGCAGTTTCTGTAATATCGCTGTCAAGTGCATAGAATGCTCCTCCTCCGACTTCGAATACACCAAAATATCGTCGATGAAAACCACCACGAAGGAGTCAATAAATGGCCTCAAAACCCGATTCATCATATCCATGAACACTGCTGGCGCATTCGTCAACCCGAATGGCATTACCAAAAACTCATAGAGTCCATGTCGAGTCCTGAAAGCTGTCTTACTCACATCTTCATCCTTGACTCGAACCTGATGATACCCTGATCTCAAATCAATCTTCGAAAATACAGCTGCTCCTCGAAGCCTGTCGAACAAATCATCAATCCGCGGCAGTGAATACTTGTTCTGAATAGTCATCCTATTCAACTCCCAGTAGTCAATGCACATCCTCATTGACCCATCCTTCTTCTTGACCAACAACACTGGCGCTCCCCACGGAGAGGAACTCGGTCTAATAAGCCCCTTACTCAACAGCTCCTCAATCTGTTTCTTCACTTCATCCTGCTCTACAGGTGCCATCCTGTACGGAGCCTTAGAAATCGGCGCGCTCTCTGGCTGAACATTGATGCAAAACTCCACATCTCTCCGCGGCGGTAATCCTGGAAAATTATCCAAGAACACCTTAGGAAAATCTCGGACAACCGGAATGCCCTTGACTTCATCTGGAATTGCCATCTTGGATACTATTGCAGTCACCTTCGGAATCTTCTTCTTCCCTTGGAAAGTCACTGCGGGACCACCTGGTGCTTTCACCAACACCTCTTTCTGCTTGCATTCAATTGTGGCATCATATATTGCCATCCAATCAATGCCCACGATGACATCCACTCCTAAGACTTGCAGCTCAATCAGATCGATGCCGAACAACCTCCCGCCAATCTCGATATCACAGCCCTCGTAATATCGATCAGCGATCAATTCTTCACCTGACGCCGTTGCCACCGACAAAACCTTGCCTGGAAACATCATAGACTCCACACCTAAGACCTTTGCAAAATTCGGCGATACAAAAATATGCGATGAACCAGTATCAAATAAAATCCTTGCATTAATTCCATTAATCAAAACAATCCCTGTTACATGAAGAGTGATACTCAATCTCCAATTATTCTCAAACAAAGGTTTTACTTATTACATTGATTAAAATAAAATCAAAACTCTTGCATACCCTGTATTACATCTTCCGAGTTACCCGCGTCCTCCTCGGTTAATGCAAATACTCGCCCTTGCCTTGGGAATTTGCTTCCACCTGAACCATCCTTCGTCAATTGTGGACAATGAGGATTAGAATGTCCAGTCTGCCCACATTGGAAACAAGTCTGCTTCGCCAACTTCGGACACGCTGACCTGTAATGTCCTGCCTCTTTGCAGTAATAACAAGTCACTCCTTGAGTTGCAGGTGCCTTCTGCACTGGATCACTGAACTTGGCTTGTTTCGCTAGAAATCCCTTCCCACTCTGACCTGATGCTGGCCGCTTGTTCCGGTTCCATGTTTCTTGCTTCTTCTGGAACTGGTCCATGTCCTCCTTAGTCATAGCTGCTCTCCTGACCAGCTTGTCGAACCTCCTTATGCCCAACGGGATCATTCTCGACCTCAAGTTTGGCCTCAAGCCCTGCTCAAACTTCTTTGCCTTCTTTGCCTCGTCAATAATCAACTCTGGTGCATACCTCGAAAGCTGAGCGAACGTAGTCTCATACTCTCGCACGGTCATGCTGCCCTGCTGTAGATTCAGGAACTCTGTCGCCTTCTTCTCCTAAATATCTAGGGGAAAGAAGCGATCCCTGAATTCCTCCAGAAAAGCTTCCCAAGTCATCGGCTGGTCTCCTAAAGTCCTCTTCAGCGATTCCCACCAGACACCAGCGTCCTTTTCCAGTTGCATAGTGGCCAACTTCACCTTATTGGCTGCCGGAGTTTCTGAGACCTCAAAGATTGTCTCCATCCTCCTAATCCAATCGTCAGCTGCGCTTGGATCAGATTGCCCCTCAAAAACTGGCGGCCTCATCCTTCTGAAGGACTCGATCTGCTTGATAGGGTCGGCGTTAACCAATCCCTATCCAGCTCCATGATTCGGCTGTTGGTTCTGATTCGATTCTGCGCCAAATTAAATGCCATTAGCGCATTCAGAGTCTGATACACCTTGGCAAATTCAGCCTCAAGATCAATTCCAGTTCCTCGAGAACTTCCAGATCCATCCTCATTGTTACCACCATTCCTGGGTCTGGGTGCAACCATACTAAATACTGCAAAACGAGGGAAAAGTTAGAGCACCACAACACACAACTCACATTCACATCTATATCCATTGGCAAAACCTCAATTGTATCCCAAAGGTAAAACATCATGTTTCAGTTCTATGTGATACTCACTCTTTAATGTTCACACCTAGGTACTCACACTCTAGTATCCACACCTAGGTTATTTTTATGCCATGTTTAGTATTACTATTGAAGCATGCTCTGATACCAATCTCTGTAGCGCCCTGAATTTCTAATATAATATCTTAGAAAATACGTGGCACAATACCAGCATCAACTTCAATGTAACATTAAACACAACCAACGCCAATAAAATTTTCAACTTTTATTACAATAATCATTTACATAGCACAACGGAATTTAAAAACATCTCAATTCATAATTTTCTTTTATTCACAACACAGTCTCTTTACAACACTACTTTACAAATTTACACAAAACTCTATTAAGTCAATTTATCTCAAAACTAACTCAAGCATCCACACCTCCATACTCTAAGCAACAACCTGCAACACATGAGGCCTAACCCCCAAAACTAAAGGGGTCAGCCATAAATGATGTGAGTGACATAAAAACAAACAACATAAATGAACTTTAAGCATGGATTCTTAAACAACATGTAATAAACAATAATACATAAAATATGACGTAGCAAGGAGACATGTAAACAATAAGTGAAACTAAACTAAGTGTCAAGTGTAGAAAACAGGAAAACCACGTGCATAAAATCAAGTCAAGAAAACACAAATTCTATATGCAGACTCTCTAATGCGTACTTGTCGAAGTCTATGCATCCCACTCTACATAGGTTCGGTGCAAGCCCTTAACGTCTTCACTTCATAGGGTTCAATCCCCCGCTATGCAACTAATCCTAACACGATGACTACTACGAGATAAAGATAAACTGTGAGCATTAGCCCATGCCCCGATAATTCCGGAGATAGATCCCACACCACAGGTATTTTACCTGGATAATTCCGGAGATCATCCCACACCGAAAGCAATGACCTCATCACACGAATACCACATGTGCGTCGCCTCGACCCCGATAATTCCGGAGATCAATCCCACACCACAAGTAATTACCTGGATAATTCCGGAGATAAATCCCACATCACAGGTAATTTACCTGGATAATTTCGGAGATAAATCCCACACCACAAGTAAGTTACTTGGATAATTCCGGAGATTAAATCCCACACCGAAAGTCATACTGAGGTACATAACTCATGTTCCTGTTCATCATATCACCACTAGTGCCTGTCCTTATCATTTTTGGGTTACTTAATTACTCAACGAATCTCCTAGAGTTGGTGTACCCTACCAGACTTAACTCAAAACTGAACAACTGAAATGCCTCAACAGGCCTCAACAAAATAACTCAATGCCGGTATCCTAGGGTCACACACATCCTCTAGAGACTCAAACTCAAATGTCTAAACCAACTTTCCACCATAAATAGCTCAACTGAATATCTTAAAATCATATGCTTAACATAAGACAAAGTATAGGCTAAAATATCTGAAGACCCATCATTCGAAAAACATTCAAGTTTATGAAAACTCATCAGAACCAGTCGACTTATTACTGTAGTAAGTCGACTGTCCAGAGGGAAAATATCCATGATTCTAAGAAAATAAGTTAAGTAACATAAGTCGACTTAAAAAAACCATCAGTCGGCTTACCCGAGGTAAATTCCAGTAACTTCAAGAAATATTCTAAGTATTATAGGTCGACTTAAGGGGTCATAGGTCGACTGTCCAGAAAAGATACTGCAATAACTTTGTAAAATAAGTTCTAATTACATCAGCACAAGGGTCTAAGTCGACTGTCCAGAACGGATTTTCAAAAGCTAAAGACACAGCAGCTGGGTCGTACCAGTCGACTGAAAAGTCTACCAGTCGACTGTCGGCCTACAGTTTGCCTAATTTTGGTTGTACATGATAATCAAAATTAGAGTTTTTCTAAAAGAAATCATTGTTTATGAAAATAATTCGTATTCAGGTAAAAATTACAATCTCAAAGTATCCTCAGATTGGATACAATCCTCAAATCAACCAATTTCCTCAAAATCTCAATCTTCATGTTCTAAATTCCTAATTCTTCTATTAGGGTTTCTCAATACTGAATTTCTTTCACAACTCAAAATCAAAATCTGATTTGTATCCACGAGATCCAGATGTTCATCCATCCAATCCCTTATTATCATAATCATACTCATATCTTAAACATGCTTTCTAGCAATACAAATTTATAAACCAAAATCTACTAAACATTCATAGATTTCACATACATAATACGACAACAATCATTTCATTGCTCAAACAAACATGTCAAAATAAACAACTAAACAATCATTCACATAAATCAACAACAATCCGAATTCACATCAGTCACCTAAATCAAACAACAAAACAAATTTCATATCACGCACCTTTGGAATGAAGAGATCCAACGAAAAAGCCTTCCTTTTTGCGAGATCCAAATTCCTCTTGATCCTCCAAAAATATCACAGAATTCTATACTGTGCAGCAAACTGCAAATTCCTTTTAAATATCTGGAACAAGGAGTTTAGGGTTTTCCAAACACTTTTGCAAAATAACCCCTTTGAAATACAACTTTACATATATAGATCTCTATTCTTGGAAACTCAATAAAAAATCATTTAAATTAGGATTTAAAGGCAAAACATACCCATTAATCTTAACCGGTACTGTTCAAAATGTTCAGAAAGTAAATTTTACATTTTAACCCCTAAAATGACAAATTTGCAAAAAGGTCCTTCTTTTCTCAAAATTTGCAAATAGATCCAATTAATTTTAGAAAAATCTGGAAAAATTATAAATAAATCCCAAATTTTAAATAGTGATTTTTCATGAAGAAAATTTGAATTTTGAACTTCTCAAGAAATTATTTGCACGTGTTTTGCACGTGTAAAAAGATATATTTTCAGAAAATAATTATAAATTCTCCAAAATCATTTTAATTCATCATAAACATTTAAAAAATAATATTTTAAAAATACGGGGTTCTACAGTTGGTGGCCTAGAACACCTTGGTCACCGAACAATTAATCGCTCTTGGTCGCCGAGATTGTTGGTGCCTACAGCTTTGTTCAATGAGGAAGGTGACTTGCTCGTCGAAACATTGGTCACCTTGTTCGCCCGAAGCCCTGCTCGACGAAGAAGGAGAGCTCTGCTCGCCAAAAAACCATAGCTCGATGAAGAGTTGGTCGCCCATAGCTTTTCTTGATGAGGAAGGGCACTTTCTCGCCAAATCGTTGGTCACCTTGGTCACCAACAACCTTGCTTAACGAGACTCCTGGTCACCACAACCCTGGTCAACCATGCCTGGTCGCCACAAGCTCCTTGGTCGCCGAAGACGATGAAAAGGAGGTCGCTGAAACCTATTGGTCGCCGAGGGATTTCTTACCGAAGCTTGGTCGCCACAAGCTTGCTTTCCCCGAGCTTGCTCGACGAAGCCAATGTGGTCGCCAAGTGGTCTTGGTCGCCCAAAACAAGAAGCCCAAAACGGAGAAGACAAACAGTTGCTTGCCCTAACGGTTGGGCGACCAAGGGGGTGCCTACTACCGTCGACAGCTGTTGGATCACTTAGAAACGCTCGCCCACTCGTGATCGATGCACCAGATATAGCCACGTCGTCATCCCACTTCCGCTCGCTTCTCAATCGTTCGATCTTGCTCAGCGGGCGAGCCTTGCTCTGATAGGCACTCCAGATGAAGCCACATCACCCGCTCGACACGTCCTCTTCCTCACAGCCACCCGATCACATCAGCGGGCGAGCCAAACTCTGATCGAAAAGTCTGATCACTCCAAAAACCATGTCGAGCTGATACATTAATTTTAAAATTGCCCAAAAATCATTTAAAATTTCAAAATTTTAATTAAAAATAATTAAAATAATTATTAAAATCGGAAAAATAATTATAATTTGGAATAATTGATTATAAATTTTGGAAAAGCAATTATTAATTGGGGATTTTTTTTTGAAAATCTGAAAAAAAATCTTGGAAAATTCCAAAAAATTCAGAAAAGTCCAGGAAAATATTTGCCACCTACAGAAGCTTTTGACCGATTCCAGGTATCTCCAATCGTCCCTAAAACCTAAGATTGTACCCCAGAACTCTGAAACAAAGCGAACTACTTTCCGAAAGCCAAGAAAATTGTCTTCCGGGAGTGGGGGCATATGATAATGGTAAAAATTGTAACAAATTCGGGTCGTACGATTTTAGCACTGATTTTAAAGCTTCTACATGCAGATTAACAATAACGGGCATCTTCAAAAGGTCCGGACCTTCTTCAGGCTCATTAACAAGACATGGGCTACTTTCAAGCCCATTAAAAATGGTTGGGCCTACTAGGAGACACCCAACCCATAAAGGTTGTAAGTCAAATATATTGTCCCCAAACAGGAGAATAACAGATTCTATCTCTCGGAAAGGGGGGAATCAAAGAGGAGATAACAAATTCATGTCAATCTCTAACTGTTTCTCATGCCTATAAATACTCTCTGATTACCCTCAATCAGAAAGTAATCAATACATCAATAATTTCTCTCTCAAACTCTCTCTCTCTCTCTCTCTCTCATTCTGACTTGAGCGTCTGAGGGTATGTCGCCAGGGTCATCCCCAGTATTTCAGGTTTTTTACAGGTCCATCGGTCGCGTCAGCAACCGTCGATTCAGATCAATGCGCTCTTCGACGATCCAGATCTAATCTAAAGAGCTCTAACCATTTTTTACGGCGACGATCAAATGTTAAATCTTTAGTGGTTTTCTTCAAAATATAAACTCACTGTGTGTTTGCTCCCGCATCCAAATAAGTAGCAACAATAACTGTATTTTCATGATGAAGGTTCCTGAAAGGAGATGATCGAGTGTCGAGTTGTCAATCATGGCTATCAAAATTGAGTCATTGTGAAATATATGGACTGTTCACAACTTTAAGATTTTCTAATTTAATTTATGTTGTTACCTCAGCCCGGTAATTCGATTCTGGGTTGCTAGGTTGCTCTGATAACTTGCAAAAAAAACTCTAGCAGTAGATCAAAGTAGATCAAACATCGACAGTAGAACAAACGGCAAAGCTTGAGGGGTTTACTATTAATATTCTTGCCACTACGATTTATTTTTCATTGGAAACTTTCTTTATCTAAGATTGGTGCACCTCCCCCAGCATCCATGGTTCTCCCTAACCCTAGATGATGCAACCACTGGCCTAATCTTTTATTTTAATAAATTAAATTAATTTAATTTAAAAGTACCTTATTTGCATCTATATGAGATGACCCACTTTAATTCAGCAAAAGCAAAACATGATTAACATTGGATTAAGCTCATAAATTATGACCAAGAGCTGGAAGTTGTTAATTAGGACACTTAATAAGAGTTGAGCTTCCAGAAGACTAAAACAGGAATTACCCATTAAGGACTCATTCTAATCAAACCTCCAAGTGGGTCCATCTTGATCAGTTTTCTCCTGATTTTAGTTTTCAGTTTAATACCTAAATGTCAAAGCAATCAGGAGTTGTGGTCTGGAATGGGTCTAAATTGGGTTCGGATTCACTATCCCTTTCTAAGTTACAAGATCCGCACCCGTTTCTTTTGAACCCTCTAATTTATTGGTTCTTTTATGGGGCTGTTTGTTTCGATAGAAATATGGTAGAAACCTCTTTTTTGTGCCCAATTTAGTTTCCTGTTCTGTTAAAATAGATTCTTTTATCTTTATTTGGACAGAAAAGTTGACAAGAAAATAATGTATCACGTCAAATGTAAATGAAAATTGCTTTTCTTTTAAAAAGAAAGCTAGAAATTGATAAACATTATCTTTCAAAAGATTGTGAGATTATACTCTTTCTAATAGAAAATTAAAATGGTTGTGATTACCCTCCATAATGTATTTTTAAAATATTTTTTTTCATGTAGCCTTCTCCACCAAACAAGAAAAAAACTATTTTGGAAAATTATTTTCTAGTTTTTTAAAATGACTCCAAACAAATGAAATTGTTTTTTAGATTTTTTTAATACTTATTTTCAAGTTAAACAAATAATATAAATTAAAATCTAAATGTGTCAGGATTCTATTTTTTGGGTTTCTATAATTTTATTTTGTTGAAACAAACAGCCCCAACTTGAAAAAGGAGAAAGAAGGATAAAATCATAT
The DNA here is from genome assembly GCA_017893485.1 of Hemerocallis citrina. Lineage (NCBI taxonomy): Eukaryota > Viridiplantae > Streptophyta > Magnoliopsida > Asparagales > Asphodelaceae > Hemerocallis > Hemerocallis citrina. The sequence goes on from CM030367.1 coordinate 15,788,655, forward strand.
ACCTCGTGAAAAGGGAGCCGTGGGATGATCTTACAAAACAATGCATCTTACATGAATCTTTGTTGTTTGAAAATATCATGCAGGTGAACGGTTCTCCAGCATTCAATGAATCTCCTTAGAGCATCAACTATTGTTCAACCTAAATTTTGCATATACAGAATTTAGGAAATAGCAATTGAAGGTGAATGTTGCAGTCGTTAAAAGCCAAATTTTTGAAAAAATTTTGTGGGAAGGATGAAGATAATCCGTCCCACCAATTTTATTTTATTTTTCTGTGTAATGGCATGTTCATAAGTTTTTCGATGGCGTTTTGATAAATAATTATTGAAAATTTTTGTGGGACGGATGAAGATGATCCGTCCCACCATTTTTTGGTTTTTTTTTTTAAAAAAAATTGAAATTACAGTTTCGTAATTAAATAGGTGGCATTGTCATAAAAATTTTCGAATTTTTTTTGGAAAGGTGCAAGATCATCCTCCGACGTTTTTTTGGTTTTTTTAAATTAAAAAAAAAAGACAAAGACGAAGTTTCTTCAGCGGTCTATTCAAATTATTTTCTCAAACGGATATTTTCATCCACATTTAGCATTTCTCCTAACGTCACTCCTAAGTTTAGCAACGCACTGTTCACTCATATTCTAATATTTGGGTTTTTAGGAAACGACTGTTAGCTACTTTTCTAAATCGATTTCTATTTTTTGGGGTTTTAGAAAACCATAGTAGATGCTCTTACCATCCAATCCTATATCAAGTGAAGGAAAAGAACTATTTATAGCAAAATGATCTGTATCATACACAGTAATCTATATAATAAAACACAAAGAAAGCTATCAAGAGGTTCTCCTTCAATCCCTCCAAAAATCAAAGGCCTAGATCTAATCTTACAAAACATATTTTCCCCCCAAAAATTTCTCCCAAAACTCAAATTCAAATATCCCACTCAAAACAACTCCTATATTTTTTTTTCTCTCTCTCCCTCCCTCTTCTATTCAAAAAATTAAGAAAATAAAAATTTTAAAATTTTTAAAAATTAAAAAACTAAAAAAATTTAAAAATTTAAAATCTTTAAAAATAATTCAAAAAAATAAAAAAAATCATATAATATGTTTTTTTGCTCTATGTTTGTTACTTTAATTAATTTGCTGGACCTCCAAAACTATTTTATATAATCAAATAAGATGCACCGTTCCGACGGCACGTGTCAACGGGCAAACCTAGTACACCTGATAAATCAGGAAGTACTGACACATACATATAACTACACACACTTACTAATTACGTACATGAATTTTGTTTTCGTTGAAAAATTACACTAAAATAGCTAGCGTCGTATCACATTCATGATACCAAATACAGCTAACAATCGATAATTTTTCCTTCAATACCATAATCCGGGTCGGATCCTGCTATCGGGTTATCAGGTCCCATTGCTGCCGAATAAGGTATCCAGCAGTCACAGTCAGAGTCCGAGTCTAACCACCGGCAGCTCAACGCGCGTGCACGGGTTATCAGCAAACTGCTTAATTAACTATTAATCAACTAATTAACTACTTAATTAAACTCAAAAGGAGTAAATAAATTAAATTACATTTAAGTTAATAAATAAATTAATAAAGCAAAGATAAAATAAAGCATCTTTCTTTCTCCCTCGCCTTTTTCTTAACTGAAACCCGTTTTCTTCTGACGCTTCCAAAGCCCCTAAAAATTTAATAAATAACCCCCCAAAAATTAAATAAATTCCAACTAAACTTTAGCTCAGTTGCATTCAATCCCCACTGGATTTCTCGTCAGATTTCATCGAATTTGGGGCTCGATCCGATGATTCGCAGATCTAAAACGATATCGATTTCGGGCGGTTTCTTCGAGGATTCGCCGTTTCTATATCATCCCTAATTTCGAGGTAACCTGATTATTTTTCTCGCTTTTTAAGCCGAAATTTGATGGATTGTTTCTTAGATTTGAGGAATTCGAGTGAAAGCTGCAATTTTTCGCTTTTATTTTGCGACTTTTTTGGGATTTTTACTAATTATAGTGAGTATAATTAGTCGGAGTTTGATCGATTCTTTGTGTAATTTGAGGGATTTTCTTAGATTTGTGAAATTTGAGTGAAAGTTGCGATTTTTCGCTTTTTTTTGTGTGGCAATTTTGGTGATTTTTATTATTTATAGTTATAGTAAGTAAAAAAGGAGGGGTTTTTATGCGATCGCTTCCAAAATTCCTTCAATTTCGCGATTTTTTTGGGAATCGGAGGTGATCTTAATGTTGTTGACGTTGATCTCCATGCGTGTTCGGAAACCCTAGAACTGCCATTACTCCACTCATGTACAATCCATGTGAGATCCCTATGTATGTAAATCTCTCATTTTTTATATATTAAAAATCCAATTTTTACCATATATTGTTTAATTACCATTTCGGATTCACGATAATGTCTGTATAGTTATGTAGGGATAGGAAAATAAACAAGCTACCAGTTTGTATTAGTTTATTTGGTACTGTCTAGGATTAGAATACAATTCATCTTACCTAGTTCATGAACCTGTTCAATTTTTTATGGTTTGTGTCGCTATGTTATATTTCTCAGATTTGTTTTGCGTTGTGTAGGCTTATATGTATATGTTTTTGTTACTGTCTATTTGCTTATGATGTAGTTCTTCTTAGATTTAATAATTTGTCACGGCAGGTTCTGGAGTTTGGCGTCGCTGGGGTGAAGTAGATTTACAATTATATGAAGCACACTTCAATGTGGTTTGATTTTGAAGCGATTGTTGATGGATATGTGTAAAGATGAGTCTAGGCAAGTGCGCATTACTTCAGAGAAAAACAAGAACAATGTTGTGTCTTCCAATGGAAAGGCAAGACCGAGTGAGATTACTTCAAGGTACAAGTCTGGAATCACATCGACTGCTCCTCGGTCCTTATCACCTAATGCTCCGAGGGTATCGACCACAGCGAGGACAGCAACACCCAAGCGTACACAATCGGTTGAAAGGAAACGACCCTCAACCCCTTTATCGCCACCACAAAGGCCTTCTACTCCTTCGACCCCTTTGTCAAAACCAGCTCCATCATTAAGGCCTTCTACTCCTTCGACCCCTTTGTCAAAACCAGCTCCATCTTTAAGGCCTTCTACTCCTTCGACCCCTTTGTCAAAACCAGCTCCATCTTTAAGGCCTTCCACTCCCCCTTCATCCACCAGGTCCACTACTCCTTCGACCCCTTTGTCGAAACCAGCTCCATCTTTAAGGCCTTCCACTCCCCCCTCATCCACCAGGTCCATTACTCCAGTTCGAGACTCTATGGTTGAGAGGTTGAACTCTTCCCGACGGTCTGTTGCCAGTCGAGCTCCAGACTGCTTGTGGCCTTCAATTCGTGGCCTTTCATCTTCTTTCCAGAATGAGTCATCATCTGTTCTTGCAAGAAAGAGTGATAAGCCATCAGTTAGGAACCCTTCTCCAGACCGTACATTAAAGTCTTCTTCTAATGTAATTTCTGAGAGGAAGAAGACACCATTGAGAGGGCGGAATGCCTCTGATCAATCAGAGAATTCTAAGCCTGTGGAAAATTCACATGCGAGGGTAACTGATCAACTTAGATGGTCAGGCATGATGGGAGGGAAGGTCTCCTCTAATTTTTCAATAGTGAAAAGCGTGGATCTAACAGATAAGATCAATAGATCTGGTTCATTACCGAATTCAGTGCGAGGTTTATCACCTACTAGGAAAAAGTCATCGACTGATGTTGTAAGTAAATCTCTCCAAAGTTCATCAAATGAGGCTGCACGGCCAGTTTCTTCAAGTGGACGTGAGAAGGCCGTGCATCAAAAGAGTTCAGCCCGAAATGCATCTCCATTTCCATCACAAAGAGCTCCATCAATCATAAAGCAAACCAGGAATCCATCACCTGTTCCCACTTTGATTCGTCCTTCATCACCCAGTGTGATTCGTCCTTCATCGCCGAGTTTCATTCGTCCTTCATCACCAAATAAGATTTTGCAGACATCATCCACTAGGGGCATGCTTAGTCCATCGAGAACAAGACCATCGACTCCAAATTCTTCATCTAGTAGCACATCTACACGATTCGGTGTCTCGTCTTCAGTTCTCAGTTATATTACTGATGTGAGAAAAGGAAAGAGGAGTCCAAATCACTTGGAAGATGCCCATCAGTTGCGGTTGATGTGCAATAGGGACTTGCAGTGGCGCTTAGTCAATGCCACAGCCGATGCTGCATTTTCTTCTCAGAAATTAATTGTGGTGGTAGTTATTGAATATTATTTATATTTAGAAGTTAGATACTCTATTTTAACAGTCCTAATTCTAGTGACTAATGGATAACATGATCATCTTGTTTTTTTTATTTTTTGAAACAGGATACACTGTACAATGTATGGAATGTTACTTCAGAATTGTGGAATTCAGTCATTCTGAAGCGGATTGATGTGGAGAACCTAAAGCAGGAGATGAAGTTGGAATTAATAGTAAAAGAACAAGTAAGAGCTTTAATTTTTTGGTCTTTACTAAGGTTGATTCTTGATTTCGATGCACACTGGCAGTACACGTGCAAGTTTCGTTCCTTCTTATCTTAAGCAAGAGCTGGAATTGATATAATGCATCCAGAGGGGATTCATCATTTGGTTCCTCAAATGGACTAATTATGAATTATTTAGATCAGGGCCACTTTTCTCTTTCCCACTGACCTATGTTTAGGCCTTACAACCTCACCAGCCTGTAAATTTTGTGGATGGACTCGATCACCTTAATAATTTCTTTTTATTTCGACCTATCAATTCTATAATTAGAAACTATCATTCTCAGTTTAAAGTGGTAAATATCCCCCTCACAACAATATTTTATCTTCATTTGGTCTCTTTTAAATTGCTCGAGGGTCTACTGAACTTTGTACAGAAGAGAGTAGAAGGAGAAAGGGGGAAAGGGGTTTCTTCAAAAAAAGGGGGAAGGGAGATGAAGCATTGAAACTGGAGCATGAAGAAAACCCATCTACTTCACCATACTAGTTTTAAGCCGGGTATTGATAAAGGTGTCATTTGCTGTACAAAGCAGACAGACATGAAGGAAAGAGGCGATTGCCGGTTTAAATCCTATACTTCTATGTTTGTTAGATAACTTTGATTTGACTTAGTGTTCCAATTGCAGAGGTAATCCAAAGTACCTAAGCAGTATATATATTATGCAGATAGCTTACCTTGAAGATTGGAGTGCATTGGAAACAGATCATTCTAGTTCATTATCGGGAACAATTGAAGCTCTTAAAGCAAGCACGGTGTGTCTGCCAGTAACAGGAGGTGCAAGGGTAAGTAAACTCTGATTAACTCCCATCTCGTGAAACTTCTATCATGTTTGCTTTTAGTTAATCTGAATTTGTAGTTTTTTCAGAGCCTAAAGAACTTTCTCTTTTGTTTATTTGGTTTGCAGGCAGATGCACGTGCTGTAAAGAATGCTATCAATTCAGCCGTTGATGCCATGCAAGCAATGGGATCTTCAATCTGTTATTTGCTGTCTAGGGTAAAACTTACCTCTTAATGTTTCCATTTCTTTCATATTCACTTTCGTTGCATAACGGTGGCGGTTTTTTGTTTTTTAGAAGAATTTTTTTTTTTAATCATGGACTGTGGAGTCCTATCTTTGTTTTCTTATCGTAACTACTGTCATATACTGTACATATTGATCCATAAAATGACTAAGTGGGTTTTTACTAGGAACAAGTATATAGAGCTTGCCAAATGGTTCTAGCTCTTACCTTGCTATGAGTTCAACTTGTGTGTGTGGGTTTGAAGTCTAACAGGGTGCAGTATTTTTCTTGTTTTGGGAGGGGGGAAAGGAATAAAAACAAACAATGAAACTTAGCTTAATCATGTTTGTATCGATATCTTGGTGGGAAAATTATGGACTTCTACTCTACAGATAAATGTAAATGCATCAAATCTTGGAGCTCAATTTCTTATTTCAATCGACTTGGCATCATTGTTTCTCCATATAGTTATTATTGTGCTTCGCCAGAATTTTTGGTAGATTCTTTAATGTCTATCCTTTAAAGGAAGTGATCCACTATTTGGCTTTTTATATTACACAAGAGTTGAAGAATCGAATATAATCTCTATAGCCACTATGTTATTTCTCCTGTCCTATAATCTCTATAGCCACTATGTTATTTCTCCTGTCCTTTTTCTTTCGTTCTTTGTGATTTTGAGCTTTGAGCATGACTCAAATAGGATTTACATTAACAGGTGCAAGCTACAAACTGTTTGATAAGTGAACTATCTGAGGTAGCTGCAACAGAAAGCATCATGCTTGATGAATGTCGAGAATTACTAGCTTCAACAGCAGCAATGCAGGTGATTCTCTGCCCAAACATGCATAAGATAAATATGTAGCAAAATAGTCAGTCTCCCATGGAATATTTTCAAAATTCCAAAATACCATCACATTCCATCTTTACGTCTGTCAAATTTCTCATGTAATGTTATACAATAGTGAAATTCTATAAACTGTAGTAGTTAAAGCATCATTGAATTTGTGTTGCTGTCACCCAATATTGATGGCATTACCTGGGTTTGATGTTTTCTTTAAAGATTTTAAAGAACTTTTTTTGGTTCGGCTTGATTGTGATGGGTTTGTTTTGAAATAGGTACAAGAATGCAGCCTCAGAACACATCTCATACAACAATGACAACAAAGACAGGATGTGCAGGTGGAGTAATTACAAATCGACGTGTGTGGGGGTGCTAACAACTTACTACAATTTACAAGTTATAACTACACTTGCTAAAGTGGTTGTGTAAATTTGGTTCTTATACTTTTTACTGGGGTGTTGGGGGGTTATTGTTCGTGTTTTCTTCTACTTTTTTTCCTTCTTTCAATAGCTCGGGAAGTGTTGTAAATTTCTCGCTGTAATTTCTCTCCTTACCCCGCTCCGTAATTTCACAAGCCGAGAAATGGAAGCCAAAGAGTTGAGTTGAGTTGAGATAAATATGTACTTCAAGTGTTCATTGTCGTGTTTGTTTGCAGGATTTTATAAACTAGTTAGGTACATCATCTCGAATTATTCTACCAAAATCAAAATCAAATGTGAACAATAGGATGATGCAACTTCTTCTTGGTTTTTCGGTGTGTGAGCAATCAAATGATGAGTTCGGATTTTGAGGGAGAAACTATAGATCTAACCGTTTACTTTGACCTGAAAATATAGTTAAAAACTCCTTGTTGAATTTGAATCGTTGCGAGCACCTGGATCTAGATTGGACGGGTGAGATGTCGCCGACAAACCTGCACAAAGTCGTGACACCGGGGTTAGCCCCGACAAAAGATTCTCTGATGCTCAAGTCATTAATTCAGATTTAAAAGTAGAGTTTTGATGGAAAAAGATTGATTACTTACTACTAGTATAATGCACGTGCGATGCACGTCTATAAAAAAGTTTAGTCATTAAATTAAATGAATTTGTATATCGTATAAGAAAAGAAATAGCAAAAATTTAACTTGCAAAATAGCAGGCTTTAATAATAGAATAAGTGTGAACGATTATAGAATCAAACTTCAACAATACATAAAGGAAAAAAATCAAAATTATTATGTTACCACTATTCTTTGGTCGATTCATACGAATGATTTTTAACCAATGACTGAATAAACATGAACAACATACTTAGCTCAATATATAAAGGCAAACACCAACCAAGATTGACTGGAAAAGATTGGAGACTCTCTGCTCATTCACCCTAACGGGTAAATGGGCATCAATGTGCTTGTCAAGATCAAAAGGGGATTTAAGTTCCCCACTGATTTCATCTCCCATCACTGCCTCCTTCAGTTCCTTAAGCTCTTTCCGTACGGTCGCAGACTGCCAAAAAAAAACAGTTCGCTACTCATTAACCATTATATTGGTTGATAATGTCCAATAAGTTGTAAGAAGCAAACCTTAGTTTTTGGGGTCAATGGGTCAGCAGGGTTGTCATCCATTTGCATGAACACATCATGCATTTTGCCATATATCTCTGACTTCGAGTTTTGGAGCTTTATGCCCTCCTTGGCAGTCTTGACCATTTTCTTCCTCATCAGCTGTTAAAGCAATTTTTTATAATTAAAAAATAATAATTGAAACCAAATAACGTATGATGGTCCAAGACAACAATGTTGAAGAAGTGTAACCTCAGTATACTCACATTCTTCTTAAGAACAGCAAGGCTCTTGGTGTGCATGGGAGATTGAGGGAGAACCCCATTTGAAGGAGGGATTCCGAGTAACCCACAAATCAAAACCTGTAATTAGAAATACCTGGTATGAATGATCACGCTTGTTCATTTGTGATAACTTATCGATAGTTGAAGTAGAACAGTTTATATACCATGATTGCAAGGGTCAAAATGTCGTAGTGATAAGCAGAAGGTTTTTTCAGATTGAACTCTCCTCGTTGAGCCATTTGTGAAGCAACACTACGGTTGAAAAAGTAAAGAGCTGCAACCATGAGAGCAGGCACAATAGCAGCAAATATATACGTTGCGGGAACCTTAAATAAATCCTGCAATTTTCAATTAACATAAAATTCTGTTAACAAACAGCTGAGACGTTGTGTGTATGGCCCTCCAGTGTTTGAACGCAACTCTTGGTTTGGTAGTCCCATATCTGATTCCACAAATGTGTAAACAAAATGCTGTAGAAAATACACATAATATATGTACCCAGTAAGGATTTAAGTACGCAAACTTGGCAGTATGATAATCAGAACTAGTAATTAAATACTACCTATCATCGCCTGTATAGTAATCGACACAATTAACTCCCTTGAAATGTGCATCCAATGTAAAAGTAGTGATCATGCAAAACTCATAAAAGCAAGAAGCTTACTTCGGTGTCTGCACTGTCATCCTTATCCTCCTGGCAAGGAAATAAAAAAAGGGAAAGTTTACACTCGAAGCACTTCAGAGGATAAAATTAGTGTATCTAAATTGGACCTTACTATTCATTTCCATATTAGTATGAATAGGCAAATTGGTAAATAAATAGGAAAATTGGTATGAATAGGCAAATTGGGGATGTCAAAACTATGTGAATGCTCAGAACATAAAACGTATATTTTTTTCTAATAGTAAAGATAAAATGTAGTATATATAATTGGTATGAATAGGATGCAAGGACACAATTATATGTGTATGATTTACTTTTTATTTATAATTAAGATTCAAATTACATAAGCTGTTACCCATATCCATTACTGAAGAGTGTGTTTATAAACAACGTTAGGTTTACTAAAGTTATTTTTAATCTAAAAACCCATGAAACAAACCAAGAAGCAAAACACTTACCTTAGTGATCAATGAAATTGAAAGCTTCTCAAATCAAATTTGCAACTTAATTTTTCTTCCAATAATCTGATTTTCCCTAATCTGAAAACCCATGAAACAAAAATAAGGAAAATTGCCAACTGTTCTGGCTATTTAAAAAGATCACAAAAGCAAAGTATTAAAAATTATCAAAAACAAAGAAACGGTCGAGTTTCGACAGGTACCTTGGTTCTATGGCGAAACGGCGATGCCCTTCTGGATTCTACGAATCGACGATAGATTTGCGGCGTAGTTATCGAATTTCGACAGTGACCTTTGGTTTGACGGTGAAATGGCGGCAAAACAGTGAGGATTGGATGGGTACGCTTGGGTCGACGACAAACTGCGGCGACGATGGCGAACTACGGCGACACGACTGTGCGCTGGCGGCAGGAGTGCGTGGGATAGGGCAGAGATGAGTTGAATAAGGAGAAGATGAGTTGAGGTTTTGGATTTAGGGTTTTTTTTCTAACAGAGAAGATGAGGGGTTTTTTGATTTGACGTGCATGACACGGAGATGTTTAGTGGATGTAGTTTGGCCGTATATTGCACGGATTTGCTCAGTTACAAAATTAGGGTTTGTTTGTTTACAACCCCAACTCTCCTATTAAAATAGTATAGATAAAGGAAGTGAAGGGTATTTATAGCATTTGAGTTAGTTCCTAAAAATAGACTTAAAAACTTATGTTTATGTGATAGAGTTAGTTAACAACTCTATTTAAGATAGAGTAAGTTAACAACTCTATTTAAGACAGAAGATTTGGTTAATAGCTTTTAATTGGCTGGAACTTCTCTTATTGAGCAGCAAATTAGCTCTAATTGTAGGTCTGGTTTATTTGATGGACCTGGAAGTAGCCCATGTTGTTCATGCATGTCTATAGCAGTCATAAAATTATTGTTTTGCCCTTGGAAGCTTTAAGATTCGTGCTAAATTTTATGGTGGAGGATTTTTACCAATATCATAAGCCTCCCACTCTTGAATGGTGGATTTCTCACTATTCGAGTAGTTTGCCCAGTTCTGCATGGTCTGGAGTAAGGATGGCAAGCAGGTCGAGTGAGCCGGACCGGGCCCAAACCCGCCGGGTTTGCCCGGGTAGAGGGCGGGCTTGAGTCGGGTTGGGTCAAGATCTGATCCGGACCGGGTTGGGAAATTTAAAAGTCGACCTGGTCGACCCACGAACGTTTACGGGTTGAAGAGAGGGAAACAAAATTGTATATATATTTCATTTCAACTTCTATTAAGTTTTTACCACTTTTTTATATACAAATATATGTAATAAAAACTTACAAAAGCATACAAATTAATTGAATTACATGTTAAATGGGATAATCTAGAGTTTGAGAGCCTAAAGTTGGATTGGTGAGAGGGAATTGCACTACTGTCGTACACCTCTACTTAGCCTAAACCTATGATCTCATCAACCTAAATTTCCTACTGTTGTTGTTGATCTTCAGGCGAGTTGCTTGCACTTGTTGAGGTGTCGATCGATTTTTCTTAAGTCATGTCTTCAGCTTTCATCCAATCTTTAGTGCACACCAGAATCTCCAATGAATCCGACTTCAAGAGATTCCTGTAATCGGTTAAAACCTCTAACTTGTAGAAAAATTACTTTCTGATGCAACTGTAGACACAATCCATATGTGAAAGAATTGGAAAAGAGTTTCATGTTCTGTCCACCATTGTAACACTTCAATCTCAGAACTAGAACTCACATTATCTTGTTGATTATACCAGTTCAATTCATTAGGTGCATTAGTCCTAGATTTTTTACATTGAATACGAGCAAGTAAATTAACAATGTCATCTTCTAATGTAATCTTACTCTTAGCCCTAGAAGTAGAAGAAGAAAAAGAAGTTGCTATACTAGTTTGTGTGTTGTACTACCAGATGCATAACTTCTATCATAATAATCATACAAGTTATTTATTGTCAACTCAAACTAGCTAAAAATTTATTACAATCATATTCAGATTCATCTCCAAGTAAAGTAAAAAATATTTCAATCAAATTCTTCGTACCCGATAATTTGATATGAGGTTCCATAACAGTAGCAATACAATAATACCATATATGAGGATGATTAAAATACTTCGAAATTTTAGTATAAGTGGGAATAACAATATGGCTAATGTAAGGGTCCGAAATCATGTCTTGAAAATTTTGCATCATTGTAATTATTGAAATAAAAATACTTTTAGAAGTAGAATCGTAAGATTGTGAAAACTTTACAGCTGCGGTTTTAAAAGGTTCCAAAAATCTTATCAATGCTTCTGTAAAAAACCAAGATTGGGTCGTCATTTCTATATTTTCCATGTTTTTACAATACAAAATCATTTATAACCGTTTTTTATTGTGTAACAATATTTAATAAATCAAAAGAAGAGTTCCATCGGTGTTTGACATCTCTAGAAAATTCTCTAAAATGTACACCTTTAAGATTACACCATTTTTAAAATTGTTGAAGCATAGTTCCACTAAAGCGATGAAATGTACACAATTTTTAATTGCATTCACATATGATCAGCCACTTTCGAAGTATCTTTGTAGCGCCCCGAATTTCTAATATAATATCTTAGAAAATACGTGGCACAATCCCAGCATCAACTTCAATGTAATCATAAACATAGCAACCAAATACAGGAAAAATTAAAAACTTTTTATTACATCATTTGTTTACAAAGCACAGCGGAATACAAAACACCTTGAATTACAAATTTCTTTCTTGCAACACTTTCTTAACAAAATATTATACAAAAGCTCTATTACATCAATTTACCTCAAACATCCAAACCTCCAAGCTCTAAGCAACAACCTGTAACACATGAGGCTAGAAATGATCCCTAACCCCCAAAACTAAAGGGGTCAGCCATAAATGGTGTGAGTGACATAAAAGCAAACAACATAAATGAATACTAAGCATGGATTCTTAAACAATATATAATAAACAAGAATACATAAAATATGACGTAGCAAGGAAACATGTAAACAACAAGTGAAACTAAACTAAGTGTCAAGTGTAGAAAACAGGAAATCACATGCATAAAACCAAGTCAAGAAAACACAATTTCTATATGCGAACACTCTAATACGTACTTATCGGAGTCTATGCATCCCATCCTACATAGGTCCGGTGCAAGCCCTTAACGTCTCCACATTATAGGGTTCAATCCCCGCTACGCAACTAATCCTAACACGATGACTACTACGAGATAACGATAAACTGTGAGTATTAGCCCATGCCCAATAATTTCGGAGATAAATCCCACACCACGAGCAATGACACCTCATCACAAGAATACCACATGTGCGTCGCCTCGACCCCGGAGATCAATCACTTTCAACACCGCAGATCGGATACCCGGCTATCAATCACTCTCAACACTGCAGATCGGATACCCGGCTATTAATCACTTTCAGTGACTCTCAATACTGTAGAATATACCCAACCCCGGAGATCAATGACTCTTAATACCGCTGAATATACCCGACCCCGGAGATCAATGACTTTCAACACCGCGGAACATACTGAGGTCCATAACCCATGTTCCCGTTCATCATATCACCACTAATGCCTGTCCTTATAACTTTTGGGTTATTTAATTACTTAACGAATCTGTATAAGTAGTTATAGATCAAAAGATTCAACACCGCAGATCGGATACCCGGCTATCAATCACTCTTAACACCGCAGATCGGATACCCGGCTATCAATCACTTTTAGTGACTCTCAATACCGCAGAATATACCCGACCCCGGAAATCAATGACTCTCAATACCGCAGAATATACCCGACCCCAGAGATCAATCACTTTCAACACTATAAATCGGATACCCGGCTATCAATCAATCTCAACACCGTAGATCGGATACCCAGCTATCAATCACTATCAGTGACTCTCAATACCACAGAATATACCTGATATGGCTAAAAAATGGGGTTAAATCGGAACCGTCCAGATTGGGCACGAATCTTGAAGCTCGGGGGTAAAAAGGTAATTTCACATACAAGCGGATCCAAAGCAGGTACTGGGTCTCCTTATCACAGATCCAATAACCCACGAATGGGTCCGCTCCAATTGGGCACGGGTCCCGACCCGAAGCGAGCCCAGACCAGCAAGAGACAAATCAGGGCCACTGATTTGACCAAGTCAACGGGCCTGATTTGCTCTCACCGGGAATCAAGGGGTTAGTTTCCTAAACAGACTGTGAGGATCTTTCTCCTAGCAGTTATACAGGAAACCAAGCCTCTAATCACTCCCCTGGCGACTATAAATACCTCCCCTCTGCCACTGTAACCAGGTTAATCACTTTTTCACCACTTTAAACTCTTTCTTAATCTCTTCTGATTACTGACAAGAGTGTCGGAGGGTGCATCGCCGGAATCAACCCCAGTGTCTCGCACTTCCTTGCAGGTTGCGGCAGGAGCAAGAAGGCTTGAATCAGCTGTTCAGGTTTACTCAGACTCACAAATTCTATCTGTTTACCCCCACACCGAAATCAGCGGTAACAGATTGGCGCCGTCTGTGGGAAGGAACCACACGAACAGCCTCAGCCCCTTCTCTGTCGTCCTCTACAACCATGTCTCCAAAGAAGGTCAGATCTAGAGGGTCAAACCGTGGGGCTAATCCCGCCGACCCTACGGAGGAAGCCCCTTTCAATCCTATTCCTCAGCCCGATCTTCCTCCGCCGGCCCAGCAGGGCCAACCTCCTCTTCCCAAGCAGCAACCCAACAATGGCCCTTTCGGCCATAACGGTCGGAAGCAGAAGCAGCCCCTCAATCCGAACCATGTCTCGGTCCATAATGGGTCCTCGGACTCAATGGCTTCTCATCACCCCGACCTCCTTCACACAATGCTGAACCGCCAGAAAGATAAGGACCTTCGCACTCACCTTGATGAGAGGCGGGCCCGAGAGGGAGCCTCCCGCCAGCATCGTGGTGAGCGCTCGCCTCACCGCCGAGACGGAAGACGGTCTCCGGACCGGAGGGGCCGAGCGGCATCGCCCGACCGCCGAAGGAGGAGGCCACAGTCTCCCGCGGATCGGCATCATCGCAGGAACAATGACGCACCCATCACCCGTGCCGAGTTCCTACAATTCCAAGACACCGTACTGCAGGCTCTCAACCTTCGGCAGAACGTCCAAAATGCCCAGAGGGCTCCAACGCCCCCGAGGGATCCCAGTCCTCGTCGCCGAACCCAGAGTCCTTCCCCGACTCCCAGCCGCCAGCAGCAGCAATACAGTCCCCGCCGATCCCAGGACTACCGACGCCGCAGTCCGCGCTCCCCTACATATGAAGAGGAGTCCGGGGGGTCATATGATTACCAGCGGAGGGACGACGCCCTCATCCGCCGTCTCCATGAGGTGGAGAGGCGTATTGGCCGCATGGACAGAGAGGAGGAGTCCCGAGCAGGAACCGTCCGCCCCAGCAGACCCCCTTTCTCTCGGTCGATCATGGAGGCCCACATACCGAGGGATTTCAAACCTCCGCAGTTTGAAACGTACTCAGGGGAATCCGACCCAGTTGATCACGTCGAAAGCTTCAAGAACCAGATGCTGATCCATCAAGCTTCCGACGTCGTGCTCTGCAGGACCTTCCCCGCCACCCTCAGGGGGTCGGCTCGGGAATGGTATTCCAGACTCACTCCCTCCTCCATCTTCTCGTTCGAGCAGTTTGAGACACTGTTCATAACTCACTTCGTGAGTAGCAGGCGGGCTGAGAAGACAAGCCTCTCCCTACTGAACCTGCGGCAGGAAAGGGAAGAGAAGCTGCGGGACTATGTGAAGAGATTCACCGCAGAGGTCAGGTCTATCGCCTCCTTAGACCAGTCAGTGGCGACCGTGGCGTTCCAGTCGAACGTCCTCAACGCCAACCTCCGATCGTCCCTAGCCAAGAAGCCCCCGCATGACTTCGCCGACCTCCTCCTGAGGTGCGAGAAGTATATCCGAGCAGAGGAGGCTGAAGCCCTCCCGAGCTTCGGGGGGTCCTCCTCAGGGTCGAAGAGGAAGGCGACGGGGGAAGAGGGGTCCAAGAAAGCGCAGAAGGACAACGGCGGTCAGCGTCGCCCTCCCCCCAGGTTCGAGAAGTTCACTCCCCTCACCACTAACGTCTCCACCATCCTAATGGAAGTGGAGAAGGAGGGAGTCATCCCTCCGGCTCCGAGGATGCACACCCCGACAAAGAGGAGGAACAAAGATAAATGGTGTCGTTACCATCGGGATCACGGCCACGACACGAACGACTGCCGGGCATTGAGAGATGAGATAGAAGCCCTCATCCGGAGGGGGCAATTGGCCAAATTCATAAAGGCTAACGATCGGGCGGATCGCAGCACTCCTCCGCCTCGGGGGGCTAAAAAGCGCTCCGAGCGACGCGAGGAGACTCCCGAGTTCGAGGAAGAACGGGTTCTGCACCTGATCCACGGAGGTCCCATGGGAGGCTCCTCTAATTCCTCTCAGAAGGCCTTCGTCCGAGAGGTTAACTCGGTTCACAGCACCCCTCCTCCCAAAGGTCTCGGCGTCCCTGTGTCTTTCTCCGATGCAGACCTCGAAGGGGTCCGAACCCCGCACTGTGACGCCCTCGTCATCGACCTCCGCATGGCCAACTTCAAGGTGCAGAGGATCTTAGTAGACAATGGGAGTTCGGTTAATATTCTCTTCCTCTTGGCCTTCCGAGGCCTGCAGCTGTCCCGAGACCGTCTCAAGCCGGCCGGTTACACACTCCACGGGTTCACGGGGGTCCCGATAACTGTCGAGGGGGTGAAAACCGTGGACGTAACCGCGGGAAGCACCCCTACTACCCGGACCGAGCCGATGGACTTCATGGTCGTCGACGTCCCGGCAGCGTATAATGTCATTCTAGGCCGACCCGGCCTAGCCACCTTGGAAGCTTTCCCCTCGGCGTACCATTTGAAAATGAAGTTCCCCACTCGGTCGGGAGTAGGGGAAGTCAGGGAAAGCCAAGAAACAGCCCGGAAGTGCTACATGACTTCCACCGGGGGACCAGTACTCTCGCTCGAGACACTAGAAATCCCCGAGCCGAAAGCTCGGCCAACGTCCGAGCCGGCGGACGAGTTAGAAGAAGTGCTCTTCTCGGACGAGGACCCGAGCCGGAAGTTCCTCATCAGCAAATCCTTGCCGACCGCACTGTGCTCGGACCTGATTAAATGCATCTGGGATAACCGTGACTTGTTTGCATGGTCGGCCGCGGACATGCCCGGCATTTCCGAGGAGCTGCTCGTCCATCGCCTAAGTGTCGAACCGGGGTGCAAACCGGTTCAGCAGAAGAGGCGAAAGTTCGCCCCCGAACGACAGCCGGCCATCAAGGAGGAAGTGGATAAACTGCTGAAGGCCAAGTTCATACAGGAGGTAAACTACCCCGAGTGGCTCTCCAATGTTGTAATGGTCAAGAAGTCGAACGGCTCCTGGAGAATATGCATTGACTTCACCGACCTGAATAAGGCGTGTCCGAAGGACCCATTCCCTCTTCCGAACATCGACACCCTCATTGACGCCACCTCGGGCCATGAGCTCCTCAGCTTCATGGATGCCTTCTCCGGCTATAATCAAATTCGGATGTTTCCTCCGGACATTCCGAAGACCTCCTTCATCACCGACCAGGGCCTCTACTGCTATCGGGTCATGCCGTTCGGGTTGAAGAACGCAGGCGCCACCTATCAGTGCCTCGTCAACAAGGTCTTCCAAAACCAGATAGGTCGGAATATGGAGGTGTACGTTGACGACATGCTCGTCAAAAGTGTCCGAGGCACTGATCACGTTGCCGACCTCCAGGAGGCCTTCGGTGTGTTGAGAAGGCACAGCATGCGGCTGAACCCGAACAAGTGCGCGTTCGGGGTCTCCTCGGGAAAATTCCTCGGCTTCATGGTAAGACAACGAGGAATCGAAGCTAATCCCGAGAAGATTAAGGCCATATTAGACATGGCCCCGCCTCGGAACATCAAGGAGGTGCAGAAGCTTACTGGTCGGCTTGCCGCTATCGGTCGGTTCCTCTCGAAGTCAGGGGAAAAGTGCCTCCCCTTCTTCAAAGTGCTCAGGGGGGCTAAAGGTTTTGAATGGGGCCAACCACAACAGGAATCGTTCGACCAACTGAAGGCATACTTGGTGAACCCCCCTCTGCTCAGCAAACCGGTCCCGGGCGAGACTCTCTTCGTCTACTTGGCTGCTTCCGAGCAGACCCTAAGTGCTGTCTTGGTAAGGGAGGAGGACCGGTCCCAAAGGCCTATTTACTACGTGAGCAAAGTGCTTCGGGACGCCGAGCTCCGCTATCCAAAGATAGAGAAGATGGCCTACGCCCTAGTCACGGCGGCCAGGAAGCTTCGGCCATACTTTCAGTCCCACTCGATCGTTGTCCTCACCGACCAACCCCTAAAGCAGATCCTCTACAAGCCTGAGACGTCGGGCCGGCTGATGAAGTGGTCCATAGAGCAGAGCCAGCATGACATCTCTTACCAGCCTCGGACGGCAATTAAGGCACAGGCACTCGCCGACTTCATCGTAGAGTCCACTATCCCTGAGGTCGGCCACATCCCGAATGGACCCCCCATTTGGACAGTCTTCGTGGACGGATCCTCCTGTAATGAAGGAAGCGGCACCAGCATCATTATAAACGGCCCTGACGACTTCGTCCTCCAGTACGCGATCCGCATGAACTTCAAGGCCTCGAACAATGAGGCAGAGTACGAAGCACTCATTGCTGGTCTCGGACTTGCACGAAGTGCTGGGGCGCAGCGCCTCCGAATCCACAGCGATTCCCAGCTCGTCGTGAACCAAGTCTTGGGCGAGTACAAGGCCCGAGATGAGCGGATGGCAAAGTACCTTGCTAAGGTTCGGGCCCTCATGACCCGGTTCGAGGAGGCGCTCATCCAGCGGGTCCCTCGTGAAGAGAACTCACAGGCCGATGCCCTCTCCAAATTGGCCTCGTCCTCCCTGCAAGGTCTCGAACAGACCGTACTGATCGAAGTCCTCTCTAAGCCGAGCATCGAAGACGAGACACCTGGCTCGGCGGAATCATTGCCAGTCATGTTACAAGATAATTGGATGAAGCCTTTAGTGGAGTTCTTAAGGGACGGGCTCCTACCCGAAGACCCCAGAGAGGCGCGCCGAGTCAGAACCCGGGCCGAGCGGTATGTCTTGATCGAGGGCATCTTATACAAATGCTTTTTCTCTCAAATAGACGGCCGACCATACCTAAGGTGCCTCTCTCCGGAGCAGGCCGAATATGCCCTACAAGAGCTCCACGAAGGCATCGGAGGGGCACACTCAGGATTTAGGTCCTTGGCCCGAAAAGCTTTGAATTATGGATACTTCTGGCCGACCCTCCTTCAGGACGCCGAGCGACACGTTCAGCAATGCAGCTCTTGTTAGAGTCACTCCAGCATCCGTCGCCTCCCTCAGGCCAACCTCACCTCCCTATCGAGTCCCATCCCCTTTGCAATGTGGGGGATGGATTTACTAGGGCCTTTCCCTCCGGCTCCGGGCCAGTTCAGGTTCTTGGTCGTAGCCATCGACTACTTCTCGATGTGGGTCAAGGCCAAGCCCCTCGCCACTATAACCGAGAACAAGGTGGTACAGTTCTTCTGGAAGAACATCATCTGTAGGTTCGGCATCCTCCGTGTCCTCGTGACGGACAACGGGACTCAATTCACTGGCACAGCATTCCGAGCTCTATGCGACGACCTGGCCATCCAGCAACGCTTCTCGTCCGTCTCCCACCCTCAGTCGAACGGACAAGCAGAAAATGCTAATCGGCAGATCCTCGCAGGCATCAAGAAAAGGCTGGACAAAAGTTCCAAGGGCTTATGGGTTGACCAACTCCCCAACGTCCTATGGAACTACCGCACGAGCAAGCGGACCCCCACAGGCGAGTCCCCTTTCAACCTCATCTATGGGTCCGAGGCCGTGATACCTCTCGAGGTCGGAATACCCTCCCCTCGACTCACAGCCTATGACGAAGCACAGAATGCCAGGGACCTCAGAGCAGACTTAGACCTGATAGATGAACTGAGGGAAAGGGCGTCGATTCGGCAGCAGAATTACCGAAGGAGGGTCGAACTAGCGTACAACAAAAAGGTCCGACCCGCCAACCTTAAGCAAGGAGATTTGGTCTTGAGAAAGCTAGCCATATCCTTCCTCAGTCAGAAGAGCAAGCTGGCTCCAAACTTGGAAGGGCTGTACAGGATCACAAAGGTAGTTCGGCCCGGAACATATCGCCTTGAAGACTTAGAGGGCAGAGAGCTTCCGAGGACCTGGAATGCCGACCACCTCCTAAAATACCAAGAAAGCGCTCCGGCGCCACTCTAAGTATCATGGGATATCGAGCCATTCCAGTCCTCCGACTTGTAACCTATTTTCATAAATTGTACTATGTAAAACGGTTCGCCGTCGATTATCAATAAAGAAAGCTCTTTCGTATTTGTGAATTCGCATGCTCCTCTCCCCTCTTATCATTTGCTTTTTAAATTTTGATTTCAACTGATGGTTCGGAGTCCAACACTCGGCTCGACTTTACCTCCTCGGCTCGCCTCCGGGCGAGCCAGGGGTAGATCGCCGTTCGGAATTGCTCCCACAACCGTTGAACTACACCGATGGTTCGGAGTCCAACACTCGGCTCGACTTTACCTCCTCGGCTCGCCTCCGGGCGAGCCAGGGGTAGATCGCCGTTCGGAATTGCTCCCACAACCGTTGAACTACACCGATGGTTCGGAGTCCAACACTTGGCTCGACTTTACCTTCTCGGCTCGCCTCCGGACGAGCCAGGGGTAGATCGCCGTTCGGAATTGCTCCCACAACCGTTGAACTACACCGATGGTTCGGAGTCCAACACTCGGCTCGACTTTACCTCCTCGGCTCGCCTCCGGGCGAGCCAGGAGTAGATCGCCGTTCGGAATTGCTCCCACAACCGTTGAACTACACCGATGGTTCGGAGTCCAACACTCGGCTCGACTTTACCTCCTCGGCTCGCCTCCGGACGAGCCAGTGGTAGATCGCCGTTCGGAATTGCTCCTACAGCTGTCGAGCTACACCGATGGTCCCGGGGTCCAACACTTGGCTCCCAATCCGTTCAAGCTTCACCAGTGGATCGATGCCGGAGCTTCGTTCGGCCACGTAATCCGAGCGATCTTGCCCAGCTACCGAACGCCTTCGGTCGGCCACCGAGCAAGTGCCTTCCCGAGCTCGCAAACGGAGAAAACTCACTTTCTCCTCAACTTTCGTGCATGATCTCGATCAGACGGCTCAAATCTTGCCACCTACGCTAAACGACAAGATAACATTTTCTTGGGAACTGAACTGCCTCGAGATTCGTGCCTACGTTCAACGGCTCAGATCTTGCCACCTACGCTAAATGACAAAATAGCGCCTTCTTGGGGACAGAGCCGCCTAGGAATTCGCGCCGTACCTTGTCAGAGTCGCTAAACGACAAAATAGCGCCTTCTTGGGGACAGAGCCGCCTAGGAATTCGCGCCGTACCTTGTCAGAGTCGCTAAATGACAAAATACCATACTCATGGGAACCCGTTCGGTTCAAACACTCTCGCCGACGGAACTAACACGCTCGGTTCAAGGACCTCGGTGCGACCAATACAGTTATAAGCCAGACAAATATGCAGAACAATGAAAGATATTTTATTAAACAACCAGGCCATAATACAAAACACATCTTTTCCATGGTTACAAAGTGTTTGCAAACAAAATACACGACGCCGACCCACTATACTTGGCCCTCATATGGAAATATCTTCACTAGACTGTTCGATCGACTGTCCGTCCTCCTCGGCCGATGGCTCCCCTGCATCTTTCCGAAGCTTCGTTACCACAGTCTGCAAGTGTCGAATCTCCGAGAGCAAATCGTCCCGCTCGGCTATAATCTTCGACTGGTTGTGCCGAATACACTTGACCCGAAGAGCGTTGCTGAAAGCGGTTTGCGAATCTTCGTCCCCTCCTGCAGGGCTCAACTCGGCGACCCTATTCTCTAGGCATTGGATCTCCGCTTCCCGAAGGTCGAGGACGGACGAAAGGTGGGCCCGCTCACCCTCGGCTCGACGTATCTCCAGCTCGACGCTCCTAGGACTCAGAGCCGCCGTCCCAGAAGTGGCCTCGGATTCAGAGTCATCATCCAAATCGTGGAAATCAGCATGTGGGTCGGCCGTCTCGAGCTGAAAAGAAAGGAGAATGAATTGCAAGTTTTCAATACGCTTCCGAGGCACAAGACTTAAAGAATTATCCAATCAAACTTACAAACTCATACATAGTGTCTTCACATACATCAAGACCGACTCTACTACAAAGTTTTACAACAAATCAGAAGGAACATAAAACGACATGATCAGGGCCTCTTCGGAAGGGGAACACGTCAGTTTAGGGAAATGCGAGGACGACGAGGCCTGCCCTCCGAACTCGACCCTAAACCAACGAAGCGTGAACCCCCTTCGCTGCCGACCCTAATTGTGGCGCCGGCCGAGGCACCGCTCGACGAGACGGCTGCGCTACTCTGTGCGTCGGCAGGGCTCTGCCTAGCCGCAGGTAAACGTGTCGCGAGTTCGTAAAAAGAAATCCCTCTCTCGCTCTCTTCGCGAGTGCACAACGTACTGCGAACGTTAGCCCTCTCCGGCACAGGCTTGAGCGACGCGATCTCTTCCTCCAGTTCAATGATTCTGTCTCTCAGAGCGTCGTCCTTCGCCAACTTCTTCGGACGAGAAGGCCTTGACGAGCCAGAGGCGTTGGCACCATCGGTCGCGAGCCGTCGGAAGTGGGTGACCTCGATCCCCCTATCTATCGTGATCCTTCTGAGCCTGTCGACTTCGGCCAATAACCTCTTGCGCTCGGCCGACGCCTTCTCCAGCTCGGAAGTAAGCTTCTCTTCCTCCGCCGAGCGTTCTTTCTCCGCTAATTCCAAGTGTTGGACCTCAGCCAAAAGGTCGTCATTCTTCTGCTCGGCGGCAGTGAGCTCTCTACGGAGCCGCTCGACTTCGCCTTCGGGACAAGGGCCATGGGGGTACTTCCGCAGTTGCCACAGCTCGCGACAATACCTCCGCACAGCTGCCTTCGTCTCCTCCAGCCTTCCGAGCAGGAGAAACCGATTCTGTCGGCTGTTCAAGAGCTCACCCTTCGTTTTCGCCAGCTCCTTCCGAAGGTATACAACCTCCGTGATCGGACCGAACTTCACCTGAAAAGCGGAGATAAATCCGATGGGACAATACACGGAAACATCTACAACTAGTCACACGCAAATTCGAGGCTCAACACTTGGATAAATTTTGGCCAAACAAAATGTTTTCATTCAAAACCGAAGTGAAAGTTTTACAAAAGCGATGGCCAGTCCGCAGTTAGGCTTACAAAAAAAAAGAGAAAGACTAAAAAAGAGAGACAACCGAGTCAGGGGTCGACCTTTTTGCCGCTCGGGTCCGTCGACCCCCCGGTCTTGTCCTCGCCATCGCCCTCGCCTCCGCCTTCGCTCCCACTCTCCTCCTCGGAGTCGTCCTCCTCCTCGCCCTCGGCCTCGGTCTCCCCTGGGCCTTCGACACCCTCCGCCTCTCCCTCGGGGTCAAGCAACCCCTCGGGAACACCCTCCTCCCCTTCCACGGGGTCATAAAAATGGTAGGAGGACGTGTCGAAGCCCGGGTTCTTGGCGGCTACGTGGAGCAGGGCTCGACCGTAGGCATCCTCCATGTTCTGGAGCATGTGTTGCGCGGCCTCCTCCTGCACGGCCTTCCTCACCTTCTTCACCTTCTTCTGGTGTTTGGCCATGATCTTTTCGGCCCTCTTCCGAGCCTTCTCCGCTTCCGACCGAGCGTTGGCCAGCACCTCCTTCAGCTCGGCAGCCTCCTTCTCCGAGGCCTCAAGTTTGGCCGCCGCGTCCTTCGACAGCTGAATTGCGTCGGCCAGCTGCTGCTCCAGCCCCTTCACTTCAGCAGCCCTCTTCGCCGAGAGGAGCTGCTCGGCGTCAAGCAGTTGCGTGGCCTTGACGCGCTCCGCCCTCTCCCGTTCGTTCTCCTGCTCCTTGTTCGCAAACTCCTCGAGCAGAAAATTGAAGTGGCAGAGGGTCTGAAAAAGAACAGCACGTTAAAACCCGAACCCAAGGACTTAGAAAAATTCTAAGAAAGAAATCTTGGTGAGGGAGAACTCGGCCTACTTACCGACATAGTATTCCGAGCGATCTGCATCACGGCGTCCCCTGCTAGCCTGACCTTCAGGGTCGCTCGGTCCTTTGGGGTCGGCAGGTGCCTCACCGCCTCCATGCAGATGTTGCCGTCGCCCAAGAAGCCGTCGACGTTCATCACCTGCCAGTCGGGCACGAAGATCTGCTTGTGACGCTCGGTCAGGATCTTCTCCTCATCGGCAGTGAGGGACGGAATCTGGAGGGACAACACATCCTTCACGCCGAACGCACCGCTCGACGAACCGGCAGCGTCCCCCTTAGGGGTCGGTGTGGGCGCACCCGAGGCAGGAGGGTCGAGGACCATGACTTCCCCCTGCTCGAGGACCATGACCTTCGGCTGGTCAGCGACCTTCGCCAGCGGAGGCTTCTTCGGGGCTCGGCTGTCCCGAGGCCCCGCCGAAGGCCTCTTCTTCTTCGCCTCCTGCTCCGATCTGCCCTTCGCCATCAGAGCCTTGTAGTCCAGCTTCATTGTCCCTGCACAAACCGAATGGAAAAACTTAGAAAAAAATTTCATGAACTCCAAGCAAAAAGTAAAAATACCAGAAGCATACTAGGGTCGATCGGACTGAGACCCCCTTGGAACAGATCCTCCTCCGTAATTTCTTTCCAGCTTAGCGCTGGCAGGGCGAGGAGCTTCTTCTGGGCCTCCGCCTCCTCATCACTCAGCGCTGCCTCCTTCTTGGTCCGCTTGGGCAGACCATCATTTGCCCAAACCGTCGGTATCACCCACGGCGCAGGGGCTCGAATGAGGAAGTACTTCTCCTTCCAATGTTTGATCGAGTCCAGATTCTCGATCAGCTTCACGCCCGTCCGAGGCGAAAGACAGAACCTTTGTTCGTCTCGCCTTGGCTGACAGGGTCGGTAGAGACTCCGAAAGAGGAACATACTCGGCTTGGCGTCGACCTCTTGGCATCGGAGGACGAATGCCATGACGTGCCTCCATGTGTTCGGCATCAGCTGGGCGGGGCTCAAACCGTACCACGTCAAGACCTCGACAACGAACGGGTGGAGGGGAAAACGGAGTCCGGCAATTAGGGAGTCGACCGGAAAGACACACACATCCGACGAGGACTTTGTATCGGCTCGAAAACCCGGCCCAGGGAGGAGCAGTCCGTAGTCGGCAGGGATTCGGAAACCCTCTCGGATCAGACGAAGGTCGGTCTCGGTAAGAGACGAGATGGTATGGTCCACCTCGGACAGCTCCCTCGGCTCGTTCTCCTCCACCAACTTAGCCGTGCCTTGAGTCACTCTCTCCAAGGTGTCCTCGGCATAGTCCCGTACACCTCCCACGCTCGACAAGGCAATGGGCTGCCGACCGAACGCCCCCGCTCTCTTCGGCGTCTCCACGATCGTGACCACGGCTTTACTTTTCTGGGACACCGCCGCGACCTCCCTAGGCAGCTCGGCCACTTCGCCCTCTCTATCCGGACGAACGACGTTCTGATCGCTCGGCTCCACCACTTCCTTCCCTTCGCCCCCTCGGCCTGCTGCTTGCTCCGAGGCGGGGGTCTCATCCGAGAGCGTAACCTTAACCATTTTTCTAAGAGAGAAGGGAAAGAGACTGACCTTGAAGTGATAGGTACGGTCGGAAAGTTCGCCGGAGACAAGAAACGCCTTGCCGCGTCAGCCAGCACCACCCCCAAGGAGCTAAAAACTTCGAAGGCGAAAAGTGAGAACTGAAGAGAGAGAGTAAAAGTAAAAAATGAGACTTGGTCTAAGGGGGGTGAAGATTTATAGTAAAATGGGACGTCCTTTGGACTTCCAAACGAAAGAGCGCGACTTTTGGGCTGCTCTCGAAACGTTGCGAAGGCCCAACACAACTGCCTTCCTCACCAAGTCAACTAGCTCGACGCAATGGGATCTGAATCCGAGCTACACGCAATCCGAGCCAGATTGCACAGACTCCGGTCGGTCTCCGAGCAAGTGCCTTTCCGAGCCTGCAAACGGAGAAAACGCACTTTCTCCTCAACTTTCGTGCGTGATCTCGATCAGACGGCCCAGATCTCGCCGAGGACACTAAACGACAAGATAGTGTTTTCTTGAGAAATGTGCCCGTCTCGAGATGCGAGCCGCCATCCAACGGTTCAGATTGCGTCAGGTCGCTCGGACTGCCTACACCTACTCCATGTCATCCGACAGATCCGGGTGTGCCACATCGCCCGAACGATTGAACCCTCGGACGCCCCACCTATGTCTAGAGAAACCAAAAAAAGTTTTCATTCAAAGTTTTAAGGCACCGCCCTCGGCGAGCACCCCCCAGGCCCCGGGTCTCGGTCGGTATTCCGCCGACCCACGGGTCCCGGTCGAAAGCAGATCAACACTCAGAGATCGTGAGAAGCGCACCATTCCGAGTTAGTTGATTGTAACTATGAAGGTTCGGCCTGGTAGAGGACTCTGGCAACAGAACCTTCACAGTTGCAAACAACAAGCTCGGAACGCCCTTTATTTCTTCCCCCTCAATCTCACCGATGGTCCGGAAGTCCGAGCCATAATCTCCCCCGATGCTAATACCCACGTCGGGGCAGTCAGAGTCCGAAGAAAATCATGGTGGAAGAACGACCGCTCGTCCTTCCGAAGCGACTTGGCCCCCGGGTCCGAATTTGGATCGTCACCTCTTCCACCATGATCTCCTCTGACCCCGCCACCCACCTCGGGACAGCCGGAGTCGGCAGAAGACCTTGGTGGAAGAACGACCACCCATCATCCCGGAGCGACTCATACCTCGGGTTCGGATCACAGTCGTCACTACTCCTGCCTCGTTCTCCCCCGACCCTGACACCCACAATGGGGGCCGTCAGGAACGGGAGAAGAAGAAGGCAGTAGAGTGACCACCCCTCCGAACCTATCAAGGTTAAGACTTCACAAGACTGGCGTCCGCCAGAGGCAGACACCACCGAGGTCTAAAACTCAACATTGCTGCGACTGAAATAACAAGGGGAATGGAGTACTTATAGCCTACCCTCCAAGAACCAGCCATTATAACCCTCGGAAGTTGGAACGTCGCGCATTAATTGAAGGAGTTATCCTTAATGACCTGGGGAAGGTGGAACGCCGCACAAACCCCGGGGCACCATTAATGTCCTTGGGAACAGAATCATCTCGAGACAGTTCGCGCCACGTCGCCCGACTTGCCGAGACCCCCTGTCTTCGGTCGGCTACCGAGCAAGTGCCTTCCCGAGCTCGCAAACGGAGAAAACACACTTTCTCCTCAACTTTCGCGCATGATCTCGATCAGACGGCTCAGATCTTGCCACCGACACTAAACGACAAGATAGCATTTTCTTGGGAACTGAGCCGCCTCGAGATTCGTGCCTACAATCAACGGCTCAGATCTTGCCACCTGTGCCAAACGATAAGATAGTGTTCTCTTGAGGAATGTGCCCGTCTCGAGATGTGCGTCGCCATCCGACGGCTCAGATTGCGCCACGTCGATCGGCCTGCCGAGACCCCCTGTCTTCGGTCGGCGGCCGAGCAAGTTCCTTTCCGAGCTCGCAAATGGGGAAAATTCACTTTCTCCTCAAAAATCGCGCCTGATCTCGATCAGACGGCCCAGATCTCGCCGAGGACACTAAACGACAAGATAGTGTTTTCTTGAGGAATGTGCCCGTCTCGAGATGCGCGTCGCCATCCGACGGCTCAGATTGTGCCACGACGATCGGCCTGCCGAGACCTCCTGTCTTCGGTCGGCGGCCGAGCAAGTGCCTTTCTGAGCTCGCAAATGGGGAAAATTCACTTTCTCCTCAAAAATCGCGCCTGATCTCGATCAGACGGCCCAGATCTCGCCGAGGACACTAAACGACAAGATAGTATTTTCTTGAGGAATGTGCCCGTCTCGAGATGCACGTCGCCGTCCGACGGCTCAGATTGCGCCACGTCGATCGGCCTGCCGAGACCCCCTGTCTTCGGTCGGCGGCCGAGCAAGTGCCTTTCCGAGCTCGCAAACGGAAAAAAAAGACACCGAGCTCTTAAAACCGCTGGATCTCCCAAAAATTCACGCTCTTGATGATGAACGGTCCAGATCATGCCGCGTGCACTAAAAGACAAGATAGCGTTTTCTTGGGATTCACACCATCATCAGCCGAGCAAGTGCCTTTCCGAGCTCGCAAACGGAGAAAAAAGCTTCCGAGCGATAACAGCCAATGGATCTCTCAGAAATTCGAGCTCGACCATGATCAACGGCTCAGATCGAGCCACATCATAAATCAGTATTAAAAATCATTTTTTATCTATTTTAATCGATTTATTTATTTAAAAATTGCGAAAAATTGCTAAAAATTCGGAAAATTTAACTAAAAATTCTAGAAAATAATTGAAAATTCGGGGGTATATTTTTGGGCCCCTGAACGAACAATTATTGCCCAGAACGCACTGTTAAGGCCCCCCGAACGATTAGTAAACACATCGCAAAATTAAGTAAATAATCCGAAAAAAATAGATAAAAGCCGTCAAATACTCGATATGGCTAGGAAACAGCACATGGCATCAAAAAGTTACCTCACTACCCCCTTCGAGATTCTAAGTCCTCCATATGAACTCCGATACAACTCCGCTAGCCACCAAAACAGTCAAACTACTCCTCAAAGGCTGATCACGCTCAGTCTTTAGGAGTGGGGGGCTCGTGATATGGCTAAAAAATGGGGTTAAATCGGAACCGTCCAGATTGGGCACGAATCTTGAAGCTCGGGGGTAAAAAGGTAATTTCACATACAAGCGGATCCAAAGCGGGTACTGGGTCTCCTTATCACAAATCCAATAACCCACGAATGGGTCCGCTCCAATTGGGCACGGGTCCCGACCCGAAGCGAGCCCAGACCAGCAAAAGACAAATCAGGGCAACTGATTTGACCAAGTCAACGGGCCTAATTTGCTCTCACCGGGAATCAAGAGGTTAGTTTCCTAAACAGACTGTGAGGATCTTTCTCCTAGCAGTTATACAGGGAACCAAGCCTCTAATCACTCCCCTGGCGACTATAAATACCTCCCCTCTGCCACTGTAACCGGTTAATCACTTTTTCACCACTTTAAGCTCTTTCTTAATCTCTTCTGATTACTGACAAGAGCGTCGGAGGGTGCATCGCCGGAATCAACCCCGGTGTCTCGCACTTCCTTGCAGGTTGCGGCAGGAGCAAGAAGGCTTGAATCAGCTGTTCAGGTTTACTCGGACTCACAAATTCTATCTGTTTACCCCCACACCGAAATCAGCGGTAACAATACCCGACCCCGGAGATCAATGACTCTCAATACCGCAGAATATACCCGACCTCGGAGATCAATTATTTGAAAGAACGTTCATAGATATGATATAAGGATACATCAGTACCAGTCGACTATAGAAAGCATAAGTCGACTGTCCAGAAGGAAAGTTCCATGATTCTAAGAAAATAAACTAAGGGTTATAAGTTGACTTATTAAAGACATAAGTCGACTTACCAAAGATTATAAGTCGACTTACCAGAGAGAAATTCCAGTAATTTTTAAGAAAATATTTTAAGTGTTATAAGTTGACTTATAAAAGTCATCAGTCGACTTACCAGAAGAAATTTACGATAACTTGAAAAATAAATTCTAAGTGTGCCAGTCGACTGAAAAGGGTCTAAGTCGACTATCCAGAACGGATTCTCAAGAAAACTAAATATCAAAGCAGCCAGGTCGTACCAGTCGACTGAAAGGTCATGTCAGTCGACTGTCGGCCTACAGACGGCATAGTTTTGGTTGTGTATATGTCAAAACTAGGGTTTTTAAGAATCAGTCATATAACAAAATAACTTTGTATTATTTTCCAAATCTTATTAATACCAAAATAATTAGATTTAAACTTAGCATTTGATAAATCCATATTCAAACAACATCTTTTACAAAAATCACAAATCCCCAATTTAAATCCTCATAACTCAAATCCTCAAAATATGGTCCTCTAAACCATTAATCATTCACAAAATTCCTCAACTCAATCTTAACTATTCTCTATAGTTGTTTCATGAACAAAACAAATTTATCCTCAACATGGTCAAGTTGTTTTTATCCAACTCACCAATAATCCAAAAATCTCATCTTTAATTTAATTAATGCGTGACATCTATTAAACTCAATCAAATCAACAATAATCCAACATTTTAAGAAAATATAATCTAAGCAGTAGCAGTCGACTGCTAATAGTCACCAGTCGACTGTTCGTAACGAAAATCCAACATTTATATTAGGTTCTCAACAAATCTAAAATCATTCTCATACAAATATCTAGGGTTCTTCTCGGAGATCCAATTTTTCATCCATCCAACATACATATTCAACATCCAAATCAATCTAAACATCCATATCATTCTCATATGACATATACAAATCAAAGGAAACAAACAAAACAACCAAACAATTATATCTACTCACCTACAACATACGCAAAACAAAATAAAACAAAACAATGTCACTCACATAGTTGGAGAGATCAAGCAAATATCATGAAGCACGATGAAGAATCCCCTCTTTTGCAAAGAGTCCAAAGATCTCCTCTTCAATCACCAAGAAAATAAAAATATAATAGAAGTTGTGTTGTGCAGCGAATGACGGCTGCACGCCCTCTTTTATACAGGCCGGAAATAAGGAATTAGGGTTTTAGAAATACTTTTGCAAAAGAATCATTCTCAATTTATTACTTTACATATATAACCTTCCTTAGTTAAAATAAGTTAACTAAATCAAACCAAATCAAATCTTCTTATCACTGAGTTATCCAGCAATTTAGAACAGCCCAGTAAATAAGAAAAATCCGGATTTACAACTCAGGGTGGCGATTTTGCACAAAAGTCCTCCCTTTTGTAATATTTGCAAATACATCATAAAATATTCATAAAAATCCAGAAAAATCAGAAATAATATCCAATAATATATATTAAATTTTTCAATCAAAATATTTGACTTTTACTTTCCAGAAAAATATTTGCAAAAAGATCCAACATAAATTTCATATTTGCATAAATACCATATTTGTTTAAATCTTTACCAAATCAACTCCAAATAAAATTTAAATATACTTTAATTTAAATAATGATCATGGAAAGCCCAAAAATCAATAAAAACGAATTTTCATAATTCATTTCAGATCCAAACGGCTTTTTACATAAAAGCCCATCTCTTTCGAGGTATTTATAAAAATAGTTTCTTTATTCAAAAAAATCCCAAAATTTAGAATATACTCCATTATAATTAGGAGAATTTAATAAAAATATAAAATTGGATATTTGCACCAAAAAATATTTGCACGTGTTTTGCACGTATAAAATTACAATTTCAAGAAAATAGTCAAAATAGTCGATTTTACAAATTTAATATTATTTACTAATGCAAAATAAATTATTTTATTTTGCGGGGTATTACATCACTCCCCCTTTAGAAAAGTTCTGTCCTCAGAACTTCTCTAAGCCAAGAAACAAAAATACAGAACTTATAAGATAATTTCGAAAACTTACTCCATCATTATTATTATTATTATTATTATTATTATTATTATTATTTTAATTGGATTTAATTACTAAGCAAAAACAAAAATAACATATAATTATATCTCAAAGAGAAAAGGTGAAAACTAACATGGCAAAGGATCGGAAATCCAATAGAATGCACAATAAATCCCAAAACGCAAAAAAATACGAAGACTATTCTCATAGAATAAGAAGTCAAAAGTGAAGAGATAAAACTCGAATATAAAAAGGTTGATAATCACACAAACAACGCAGGAACACATACTTAAAAATAAATATATTTTCTTTACCATTAGTCTCATTATATAAGTAAAATTCTTGAAATATCAATTAGCAATAAGTAAAAGAAATAGTCAAAAGTAAGAATTGATCGATCAGAAAAACTTGTTAAACACATAATACTTGAAAAAATGGACATGACGAAGTAAAAATCCCAAAAGGACAATATTAAGAAAGAATAAAATAAAGACGTACAAAATAATTTGGGTAGTATGCAGATTTAGAGAATCTAATGAAAATTAAGTGAAAATTAAAATATTGTTATGAATAGAGGAAATGCGAAGGAGAGCAAAAGTTGTACCAAGAAACCAGAAGGACCAAATTCCAAAAATAATACAAGTGAGCAAGATAAGATACGAGAGTGTATCAAACGGATTTAAAGAAATATAGAGTAACAATGGTTAAAGAAAATTGAGTAAAACAAATCAATAATGGGTTAAGTTTGAAAATCTCATAAAATGGTATGAACCAGTACAAAAGAATAAGACATTGATAAGTAATATACACATAAAACACTGGTGGGGTTATTATAGTAGAAATTCTTTAATGTGGATTTGCCTCATTGATGTCCAACTGTAGACCTGCCTTCTCGACATCAAGTTGCATGTTTGCCTCCCTGACATCAGGTTGCAGGTTGCCGTCTGGATATTCGGTTGCACATTTTACCTCCCCGATATCCAGTTGCAATTTGCCTCCATTGACGTCTAGTTGCATGTTTACCATCTCGACATTCAGTTGCAACAAAACGATGAACAAGATGATGCAATCTTCCACACGCACTTGGATATTGATTGCTTAATTTAAGTACGAAAACACGTTTTGAAATTCGTGATATAAAATAGTAGCAAAAGTAAGAAATGGAGTTGAAAGTCATTTGATGGAATATTAAAATAGAAACATGGATTATAAATCACAATAGTACAAAATAATAGTAGTGAAAGAAATTTATAAAAGTAAGAAAAAACGGAATGAAATACATGCCTAAACACAAATACAAATGTGAATGAGAAAATACCTATGTAGTGTAGCAAATTTACACAATAAATACTTCATAAAATATACAATATTGTAGGAATTAAACAAATGTAAAATGATATGCATAGTAAGTATGTTGAAATATGTGGTACATATATAGAAATTTGTAGGAAGTACATGTAGAAATCAAGAATGTAATGATAATAAGATTTAAGTAAAATATAAGTAGTGGGTGCACATAGTACACTCGAAAAGTATGAAGCAACAAATTTAATAAGTAGCTTTTAAATAGTTGAAAGAAATTATAACAAAAGCGGTCAACTATATGCAATAATAAGGGTATCGAATATAAGGTGCAAAAACATAATTAATAATAAAGATTTAAATGTGCAGAAACATATCATATTTATATGAGTAAAATATTGCAATCAAGTTTAAATGCTCAAAAATAAATAAGACAATACAAAATAATGGAAAATATAGTATCGAAAAATCCAAGTATATATAATAAAATGAAAGTAAATATGCAAAACAAAATTTATAGTATAGCAAAACAATAATGAAAGGAAATAGAAGTAGCAATAATAACTTAACATGTAGTTTCAAAACTTTAATGTAATATGTAAAAGTAATATCAAAGTATATGAGTAACGAAAAAGCACATGAAAGTAAGATAAGTAAGACGTCAAGAAAGAAATGGGTAAGAGTCGCAAAATAAAAATGTGCTTGTGAAATGCTAAAGGATGCACTATTGAATTACAGCAAAAGTTGCCAAATAATAACTTGGACAAAAGAATAAAAAGTAAAACCAATAGTAAAGTCAAAGAAACAGCTTTAAAAGAAAAACAAGATGATTAGTAAAAGTTTAATGTTTGCACTAATGAATAGAAATAATGTAAACTCGGTTGGAGATATAGAAACAAAAAATAAATTCAATTGCTGACAATAAAAGAAACCGAATAAAAGTAAAATAAGTTAATTACACAAAAGTTATTTAGTAAGCAAACAAATATAAAACAGTAAAAGTGATAAGATACAAGAGTGATCACAAAATTAAGGTGCACAAAATATACAAGAGAGCAAATAATTAAAAGAATCTAGCGGAAGATAATTAAATTTTATAACTAGGAATAAATAAATAAATGAAAATTAACTTTGGCGAAAAACATATAATCCAGAAATTATATACAGTGGGTAAGATAACAAAACATATAGTAGATCATTAATAAGTAAAATAGAAATTATATAAGTTGAAAGGGTAATACCTTACATAAATAAATATCAAATACACAAAGCGAACAAAAGATGTCAAAAATAGCTAGTGAGAAAATATTTGCTTTATGCAAAAATAATCATACACTTACGATAAAGAGATTTCATTCAAGTCTAAGCATACAAACAGCCTAAATCTCATTACAAGTCTTCATGACCAAACAATCAAATCACACACATCAGATGTCCACCAGGGTACTCACACTTCTAATGTCCACCTAAGTTGTATTTAATGTCTACTTGTGTACTCACACTTCTAATGTCCACCTAGGTTCTCACACATCAAATGTCATTTTAAGTTTATTCCCCGTATTATGTTTAAAATTACTAATTGAAGCATGCTCTGATACCAATCTCTATAGCGCCCCGAATTTCTAATATAATATCTTAGAAAATACGTGGCACAATCCCAGCATCAACTTCAATGTAATCATAAACATAGCAACCAAATACAGGAAAAATTAAAAACTTTTTATTACATCAATTGTTTACAAAGCACAGCGGAATACAAAACACCTTGAATTACAAATTTCTTTCTTACAATACTTTCTTTACAAAATATTATACAAAAGCTCTATTACATCAATTTATTTCAAACATCTAAACCTCCAAGCTCTAAGCAACAACCTGTAACACATGAGGCTAGAGATGATCCCTAACGCCCAAAACTAAAGGGGTCAGCCATAAATGGTGTGAGTGACATAAAAGCAAACAACATAAATGAACATTAAGCATGAATTCTTAAACATCATATAATAAACAAGAATACATAAAATATGACGTATCAAAGAAACATGTAAACAACAAGTGAAACTAAACTAAGTGTCAAGTGTAGAAAACAGGAAACCACATACATAAAACCAAGTCAAGAAAATACAATTTTTATATGCGGACACTCTAATGCGTACTTGTCGGAGTCTATGCATCCCATTCTACATAGGTCCGGTGCAAACCCTTAACGTCTCCACATTATAGGGTTCAATCCCCGCTATGCAACTAATCCTAACACGATGACTACTACGAGATAACGATAAACTGTGAGTATTAGCCCATGCCCAATAATTTCGGAGATAAATTCCACACCACGAGCAATGACACTTCATCACAAGAATACCACATGTGCGTCGCCTCGACCCCGGAGATCAATCACTCTCAACACCGCAGATCGGATACCCAGCTATCAATCACTCTCAACACCGCAGATCGGATACCCGGCTATCAATCACTCTCAACACCGCAGATCGGATACCCGGCTATCAATCACTTTCAGTGACTCTCAATACCGCAGAATATACCCGATCCCGGAGATCAATGACTTTCAACACCGCGGAACATACTGAGGTCCATAATCCATGTTCCCGTTCATCATATCACCACTAGTGTCTGTCCATATAATTTTTGGGTTATTTAATTACTTAACGAATCTGTATAAGTAGTTATAGATCAAAATATTCAACACCGCAGATCTGATACCCGGCTATCAATCACTCTTAACACCGCAAATCGGATACCCGGCTATCAATCACTTTTAGTGACTCTCAATACCGCAGAATATACCCGAACCCGGAGATCAATGACTCTCAATACTGCAGAATATACCCGACCCCGGAGATCAATCACTTTCAACACCACAGATCGGATACCCGGCTATCAATCACTCTCAACACCACAGATCGGATACCCGACTATCAATCACTATCAGTGACTCTCAATACTGCAGAATATACCTGACCCCGGAGATCAATGACTCTCAATACCGCAGAATATACCCGACCCCGGAGATCAACAATTTGAAAGAATGTTCATAGATATGATATAAGGATACATCAGTACCAGTCGACTATAGAAAGCATAAGTCGACTGTCCAGAAGGAAAGTTCCATGATTTTAAGAAAATAAACTAAGGGTTATAAGTCGACTTACAGAGATTATAAGTCGACTTACCAGAGATTATAAGTCGACTTAAAAAGTCA
Source organism: Hemerocallis citrina (assembly GCA_017893485.1). Taxonomy (NCBI): domain Eukaryota; kingdom Viridiplantae; phylum Streptophyta; class Magnoliopsida; order Asparagales; family Asphodelaceae; genus Hemerocallis; species Hemerocallis citrina. The sequence goes on from CM030367.1 coordinate 15,824,140, forward strand.
TAAGTCGACTTACTAGAGAGAAATTCCAATAATCTTTAAGAAAATATTCTAAGTGTTATAAGATGACTTATAAAAGACATAAGTCGACTTACCAGAAGAAATTTACGATAACTTGAAAAATAAATTCTAAGTGTGCCAGTCGACTGAAAGGGGTCTAAGTCGACTGTCCAGAACGGATTCTCAAGAAAACTAAATATCAAAGCAGCCGGGTCGTACCAGTCGACTAAAAGGTCATGCCAGTCGACTGTCGGCCTACAGACGGCATAGTTTTGGTTGTGTATATGTCAAAACTAGGGTTTTTAAGAATCAGTCATATAACAAAATAACTTTGTATTATTTTCCAAATCTTATTAATACCAAAATAATTAGATTTAAACTTAGCATTTGAGAAATCCATATTCAAACAACATCTTTTACAAAAATCACAAATCCCCAATTTAAATCCTCATAACTCAAATCCTCAAAATATGGTCCTCTAAACCATTAATCATTCACAAAATTCCTCAACTCAATCTTAACTATTCTCTATAGTTGTTTCATGAACAAAACAAATTTATCCTCAACATGGTCAAGTTATTTTTATCCAACTCACCAATAATCCAAAAATCTCATCTTTAATTTAATTAATGCGTGACATCTATTAAACTCAATCAAATCAACAATAATCCAACATTTTAAGAAAATATAATCTAAGCAGTAGCAGTCGACTGCTAATAGTCACCAGTCGACTGTTCGCAACGAAAATCCAACATTTATATTAGGTTCTCAACAAATCTAAAATCATTCTCATATAAATATCTAGGGTTCTTCTCGGAGATCCAATTTTTCATTCATCCAACATACATATTCAACATCCAAATCAATCTAAACATCCATATCATTCTCATATGACATACACAAATCAAAGGGAACAAACAAAACAACCAAACAATTATATCTACTCACCTACAACATACGCAAAACAAAATAAAACAAAACAATGTCACTCACATAGTTGGAGAGATCAAGCGAATATTACGAAGCACGATGAAGAATCTCCTCTTTTGCAAAGAGTCCAAGATCTCCTCTTCAATCACCAAAAAAATAAAAATATAATAAAACTTGTGTTGTGCAGCGAATGACGGCTGCACACCCTCTTTTATACAGGCTGAAAATAAGGAATTAGGGTTTTAGAAATACTTTTGCAAAAGAATCCTTCTCAATTTATTACTTTACATATATAACATTCCTTAGTTAAAATAAGTTAACTAAATCAAAACCAAATCAAATCTTCTTATCACTAAGTTATCCAGCAATCCAGAATAGCCCAGTAAATAAGAAAAATTCGGATTTAAAACTCAGGGTGGTGATTTTGCGCAGAAGCCCTCCCTTTTATAATATTTGCAAATACATCATAAAATATTCATAAAAATCCAGAAAAATCAGAAATAATATCCAATAATACATATTAAATTTTTCAATCAAAATATTTGACTTTTACTTTCCATAAAAATATTTGCAAAAAGATCCAACATAAATTCCATATTTGCAAAAACACCATATTTGTATAAATCTTTACCAAATCAACTCCAAATAAAATTTAAATATACTTTAATTTAAATGATGATCATGGAAAGCCCAAAAATCAGTAAAAATGAATTTTCATAATTCATTTTAGATCCAAATGGCTTTTTACATAAAAGCCCCTCTCTTTCGAGGTATTTATAAAAATAGTTTCTTTATTCAGAAAAATCCCAAAATTTAGAATAAACTCCATTATAATTAGGAGAATTTAATAAAAATATAAAATTGGATATTTGCACCAAAAATATTTGCACGTATTTTGCACGTATAAAATTGCAATTTCAAAAAAATAGTCAAAATAGTCAACTTTACAAATTTAATATTATTTACTAATGCAAAGTAAATCATTTTATTTTGCAGGGTATTACAATCTTGCACACGTAAATTCAAAATATGACGTGCACATTTGGCATGAAAAATTTCACGATAGGGAAGAGTTAATTGTTTCTTTAATGCACTAATAGAATTATTGTTGTTGGGGGTATTATCAAACCTAATAATAAAAATTTTATTGTGAATTTGAATAAAATCACAAACTTCTGTGTTGTGATAACCATACCACTATGAGGACACGGCAAAGCGGCAAGTGATATGATTCACTTTTGAATCATTCAATCACTATCGATCCAATGACAGGTTATGTCCATCATAGGAATATTGTTACAACCTTTCCAACAATCGGTTATCGATACTCTACAAGTTAAAAAAAAACAGAAGTATAATTAAAGTGTCTCTTATTTCATTGTAAAGTTAAAAATAATCGGCCTTGAGTGTGTTTCTATGAATTCTTTTAAAATGTGAACTTAGTGTATTTTGGTTAAATGTTTTGTGGTAGGATAAAAATGGCCTGCGGGCCCAACCAGGGCCCAATACAACGCTCACTCAAGAAAGGTAAAAATAGCAATCTAGCTCGGCTTCGAACCATTACAGGGTCGGCGCCGGACCTCAAGTGCACCCCCCCAGAGCCGGCCTCCTCGTATCCGACGAGCCTCAGTTATCCTCGGTCTCCGACCCGTGACAGCCCCATGAGCCGTCCCCCCCCCCCTCTCTAGCGAAGCAGGGGGTTGATCTGGCGCAGCCTAGGCCCTCCGATTCTCCCAGAAGCATAGAAGACCCACGATCAGCCTTGTCAGCTCTATACCACTCAGGGTTTCGCCACGTCAGCCCTATACCACTCCTGGTATGACCACGTCAGCCCTAAACCCCCTGGGCCTTCTGCCACGACAGGCCCATGGGCTTTCGGGTTCAGACCCGGCCCCCAAGCGGATCCAAACCCGGTTGGGATTCTCTATAAATACTAGACCCTCACCCACCTTTTGAGGTGATCAATCTTTTGCCACTTAAATTCACCTAGTTATTGCTACTCTCTCACAGAGACTGACTAGATCGTCGGAGGGTCCGCCACCGGGACAATCCCCGGTGTTTCAGGACCGTCTGCAGGTACACAAGACCTCGGATCCGAATCCTCTGATCCGAGCCCAGATCTCCGAACCACCCCGAGGTCGCCACGAATTCCACCCGGTCAGTCAAGGATCGGCAGACGAGCAGCATTCTCCTTCAAATATAAATCGAGTCCGAACTCACACCTGGTGCATCCACACGTCTCCCAGAAATAAACCGCATCAGGTTGGCGCCGTCTGTGGGAACACTGCTTCAGAAGCCGACCCGAGCACGACCATCAAGGCACCTCGACAGCCGAATTCTCATGGCCTCGAAGGGCAAGGGGGCTGCTTCCTCCGTCAACCGACGGGACTCGCCCCCACCAATCGCTAACGCCGGTCCACACACTTCAAAACACAGGGCTTCCCATCAGGGATCCCAAAGGAGCGTCGCCCGCCAAGACCAGCCCGACCTCCGAGGAGTCATCATCAACCGACAGGTTAACCGCAACAGGGGAAGGGCTGCTTCCAACCCGGCCCCGAACCATCCAAGACCACCGCCCGAGGGACGAAGGTCAGCACTCAGCCGCATCGGAAGGCAGCCCTCGGACCGACCGAACAGGGTCGAGGGAGCCCCCGTCACTCACAAGGAGTTCCGAGAATTCCGGAGAGAAATTCTCGGGGCCCTCCGACGGGCCCCCAGGGAGGAGACCTCCCACTCCCAAACTAGGTCGGATGCCGAGGCCAGCATGTCGCACACGTCAACTATCCAGCCAGAAGACGGCGGCGTACTCCTGAGGCGCCTCCAAGAAATGGAGGACCGCCTCGATCACATAGGGGACGGCGACCGACGAGTGGCTCAGGGGTACAGACCCATCCGTCCTCCCTTCTCCACCCCCATCCTTCAAGCAGAGATACCCAGGAATTTCCGACCACCTCAATTCGAGACCTACGACGGCGAGGGAGATCCCGCTGATCACATGGAGGGTTTCAAAATCCTCATGATGATTCACAGCGCCTCGGATCCCCTGCTATGCCGAGCCTTCCCCGCCACACTCCGAGGTCCGGCTCGTGAATGGTACTCCAAGCTCACCCCCGGCTCCATTTACTCCTTCGACCAACTAGAAGGCAATTTTCTCGCTCACTTCGTCACCAGTCGGAAGGCAGAAAGGACCAGCGTCTCGTTACTTGGGCTCAGGCAGATAGATGGAGAATCCCTCAGAGTGTTCGTCCGAAGGTTTACCACGGAAGCCAGGGCGGTCTCCTCCCTTGATCCAGGCGTCGCCTCCGCGGCCTTTCGGCACAACGTCCGTCACGAACAGCTGAAAGCTTCTCTAGCGAAGAGACCCCCCATCGACTTTCCCGACCTCCTCAACAGGGTCGAGAAATACATTAGAGCAGAAGAGGCCCTTAGCCCCGAAGACGCCAGAGAGGCCAACTCGAAGGGAAAGCGGAAAGCCGAAGAAGTCGAGCCATCAAAGAAAGCTCCGAGGGACGCAGGGGCCGTAAAAAAGATCCCGCCGATCCCCCGCTTCGAGAAGTACACTCCCTTGACGCATAACGTATCCGCCATCCTCTTAGAGATCGAAGACAAAGGCATTGTTCGACTACCTCCCCGACCCAACAACGGCAAGAACCGAGATCAGCGCTTCTACTGCCGCTTCCACAGAGACCATGGGCACGACACCGACCAATGCCGGGCCCTGAAAGACGAGATTGAGGAACTCATCTCCAGGGGGTACCTCCGAGAATTCACCCGAGAAGTCCCGCGGGATCGACGAGATACTAGGAACCGGAGACACTCGCCCCCGAACCCTACTCCGAACCGCATCCAGAGTCGGGATCCCGAGTCCGAGGGAGCCGCGGACCCACCATTTATCTTACACTGTGTCCATGGTGGGCCAATGGGAGGGGAATCGAATACTTCCCGAAAGGCCTTCATCCGAGAAGTGAATGCTGTCCAAGACAACCCCTCCCCCAAGCTATAACCCATGCCAGTCTCATTCTCAGGGGAGGACCTCGAAGGCGTTCGCCTCCCCCACTGCGATGCCCTCGTCATTAGCCTCTACATGGCTAATTGTGAGGTTCGCCGAATCCTCGTCGACAACGGCAGCTCGGTGAACATTCTTTTCCTCGAAGCCTTCGAGAATCTGAAGTTACCTAGGGGCAAGCTCAAGCCGGCTGGATACACCTTGCATGGGTTCTCCGGCGTCCCTGTCGTGATAGAGGGGATTGTCACCCTCGACGTTACCGCAGGATCGGCTCCCGTCAAGAGGACCGAGTCTATGGACTTCATGGTGGTCAACGTCAAGGCAGCCTACAACGCCATACTCGGCCGACCCGGGTTATGCTCCCTCCAAGCAGTGCCTTCGGCCTACCATCTGAAGCTAAAATTTCCCACCCCACAAGGAGTCGGCGTCGTCCGAGGCAGCCAAGAAGCAGCGCGATCGTGCTACATGACCACCGTCGGGGGAGGAGTGTTCCCCCTCGACGCCGTCGAAATCGAACCAGAGAAGGACGGCCCTACCCCCGGACCTGCCATCGAGCAAGAGAGGTTCCCCCTTGACACCAAGCACCCAGTGGATTCTTGCGAAGAACGAGCATAGGTTTTAACTTAGCTAAGAAATGAACCTTTTGTAAAGCTTTCCTTTGTAAAGGGCCGTTTCTTAGCAACCCCCCCTATCTTATACGAAGGAAATCTCGTTGTATCATACTCAGAACGCCTCGGCAGATCCGACCTAATACCAGGTTAGGAGATCGACACCGAAGACTTCACCTCACCCCACTCCGATTCCTCACAAAACGATAAGGCCGAACCACATCCCCTTCATCATCTCGTATGCTATCAACCGAAGCAAAGGGTGAAGTGAGTTCCCTATTCATGTTCCTTTATTAGGTTCAGAGGAAACCTACAAAGAGAACCAACTCGAAACACATAAGCAAGGAGATTCGGAAATGTCCGGTGCCAAAACACTTGACAAGTCATAGATACTTTTTTATAAATTTTGCTGCTTCTTACAAAAAGGCGGTGGCCAGTCCGCGGGAGGCAAGCACAATAAGAAGGAGGGAAAAAGAAAGAAAGGCAAAACTATACAACTCGATTTCCCTCCTCGTCATCGATCGGGTTCGCCGGAGGGTCGACGGCCGGGTCGACAACGGGCCCCTCTTCGGCAGGAGTCTTCGGGGTCCCATCGACCTCCATGTCATACTCAAAGTTGGACAGGTCGACGGTCGGATAGAAGTGCCTCACATGACTGAGGGCCTTCGCGTAGCACTCATCCTGGGCGGCGATCACCATCCGCTGACCCGCATCCGTTAGCTCTTTCCTCTCCTTGGCGAACGCGGCTGTCAACTCCCCCTTCTCCTTGGCGAACTTCCCCTTCAAAGAGGCCACCCTCTTCCCCCACTCGGTGTCCTTGGCCTCGAGCTCCAGCTTCATCTGCTGCTCCCTCTTATGCGAACCCTCGAGCTCGATCTGCATCTCCTTCATCTCTCGCTCGCTCTTGTCCGCCCGAGCACGTTCTTGTGACAGGGACGCTTCGTAGAGATTCTTTACATTAGCTCCCTGCATACAAGCCTGCGACCGAAAGGCACCCATAAGAAGAAAACTCCTGAAGCAAGACTAACAGGAAGAAGGAGGTCGACAAACTTACCAACACGGTGGCCTGCGCTAGGCGCGTAAAGGCCACCTCTACGGGCTCGCTCTCCATCATCTGGCGATCGCCAGGCGTCGCCAGCTTCTCCACCACCTCTACGGCCTGGGCTTCCCCGGTCAGACAGTCTCCCATCCGAATCGACCAGTCCGGCGCCCACCGTTGCCGCAACATCTCCACCACCGGGTCCTCCTCCTCAAACTCTACCAAGGGACCTTTTCCCTTGTCAAGACCGAATGCCCCCACGGGGCCCTTATCCCTCGAAGGGGCAGCCCCCTTGCTCGTCTCCGAACGAGTCTTCTTAACCCTCGGCTCGAGCGGTACTTTCGAGATAACGAGGGGCAGCTCCCTCGGCCTCTTCGCCGCCTCCCCCTTCTTCTTCTCGGCATTCTCCTTCTTCATGGCGAGCCTCCTGGCTTTGATCGATGCCTCATCCATATCTACAGAAAAAACCATTAAGAGCAATGAGCAAGAAGGTACGAAAGGATCGAAAGAAAAGAAACAAACTACATACGCAGGACGGCTGGGCTCAGTCCGACGCTCGCCAGGTGGACCTCCGTCACCTTCGTCCAATCAATACTAAGGGACAAACGAAGGCGCTCGACAAACCCCCACTCCTCGACCGTTAGATCCCCCGGCCCCGGCGTGGGATGGCTCGGCTTGGAGTAGTTCCATCGGGTCGGAATGTCCCAGGGCTCCTCACTCCGGATCACCAGATATTTTTTCTTCCAATCCTTGATGGAGTCCGGGTGGCTGTGAACGACCTTCCTCCTACTCCGAGGGGAGATATAGTAAATACCCTCAGCCGCCGAACTAATCATCAGCATCGCTCGGAACACGTTCAACCGCAGGGGTACCTGTTGTTCCTCGCACATCAGCACAAAACAGATTATCTGCTTCCAAGAGTTCGGCCCATACTGCATCGGAGCCAGGGAAGCCCAGTTCAGTACTTCCCGAACAAAGGGGTGGACTGGCAGCCTCAGTCCAGAAATGAACGCGTCCACTGGGAAGACACAATACCAAGCAGACAGGGGATCGGTTGGGTGCAAAGTAGAGCTCGGCAGCATCAATTCGTAGCTGGGGCCTATGTGGTACGCCAGCTGCAAAACCTCCAAGTCCCCGCCATCCAAGACGGTCAGAATCGCGTCCATCAACACCCTCTTCCGACTCGGTGAAGAGGCCTGCACACCAAAGAGCTCCTTGTCGGACAGGTCGTCAGGATATTGACGGAAATGCTTCGGCTGCACGGGCGAACCTGTCCACAAGTTGCGATAGACAGACCCCTGGCTCGAACCACCAGTCCTCGATCCTGCCTTCCTCGGAGCCTTCTTCCTCTTCTTGGTTCGCTCTGGTGAGGGAATGAATAAGGGCCCCCGACCAGTCAGCATGGAACTCGGACCTGCACCCTGAACGGTGGATCTCCGTACGGTGCCACCCTCGCCTCCCTCTCCCTCGGAAGTCAACTCCAAAACACGGACGCCGTCCGAACCATCATCCACTTCCTCCGACTCGCTGCTCTCCACCACGAAGGGACGACGAGAATGCAACAACCTCGCGCCATATACCTCCTCCTCACCTACTGGTTCCTCCCACGAAACCGTATCAGAAGACTCATCGACATGTACTGACTCCCCCTCGAGTATGGGCTCCTCCCAGGATGTCGATTCGGAGACAGGCTTCATTCCCCCCCCAGACGTCGACGCTGATGAGCCAGACTGAGCCCTATCCATCTATGCCTAAACTAAGCAGACTTACCAACTCACCTGGGGTTACTTTGGAAGGGCGATCCTAGTACAGCAAGCTGCAAAGATGAGCGCTGAAGGGTTGAGAAATTTTTTGAAAAGAAAAGAAAGCAGCAAGAAAGGAGTGGATTGGTGGGGGAGAGGGGGGAATATTTATAGGAGATAAAGGCGACTCCTCGATTTCCGCAAGTACTGTTCATCTATTTGACATGCAACTGCCGCCTGGGAATTCGCGCCACGTCCTCGAAACGTGCGCTGCTGACATCATCCAATGACAGACTAACAGCCAGGCAAGGAGGTTAGCTCGGAAGAAATATTCGGAGGAGGGAACATTTTTACTTAAGATTTAAGGCGCCGTCCTTAGACAGACGTCCCGGGCTCCGAGGCGAGGTCGGTTCCCCTTTCACCCGTGAACAGCTCGGGGCTTACAGACTCGTCGGCCGAAGACCCGAACTGTTCAAGGGTGAGACAGAAACCACCATCACCTGGATCCCTATCGGAATGCAGAGTAGTCGACCTCCAATCGGAGAACAACTCATCCATCCGAGGCTCAAAGCCTTAAGACGCCGCCCTCGGCGAGCATCCTGGTTGAAAGCAGATCAACACTCAGAGATCGAGAGAAGTGCAACATTCCGAGCCAGTTGATGCAACTGCAAAGGTTCGGCCTACAAAGGCAACGGAACCTTCACAGTTGCAAACAACTGGCCCAGAATGCCCTTCATCTCTTCCGGAAGGACAGACCCTTCACAGTTGCAAACAGCTCACCCCTCGGGAGTTCGGTCGTTACCCCTCTCGCCCTGATCCCCCCTGGATCTGGCCGCCGTATCAGGGCCATCAGATCCAAGAGAAGATCCGGGCGGCAGAGAAACCACCTCTCCGACACAACCGGGGGTAAAAATTGGCAAGAGACAGGCGTCCGCCAGAGCAGACACCTTTAACGGCCAATAGGCCACCCTTGCTTTGATCTGACCCACTACGAAAAGGGGGGGGGGGGGTACTTATAGCCTCCCCCAGGGGCCAGCTTTTATGGCATAGGGGAAACCAAACGACGGAAGACCATGCGCCCTACATTTATTAGGCAGCGCCATTAAAGCACCTGGGGAATTGGAACCTCACACAGATCCCAAGGTGCCCCCAATGCTCCGCAAAGACTGCAGACCACCCTGCTCAACATTCCCAAGACACAACGGTTCGCCCACAATCTGACCGGCCCCTAAACCCCTCGCCAGCTCGAGACCAGTTCCTAGCACCAGAATAGTCTTCTCAGGAAGGCTCCACGGCTCACCATCACCCTTACCGACCCGTAATCCCTCCTCAACTTGAGGTTCGGTCTGGCACCAGGGTACTCTTCTCAGGAAGAAACAACGGCTCGCCATCATCCTTACCGACCCATAATCTCTCGCCAGCACGAGGTCCGGTCTAGCACCTGGGTACTCTTCTTCGGAAGATCCACCGGCTCGCCATCACCCCTACCGACCCGTAATCCCTCCTCAACTTGAGGTTCGGTCTGGCACCAGGGTACTCTTCTCAGGAAGAAACAACGGCTCGCCATCACCCTTACCGACCCATAATCCCTCGCCAGCACGAGGTCCGGTCTGGCACCTGGGTACTCTTCTTCGGAAGATCCACCGGCTCGCCATCACCCCTACCGACCCATAATCTCTCCTCATCTCGAGGTTCGGTCTGGCACCAGGGTACTCTTCTCAGGAAGAAGCAACGGCTCGCCATCACCCCTACCGACCCATAATCTCTCCTCATCTCGAGGTTCGGTCTGGCACCAGGGTAATCTTCTCAGGAAGAAACAACGGCTCGCCATCACCCCTACCGGCCCATAATCTCTCCTCATCTCGAGGTTCGGTCTGGCACCAGGGTACTCTCCTCCGGAAGATTCAACGATTTGCCATCCCATTTCCACGACCATGAACACTCCTCCCAGGCTAGCTCCCGCACCCCCGCAGGAGTGGGGGGCTTGTGTGGTAGGATAAAAATGGCCTGCGGGCCCAACCAGGGCCCAATACAATGCTCACTCAAGAAAGGTAAAAATAGCAATCTAGCTCGGCTTCGAACCATTACAGGGTCGGCGCCGGACCTCAAGTGCACCCCCCCAGAGCCGGCCTCCTCGTATCCGACGAGCCTCAGTTGTCCTCGGTCTCCGACCCATGACAGCCCCATGAGCCGTCCCCCCCCCTCTCTGGTGAAGCAGGGGGTTGACCTGGCGCAGCCTAGGCCCTCCGATTCTCCCAGAAGCACAGAAGACCCACGATCAGCCTTGTCAGCTCTATACCACTCAGGGTTTCGCCACGTCAGCCCTATACCACTCCTGGTATGACCACGTCAGCCCTAAACCCCCTGGGCCTTCTGCCACGACAGGCCCATGGGCTTTCGGGTTCAGACCCGGCCCCCAAGCGGATCCAAACCCGGTTGGGATTCTCTATAAATACTAGACCCTCACCCACCTTTTGAGGTGATCAATCTTTTGCCACTTAAATTCACCTAGTTATTGCTACTCTCTCACAGAGACTGACTAGATCGTCGGAGGGTCCGCCACCGGGACAATCCCCGGTGTTTCAGGACTGTCTGCAGGTACACAAGACCTCGGATCCGAATCCTCTGATCCGAGCCCAGATCTCCGAACCACCCTGAGGTCGCCACGAATTCCACCCGGTCAGTCAAGGATCGGCAGACGAGCAGCATTCTCCTTCAAATATAAATCGAGTCCGAACTCACACCTGGTGCATCCACACGTCTCCCAGAAATAAACCGCATCATGTTTCTATGTTCATACTCTTGGAATAGGAAAAAAGTAATTCATCCTTAATAACTAGTTTGGCCATTTTTCGACGAACAATTTCGGGATCATATGGGTTGTTATCTATTTGTCCGATCCTAGAGTTAATTTTTTGTTGTGTTTATTGGTCTTGTACTAGTGCGGAGTGTATAGAGGTAATGTGTCGTCTAATTGTACTCATCCCCTCACCCTTCTTCCATTTGTATCTTTTGTTACATGTTTTACAAATCTTATGTCCAATACTAGGATTCTCTTCGTCTGGGATAAAATCATAATATTTGTGACAACCGCTAGTTTTCCTTCTATGTTTTCTACTAGAAGTGGGTTGTGTGATTCAGTTTCATGCGTTTGTGTGTCATTAGTATGAATTTTTTATTGTGTGTCGGGATCATAATCGTGTTGAGGAACATCTTCATAACCTATGTTAAGGTTACGGTTATATTCGGTCACTAATTATGGGATTGTTGGAGGCCAACGAGAAGAAGGGGGGGGGGGGGGAGTAGCGAAAAACCAACAAACAAATATGGTCAAAAAAGTTAAAGCTACAACAATAATAAAAAGTTGAGAAAGTTGAGAAATTTTTGATATCGTACTTCACGAATAATCGTATACAAAGTTGAGAGAGAAAATAATAGTAGAAAGGCTCTTGAAGTAGACCTAGTCGATGAAGTTTGTAGTTTACAAAGTCATAGAGAGAGAGTGAGCTATTGAGTTGAGAGAGTTTATAGTAGACGTAGTCGAGTTGACACGAATTCGACACGATCGAACTTGGTCACTTCTTCGTTGCTTCTTTGTTGAAATAGATTGAGAGTAGTAGTAGAAGAGAGAGTAAGAGAGTGAGAGAGTTGATAGATGGAGGTGTAAAAAAAAATTGAATGAAATTATGGGGTTTTTAGAGGCAACACCCCCCCCCCTCCCCCCCCCCCCCCCCCCCCCCCCCCCCCCCCCCCCCCCCCCCCTCCCCCAAAAAAAAAAATACAAATACAAAAAAAAACAAGCAAAGGGTTCAGGCGGGTTTGGATCAGGCTGTGGATTATTCGGGCCGGGTCGAGCAGGTTCTCTTCACTCAAATGCAGACCCGGTTTGACCCGCTGACGTTAACGAGGTTGACCCGAACCCGGATCGGTTGATGGTAGTTCGGGCCGAAGCAGGCGGGTCGTGGGGGGGTCGCGGACTGACCCGACCCGGATGCCATCCCTAGTCTAGAGAGCCTGCGTAATTTTCAGGGACGATTGAGGTGCTAAGAACCTTGTTCGGAGCTTCTGGAGACAGTAATGGTGATCTTGGAATTTCCTAGATTTTTCAAGATTTCTCCAGATTTTCATGGATTTTTATGACTTTTTTCCATTTTTAATTATTTTTCACTTTTTAATCAAATTTCTAAAATTTATAATTAATTTATGAAATTTAATTAATTTTTCTAATCATAGTTATTATCCCAGAATTTCTAATTATTTTTTATAATTTTTAATTATTTATCTAAATTAATAATTACTAAAATGAACTTTTAATCAAAATCCAACGCCCCAGCTCGGTCATAATGCACGAGCAGCTGGAATGACAAATTTTCCTAGCTGCTCGCTATCTCGGCATCGCCCAAATTATTTTTTAAACTCTACCATGCCCTAAACAACATGCTGAAATCAGCCTTTTTCTTTTCCATTTTCTTTTTTTTTTACGTGTTTGGCTTCTTCCTCCTTGTTTCTTTTCTTCATGGGCTGAGCTTTTAGTTGGACTCCGAACTTGTCATTTAGAGTTAGTGAGTTATGTGAACAACTATTGGGAAGAGTTAGACTCTGAACTCATTGTAGGGAGTCAATGAGTTGTTAGAGTAACTTGAGCGGCGAGCAGAGCACGAAACTCATTGTAGGGAGTCAATGAGTCATTGGAGAAACTCAAAAAATGAGCTTTGCCCCCGAGGAGCTAAGAATATAAGGTTCGCTTCCTATGAGCTACAAAGAGAAGCTTTGCCCCTGCTGAGCTAAGCAGAGGAGCTTCACCCCCAAGGAGCTACGAAGAGGAACTTCGGCCCCAAGGAGCTAAGAAGATGAGTTCTGCCCCCGAGCAGCTACGAAGAGGAGCTTCGCTCCCGTTAAGCTAAGAAGAGGAGTTTCGACCCCGAGGTGCTAAGAAGAGAAACTTTGCTCCCAATGAGCTACGAAGAGGAACTTTGCACCCGATGAGCTAAGAAGAGAAGCTTCTTCCCCGAGGAGCTACAAAGAGGAGCTTTGCCGTCAAGGAGCTACGAAAAGGAGCCAAGTAGAGAAACTTTGTCCCCAAGGAGCGACAAAGAGGGGCTTTGTTTCCGATGGGCTAAGAAGAGGAGCTTCGCCCCGATGTGCTAGAAATGAGCATAGTCGCCCGTACTGGAAGGTTGATAAGGATTTCTCAAGTGTTTTTGCTTTGACTCCTACTTTCTTTATGTTGTAGTTTGTTGCTATGAGTCCATGAGACGGGGAGCGGATCTAGAGATGAGATGGACTCCAGACTTAGTAATTTTGAGTTAGCAAGTTGTGGGGGTAGTCCTAGGGAGGCATTGGACTCCGAACTCATTGCAGGGATCTAATCAGTTGTTAGAGTAGCTTGCGCGGCGAGTGGAGCACTGAACTGATTGTATGGAGTCAATGAGTTGTTGGAGGAGCTCAGGTAACGAGCGGAGCGCCGAACTCATTATAAAGAGAAAATGAGTTTTTGAAGGGGCTCTTTAGTACCCCATATTTTTAAATATTATTTTTAAGATTTATAAATGAATTAAAATAATTTTTGGTGATTTAATAAATATTTTTCTGAAGATTTATCTTTTAACAAGTGCAAAACACGTGCAAATATTTTCTTGGGAGGTTCAAAGTCAAAAAATATTTTGTGAAAAATCATTATTTATTATTATATATTATTTGTGATTTTTCTGTATTTTTCTGATATTTATTGGACCTATTTGCAAATATTACGAAAAGAATGACTTTTGTACAAAATTACCAATTGGAGTGAAAACCGCAGATTTTTGGATTTTTGGGCTGGGTATAATGCCTAGTCAACTCAGGGTTAAAAAGTTTACTTTTTGTTTTGATGAATTTGATTAATTTTACAAGTTTCGATAAAAGATGATCTTTTTGCAAAATTGTCAATTTGAGGGGTAAAAGTGTAAATTTATTTTTTGGGCTTTTCAAACAGTGCCGGCTGACTTTATGATGGCTTTTTTGTATTTAAATCTCAAATAAATTGGTTTTATCAAGTTTCCAAGTATATGGATCTATATATGTAAAGTTATATTTAAAAGGAGTATTTTTACAAATGTGTAACCCCTTTTTCCGATTATACGGATTTCCAGTTCTTTCTTTCTCTCCATGTATTCTTATATTTCAATTTCCGTATAAATTTCTTCCGATGCATTTAAACTCTCTTGAATCTCCTATTGAAACCCAAATTTATATTCCAAACTAGAATATGTCTCTCTTCTTTATATTTAATTACTTTGAAACCTAAGTTAATCCTAACTATCGTTTATTGATTATTTTGAATTCATTTGAAGCCCAAAGTGTAGCCCATCGCCTATTGGACTTTAACCCTAAACCCAAACCCACAACCCATACACACACCCGTATACAATTTCTCTAATTTTCCCCCACTCTTCCCACATCCCCGTAACTACAACCCCACTTTCTCTAACTACTTTAATTGTTATTTTATTAACCCTCCCCCACTTTCTCTCCCAATCCTCCTCTTCTCCTTCAACAGAACCCAACTATTTCTTCTCCTCCTCCTCTTCAACCCGACTGCATCTTCTCTACAGCACCAAGCTTCCAAACTCCTCATCCTCCCTTCTACTTCAATACCCAACACCGAGCTCCTCATCATCCAACCTTCACCTCGCCAATCATCGCTCCCCTCCAAGAACCATCACCGACGTCCCAAGCCTCCCACCATTGCCGCAACCTCCAAGCACCTCGCAGTCACTCGCTGCTCAACCCATCATCGTCTCCAGCATCACCGCCCTCTCCACCACAGTCGAGCTTCACCCTCGACTGCACTCCGCAGTCAAACCCACCTCGAAAAACCCATTTAATCACCAACTCGCCGACCACTATTGCCCCTTCCGCTCGGAGCTCCATTCCTCAACAGTCATTGTCATCCCCTCCGTTGTGTGGAAGAGAACCGATTGGGTTGAATCCGTTGTTGCTGTTCTGTGTTTTGCCGCACCAGTTCCCATTTTCGCTGTCCCGTGTTCGGATCGGATCCGGTGTGGCGATTTGGAGCTGTTGATTTCTTTGCTGGTTATTTCTTCGCACGTATTTTGCAGGTGTTTCTTGGGATTGCTCCCCGGGATTCTGATCCCGTTATTCCTATTAAATTATTGAATCGTCTACGAGAAAAAGGCAAGTCCACTTGAACTCTTTTATTATTCTAGTTCAAGATTTTTGATCTCTAAGCAAATAGTTCCATTTGAATTATTTTAATCTGCATTGTGTCCTTTCCGTTGGGAGTATCGAGGGTTTTTACGAGCTAATCCGACATACTCTTGACATCTTATTAGTATCCATTGACTCAAACCCAAGCCTACATACACAATTGACATAAATAAAATGACTAGAATTGTATACAAAGAAAATGAATGGTGATTGAATATATTGATTGAATGAGATATTGTGACTTGATCAATGACTACATAAATTGAATTATACATGGTAATGAACATTCTATTTGCTGTATAACAGTGTAATGCATTTCATGATACAATAGCATGTTAATTGTCCATTTGATGAACATTTATGCGATGGTTTTTATGAATTCCTGTGGCCTTGCCTGTCTTGTACTGAGGTTTCGACCCAGTTATATTAGGAATCAGTTAAAATAATATAAAGAGAATTGTTGTTTCAGATTTTCTACTTCCTGTCTATTCTTATGCAATGCATTATGTTGCTGCATTATTATCATCCCCTTGACATTCTTATAACCACTTGCATGGACATGAGTGACTTAATAATAAAATACTAAACAAGCCGGGGTTAATAAGGGTTGACTTTGTAGTGGATAGTCTCAGAAAATATACTTGGTAAGGCCTATCGTGATATCGTATTGACATGGAAGGAGGAGTAATAATTGTGAATGATTGATTGAAAAATTGAAAATTGATTGATTGTAAATGGTAAATGATTGTTATTAACACCGAGTACACGCTCTGTAGATTCCACCACAAAGTCTAAAACAAACACCGTTGTGCGTGCATCGAACCTGTGGTATGAGACGCAGTAGTACGTACACTAGATAGGAGAAATGACATTCTAATGAACTTAAATTGACACGTATATACTCGATTAAGACTATTGTTTATTAATACCATTATTGTCTTTGCAATTTGATCATGATTCATAATCTTCATGTCCCTTATTCCTTTACTCTCTGTTTTCACTACTTGCTGTCCGTACTTGCTCTAAGGACATTTCCTTTTCTTCTCTAGTTAACCCAGCTATAGGTGAACCAGTTGATTTGCCAGGAGGTATTGGTGAGCAGTTCTTCTAGGATTGGAGCATGAGCCTCTCGAGCTATTTAGTAAGTTCTTATATTCCAGATTTGGTTATTGAATTTCATTCTCGTTTATGTGATTATGTATTTTTGCGTGGCTGTGATTACTTTCTTTTATATTGTTGAGTTAAGACTGGTACAGCTTATGGATGATACGAGTTGGCATACTTATATCATTCGCTGTGCCTCAGTTACGTGCCTGTGTTTCCGAATTCTGGGAAGCGGGGCGTGACAGGTTCTTAGTGGTATCAGATCCAGGTTAGGCTCTAACTATGTTGGGGTTTAGCTGGTTTGGCTAATGTGTTAGTCATGTTTGATTAATATGTCAATCAAGTTCGGCTCTAGCCAGTCTAACTCAATAATATGCGCACCAAGTTAATCACATAAACATGTAATAACCAACATATAATCTGGATACTCCTCTCATTTGATTCATCTTTTGATCCCTTCATATTCGGTTCCTTCATCTCTTAGTTGTTTCGTCCCTTCTATTCATTCACATTCATTGATTCTTCATTGGGTATAGATTTTATTCTTTTGTGTCCATATTCCCTTGATTCTGGAGTTGTCCATTCTTTTCTTCCCGCTTGGTTCGTCGATCGGCATCGGTGGATCTTCAAAGACATGTTAAAGGCTCATTTAACTCCTACGATACTGTATATTTTTATGATATAATTATTGTGTAATTCTGCTACACTACATAACTATTTTCTCACTTACATTGGCATCGTGCTTATGCATGTATTTCATTCCGTTTTCTTCCTACTTTTATAAATCATTTTAACTGCTACTATTTTGTACTATTGCATTTGGTATTTATAATCTATACATCTATTTTGATATTTTATTGTGTGGCTTTCGACTTCATTTCTTACTTTTCAACTATTTTTATATCACGAATTTCAAACATAACATCATACTTAAATTAAATGTCCCATATCTCTGTGCATATGGAAGGTTACATCTTCTATTTCACAATTTCGGTGCTAGCTAATGTCGAGATGGCAAATATGCAGCTCGATGTCAGTGGAGGCAAATTGCAACTGGATGACGGGGAGGCAAGATGTGCAACCGAATATCTAGACGGCAACCTGCAACCTGATGTCGTGAAGGCAAACATCCAACTTGATGTTAAGGAGGCAAGACTTTCTACTTATTTGCTAATTGATATTTCAAGACTTTCTACTTATATAATGAACCTAATGGTCGAGAAATCTTTTCTTTATGACATTTTGTTTACACAATTACCCTTTATGTTTCCATGCAATTTGAATTAGTATAATTGATTTTACTCTATTTTTTTTGTTTACAAATTTTTACATTTATGTTAAGATTGAGTACATCAACTATACTCTAACTTTTCTGTCTTTGTGAATTACTATTTATTGCCATCGTTTTCCAGTTCTTTAACATTTTAAATTTCTCACTCACTTTTGTTTCCACGTCCTAATTAACGATTTGACATTTACTTTTGAAATATTTAATGAACTCCTTTTGAGTCTTCATGCATATATATATTTGGTCTATTTTGCTCGTTACCCTTTAATGTGTTTTTCGAGTATTGATTATAATATCAACATTCACTAATTATTATATATCTTTTACCTTCAATATCGTTATCCATATTTTCTTTACTCAGCTAAATTTATTCGTATTTCTAATTTTCTATGTATCTTGACTGGTTATTTTCCCAAAACTATTCTTTTATATAACCTTTAAATTTATATTCCTTTGTTGTTTGTATGATTATCAATATTTTTACATTTGGGTTTGAATTCTTATTGAATAGTCTCCTATTTTCTTACGATATAATGGTGTATTTTAATTTCACTTTTCATTTATAATTGATCGACTATATATATCCCTATTTGATTTATTTATAGACTTGATAAACCAAATTCTTATTTTGTTTTATAATGTTATTATTATTGCTATGGTTTTGTTATTATTATTGGTATCATTATTATTATTGATATTACCATTACTATTATTGTTATTTTCGTTATTTTGTTATTGTTGTTAATATTGAATTACCTTCATACAATGTTGAACTCAAACTATATTGTGTCTTGCATTCTTATTCTTATCAGTTTTGTTAACATTTTAAATATTGTTATTGTAACGCCCCGAATTCCAAATTACTGAATTCGAGATGTTCTTCAGGATCTTTTCACTTTTCTCGAGTACAATTTTACAAGGAATTTCAAACTTTTCTTTTTTTTTTACATCAGAGTTACAACATCTTACATTTAAATTTACACAGCGGAAGCAAAATATACAACATTTACATAAATGAACAACAACATAATGAGATCTTTATGCATCCATTCCTCTTTACATGTAATTTATCCTGCACACAAAACTGTGGGTACGTCAGTTTATTCAACCGACGATAATTATACATGGCCATCCTCTCTATACCAGAAACAGTATAATGAATCTCATTTCTTAACAAATCACAATCTTGTTCATAATAAGCATGTAAAATCAAAAGGGAACTTTTAGAGATGTCGTGTCGTGATTGTGCACTTAATCCTTAATGCAATTTATTTAATTTTCACATGACACTAATGCACACTTGTTCGAATTCTATGCATCCCATACTACATAGGTTCGAGGGCAAGCCTCTTAATCGTTCTTCATTTTTGTAGGGTTCAATCCCCCGCCATGACTTACTCTACTTCTGTAAATTCAATGAGTATCTTAGATGATTCTATGAGTACAAGCATGTATCCTGGCCTCTGGAGTAGAATTTCGCGCCATGTCTTGACTCGTCAAGCATGCATTCTGCGACAATTCAGCCTCCTCCCTGAACACACTCCTCTTGCAGTTACCAAAACATCCCACAAGCGTGACTAGAGTCCGATCATTACTGAGTTGTGCCCGCGCCATGTCTTGACTCATCAAGCATGCATTCTGCGGCTCACACACCCGCACCGTACCCTAGCTCTCATACTCATGTTTTTCTCTCACCTTCATCACCTCCACACTATGTATTAAAGTTACATTAGAATCATGAATAAAAATCAAGCTCTAAAGTTAGCCTCTCCATCAACCGGACTTATCATTTCATTTCACTCGACCAACCTGGTCTATTTCTCAATATCATTTCATTTCACTGTCGGGGAGACTTAGCTACTCCTTCGTTCAATTTCAATTTCACAATATCCAATTGAGCATCATCAGCCCATCATTTGTTTTAGAGTCTCACAGACTTTCTCATCATGATTTAGCCTTTCATAATTATTCATTTAATTCTCAATTCTCATCTATGATTTATTTCACATAATTCATACAGCCATAAACAGAGTCCATCGATTCAAATCATACAGTTCATAATTACCAAGAGCAAAATAACAGGAAGTTCAAATATATCCAAGTACACTCTGTACAGTCGACTTGGAAGAATACCAGTCGACTCATACAGTCACACAGTATCATCATAATTGCTCGGGATAGTCGACTGTTGTACACCACCAGTCGTCTGTCCCGCACTTTTCATGTTCACAATATGTTCTCGTGACAGTCGACTGTTCATCGATCAGCCATCTGTCTTGGAGATTTCAACAGCATAATTTCTAAGTCCAGATCAGTCGACTTGCTACATGCATCGGTCGACTGGACAGATCCATTTTCCATTAAGGAGATTATTTACAGTTCTTACATGTACTTGCATCATGATATCAATTCACCATATACGTAAATTCATGTTTTATAAACAGAGTCTCCTCTTGTTCAGTAGCATTTACAGCACAGATTTCCAAGTTACTAACATGCTCTTTTAGAGAAAACTACTCTAAACATGCATTCACATTGCTCATACTTTCTTACGACAATGAAGGTATAAACCTCAAGTCATCATACTGGGTCTACACAAATAAAATGTCTTTATTCATGGAACTTTCAAACAGTCATGTTCAGAACGAAGCACCAGTCGACTTAACACAACGTCAGTCGACTGTGCCGACAATTTCAAGTTATTTATCACCATTAGCTCTTTTCATTTATTTACCTTCCCTCCATCATATGTGTCATAGGGAAAATATACATTTAATAATCACACCATCATGTCTATTCACACACGTTTTTATCAGCACATTATGAAAGGTAGTGTCACGTACCAGTCGGCTGGCTCACATGGCAGTCGACTGTACCGACAGTCTCGTTCTCAATATTACTAGCATGTTCAAGCAATTTTTACTGCATTCAATTCACTTTTTGTAACATGGTATCAATCATAGTAATTATAGTATCATTCCTACATTAGAAGTCCTGAGAAACACCCACCTTATGTGAAGAAATCAACGAAATCCCGTATTTTCCAAAGCAGAGAACGCCTTCTTGCTCCTTTGCTCCACACCGAGCTCCTCAGCAATGCTGCTTGCCTCCACAGAAAAGCTCCCACACAAACTCACAGATACTCTCTATAATCTTAGAAAATTTTTAGGGCAAAAGAGATAGGGGAATAGGAGGGGTATTTATACTAGGAGATAGATAGAATAGATGGCTAAGATTAATAGGGGAGTTGGAGAATCAAAGGCTGAGATCTAATCGGGAGTTTGAGAAACTACCCACACCTCAAAGTAACTACCCATGATCTAAGCCCATCACTTCCACAATCTGGCCAAGAATTGTGCCTTGTGCACGTGTACATGGAGTGCACGTGTACACACAAACTCCACTACAAAATTATAGTACATACCCGGAAAAGAAGAAAAAGAAAAGATGTTACACATACAAGTTGTAGGAATTAAAATAAATAAAAGGTTAAGTTTATGGGCTTAAGTACATTTGGGCCAAAATAAATATTTTAAAAAGAGAAAATAAACAAGTTAACATTGGGCTTTAAGGAAAATATTTTATAGGGAACAATATACTTTATTCATCATGGAGAAATAATAGCCACATGCTACACAAGCATACCATAAAAAGAGAAATAAATAATCTTTATGTATTAAGAAAAATCGGGGTATTACAGTTATTATTATTATTGTTATTATTATTAGTAGTATTGTTACTATTATTATTGCATTATTTTCATGAATGTTTTGAATCCAATTTTGTCATGTATATCAGTATCTTTAATATTTATTTTATTATTATTATTTCTATCAGTATGAATATGATGATTTTTTTTATTACTGTTATTATTATTACTATTATTATTTTTAATGTTATTGTTATTATTATTGTCATTATTATTGTTATTATTATTTTTATTATTAACATGTGTGTTATTATTATTGTTATTATTATTTTATTATTGTTATTACTATTCTATTATTCTCAATGTTATTATTTTTGTTATTAATAATTGTTGTTATTATTATTTTTGTTAAAACCCATTTGTTTTGATCTATAGCATATCTTTAATTATTTAAAATTGAAGACAAACTTTATAATCATTTTGCATTGTTTAATTATATCTATCTTGAGCCCATACTGTCCCTGATCCTAGTGTTTCATTCTTTTCTTCCTGCTCGGTTCATCGATTGGTGTCGTGTGGCCTACAGCGACATGTATGTTGCTTGGGACATCACCGTCAGAGTAGCGCAGCAGAAGCGTGGTGGGCTCATAACCCACAGGTTCCAGGACTCTCTTGTTGTTCCTTCTTCTTTACATCATTCAATCTTGTTCGTTCTTTCCACCCGTCATCTTTTGTCGATTTATTATTCGACATCGATCTTATTTGTGTCCTTTTCTTACTCTGGTGCTTCCATCAATCGAGTTTCCATTTTCTAATTTTCCTGCCTTGTTATTTCTTAAGTTTGCTTCTGTTTGCCCTGCTGCCTGCTAGAATGAATTTCGAGGACAAAATTCTTCTTGTAAGGGGGGTAGGATTTGTAATCCCTGTTTCCAATTATACGGATTTCCAGCTCTTTCTTTCTCTCCATGTATTCTTATATTTCAATTTCTGTATAAATTTCTTCCGATGAATTTAAATCCTCTTGAATCTCCTATTGAAACCCAAATTTATATTCCAAACTAGAATATGTCTCTCTTCTTTTTATTTAATTACTTTGAAACCTAAGTTAATCCTAACTATCATTTATTGATTATTCTGAATATATTTGAAGCCCAAAATGTAGCCCATCTCCTATTGGACTCTAACCCTAAACCCAAACCCACAACCCATACACACACCCATATACAATTTCTTCACTTTTCCCCCACTCTTCCCACATCCCCGTAACTACAACCCCACTTTCTCTAACTAGTTTAATTATTATTTTATTAACCCTCCCCCACTCTCTCTCCCAATCCTCCTCTTCTCCTTCAACAGAACCCGACTATTTCTTCTCCTCCTCCTCTTCAACCCGACTGCATCTTCTCCACAGCACCAAGCTTCCAAACTCCTCATCCTCCCTTCTACTTCAATACCCAACGCCGAGCTCCTCATCATCCCACCTTCACCTCGCCAATCATCGCTCCCCTCCAAGAACCATCACCGACGTCCCAAGCCTCCCACCATTGCCGCAACCTCCAAGCACCTCGCAACCCCTCGCTGCTCAACCCATCATTGTCTCCAGCATCACCGCCCTCTCCACCACAGACAAGCTTCGCCCTCGACTGCACTCCGTAGTCGAACCCACCTCGAAAAACCCATTTAATCACCAACTTGCCGACCACCATTGCCCCCTTCCGCTCGGAGCTCCATTCCGCAATAGTCATCGTCATCCCCTCCGCTGTGTGGAAGAGAACCGATTGGCTTGAATCCGTTGTTGTTCTGTGTTTTGCCACACCAGATCCCATTTTTGTTGTCCTGTGTTCGGATCGGACTGGTGTGGCGATTTGGAGCTGTTGATTGCTTTGCTGGTTGTTTCTTTGCACGTATTTTGCACGTGTTTCTTGGGATTTCTCCCCGGGATTTTGATCCCGTTATTTCTATTAAATTATTGAATCGTCTACGAGAAAAAGACAAGTCCACTTGAACTCTATTATTATTCTAGTTCTAGATTTTTGATCTCTAAGCAAGTAGTTCCATTTCAATTATCCTAATCTGCAATGTGTCCTTTCTGTTGGGAGTATCGATGATTTACATGAGCTAACCCGACATATTCTTGACATCTTATTAGTATCCCTTGACTCAAACCCAAGCCTACATACACAATTGACATAAATAAAATGACTAGAATTGTATACAAAGAAAATGAATGGTGATTGAATATATTGATTGAATGAGATATTGTGACCTGATCGATGACTTCATAAATTGAATTGTACACGGTAATGAACATTCTAATTGTTGTATAACAGTGTAATGCATTTCATGATACAATAGCATGTTAATTGTCCACTTGATGAACATTTATGCGATGGTTTTTATGAATTCCTGCGGCCTTGCCTGTCTTGTACTGAGGTTTCGACCCAGTTATATTAGGAATCAGTTAAAATAATATAAAGAGAATTGTTGTTTCAGATTTTCTACTTCCTGTCAATTCTTATGCAATGCATCATGTTGCTGCATTATTATCATCCCCTTGACATTCTTATAACCACTTGCATGGACATGAGTGACTTAATAATAAAATACTAAACAAGCTGGGGTTAATAAGGGTTAACTTAGTAGTGGATAGTCTCAGAAAATGTACTTGGTAAGGCCTGTCGTGATATCGTATTGACATGGAAGGAGGAGTAATGATTGTGAATGATTGATTGAAATATTGAAAAATTGATTGATTGTAAATGGTAAATAATTGTTATTGACACCGAGTACACGCTCTGTAGATTCCACCACGAAGTCTAAAACAAACACTGTTGTGCGTGCATCGAACCTGTGGTATGGGACGCAGTAGTACGTGCACTAGATAGGAGAAATGACATTCTAATGAACTTAAATTGACACGTATATACTCGATTAAGATCATTGTTTATTAATACCATTATTGTCTTTGCAATTTGATCATGATTCATAATCTTCATGTAACTTATTCCTTTACTCTCTGTTTTCACTACTTGCTGTCCGTACTTGCTCTATGGACATTTCTTTTTCTTCTCTAATTAATCCAGCTACAGATGAACCAGATGATTTGCCAGGAGGTATTGGTGAGCAGTTCTTCTAGGATTGGAGCATGAGCCTCTCGAGCTATTTAGTAAGTTCTTATATTCCAAATTTTGTTATTGAATTTCATTATCGTTTATGTGATTATGTATTTTTGCGTGGCTGTGATTACTTTCTTTTATATTGTTGAGTTAAGACTGGTACAGCTTATGGATGATACGAGTTGGCATACTTATATCATTCGCTGGGCCTCAGTTACGTGCATGTGTTCCCGTATTCTGGGAAGCAGGGCATGACAAAATGTGTTCAAAACCCTAAAAACCTATATTCCGGCCTATTTAAAAGGTGGAGTGCAGCCGTCCTTTTTTGCACAACACAAAGGATTTTATTATTATTATTTCTTGGAGTTTTAAAGAAAAGATCTGGGATTTCTTGCGAAGGAGAGGCTTTTCTTATTTTCTATTTGTCTTCGTTTCATTTCTTCAACAAGGTGAGTGATATATTTATTTTGTTTTGTCCTTTGAATGTTGTATGTGGTGTTTCATCTACTAGAAAGCATGCTAGGGTATGGGTATGAATATATATGATGGAATGGATGAATTGGTGAATTAAAATTGGATCTTTTATGAAAACCTAATTATTTATGAGTAGAATTGCATGTGGATAATTTGAGATTTGTTGAATGACCCATTATAAATCATGAGTAGGCTATTTCTTTTGGATTAATGCTGATTTGATTGAGTACGGTGAATGTCATGCATACATTGATTAAAGATGAGATTTTTATTGAGTTTGGATGAATGTAACTTGGTTATGGAAATGTTAAATTTGTGTATGTTTATGAGTCGATAATGGTGATTGAGTTTGAGGAAGTTTGAGAAGGACTAATCAATTAAGAAATCATGTCTTGGGAATTAGATTTTTGATAAATCAAATTGGGTTTGATGCGATATGACTAAATTGGAGATTTTGTGATTTTGTGAGAGGTTTTACTTGAATTTGGATTTCTCCAATACTAAGATTTAAATCTGAAAACTTTATTAATTTTAACTGATGGATTTGTGAAGTTCCTTTGGTGCACAAACATGCACAAACATTTTACATGAATATCGTATTTCATTGCTTTTATAGAAATTGAGTCTTTATGTGTTTTCGAAGAATTTGACTATATCCCAACTTATTTTGGTATTGATATGGTTTAGAATATAAAACGAAGTTATTTTGATGCATGATTGATTCTTAAAAACTCTACTTTTGATATATGCACAAATTCGTTTTCTACTTGAAGAAAATCAACAAATTGCTATTTTGATTAATTCAAGTGGTTTTGATTTGTTTTTATGGACCATTATATATCAGAAATATACTTTTACAGAATTCGTTTTCATTAAGTAAAACTCCGCATCGATTGAAATGTGCACAACTAAAAACTGTAGTCTGCAGGTCGACAGTCGTCCGGTTGAATTTTACAGTCGACCGTCATTACCCGGCTGCTGTGTTTTCTCGTTTTCTTGAAATTTCGCGCAGAACAGTCGACGGACCCATTTTTACAGTCAACTGTCTTTGCTCTATTTTGAAGTTCTCTCGAAGTTTTGGATTTTTGCTCTGGACAGTCGACCGATGACTTTTTATAGTCGACTGCTACTACTTAGAATTATATTTCTTGAAGTGTTGTTTTTTCGCTCTGGACAGTCGACCGGCTGCTATTTACAGTCGAATGTTACTGCTCTGACTGATGTTTCTTCGAATGATTGTTCCTTTAATATTATATTATTTCAAAAGATGTTTTACTACAGATTTAAATTTTTTACAGAGATTTATGTTAAAACTTTAAATGTATTCTTTTGGACCTTATTAAGCTATACGTGTTTTCAAAGGAGTTGATGTTTTGTGATGTTCTACAACATAAAAATATGGTTTTAGTTATTCAATGGATTTAATATTTATTTGAATTCTGGAATTTTATATAAGATTCGGATTTTGTTGGTTTAAGAAGTTTTCTTCGTGCAATCATTTTGACGATAGATTTTTTGAGGTTTATTGAATGTTTTGGTCTTGATGGATGAGTTGTGAATCTCTAGGAGTTGAGTGGGAGTCCTGTGAACTGGCAGATGAGATTTGTTGATTTAGACTTGTGGGGTCTTGGTTTGGTTGTTGTGGAATTAAGTCCGGCAGGATACACTAACTCTAGAGATGGTGATTTTGTGTTTTTAATAATAATCAACTTAAGGACAGGCACTAGTGGAGACATGATGGAACTTGGGAAACGTAAGTATATGCTCTTGGTTTTGTTAGTCCAACTGATGCATTCCAGGACTGTGTGTTGTTCTGTCTCGAGAGGACATTTGTATGTTCGCGTGTCGAGGGGCTGCAGGCCTATTCACGGAGCATGTAGGGTGCATTCGTGTATCGAGGGTCAGCAGGCCTATTCACGAAATGTACCTGGTGTATCTGCACGTCAAAGGCCTTGCAAGCCTATTCGTGGGGTACACAGTTGGGAGGTGATTGTCCAGTTGTTGAGTTATTCTTACATGATGCTTGCGCGTCGAGGACTGTGGTGCATATTCGCGGAGTATTTTGGATCTTGTTTTCCATCACCGTAGTAGGATTAGTTGCATAATGAGGGATCTAACCCTATAAAGTGGAAAACGATAAGGGCTTGCTTTGGACCTATGTACTATGAAATGCGTAGAATCCGACAAGTATGCATTAGAGAGTCAGCATATAGCATTGATGTTTTCTTGACTTGGTTTTATGCTTGTGTTTTCCTGTTTTTCCTACACTTGACACTTAGTCTAGATTCAATTGATGTTTTCATGTATTACTATTTACTATCTTATATTCCTTGATGTTTTCATGCTTTACTTATTGTTATTTCTCATTTCATTTATTCTTGCTGTTAATACATATTGTTGACGACTCTATGTTCTATGTTTTATTTATGTTGTTTTCTCTTATGTCACTCACACCGTTATGGCTGACCCCTGTAGAGTTGGGGGTTAGGGTTATCTCTAGTCTCATGTTTTACAGGTAGGTGCTTATAGCTTGGGATTTGGATGCTTGTGCTAAATTGATATTATGGCTTGTGTAAATTTTAAAAGATGTGTTGTGAAGAAAAGATTGTAATTCAAGGTATTTTGTATTCCGCTGTATTTTGTAAACAATTGTTGTAATAAAAGTTGAAATAAAAATTATCTATGTTTTGGCTATGTTTACTGTTGCAATTGAAGTTGATGCTGGGAATTGTGCCATGTATTTCTGAGATATCATATTGAAAATTCGGGGCGCTACAGAGATTGGTATCAGAGCATGCTTCAATAGTAATAATAAGCACGGTGTAAAAATGAATCTAGGTGTGGACATTAGAGCGTGAGTACCTAGGTGTGGACATTAGAGTGTGAGTATCACATAGAGTTAGAACATGATATTTTGGTTTGAGGTATGGTTGGGGTTTTGCCATGGGATATGGGTATAGATGTGAATTGTGCTGTGATGTTCTAACTTTACCCTCATTTTGCAGTATTCAGTAGAATGGCAGGACCCAGGATCAGGAATGATGGTGATGGTGATGGGGTTGAAGGTTCCCATGGAGCAGGAACTGACCTTGAGACTGAGATTGCCAGGGTGTGTATCAGACCTTGAACACATTCATAGCAGCTAATATGGCGCAGAACCAGAATCAGAATCAGGGGGCAGGACCAATGTTTGTTAATGTTGATCCTATCAAGCAGGTTGAGTCCTTCAAGCGGATGAAGCCGCTTATGTTTGAGGGACAGTCTGATCCAGATAGGGCTGATGATTGGATTAGACAGATGGAGATGGTTTTCGAAGTCTTAGAGACTCCAACAGTTAATAAGGTGAAGTTGGCTGCGATGCAATTAGAGAAGGATGTTGGCGTCTGGTGGCAGTCAGTGGAGAGGACCTTTGGAGATTAGCAAGTGACTTGGAAGGTGTAACGCCCCAAATTTTTTTTGACTCCAAAATCAATTCTTTCAATTTTTATATCACTTTAAACATAAACTAAGAAAGTCATATTTCAAAGAAAATTTTGGCAGAGTTTCCCCTGTAATTTCTGTCCCGAAACACAAAAAACTTACGGAATTCTGCTCTAAATTCCGTAGCTTACATCACAAGCAATAATATCATGGGCTCCCCAGGCCAAAATGAGCAGAATCACACAGGTAATATAATATCATGCTCTGGGGGCCAAACTCATA
The DNA here is from genome assembly GCA_017893485.1 of Hemerocallis citrina. Taxonomy (NCBI): domain Eukaryota; kingdom Viridiplantae; phylum Streptophyta; class Magnoliopsida; order Asparagales; family Asphodelaceae; genus Hemerocallis; species Hemerocallis citrina. The sequence goes on from CM030367.1 coordinate 15,853,004, forward strand.
ATAGAATATCAAATATCCAAAAAAAGCCATAAATTTCTTTGAAAACGAGGTAAAATTTTAGAAAAACCTTTGTAAAACCTACCACAGAGCCCGGTACACCACAACAAGATGGGTACGGGTCAAGACCATACCATACTACCACACACTATACTCCTCATCATCATCTACATACTTATACATTCAAATTACAATTTAAACTACAAATTCCACTATTCACAAAACTAATTTATACAAAAAAAATTTAAAGTAAAACTCCACCCTACAAATTTACGCCTCACCTCTGCACTGCTGAGGACCTGTATCAGTAGGGGATCTAGGGTAGTCCTGGGACTCCCCTAACCCCCCAAACACTAAGGGGTTAGTCATTTCTGGTGTGAGTATAATTCACTAGTCAAATAAATAAACCAAACTATATAAAGAAAATAAATTAACATACAATTTTCAAGATAAAAAGGTCCAGTCTGAAATCTGAACATAACAACATCATAACATGACTGTATATCAAAGTACGCTTCAACTCCGCACCCATCTATATATCCATAATTCTACACACATTACGATATGCATCACACTAACATCACAATTAATTTGATTTCACCATTCATTTACATCCACAACTCACGACTCGTAATCTTTCATACACATCTTCATTCATAGACATTTTCTTTCTCATTCTCATATCACACTCATCACAATCATTCATTTCTTATAACACATATCGTAGATTACAACTATCTTCTTATACTCACTTCACTCTCATTATAAATTACAACTATCTTCTTTACACTCTCAATACATCATCATATCCATCATCAAACTCATCATGGTTATAACTTACTTTCATTTTTTCTGATAACACATATTTCAATTTACTTCTCTTTTATTTCCAACCTGAAATACCGGCATCATATTAACAACTCACCCATTCATCCTGAAAATTATGCCTAGGCAGGTAGTTCCCACTATTTCCTCCGAAATAGCGGGCGGGTAGTTCCTAGTCACAATTCCAAGGCACACCAGCTTGTTTCAAGTCATAATTTATGTTATTAACTCATTCACCTCTTATAATATAATTGTACTTGGTAATTACACCTCATAATACAACTCCCATTACTTTACGCATCTCTCCCCTATTCATATTTCTTTCATTTAGCCAATAAAGCTTTATAAGTATCGCCTTATAAATTCAACAACATAAACGTGTATAACTCCATCGATTACACATACACATCGTTAATATCATACCTGCGAATACACAACTCCATCCAAATACAGTAATTATATTACTCCCAACTCTATGGTTATATAACTATATTTATACCTCAGCTTTTATAAACATAACTTTGACCATATATGTATTGTCACTACATTTATATATTTCTCTCCTATAACACATTCATATTTCCCTTAATATAAACAGTCTCCGCAAGATAGCATATCATCAATATCTTTATATATACATATATTCTTTTGATACACATATACACCTTTATATTTTTCTCCTTTTCAGTGCCCACACAACTGACCTCCTCGTACAACACAGGGATCCCCTCCCGTACATTTCAATCCCGCTAACCCACCATATCACCCAGATCCAGGTGTCCTAAGCATCTATCATTAGTGGGCTGGATTGAAAGTACGGTTGCGCGCTTGTCCAACCAAGACTAAAGCCAGAAAGCTAGTCAAAAATAAAATATAACACGCGGATCGATGCTCACACAGAGTCTTACACGTCTGAGGCTACGTCTTCCTCCTGGCCCTATACCAGCGAGGGAAACTCCTGATCCCCAAATATAATTTGGGGCAATATATAACTCCTGATCCCCAAATATAAAATTTGGGGCAATATAAATATAACTCCTGTTCCCGGGTGTATCCCGGGCCTGTGGGGTCTAGCCCAAACCCCTGGAAGATTGTGCGGCACTGCAATATTTAATTATCTCCTTTAAATACATATATATCTCCTTTATTATATAACTCCTTCACAATATAACTCCTTTATAAAATAACTCCTTTAATATAACACCTTTATAAAATAACTCCTTTAGTATAACTCCTTTATAAAATAACTCCTTTATAATATAACTCCTGTATAATGTAACTCCTTTATAAAATAACTCCTTTATAATATAACTCCTGTATAATATAACTCCTTTATAAAATAACACCTTTACAATATAACTCCTCTCTAATATAGCTCCTTTATAATATATCTCCATATATTCATTTATAATATATCTCCTTTATAATATTTCTCCATATATATATATATATATATATATATATATATATATATATATATATATATATATATATATATATATATATATATATCCTTTATAACATAACTCCTTTATGATATACTTTCGCCGTTATAACATAACATGAAAGCATATAACTCCATTAAATTCATAAGCATACATCGATTATCGTATAAAATTCTCATTTTCCACCCACACGTCACACACACACCCATCATGCCAATTTTCCCATCACATTATCACATAAATTTCCAATTTGTCACACGCCTATCACACATATACCATATCATTCATATCATCATGTTATTGCATCACAATATCATATCATACACACCATGCTTTCCATCTCATCACATTAGTCGGGTGATCACACGTCACACATACACATACATTCACATAAATATATCAGATCATTAAAACCCCGTAGCAAGTAGATATCTACCTACAAGCATCAACACACTCCCATATATATATATATATATATATATATATATATATATATATACTAATTTCTTACACCTCCTAATTTACTCCGTACCATACATACGAATTTTTCTATATTCAATATACTTTACATTTCACACACAACAAACCATATTTTGAAATTATCATAGCATGTTATGCACATGAAATAAAAAGATCATACTCACTTGAGATCTCATGACGACTCGAAACACCCTGTCACGCATTCGAAATTGCTAACATCACCTATTACCAAATTTCAAAGCAGTTAAGGCTCAAAACATCCAATCTAGCCACAGAAAAATAATAACACTAATCTTAATATCACACATGCATTTTATTGAATGTCTGGGATGCACACGTGCGATGCACGTGTTATTCGAAGTCCTATGAGATTTTTATTTCTCAACAATTACTAAAATCATCTCCAAATTATTCTAATAGCTTAACAAGAATTTCTACTACTATGAAAGAGAGAAATTTTCATATATTTACTCCCCTTTTATAACCCAAAACTCTAATCTATTAGCAACTTGTAAAATCTCCGATAATCTGCTAATTTCTCGTCTCTACCATTCCCAACATCTTCTAATCTCCCTACCATAATATTCCTACTCAATAAAAATCAACCACACTAAATTTTATACAAATAAAATGAAATAGGGTATACCTTTTCGTGGTTGTTTCTCCAAATTGACTCTACCACGAGCTAGAGCACCCTCCACTTAGTCATCCCCTCAATTTAATTCAAAAACCATAGAGAGATGGCGTAGATTTGGGCGGGAGAAGGGTGAGGCCGAAATGGGTTTTCGACGGGTTCGGGATGGAAAGAACGGGAAGAAAGAAAGATGGAGAAGGAGGAAAAAGGGGTGGGGTTTTTTTTTATAAAAAAAATATAATATAAATATATTTATAAAGGGATAATTAAAAATAGGCCCCCAGACCTCCAAAGTATTTCAAATAAACCCCAACTCTATTCTTTAATAACACCAACAATACAAAATACATTACAATTATCTCATAACAATCCTTCAAAATTATAAAATAAAATAAAAAATATTTATTCACATAAAATCTCAACTCATGGCTCCAATATATCAATAATACTAATTTACCACAGATATCCATACCAATATCAATATTTAAATAAAATATATCAAAAATAATCTTTCACCACTCCAAATATATAAAAACATGTATTTTCAGTATTTTACAAATTCGATGTGTTACAGAAGGCTTTTCGGGATGAGTTCAAGGATTGTTTCTTCCCTCTGGATATTCAGGAGAAAAAGGCAACAGAATTCTTGAATCTGCAGCAAGGCAGCATGACAGTGCACGAATATGAGACTAAGTCCGCTCAGCTGTCAAGGTATGCACCGGAGCTGATTATTGATGAAGCAAAGAAGGCCAAGAAATTAGAGCTGGGCTTGAGGCCGAATTTGAGGTCGCGAATGATTCCGTTGGGCATAAGGAGGTTTGATAAGCTGGTCAGGAGAACAGCTATGACAGAAGAGGATATGGATCAATTCCAGAAGAAGAAGGAGACCTGGAACAAGAATAAGAGGCCAGTAGATAGTCAGAGTGGGAAGGAGTTCTTAGTGAAGCAGGGCAAGTTCATTGGGCCAGTGCAGAAGGCGCCCGTAATTCAAGGCGTGACTTGTTTCAACTATGGAAAGGCAGGTCATTATCAGGAAGCATGCACCAAGCCTCGAAAGGCGCATATTTGTTATCAGTGTGTTCGTGAAGGGCATATCCTACCAAACTGTCCGCAGTTGAAGAAGGATGGTGCAGACGGAGGCAAAGTTCAGAGGCAGGGGCGAGTGTTTGCATTGACCAAGGAGGATGCGGGTAACTTAGGGATGTGATCCGGGGTGTGCAAGAATTTTGAATTCATTCATTTATGTATTAAGTAAAACTTTGTTTGAGAATAAATTGGAGATTTGAGTATCGTTCTCCATGTAACAGAATTGTTTTGGTTAATGGAATAAAAGCAAAAGTTTTATTTGATACTGGTTTCTTGCATACATTTGTGTCGCCCCATTATTTTTGCAAGCTTTAGGTGGAACCTAAGGTGTCTCCAGGCAGGGTCTTGGAGGTGGCAACACCATCAGGGGAAGAGCATTCCATGCACTTGACAGAGATATTACAAAAGTTGCAGGAGCGTAACTTGTATGCCACGTTGTCTAAGTGTGAGTTTTGGAAGTTTGAGGTGGCTTTCCTTAGTCATGTCCTTTCTAAGGAGGGAGTGGCCACTGATCCTCGGGGGGGGGGGGGGGTGGAGCAGATGGTGGAAGGTTAAAGCTAGATGCAGGGATTCAGAGGTTGTTGCAGCAGGTTCCCGATGGCAAGTTATCAGAGTTGCGCAGCGGAAGGTTTTTCCTAAAATTTTGTATGACTGTGTTCTTTTGTATGATTGTGCTCTTTGAGTTGAATTGCATTCTTTTGTTAGATTACATTCTCTTGTGTGATTGTATTTCTTAAACTATGTTTCCATTTATGAGATTTCAATTTCTTTGCTTATTTTTGTTTGGACCCTATTAGTAGTAGTTCTGAGGATAGAACTATTCTAACGAGGGAGTAATGCAGTACCCCGTATTTTTAAATATTATTTTTAAGATTTATAATTGAATTAAAATGATTTTTGGTGATTTAATAAATATTTTTCTGAAGATTTATCTTTTTACACGTGCAAAACACGTGCAAATATTTTCTTAGGAGATTCAAAGTCAAACATTATTTTTTGGAAAATCATTATTTATTATTAGATATTATTTGTAAATTTTTTTTATTTTTCTAATATTTATTGGACCTATTTGCAAATATTACGAAAAGAATGACTTTTGTGCAAAATTACCAATTGGAGTGAAAATCCCAGATTTTTGGATTTTTGGGCTGGGTATAATGCCTAGTCAACTTAGGTTTAAAAAGTTTACTTTTTATTTTGATGAATTTGATTTATTTTACAAGTTTCGATAAAAGAGGATCTTTTGCTAAATTGTCATTTTGAGGGGTAAAAGTGTAAATTCATTTTCTGGGCTTTTCAAATAGTGTCGGCTGACTTTATGATGGTTGTTTTGTTTTTAAATCTCAAATAAGTTTTTTTTTCAAGTTTCCAAGTAAATGGATCTATATATGTAAAGTTATATTTAAAAAGGAGTATTTTTGTAAATGTGTTCAAAATCCTAAAAACCTATATTCCGACCTATTTAAAAGGTGGAGTGCAACCGTCTTTTGCTGCACAACACTAAGGATTTTATTTGTAATACCCCGATTTTCCTAATATATGAAGATTATTTATTTTTACGTATAGTAGGCTTGTGTAGCCTGTTGACTATTATTTCTCAACATAATGAATAAGGTGTATTGTTTTCTATAAAGCATTTTCTTAAAGCCCAATGTTAATTTGCTTATTTTCCTTTTAAAATATTTATTTTTGCCCAAATGAATTTAAGCCCATGAATCTAACCTTTTTCCCACAACTTGTTTTGTGTGACACTTTTTGTATAAGAAGCTTATTTTTTTTTTTGTACAAGTTTTATTAGTATGGGTTGTGCATGCACGTGCATTTCGCATACACGTTCATGGAGCACTCTTCCTTTGTGGCCGGTTGTGAGTAGGGTAGTGGGATCAATCATGGGCGGTTATTTTATGAAGTGTGGGTAGTTTCTCAACTCCCTAATGCATCCTAACCTTTGATCTCACAACTCCCCAATAAATCCTAGCCCTCTATTCTACCTATTTCCTAGTATAAATACCCCTATCTCTTTTACACTAAGATTGTCCTTATTAAGAGAGGTATTTGTGAGTTGTGTGTGTGTGCTTTTCTGTGGAGGCCGAGTAGCACTGTGAAGGTTCGGTGTGGAGCAAAGGAGCAAGGTGCAAGGAGCAAGAAGGCGTTCTCTATATTGAGGAGCTTTTGCGGGATTTCGATTATTTCTTCAAATAAGGTGGGTGTTTCTCAGGACTTCTAATGTAGGAATTATACCATGATTATTATGATTGCTACCATGTCATAAAAGTAAATTGAATGTATTAGAAATTGCCTGAACATGATGTTGATAATGAGAACGAACTGTCGGTACAGTCGACTGTCGCATGAACCAGTCGACTGGCACGAGACAATTATTTTTCATGATGTGGGAACAAACATATGTGCAAATAGACGTAATCGTGTGGTTACTAATTTTATATTTTTCCTATGACACATATGATGGAGGGAAGGTAAATGGATGAAAAGAACTAGTGATGATTAACAAAACTAAGAACTGTCAGAGCAGTCAACTGATACTGTATTCAGCCGACTGGTGCTTCATTTTAATTATGATTATTCGGAAACTCCATGTAACGAGATATTCCATTATGATGACCCAGTGTAATGACTTGAGATTTATATCTTCATCTTCGTAAGAAGGTTATGAAAAGTGTAAATGCATGTTTAAGTATTTCTTTTCTTTGAAGAAAAGAACATATTAGTAACTTGAAATTTCATACTACGATGTTACTGAACAAGTAAGAAGTGTGGTGTTTATGAAATCTGAATGTATGTATGATATGATGAAAATGCATGTGAGAACGGTTAGAAAGATAATTACTATTTTTGAATTATGGAACTGATCAGTCGACCTAGTGCGTGTAGCCAGTCGACTGAGCTGCACTTAGAATTGTGCTGTTGAAAATCCCAGGACAGACGAGTGGTGGATGAACAGTCGACTGTCATGTGGATGACACTGTGAACATAAAAAGTTGCGGGACAGCCGACTGGTTGTGTACAGCAGTCGACTATCCCGAGTATTTATGATGAACCTGTATTTGACTGTATGAGTCGACTGGTATTCTTCCAAGTCGACTGTACAGAGTGGACTTTGATATGTATGAGATTTCATTTATTTATTGCTGTTGGAAGTTGTGAACTTCATGATTGAAGTCAATGAATGCTTATGACTGCATGGATTATGTAACAAGAATCATAGATATGAATTGATAATTAAATGAACATGAAATGCTAAGATCATGATAAGAAAGTCTGTGAGACTCTAAGATGAATTATGAGCTGAGAGTGCTCAATTGGAAATTGTGAATTTGAAATTGAAATGAAAGAGTAGCTAAGTCTCCCCCGGCAGTGAAATGAAATTGAAAAGAAGGCTAAGGTTGGTCAGGTGTAAATGAAATGATAAGTCCGGTTTGGTGGAGAGGCTAACTCTAGAGCTTTGATTTTTATTCATGATTCTAATAATTTTAGTACATAGTGAGGAGGTGATGAAAGTGAGAGAAAAACATAAGTATGAGAACTAGAGTTTACGGTGCGGGTGTGTGTGCCGTAGAATGCATGCTTGATGGGTCAGGACATGGCGCGGGCACAACTCAGAATGATCGGACTTTAGTCACACTTGTGGGATGTTTGGTGACTGCAAGAGGATCGTGTTCAGTGAGGAGGCTTGAATTGCCGCAGAATGCATGCTTGATGAGTCAAGACATGGCGTGGGGTTCCCCTCCAGGGTCCAGTTCACGAGCTTGTACTCATAGACCATTTAAGATACTCACCGTAATTACAAAAGTAGAGTAAATCATGGCGAGGGATTGAACCCTATAAAAATGAAGAACGATTAAGAGGCTTGCACTCGAACCTATATAGTATGGGATGCATAGAATTCGAACAAGTGCGCATTAGTGTCATGTAAATTAAATAATTGTATTAAGGATTAAGTGCACAATCAAGACACGACATCATTAAGAGTTCCCTTTTGATTTGCATGCTTACATTGAACAAGTTTGTGATTTGTTAATTAATGAGATTCATTATACTGTTTCTGGCATAGAGAGGATGGCCATGTATAATTATCGTCGGTTGAATAAACTGACGTACCCACAGTTTTGGATGCAGGATAAATTACATGTAAAGAGGAATGGATGCATAAAGATCTTATCGTGTGGTTGTTCATTTATGTAAATGTTGTATATTTAGCTTCCGCTGTGTAAATGCAAATGTAATATGATGTAAACTCTGATGTATGATGAAAAGTTTTAATTTCCTTGTAAAGTTGTACTCAAAGAAAGTGAAAAGATCCTGTAGAACATCTCGAATTCAGTGATTTGGGATTCGGGGCGTTACAGAGTGGTATCAGAGCCACGCTTTCTATGCTTTCACATTTGTACAAATTTATAAGGAACGACACTCTAGAAGTGGACATTAGAGTGTGTGTTGAGTCTAGAGATTTAAATGTAAGTGACTTACATTTGTGTTGCTCTACGATTTATGTTTCTTCCTCTCTATTTCTAAGATGGCTGATCACTTCGACCCTGCTGGAGGCGACGACTGGCATATTATTGAGGAAGAGTACCATCCTGGACAGGCTGATTCTGAGGACGAGTATCACCCTAGACAAGCAGATTCTGATGAGGAGGAGTGGCCTGAATCTCGAGAGATTACCCCACCGTCGGATTCATCTGACGATTCTTCTTCCGATGAAGAAGAGGGACCAGCTCTGAATGGCACTGTGGCTTCTCTTCAGAGGCAAGTGGAGACCCTGGAGGAGAGAGTTGGAGTTTTGGAAGCTCAGCTGGCGCAGCGGAAGGACGATTTCTCCGTTCTCAGTCACCGAGTGTGGGAACTTAAGAAGAGAAAGAACCTGACTGATGTGCTGAAAGATGAAGTGGATGAACTACGGGAAGAACTTCGAGCAGCGAAGAGGACCCGTAGGAGTTAGATTGTTGTAGCTTCTATTTTCTTTATTTCTGATGTCAAAAATGTTTTTAATTCGAATGTATAAACTTTGGAATTCAATGAAATGCAAGTTGGTTTAAATTCTTGTCTTATACTTCGAATTTAATGGATCTTTTGCATCAGAATATGTCGAGAAGAGGGGCAAGGAATGGTGAAGGTTTGGACCTGGAGACCGAACTCGCAAGGGTTTACCAGACGCTGAATGCAGTGGCTGGAAACCAAGGAAGGGGGCCGGTGAATCCAGTACCTGAGGCAATTAAGCTAGTGGAATCGTTCAAGAGAATGAAACCACCAGTGTTCGAGGGAAGGCCAGACCCAGATGCGGCTGACAACTGGATTCGGCAAGTGGAAACGATCTTCAAGGTGTTGGAGACACCGGAGGGCAGCAAGGTCAAGTTGGCGACTTTGCAGTTGGAGAAGGATGCGGCTGTTTGGTGGCAGTCGATGAAGAGGACCATGGGCGGCTTGTTGCTTGGCTGGGAGGAATTTCTGGAAGAATTCCGCAGGCACTATTTCCCCTCCGACGTCCAGGAGAAGAAGGCAATGGAGTTTCTGTCACTTCAGCAAGGCAGCATGTCAGTGAGGGAGTATGAGACTAAGTTTACTCAGCTCTCTAGGTATGCTCCAGAACTGGTGATGGATGAGGCGAAGAAGGCTCGCAAATTCGAGCATGGTCTGAGACCAAGCTTGAGATCCCGGATGATACCTCTTGGTATCAGGCGATTTGACAAGTTGGTCAAGAGGGCGGCAGCGACGGAGGTGAATATGGAGCAGTTCCATGTTGTTCAGAACCGGAGGAACAACTGGCAATCCGGGAAGAGGCCTGCACAATCGAGGAGTTTCAAGGGGCAACCATCTGCACAGAGGTTCAAACCAACAGGGACGAACACTATCAGTGTAGCTGGAGGACCTGGAAACAATGTGGGGAGACCTTCTGCAGTCACTTGTTACAACTGTGGGGAAGTGGGACATTACCAATCTCAATGTCTCAAACCACGGGCTGGCATTCACAATGTGCCAATACAGCAGACTGGAAAGAGGCCGTACCAGTCAGGACGAGTATTTGCTTTGACGGAAGCTGATGCTGATGAGGCAGATCAAGTCATCTCTGGTACGAGGGCTGATGTTTAGTGGTTTTGTCATTTCTCCTTCCCGTTTATATTGTGAAACTGTTATGTAATGGTGTGAATTATGTAACAGGAGAACTCTATCTTAATGGAAAGAAAGCTGTTGTATTGTTCGATACTGGATCCTCTCATACTTTTGTGTCTCCTAGATTTGCTAAAGTGTTGGGAGTGGAACCGAAGATTTTTCCAGGCAAGATCTTAGCAGTAGCTGCTCCGTCAGGGGAAACTTTGACCACTGATCGGTATTACGCTGATTGCGAGATTGTGATTGGAGAGCGAACCTTTGGCATTGATCTGATCGAGCTGACTATCTTGGGAGTCGATGTTATCCTTGGCATTGATTGGATGTCGGTGTACAGTGCAAGCATCGAATGCAAGACCAAGACCGTAACAGTGAAGGCTCCAGGTGGACCTGAAGTCACTTTCCAAGGGAAGCAGAAGTGTTCTAAGCTGGTGGCAACTATCCGCAAGGAAGAGACTCCTGTGGAAGTGCAAGGGATTCTTGTGGTTCGGGACTATCCGACTGTGTTCTTGGAAGATTTTCCTGGGTTACCCCCACATCGTGATGTAGAGTTTAGCATCACTGTTCAACCAGGAAGTGCACCCATTTCTAAGGCACCGTATAGGATGGCTCCAGTGGAACAGGATGAGGTGAAACGGCAGATTGAGGAACTGTTGGGAAAAGGCTTTATTCAACCTAGTGCGTCACCTTGGAGAGCACCAGTGCTTTTGGTAAAGAAGAAGGATGGATCGATGAGAATGTGTATCGATTACCGAGAGCTGAATAAGGTCACTGTTCAGAATAAGTATCCGATTCCTCGAATTGATGATTTGTTCGATCGTCTACAAGGAGCAGTTGTATTCTCCAAAATAGATCTTCGATCAGGTTACCACCAAGTTCGAGTGAAAGCTGAAGATGTGCACAAAACTGCGTTTAGAACTCGGCATGGGCATTACGAATTCTTAGTTATGCCATTCGGAGTGACGAATGCACCCGCAATCTTCATGGATTTGATGAACAGAGTTCTGAGGCCGTTCATTGATTCTTTCGTCGTGGTGTTTATTGACGATATTCTCGTGTACTCCAAGTCAGAGGAGGAGCACACCGAGCATCTGGCAGCAGTTTTGCAGAAGCTGGAAGAGCAGAAGTTGTATGCCAAGTTATCCAAGTGTGATTTCTGGAAATCTAAAGTGGCATTCCTAGGTCACATCCTTTCTAAGGAGGGAGTGGCAACTGACCCACAGAAGATAGCGGCGGTGAGAGATTGGGCTAGGCCTACTACAGTGAAGGAAGTCAGAAGTTTCCTTGGGATGACTGGATACTACAGGAGATTCATTCAAGGTTATGCTCAGATAGCTGTACCGCTTACTGGACTGACCAAGAAGAATGTGAGCTTCAAGTGGACCGAACAATGTGAGGCGAGCTTTCAGGAGTTGAAAGATAGGCTGACTACTGCACCTATTTTGGCTTTGCCTAGAGCAGGTATTGAGTATGATGTTTATAGCGATGCTTCACATCGTGGGCTTGGTTGTGTCTTAATGCAAGAAGGTAAAGTAATCGCTTATGGGTCTAGGCAACTACGACCGCATGAGAAAAATTACCCGACTCATGATCTGGAGTTGGCGCGATTATTTTTGCTTTGAAGCAATGGAGGCACTACGTGTATGGTGAGAAGTTGAATATGTACACGGATCACAAGAGCTTGAAGTATATATTCAGCAGAGGGATCTCAATCTGAGGCAGCGGAGATGGTTAGAAGTGCTCGAGGATATGCGACCTGAGATCAAGTATCATCCTGGAAAGGCTAATGTTGTTGCTGATGCACTTAGTCGCAAGAGCAGTTTGGCCACTCTGATTACAACTCAGAAGCATTTGATTGAGGAGTTGGATCGAGCAGGTATTGAGGTTGTCTTGCAAGGATTGGGAGCATCTTTGGCTCAGTTGAGCCTTCAGCCTACTTTGAATGCAAAGATCATTGCAAGTCAGGAGGTTGATGTTGATATCTTGGAGATGAAGGAGCAAGTTGGTGCTGGCGGGTTGCCCGGATTTCAAATCAGGGATGGAGTGCTGTGGTTCGGAGATAGGCTGTGTGTTCCAAATCAGGCAGACCTGAAAGAGAGTATTCTTCAGGAGGCGCATGCTACTCTTTTGTCGGTACATCCTGGGAGTACTAAGATGTACAAAGACATCAAACAGCATTTCTGGTGGTCGGGTTTGAAGCGGGATGTGGCTGAATTTGTCGCGAAGTGTGAGGTTTGTCAGCAAGTCAAAGCCGAAAATCAGAGACCCGGAGGTCTATTATAGCCGTTACCTATTCCGGAATGGAAGTGGGATAACATCAGTATGGATTTCATCACGGGATTGCCTAAGAGTTCTAAAGGCAATGATGCGATTTGGGTTATAGTCGATCGACTGACCAAGTCCGCTCACTTTTTGGCAATGAAACTCACTGCTTCGATGGACAAGTTAGCTGAGATGTATGTTGGGGAGATTGTCCGACTTCATGGTGTTCCCTCAACCATTGTGTCTGATCGAGATGCGCGGTTTACTTCGCATTTCTGGAGGAGTCTTCAGGCAGCTTTGGGTACCAAGACAGATTTCAGCACTGCTTTTCATCCACAGACCGATGGGCAAACCGAGAGAGTCAATCGTATTCTTGAGGATATGCTTCGGTGTTGTATACTAGACTTCGGAGGCAGTTGGGAAAGGCATTTACCTTTGGTAGAGTTTGCCTACAACAACAGTTTTCAGGCTAGCATTGGGATGGCGCCGTATGAAGCTTTGTATGGCAGGAAGTGCAGGACTCCTGTTTGTTGGTATGAAGTTGGGGAGCGGCAGTTGTTTGGTCCTGAGCTTGTGCAGCTAACTTCTGAGAAGATTGATCTGATCAGGAAAAGGCTGTTGGAAGCTCAGAGCAGGCAGAAAAGCTATGCAGACAACCGGAGAAGGGACCTTGAGTTTGAGGTCGGTGACTTCGTCTTTCTGAAGGTATCGCCCAGTAAAGGTGTGGTTCGTTTTGGCAAAGGCGGGAAGTTAGCCCCGAGGTTTATAGGCCCATATAAGATATTGAAAAGGATCAGGAAAACTGCTTACCGACTTGAATTACCAGGAGAGTTGTCTCAGGTGCAAAATGTCTTCCATGTGTCTATGCTGAGAGGTTATATTCCAGATCCGAGTCATCATTTGCCGGAAGTGCCGGAAGGTTTGCAGTTAGACCTAAATTACATCGAGACTCCTGTCGAGATTGTTGACCGTAGGGAGAAAGTCTTGAGGAATAAGACGATACCGATGGTCAAAGTAGTCTGGAGAAACCACTTGGTTGAAGAGGCTACTTGGGAATTCTGAGGAGAGGATGTTGAAGGACTATCCTGAGCTTTTTGCTTGATTGTATTTGTTTGATTGAATCCTTGTATCTTTGGTTTTGTTGTTGTGTTTTCTGTTTTCTCGCTCTTGGCTGTAGTTCCGGGGACGGAACTATTCTAAGGAGGGAGTGATGTAATACCCCGATTTTTCTAATATATGAAGATTATTTATTTTTACGTATGGTATGCTTGTGTAGCCTGTTGACTATTATTTCTCAACATAATGAATAAGGTGTATTGTTTTCTATAAAGCATTTTCTTAAAGCCCAATGTTAATTTGCTTATTTTCCTTTTAAAATATTTATTTTTGCCCAAATGAATTTAAGCCCATGAATCTAACCTTTTTCCCACAACTTGTTTTGTGTGACACTTTTTGTATAAGAAGCTTATTATTTTTTTTGTACAAGTTTTATTAGTATGGGTTGTGCATGCACGTGCATTTCGCATACACGTGCATGGAGCACTCTTCCTTTGTGGCCGGTTGTGAGTAGGGTAGTGGGATCAATCATGGGCGGTTATTTTGTGAAGTGTGGGTAGTTTCTCAACTCCCTAATGCATCCTAACCTTTGATCTCACAACTCCCCAATAAATCCTAGCCCTCTATTCTTCCTATTTCCTAGTATAAATACCCCTATCTCTTTTACACTAAGATTGTCCTTATTAAGAGAGGTATTTGTGAGTTGTGTGTGTGTGCTTTTCTGTGGAGGCCGAGTAGCACTGTGAAGGTTCGGTGTGGAGCAAAGGAGCAAGGTGCAAGGAGCAAGAAGGCATTCTCTATATTGAGGAGCTTTTGCGGGATTTCGATTATTTCTTCAAATAAGGTGGGTGTTTCTCAGGACTTCTAATGTAGGAATTATACCATGATTATTATGATTGCTACCATGTCATAAAAGTAAATTGAATGTATTAGAAATTGCCTGAACATGATGTTGATAATGAGAACGAACTGTCGGTACAGTCGACTGTCGCATGAACCAGTCGACTGGCACGAGACAATTATTTTTCATGATGTGGGAACAAACATATGTGCAAATAGACGTAATCGTGTGGTTACTAATTTTATATTTTCCTTATGACACATATGATGGAGGGAAGGTAAATGGATGAAAAGAACTAGTGATGATTAACAAAACTAAGAACTGTCAGAGCAGTCAACTGATACTGTATTCAGCCGACTGGTGCTTCATTTTAATTATGATTATTCGGAAACTCCATGTAACGAGATATTCCATTATGATGACCCAGTGTAATGACTTGAGATTTATATCTTCATCTTCGTAAGAAGGTTATGAAAAGTGTGAATGCATGTTTAAGTATTTCTTTTCTTTGAAGAAAAGAACATATTAGTAACTTGAAATTCCATACTACGATGTTACTGAACAAGTAAGAAGTGTGGTGTTTATGAAATCTGAATGTATGTATGATATGATGAAAATGCATGTGAGAACGGTTAGAAAGATAATTACTATTTTTGAATTATGGAACTGATCAGTCGACCTAGTGCGTGTAGCCAGTCGACTGAGCTGCACTTAGAATTGTGCTGTTGAAAATCCCAGGACAGACGAGTGGTGGATGAACAGTCGACTGTCATGTGGATGACACTGTGAACATAAAAAGTTGCGGGACAGCCGACTGGTTGTGTACAGCAGTCGACTATCCCGAGTATTTATGATGAACCTGTATTTGACTGTATGAGTCGACTGGTATTTTTCCAAGTCGACTGTACAGAGTGGACTTTGATATGTATGAGATTTCATTTATTTATTGCTGTTGGAAGTTGTGAACTTCATGATTGAAGTCAATGAATGCTTATGACTGCATGGATTATGTAACAAGAATCATAGATATGAATTGATAATTAAGTGAACATGAAAGGCTAAGATCATGATAAGAAAGTCTGTGAGACTCTAAGATGAATTATGAGCTGAGAGTGCTCAATTGGAAATTGTGAATTTGAAATTGAAATGAAAGAGTAGCTAAGTCTCCCCCGGCAGTGAAATGAAATTGAAAAGAAGGCCAAAGTTGGTCAGGTGTAAATGAAATGATAAGTCCGGTTTGGTGGAGAGGCTAACTCTAGAGCTTTGATTTTTATTCATGATTCTAATAATTTTAGTACATAGTGAGGAGGTGATGAAAGTGAGAGAAAAACATAAGTATGAGAACTAGAGTTTACGGTGCGGGTGTGTGCCGCAGAATGCATGCTTGATGAGTCAGGACATGGCGCGGGCACAACTCAGAATGATCGGACTTTAGTCACACTTGTGGGATGTTTGGTGACTGCAAGAGGATCGTGTTCAGTGAGGAGGCTTGAATTGCCGCAGAATGCATGCTTGATGAGTCAAGACATGGCATGGGGTTCCCCTCCAGGGTCCAGTGCACGAGCTTGTACTCATAGACCATTTAAGATACTCACCGTAATTACAGAAGTAGAGTAAATCATGGCGAGGGATTGAACCCTATAAAAATGAAGAACGATTAAGAGGCTTGCACTCGAACCTATGTAGTATGGGATGCATAGAATTCGAACAAGTGCGCATTAGTGTCATGTAAATTAAATAATTGCATTAAGGATTAAGTGCACAATCACGACACGACATCATTAAGAGTTCCCTTTTGATTTGCATGCTTACATTGAACAAGTTTGTGATTTGTTAAGAAATGAGATTCATTATACTGTTTCTGGCATAGAGATGATGGCCATGTATAATTATCGTCGGTTGAATAAACTGACGTACCCACAGTTTTGGATGCAGGATAAATTACATGTAAAGAGGAATGGATGCATAAAGATCTTATCGTGTGATTGTTCATTTATGTAAATGTTGTATATTTAGCTTCCGCTGTGTAAATGCAAATGTAATATGATGTAAACTCTGATGTATGATGAAAAGTTTTAATTTCCTTGTAAAGTTGTACTCAAAGAAAGTGAAAAGATCCTGTAGAACATCTCGAATTCAGTGATTTGGGATTCGGGGCGTTACATTATTATTATTATTTCTTGGAGTTTTAAAGAAAAGATCTTGGATTTCTTGCGAATGAGAGGCTTTTCTTATTTTCTATTTGTCTTCGTTCAATTTCTTCAACAAGGTGAGTGATATATTTATTTTGTTTTGTTCTTTGAATGTTGTATGTGGCGTTTCATCTACTAGAAAGCATGCTAGGGTTTGGGTATGAATATATATGATGGAATGGATGAATTGGTGAATTAAAATTGGATCTTTTATGAAAACCTAATTATGTATGAGTAGAATAGCATGTGAATGATTTAAGATTTGTTGAATGACCCATTATAAATCATGAGTAGGCTATTTCTTTTGGATTAATACTGATTTGATTGAGTATGGTGAATGTCATGCATACATTGATTAAAGATGAGATTTTTATTGAGTTTGGATGAATGCAACTTGGTAATGGAAATGTTAAATTTGTGTATATTTATGAGTCAATAATGGTGATTGAGTTTGTTTAAGAAGGACTAATGAATTAAGAGATCGTGTCTTGAGAATTAGATTTGTGATAAATCGAATTGGGTTTGATGTGATATGACTAAATTGGGGATTTTGTAATTTTGTGAGAGGTTTTACATGAATTTGGATTTCTCCAATACTAAGATTTAAATCTAAAAACTTTGTTAATTTTAACTGATTGATTTGTGAAGTTCTTTTGGTGCACAAACATGCACAAACATTTTACATGAAGATCGTATTTCATTGCTTTTGAAGAAATTGAGTCTTTATGTGTTTTCGAAGAATTTGACTATATCCCAACTTATTTTTGTATTGATATGGTTTGGAATATAAAACGAAGTTATTTTGATGTATGATTGATTCTTAAAAACTCTACTTTTGATATATGCACAAATTCGTTTTCTATTTGAAGAAAATCAACAAATTGCTATTTTTATTAATTCAAGTGGTTTGGATTGGTTTTTATGGACCCTTATATATCAGAAATATACTTTTACAGAATTCATTTTCATTAAGTAAAACTCTGTATCGGTTGAAATGTGCACAACTAAAAACTGCAGTCTGCAGGTTGACAGTTGACCGGTTGAATTTTACAGTCGACCGTCGCTACCCGGCTGCTGTGTTTTCTCGTTTTCTTGAAATTTCGCGCAGAACAGTCGACTGACCCATTTTTACAGTCGACTGTCTTTGCTCTGTTTTGATGTTTTCTCGAAGTTTTGGATTTTCGCTCTTGACAGTCGACCGATGACTTTTTACAGTCGACTGCTACTACTTAGAATTATATTTCTTGAAGTGTTGGGTTTTCGCTCTGGACAGTCGACCGACTACTGTTTACAGTCGACTGTTACCGCTCGAATTGATATTTTCTTGAGTTTTTCTGATGTTTCTTCGAATGACTATTCCTTTAATATTATATTATTTCAAAAGATGTTCTACTACAGATTTAAATGTTTTATAGAGATTTTTTATGAAACTTTAAATGTATTCTTTTGGACCTTATTGAGTTATACGTGTTTTCAAAGGAGTTGATGTTTTGTGATGTTCTACAACTTAAAAATATAGTTTTTAGTTATTCAATGGATTTAATATTTATTGACTTGGTTTTATGCTTGTGTTTTCCTGTTTTTCCTACACTTGACTCTTAGTCTAGATTCAATTGATGTTTTCATGTATTACTATTTACTATCTTATATTCCTTGATGTTTTCATACTTTACTTCTTGTTATCTCTCATTTCATTTATTCTTGCTGTTAATACATGTTGTTGACGACTCTATGCTCTATGTTTTATTTATGTTGTTTTCTCTTATGTCACTCACACCGTTATGGTTGACCCCTGTAGTTTTGGGGGTTAGGATTATCTCTAGCCTCATGTTTTACAGGTAGGTGCTTATAGCTTGGGATTTGGATGCTTGTGCTAAATTGATGTTATGGCTTGTGTAAATTGTAAAAGATGTGTTGTGAAGAAAAGATTGTAATTCAAGGTATTTTGTATTCCGCTGTATTTTGTAAACAGTTCTTGTAATAAAAATTGAAATAAAAATTATCTGTGTTTTGGCTATGTTTACTATTGCAATTGAAGTTGATGCTGGGAATTGTGACACGTATTTCTGAGATATCATATTGGAAATTCGGGACGCTACAGAGATGTAATACCCCGTATTTCCGATAATAAAAGTTGAAATAAAAATTATCTGTGTTTTGGCTATGTTTACTATTGCAATTGAAGTTGATGCTGGGAATTGTGCCACGTATTTCTGAGATATCATATTGAAAATTCGGGACACTACAGAGATGTAATACCCCGTATTTCCGATATATATATATATATATATATATATATATATATATATATATATATATATATATATATATATATAATAAAGTATGAAGGTGTGAGGTTGAAGGGGGAGGGGCCCACGTTGAGAAGTAAAACAGAACTTGGCTAATTGTTAAAAATCTTTGATTGGTGATGACATCACCATTGGAATTGGCCCTACCCAGTTTGGTATGAAGAAAAAGACGGAGCAAAATGTGTTGTGTTGAATTCAGTGATGATGTGGCATATTTGAGGGGGGCCCTGAGACTCTTAAGTATGTACACGTGATTGAATTGGGGGAAGAATTGATTATAATAATCCCATATCGGAAGTACACAAAAATTAATTGAGTATAAATAAAATTGCCTATGATCAAGAGTCACATAATTGGTTAACCACCTTTTGAGATGCAACCTGTGGTGGTCAGTTGTGCTACATAGTATCTAATTTGTCTTCTAAAAATATTAAAAATTGTCTGAGTATTGGGGCGGGGCGTTACAGGCTCGAGCGGCAAGCGGAGCACCGAACTCATTGTAGGGAGTCAATGAGTTGTTAGAGGGGCTCAAGTGACGAGCAGAGCAATGAACTCATTGTAAGGAGTCAATGAGTTGTTGGAGGGGCTCGTTGGACCACTTCATAAGCCGCATAGAGTTCTCTGGCTTATGCAACACTTGCTTGAGTGGTTAGTCATTGAGGACCAAGATAGAGTGTGCTTGGAAGTGTGGGCAGAGTTTTACGGACGGCCTTGATCAGATCATAGGCTATCTTCTCTAACTTGGGATAATGAAGCTCATGTCATGAAGGACTTGCTCACATAGTAGATTGACCTTTTGATCTTGTCCTTTTCTTTCACCAAGACAGTACTGAGGGTTTGATCTGAAGTTGCCACATAGAGGGAGAGCATCTTTTCCAGCTCGGGCTTGCTTATGAGTAGAGGATTGACGAGGTATGACTTGAGTTGTTCAAAGGCTTCTTGCTGTGCTTGCCCCTTTCAAAGCCTTTTGCTCATCGGAAAGCCTTAAAGAATGGGAGCCACTTCTTTCCTGACTTGGAGAGGAAGCATCTGATGACGGTGAGGCGGCCTATGAGTGTTTGGACTTCTTTGATGTTGGACTAGGGAGACATGTTGATTCGCATGAGAAGCTCTTGGGGGGGGCTGGACTCTGGATTCTATGTGTTTGAATAAGAAAGTTGCGGGAGTTGCTCTATCTAGACTCCACACTTATCCTTCAGGTTATTGAGTTGCGGGAACAACTCTATACGGACTCCGAAGTGACCTTTAAGAGTTGACTAGTTGTGGGAGTGGCTCTCTGGACTCCGAACATGCCTTTCGAGGGTTATGGATTGAGGGAATTGCAAATCTATCGATTCAAGGGGAGGCTTGCAGGGTTGCGCATGCGATTTACCCCTTGCCCCAATGGTACTGGTCTGGGTATAACAACAAGAGAAGAAACCTTTGATGCTCGAGTGGCTCGGAGGAAACCTCATACCAGATTGAAATCAACATAGCAATAAAAGTTTAAAAAAATTATTTCATATATGTACAACTCGTATAAAGTGAATATAGTATGCACATGTATGTCTATTTTGCATATGGTTTTAACCTGACTTCTTGAACTTCTTTTCCAGGATGAGAATGCCCCACCGAACAAGACAACACTTAGAGTTGCAAATTTGCAATTGTGAAGGAAAAACTAAACTGCAATGAACAAGGGAAAAGTCATTAGATTAGATCATCTTCAACAACATTATTTAATAAATAAACTATTCAAATATCAAAAGTAAAAGAAACATAATGTCAATAAGTAAGAAACATAGAAGATAAATAATGGAGAATGAACTAACCATTATACTGCGGATCCTTGAACTTGTACATCTGGTTAATCTTGTGTGACTTCAATTTAGCAAGTGTGAAGTCAACTGCAAATAGATACACAAGTGATTATCTGATTTACAACCTTAAGAAAACAAAGAAGAAGAACTGTAATACTACATACTCGCAACTTAGCAATAACCATGTCGTATCAAAAAGAACGAATGAATAATAGTGGAATCATTTTCTCAAACACATAGCATACCATCATGAATGCCTAACAATTTATCTCACTTCTCAAACTCATTAACTAGTTGTTCGGATGAGTAACGAACCTATAAACCAACCCGTAACATTTGCGCCCTGAACTTCATAAGTTCTCTTTCGATCAGCGAACTCCTTGTGGTTGGCAACATAAATGATGTCATTAAGAGTGACATCATGGAAGCAAACAAGAGCTCCATCTTTTGACACAAGTATATCAGTCTCTATTAACTCAGCACCATCCTCATTCGCTCTCTGCAAAACTAAAATTCCAGCCCTTGCTAGATAATGATTCATAAATACATGCAAATAAAATAAAATATTTATGAGTATTGCAATTATCTTCATCATCTGCTCTTACCCAATCTTGAGTTCATGTCAATGCTTCAAATGTTTCCTTTTTCATTCTGCTTATATGACAACTCACACATCCACTACTGTTAAAGGTGGATTCCGAAGCCACTGTGGAAACTGGGATAGCAAAACATCTTATGCAAATTTTTGCAAGTTAAGGATATTTTTCGATATTCTCTGTCCACCAAGCTAATATATCAAATTTTCCTATTGTAGACTCATTCCACCTAAGAATACCCTCCTCCATATAGATATCTAAATTTGTCTTCGAAGGCATGCTTTGACAAGTCCCAATATATTAATCAAATCTAGTTTTTCTCTTTTCTCCAACACGTTCCACCTTTTGTGAAGAATTGCTTGAGTCAACTTCTTTAAGTATACATTGACTTTTCTCACGAGACTTTTGCGAATATTCACCATGAAGTTTCTTGATTAATTTTACAACATTCTTTAATAGCCTTGCACCATCGTAACCACTTAGTACATCATAATACAACTAAATGGCTACTTACTTATATCTTGGGTCAAGAAAAGTCACAACTATAAAATGCTTGTTAGCCTTCAACCAATACTTCATGAATTTCTCTTCCATTTAGAAGTAAAAGAACTTTTCAAAATCCCATGAAAAGAAGATTAGCAACACAATACTATACAAAACCCCCTGACTCTCTCTCTCCCCTTCTCCCTGGTTCCCTCGTCCTGCACCTCTCTCGCGACCCAACAGCCCCCGACGCCGCCATCCTCCGTCGCCAGTCAGCAACGACAGTGCCAGGCCGTCACCCCTGCTCTCTATCTTCGTCGCTGGCAGCACAGCAACAGCCGCAACAACCCTAGGCCGCTGTCTGCCATCGTTTCCCCCGGCCTTCTCTCGCTTGTGTGCGTGAGTTTTGTGCGTGGTTGTGTGTTCGTGGTTCGTGATTGTGTTCGTGTGGTTCGTGATTTTGTTTGTAATTCATTTGTTGAGTTCGTTGCCTGGGAATCTGTTCCCGTTATTCTTGCTCTTGTGCTGTTCCCATCGTCATCTATAAGGCAAGTAACTTATATTCTTTTCGTTGTGTAATACAAATACTAAATACAGCATGTAGTGTAGCTGTGTTCTAGAGACAATTCTTGTGCAAAACCCCTGTTGTATCTTGTCTCTACTGTGACCCGCCGGTAGTAGCCTCATTACACACATGACATGAAATAACTTAGGGATGACCACTTCTCGATGTATACATGCATGTTGTTCGTATGATATCGTGTGCTTGGTTGTGTTTGTTGTAGTAAACTCGTTGTAGACTTTCTAATTTTCCTATACCATGTTGCTTGGACATCTAGTACACCCTATTTCATGTTTGGTTATGTTTTGGATGAGTTTCATGTGAACTAGTTGATTTTGAGTATGAAGGATATTTTCTGTTTTGTCGATTCTCCGTTTTTGTTCAGTAATTTATACCCTATTAAGGTCAGTATATGAAAATTATTTGTGAATATGAATTATAGAAAATTATGTTTACTTTCCAGATTTTCTGACGGATCTCAGTTTTGATTTATGAGTTGCGAGTTATGACTATTTTACTGCAGATGTGTTTAAAATTCCAGATCAGTTTTAAACGTATTCTGTATGGTAATTTATTTTTCTACTGATATTAAAAATAATATTTTTATCAAAGATTTTACTGATTACAACTAGACTTGATTGGGATTAATCCCAAATATTTGTGGATTTAATTGATAACTTTTACAAACTATTCTATGCTTGCAAACAATTACTATTCATTAATAATTTTCGTGTTGTTCTGTAAAGAAACATAATTCTGAGCTGATTCTATTTGCTGTCTATAAAAACTTTATGAATATGAATTATATACTTCTGTATCTAATTTAGCACCCTTTTGACGGGTCTGGATTTCAATTTATATTTTGTGAGATATTGCTATTTCAGTACTACCGTGTTTATGATTCCAGATTTACAAAACTGTTGTATCTTGCTGCTTTCTGATTTTACTTGACTATTCTATCTATGTTGGAAAATTATGAAACTTTATTTTCTGTTACTAAACATACTAGAAAATACCCCAGATTTTTCGTGGATTTAATTATTAAGTTTTCATGTTGTTTTCCTGTTCTTGAATACAAACTTCTTATTTCTGACTGAACACGTCTTCTGGTTTCAAATCTGTTTTGAGACTTGTTTTTGTGAAATACCAAATGACTTATATATATTTACTGGATTCGGCCTGGAGTCTATTTTCTAGATCTTCTGGCGGATCCAGGTTTGCATGTTTTTGGCAACGAGAATCCCAGATTTAGTGCAGTACTGTCTTGCTGTCCTGGACTAGAATTTTCGTTGCCCTACTTTGTTATGTGTTGTCTATCACCTGTACATGTTTATCTTTCGACCTGAACCTTTTGCTTGTTTATACCATGTTATACTTGCCCTATTTGAGACACATACATGCTTGTTTGATAATAATAATAAATAACCAAGCTGGGATTTAAAGGGAAAGATCTAATAGTGGAAAATACAGAAACGTGTACTCGGAAAGGGATCTATAGATTCTACGTGATTACTTGTTACTTGAGGCTTGATACTTGTTACTTGAGGCTTGATACTTAATACTTAATTTCTTGAGGCTTGTTCCTGAGTACACTGCCCTCTATGATCCACTATGAAATCTAAAACAAAATTGTTTGAATGTAGCAACTATGTGGTAAAAACTTGGGATGCATGAGTGCTACCTAGATAGTAATAAATACAAGACTTGAACATGATCACGTGACACTTGCTACTTGTTACTTGTATATGATACTTGATACTTGACACTTGCTACTTGATACTCGTCACGTATCCGTATTCTGTATTCTCTTTTTGGGAAGCAGGGCGTGACAAGATTTTTTAGTGGTATCAGAGCCCAGGTTTGGCTAATGTATTAGTTTGACTAATATGTTAGACAAACTTGGCTCGATCTAGGATTGGCTCAACAGTACACAAACCATGCATACATAAATGAATTATAATCAACTTGATTTGGATGCTAATTGTTTTTAATCTTGTGCAGACCATGGCTTGCAGAGGTTCTATTCGTCCTAAGGATGATCAGCCCGGGCTTGAGGTCGTTACCAATGTGTTGGAACGGTTGATCAATATGCAGCAAAACCACAATGGCCTTGCGATGGCTGCTTTGGAAGCTGCTCGAGTTCCGCCTCCCGCTGTGCCTATGCAGTCAGCTCTTCCTCCTCATCCGGGTACAGTCACAGATTTCATGTAGCTGCATCCCGACAGATTCTCTAGCACTGAGACACCTTTGGAGGCTGAGCAGTGGTCGATCTGGACTGAGCAGTTTCTTTTGGCAGCTAGAGTTGCCGATGCTGATAGAGTGGATGTGATAGCCATCCAGCTGGTGGATCTGACTCATATTTGGTGGAGGTCCCAGTCCGAAAGGCTCGAACGATCGATCAATTGGGCCACGTTCACTAGGAGCTTCTTGGAGAAGTTCTTCCCTAGCAGCACTTGAGTGGAAATGGAGCAACAGTTTCTGGCCCTGAAACAGGTTGGTCATTGTTCTATTATTGAAATTTTGTTACATATTGTCCATGCAATGTTGTAACATGAGACTTTCTTGAAACATGGCTCCAAGTTTGTGGATGAGTATGCAGCTGAATTTACAAGACTTAGCAGCTTCGCAGGCATTCTTATGGCGAACGAAGAGGACAGGGCTCGTAGATTCACATTGAGACTTGAGCAAGAGATTCGGGTGCAGCTCGTCTCCCTTCGCTTGCGTACTTATGCTAAGGCTCTTGAAGCAGCTCGAGCTCAGGAGTAGGCTCGTGGTGGATTGGCTCCTCCCCAGTGGACTGTTCTGCACTCTGTTGTTGCTAGGCCTTCTGGTGGGCCTATTCGGAGGCCTGTTCCCGCCCATCCTGTCAGGGTAGCTCCTTACTCTTCTGCGATTCTTCAGAGGGTTAGTTTTTGCGACTTTTGCCTACTTCCTGGGCATGAGCGCAAGGACTGCAAGTGTCCCAATCGCCGTTGTTTTGGTTGTGGTGTTTCTGATCATATGGCGCGGGATTGTCTGCGGCAGCAATTGGCTCTTCCAATCAGGGGTCCAGTTCAGCAGGTAATCCCAGCTCGTGGTCCAGCCAGGTCACCGCTTCCTCCTCGGTGCAAGATTTTCGGTCAGAAGACAGCTGTTCCTAGGAGAGGTCAGGCTATCAACCTGACTGCTGCTGATGCTGAGTCAGCAGAGGGTGTTGTTGCAGGTATATTTTGCTTTTATTGTTTTGTTGTTTTGTTGTTCCTTTTTTGCTTCTTCATTTCTCTTGCATTATTCTTTAATATTATCTTTCTGCATTGTGTTTTCTTCATCCCTGTTCAGCCATTCTTTTCCCTTTGTCTTTTTTATTCTATCTTAGGTGTTGTACTTGTTTGCTCTTTTCCTGCTCATGTTTTTTTTTATTTTGGGGCAACCCATTCCTTCGTCTCTTCTCGGTTCGTGGCTCGCCATCAGTTGGAGTGCAGCTTTATGTCAGAGGCTTGGAACATTGTGACATGTGGTGGTGGTGTGATGACATTCGGGGTCACGAACGTGCCTGCTGTATTCATGAGTCTTATGAACATGGTCTTTTCCCAGTTCCTAGATAGATTTGTGGTGGTCTTGATTGATGACATTCTGGTGTATTCTCGGAATCCAGAAGATCATGTTAAGCATCTTAGGTTGGTTCTGTAGACTTTGAGAGAGGATAAGCTCTATGGGAAACTCAGCAAGTGTGAGTTTTGGCTCGACGAAGTCACTTTCTTGGGGCACATTATCTCGGGCGATGGTATTTCTGTGGATTCGGCCAAGGTTGAGGCTGTGAAGGATTGGCCAGTTTCCAAGTCAGTTTTAGAGGTGAGGAGTTTCCTTGGTCTAGCTAGCTATTATCAGAAATTCGTCCAAGATTTTTCGCAGATAGCAGGACCATTGACTAAGCTGACTGGGAAGGATCAAAAGTTCTATTGGTCTGAGTCTTACAGTGAGGCTTTTGCTGAGTTGAAGAGCAGGTTGACGTCAGCACTAGTGTTGACTATTCCAGATGGTCTAGGTGGATTTGTAGTTCACTGTGATGCTTCTGGTAAGGGTCTTAGAGCAGTCCTGATGCAGAAGGGCCGAGTCATTGCTTATGCATCAAGGCAGTTGAGGCCGCATGATAAAAACTATTCGACTCATGACTTGGAGTTAGGGGCAGTGATCTTTGCTTTGAAGCTGTGGAGACATTATTTACTTGGGAACCGAGTGGAGATCTTTACAGACCATAAAACTCTCAAGTACGTTTTCACCCAGAAGGAGTTGAACATGAGGCAAAGGCGTTGGTTGGAACTTATGGCCGATTATGACATCAGTTTGCAATACCATCTTGGTAAAGTGAATTTGGTGCCAGATGCTTTGAGCAGAAGACCGTCAGCTATGTTCCTGACTCAGCAGGGTGATTTGGTTGAGCAGATGCGAAGGTTGGAGTTGGATGTGTTATTGCCGAATTTTGATCGGAGTTGGTTGGTGCTCCAGCTTCATTTGTCTCTTGTTGATCAGATCAAAGAGGCTCAGGCTGGTGATGTGCAGTTGTAGGGTTTTTGAGCTGAGGTTGAGTCTGGTTCCCGAATGGATATGGTTATTCATGCTGATGGATCACTTCGTTTTGGGTCAAGATTGTGTGTCCCGAAGGGTAAATTTCGTCAGAGGTTTCTTAAGGAAGCCCACCGGTCGTCATATTCTATCCATCCTGGAGGTACTAAGATGTATCGGGATTTGAAGCTTCATTTCTGGTGGCATGGTATGAAGAGGGTTGTGGCTCGGTTTGTATCTCAGTATTTGATCTGCCAGCAGGTTAAGGCAGAGCATCAGAGGACTGCCGGACTTCTTCAACCGCATCCCATTTCGGAGTGGAAGTGGGAATATATCACTATGGACTTTGTGACCGCTTTGCCAAGGAGTCCTAAGGGTCATAATGTCGTTTGGGTGATTATCGACAGATTGACGAAGAGTTCTCACTACATTCCCTTCGACGTCAGTATTGTATCCGACAGGGATACAAGATTCAGATCTCAGATTTGGGAGAGTCTTCAGAGCAGTTTGGGAAGTAAATTAAAGTACAGTACAACTTTTCATCCCCGGACTGATGGACAGTCAAAGAGGACCATCAAGATTCTTGAGGACATGTTGGGGTCCTCTATGCTGGAGTTCGGTGGATCATGGGAGGACAATTTGCATCTCGTAGAGTTCTCGTACAATAACAGCTTTCAGGCCAGTCTTAAAGCTGCACCGTTCGAGGCACTTTATGGGCGAAAGTGCAGATCACCAGTATGCTGGGATGACATTGGTGTGAGGAAGTTGTTGGGTTCGGAGTTGTTCACCCGGACAATTGATGCGGTGACTCAGATCAAGAAGCACTTGCAGACAGCTCAGGATAGGCAGAGGCGATGGGCCGATGTCCATCGGAGAGCTTTGGAGTTTGAGGTTGGTGGCCATGTTTTCCTAAAGGTATCGCCTTGGTGCGGTGTCATTCGGTTTGGTGGTGGGGGCAAGCTCAGCCTGAGGTTTATTGGGCCGTTCAACTTTGTGGAGCGAGTAGGCAAGGTGGCATATCATCTTGCAATTCCGTCAGCTTTATCAGGAGTGCACGATATTTTCCATGTCTAACAACTCAAAAGATTTATCCCAGATGAGAGCCACGTGATCGACTATTCTGAATTGAACGTTCGGCCGGATTTGACTTGTGAGATTCCACTAGTTCCCATTTTGAATCGGCGGGAGAAATTACTTAAGAACAAGGTCATCAAGCTGGTTTGTGTTTCTTGGAATCCTCACTCGCCGGGTGAGTTGACTTAGGAGCTGGAGGAGGAGATTCAGCAGAAGTTTCCTCATCTGTTTGAGTAGCTTTTTGTTTTGTACTTTCTTTTCTTTTCGGCGTTACCTTACGTACCTCTTGTTTGAATTTCGAGGACGAAATTCTTCTTGTTAGACGGGTAGGATTTGTAACCCCTGGTTTCCATTTTCTGTATTTTTGGGTGTATTTTTTTCTCTTTTTATGTATTTATCCTCATTGTATCTCTTTTTGGACCGTATATTGGATCTTCATTTTCAATATATTCATTTATTTGATTTGTCGTCTTCTTATTGAGTTCTTGATTCTATTATCAGTCTATTGTTTCGTCTCCATTTTGATCGAGCTATTATTGTTGGTCATCTTTATCTTATTTGTTTGTGCCTTATTTTATTTATCCATTTTGTGCCTGTCTCATTATTTTGGATCGTCTCATTCTTTAGGATCTATTCTACCCTATATCTAATTTATTTTTATTTTTTTAAAACCCACTTTACCCATATGTGCCCGTCTCATTATTTTGGATCATCTCATTCTTTAGGATCTATTCAACCCTATATCTAATTTATTTTTATTTTTTTAAAACCCACTTTACCCATATATATATATATATATATATTGATGTGAATTTTTGCAAGTGTACAAAATCGCAACAAGTAGTATAGATAAGTGAAAAGAGTGTCGAACTCACAATGACTAATTATTTTATTGAGTACCAAAATTTACCAGATGACTTACTATTTGGAAAATCAAAATTTAAATAAACAAAGCAACTAAATTAAATTAATCTAAATACCTAACTAAATTAATTAAAAGGGGCAAAATCTGAAAATTTGTTATTTATTAATTGCAAAACAAATTCTAGGGCTTTCGATTTCACCTAGTTAATCACACACAATTAATGACTCCATATGAATAAAAAGATTATTTTTCCAAGCTGTAGCCCAAAATCCCCAAATTATTTAATGTTTTCTCTCGAACAACACCAAAAATATCTTCAACTAACAGTTTGTCATAGTTCATGCACAAATTTAATTAATTGAAGACTCATTAAGTTCTGTGGATTTCTTAGCGGTTACATCAATCGCAGTAAATCATCTCTAATTTTGCTTAATCAATGGTGTTTAATTCTATAATTCAAAATCACAAATTACCAGTTCGGTCTCTCCATGATTTAATAGATCATATAAAAGTCTGTGAACCAATTGTAAGCATTAAGATCAAAAATCAAACACACAACCATGGAAAAATAGAAAAATAATATGGAATTAAAAATTGTGTTCTCAAAACTAGGCTACATTGAAACCCTAGAAAAATAAATTTTAGTACATAATGAAATTGCAAGTAACAAATATTGTCTTGGATTGCATAATAAAAAATTAGAGAAAGAGAAGAAAAAATACAATAGGACTATTTTTTAAAAGAAATTGCAAACCGAGATGCCTCGAAAAACGTGCTCAAACAAGTCAAATCTCTCTTTCTCTTCTTCTTTTCCCGTTTCTGTGTCGATCCGCACTCCTGCTGACGTCAGGAGCTGGCCTATGTCGCTGTCATCCTCAACTGGTCTCTGTTTTGCCTCAAAACGCACGGCCAGAGACAGCTGGTCTCTCCTCTTCTTCTTTCACGTCCTCTGCTGCGTCTCTTTGTGTTGCATGTGTGAAATAGAACCGAAGCCTCCCTTTCTCTCTGTTCACGTTGTTGTTGTTTTTTCAAATTTTAATGATAAGGTTAGCCGTCGCTCCTCCCCTTCGTTCGGTGCTGCCTTTCTCTCCTGTTTGCTCTTCTATTTATAGGCGTAGGAAATAGAGATTAGGGTTTATTTTTGCAGAAAACCCCCTCTTCTTCATTTATTTGTTTCCTTATGTAATTTTCTCTTTATTTCTTTCTCCTTTTTCTTCTCATTCTTTTTCTTCAAACATGTGCTGCACGCAAATAAAATAAATCAGAAATTTGGATTTAAAAATAAATATAAAATTAATTAGTTTAAAACTAATTAAACTAACTAAAAATCATATTAGTTCATTTAAACCCTTTTTAAAATGTTTATTGCACTTTCAGCTCAATTGGCAAATTAAAATTTTTAACTTTTTTTTCACACGGCCAAAATGTAAAATTTAAAATTCAACAAAACAATAAAAATTAATAAATCAATAGTTTTGTTTTGTTTGTTGATTTTTTCCAAAAATATTCATCTTTTGCCTCAAAATATCTTATTCATTCAAAAATAATAAATTAACTGAAATATATGAAAATAAGATAAATTATAAACAAGATAAACGAATACAAGCAATTTTTATAGGTAAATGAGTACAAATATTTATATAAAAATTGGACACATCATATATATATACCAAAACCTAATAACCCATTAAATTCCCTATCAGCTTAACCCTACCCATTCCCCTATTTTCCCAAACCTTGATGCCTCGAAAAACGTGTCCGAACAAGTCAAATCTCTCTCTTTTCTTCTTTTCCCGTTTCTGTGTCGATCCGCACTCCTGATGACGTCAGCAGCACTAACGTCAGTCGAGCTGGCCTATGTCGCTGTCGCCCTCAGCTGGTCTCTGTTTCGCCTCGAAACGCATGCACAGAGACAGCTGGTCTCTCCTCTTCTTCTTTCACATCCTCTGCTGCATCTCTTTGTGTTGCGTGTGTGAAACAGACTCGAAGCCTCCCTTTCTCTCTGTTCACGTTGTTGTTGTTTTTTTTAAAATTTTAATGATAGGGTTAGTCGTCGCTCGTCCCCTTCGTTCGGCGCTGCCTCTCTCTCTTATTTGCTCTTCTATTTATAGGCGCAGGAAATAGAGATTAGGGTTTATTTTTGCAGAAAACCCCCTCATCTTCATTTATTTGTTTCCTTATGTAATTTTCCCTTTATTTCTTGCTCCTTTTTCTTCTCTTTCTTTTTCTTCAAACTCGTGCTGCACGCAAATAAAATAAATCAGAAATTTAGTTCTAAAAATAAAAATAAAATTAATTAGTTTTAAATTAATTGAACTAACTAAAAATCATATTAGTTCATTTAAACCCTTTTTAAAATGTTTATTGCACTTTCAACTCAATTGGCAAATTAAAACTTTTATCTTTTTTTTCACACGGCCACAATGTAAAATTTAAAATTCAACAAAACAATAAAAATTAATAAATCAATAGTTTTGTTTTGTTTGTTGATTTTTTCCAAAAATATTCACCTTTTGCATCAAAATATCTTATTCCTTCAAAAATAATAAATTAACTGAAATGTGGGGAAATAAGATAAATTATAAACAAGATAAATGAATACAAGCAATTTTTATAGGTAAATGAGTACAACTATTTATATAAAAATTGGACACATCAAATACTCGCATACTTAAGATTTTGCTTGTACTCGAGCAAAAAAATAAACCCATGAATAAAGAAATAATAATCAATAATAAGCTCAACTCATCACAATAAGAGATCTTATCATGCAAGCATCAAAATTTCAATTAAAAATATAAACAGTAGTAAATAATGTAAAATCAAGCATACCCACTTTCTCTAGTGCAATTATTTATTCATAATTCCAAACCCAATCATATTTGTCATGCAATTAATGTAATTATAGTATGTAACAACTCCATCTGTGATTATCCCTTCTCACTACTACAAACCGAGTTGTAAACTAGAGTTTTTTTTTCTCTCTCTTCTCTACGTTGTCACTTGCCTTTTGATGCGAATGCAAATATTTGTGATGAGTTCACCCGGTTACTCAACAAGTCACAAACTTAGAGTGCTTTGTATACTCATATTTCAAGTTGTCATTTGACGTAAAAGTAAACATTTGTGATGAATACCCCTAGTTACTAAGCAACTAAAAAAATTGTAGTAGATTGACTTTATTCATAAATTATTATTTTATTTTTTGTTTCATTATTACTCTATTTACTTAAACTTTGTTTAGGACTAGATCAAAGGGGATAATCACAAGAAAATGCATCACATTTTTCTTTTATGTATAATCACATGACTCTTATAATTGTGTAAGGAATTTTGAAATTAAATAATCCTAAAGTAAATAAGTATGCTTAATCTTGCTTTATAAGATATTGTCTATCCTAAAAATTAAAAAAAAAAATCAATGCTTAGCAAAATAAAGAACTCAAAAGTGTATTGGTAAGCCTAATTGAAATCCATATTGTTTTATTTTTCTTTCAAATATATATAAAATAAAAATTAAATTTGTAACCCTTCCCCCAAACTTGAATATCACATTGTCCCCAATGAGAAAGAAAAAAGAAAAACAAAAAGAATGCAAAAAGTTCAGAATTTCTCCCCTGATTTGTCTTAAAATTCTGCACACGCGACATTCAGTGTTTCAGCGATATTTGGAGTTGTAGATGTCCAAATGGGCTGATTCTTTTTGTGCTGGAAAGCTAAGAAAATTGGCTACAATCTCTCTTAGAGACACTTTCCCAGATTCTGACTTCATACTGCTCAAAAACAGCCATCAATGTAGGTGTAGAAAACAGCCCCGCCCGGCGACTTTTAAACTCATGCAATCCTACAAAATAAAATCAAAAATTTTAAAATAAACTAAAAGATAAACCAAATCTA
Organism: Hemerocallis citrina; assembly: GCA_017893485.1. NCBI lineage: Eukaryota > Viridiplantae > Streptophyta > Magnoliopsida > Asparagales > Asphodelaceae > Hemerocallis > Hemerocallis citrina. Next base: position 15,886,075 of record CM030367.1, read on the forward strand.
AATGCAGTAAAAGAAAAATGGGTTGCCTCCCAAGAAGCACTAAGTTTAAAGTCTTCTGCCAAACATGGTGGCTGATATGGTCATGTAACGTCAAGATCTAACAACATACGTGCCTCTTTTTCAATACTTCTTTCTACGTGGGGATTAGTTTTTTTTCTGTTCATCCGTCAAGCTTGATGGTAGCGGCTCGAATTTCAATCATTTTTTTTTTTGAAGATGGAGTCTTTGATTTCCCCACCTCCTTGAATGTCAGCTGAGAAAACGGATGAATAGATGGTGCAGCATCCAAATACATAACATATTTTAAATTCTTTTCTTTCTCAGATTTAAGAGTTGCTGAATTTGTTGGACATACTTTGATTGATAACTTTTCAACTTTAGTACTATGTTTTTCGCCCACAATTAAATCTGTTTCACTTACTTGAACACACGACTGTTCTTCAGTAGAAAACTTCATGGATTTAAAAACATCAAATGTTACTTGCTCGTGCTTCGTTTGTTCCTCCACAATTGGTTCCTAGTCTTCTTCCTTTTCAACCACATTTTGTTCACCATTTTCTTCTTGTGGTTGCTCAGTTGTCCTCACACTTTGTAGTATTGTTGCTTTGACATCCTCCGTGGGGTTGATCACAGTGTTGCGGGGTATGTTTCTTGTTGTTCTCTCTGTAAGAATATTTGAAATTTGACCAATTTGAACCTCAAGATTGCAAATTGAAGCTGGAGTTTAAATTGCAACATTTTGGATTGCCAAATCTGTCTTCTGCATGTATTGCATGAACATCTAAACTAGTGTCGACTTCTTTTCTTGATGCTGAAAATTCTGAGATGGTCTAATTGCTCCTCCTTGATCGTTGTTCCAAGTAAAGTTGGGGTGATTTCTCCATCGTGGATTGTATGTGTTTGCATAATGATTGTTTTGTCTTTGAAAGTTTGACACAAAATTTGCATGTTCGGCATTTGATGGAGCAAAAGGGTTCCCCATTTGGCAATCTGCACTTGAATGATTTTCTGCACAAAAATCACAAATAATATTAGTTTGAATAGCATTAAAATTCATATTGCCTAACTGTTTAGATAAAATATCAATTTGTGCAGTTAAAGTAGTAATAGGATCAAGTTCAAAAACTCCAGCCACTTTTCTTGGCATTGTTCTCTCTGAAGACCAGTGATAATTATTTGATGTCATCTCCTGTAAAAGTTCATAGGCTGCTTCATGAGTTTTGCTCATAAGTGCACCTCCAGCTGCTGCGTCAACTATAGATCGGTTTGTAATTTACAAACCATTATAGAATATTTGAATTTGTAGCCATTTCGGTAATTCATGATGATGACACTTTCTTAACTCTTTGTACCTTTCCCATGCATCATACAAAGACTCGGTCTCAAATTGAATGAATGTGGTAATATCATTTCTTAGCTTCGCTGTCTTTGCCGGCGGAAAATACTTGGCTAGAAATTTTTGCGCAAGTCCCTCCCAAGTAGTAATACTACCGGGTGGAAGAAAATTTAGCCAAGCCTTCGCCTTATCTCGTAGTGAAAAATGAAAGAGTCTCAATCGGATTGCACCATCTGATACTCCATTGTACTTAAAAGTGTCGCAAATTTTCAGAAAGTTTGCAATGTGACCATAAGGATCCTCGTGCGGTAGTCCCCAAAATTGAACAGTCTATGTAATCATTTGAATAATCACCGGTTTAATTTCAAAATTGTTAGCTTCAATAACCGGCATCATTATGCTTGATGTTGCTACATTAATTGAGGGCATAGCATAGTCTATCAAAGCCTTGTTTTCATCGTTCGCCATGATAATGTACTTGTATGTCCTGTAATATAAGTATTGAAAAAATAGAAAAACTAAAAATAAAATAAGAGAAAAAAAATGAAAATGAAAGTAAGCCAAAAGAAAATAAATAGGTAAAACAATAATAAAAAAAATCCAAACTATTAATCGTCTAGCAATTTTCAATATCAATAAAAGAATAATTAGTCCCCGACAACGGCGCCAAAAACTTGATGTGAATTTTTGCAAGTGTACAAAATCGCAACAAGTAGTATAGATAAGTGAAAAGAGTGTCAAACCCACAAGGACTAATTATTTTATTGAGTACCGAAATTTACTAGATGAATTACTATTTGGAAAACTGAAATTTAAATAAACAAAGGAACTAAATTAAATTAATCTAAATAACTAATTAAATTAATTAAAAGGGGCAAAATCTGAAAAATTTTGTTATTTATTAATTGCAAAATAAAGTCTAGGGCTTTCGATTTCACCTAGTTAATCACACACAATTAATAACTCCATATGAATAAAAAGATTATTTTTCCAAGTTGTAGACCAAAATCCCCAAATTAGTTAATGTTTTCTCTCGAACAACACCAAAAATATCTCCAACTAACAGTTTGTCATAGTTCATACACAAATTTAATTAATTGAAGACTCATTAAGTTCTGTGGATTTCTTAGTGGTTACATCAATCGCGGTAAATCATCTCTAATTTCGCTCAATCAATGGTGTTTAATTCTATAATTCAAAATCACAAATTACCAGTTCGGTATCTCCATGATTTAATAGATCATAGAAAAGTCAGTGAACCAATTGTAAGCATTAAGATCAACAATAAAATGCACAACCATGGAAAAATAGAAAAATAATATGGAATTAAAAATTGTGTTCTCAAAACTAGGCTACATCGAAACCCTAGAAAAATAAAATTGAGTTCGTAATGAAATTGCAACTAACAAATATTGTCTTGGATTGCATAATAAAAAATTAGAGAAAGAGAAGAAAAAAAGTACAAAATGACTGTTTTTTAAAAGAAATTGCAAATTGAGATGCCTCGAAAAATGTGCCCAAACAAGTCAAATCTCTCTCTTTCTTCTTCTTTTCCTATTTCTGTGTCGATCTGCACTCCTGCTGAGGTCAGGAGCTGGCCTATGTCGCTGTCGTCCTCAGCTGGTCTCTGTTTCGCCTCGAAACGAATGCCCAGAGACAGCTGGTCTCTCCTCTTCTTCTTTCACGTCCTCTTTTGTGTCTCTTTGTGTCGCATGTGTGAAATAGGCCCGAAGCTTCCCTTTCTATCTGTTCACGTTGTTGTTGTTGTTGTATTTTTTAATTTTAATGATAGGGTTAGCCGTCGCTCTTCCCTTTCGTTCAGCGCTGCCTCTCTCTCCTGTTTGCTCTTCTATTTATAGGCACAGGAAATAGAGATTAGGGTTTATTTTTTGCAATAAACCCCCTCTTCTTCATTTATTTGTTTCCTTATGTAATTTGCTTTTTATTTCTTGCTCCTTTTTCTTCTCTTTCTTTTTCTTTAAACACATGCTGCACGCAAATAAAATAAATCAGAAATTTGGATTTAAAAATAAAAATAAAATTAATTAGTTTAAAATTAATTAAACTAACTAAAAATCATATTAGTTCATTTAAACCCTTTTTAAAATTTTTATAGCACTTTCAGCTCAATTGGCAAATTAAAAATTTTATCTTGTTTTTCACACGGCCAAAATGTAAAATTTAAAATTCAACAAAACAATAAAAATTAATAAATCAATAGTTTTGTTTTGTTTGTTGACTTTTTCCAAAATATTCACCTTTTGCATCAAAATATCCTATTCCTTCAAAAATAATAAATTGACTGAAATATATGGAAATAAGATAAATTATAAACAAGATAAACGAATACAAGCAATTTTTATAGGTAAATGAGTACAAATATTTTTATAAAAATTGGACACATCATATATATATACCAAAACCTAATAACCCATTAAATTCCCTATCAGTCTAACACTACCCGTTACCCTATTTTCCCAAACCCGTTGCACCTCTCCAGCCTGTTTACCCTATACAGCCGTCATATTCACCATCTAAACCCTAACTCCTTCCCACCTATATATTCATGCACACCCATGCTATCTCCCTACCCATCAAACCCTAGCAGCCCCGACCTCCAAGTCTCCCCTTTCCCTCTGTTTCCGGCGCCGCCCTATCCCCCGACTCTCTCTCTCCCCTTCTCCCTGGTTCCCTCGTCCTGCACCTCTCTCGCGACCCAGCAGCCCCCAATTCCATCCTTGTAACACCCCGCAAAATTAGAAATGACAATTTTGCTATCGTGTGTTATGCACGTGTATTTTGTACCATTACGGGTAATATCTGTAATGTTTTCATTACATATTTTGGATTCTGACTATTTATGTATTTTCTGTATTGATTTTATCCTATTTGAGTCAACTCAAATGTAATATTTCAACCCCTGCATTTTTACGTGCTTTTTACGTGTTCTCGATGCATGTATCAATTAAGTATTTTTCCACCGCTGCATGTGATATTTCTGTGTTTCAATTATTTATTTTATGTATTCGAATCCATTTTATAAAATGGAAATTTATTTTTCCCTATTTTGATTAAAATCATCTTGTACGTATAATGCACGTGTTTTCTATATACGTAGTGATTACGTCATGGAACATATAAAATTAATAAATATATTTTTCTTATATTGTTTTAGAGTATATTTTAATAACTTTTCATTGATAAATTCGATTTTGCATTTTTTGATATTTTACGTGCGAAGTACGTGTTTTTCGGTACACGTATTCGAGCGTATTCATTTTCAAAATAAATTCTGAAGTGTGTGTATTTATTTTATGTGTGCATGAAAATCTATAACTTTTTATTAAACTAATTTTTACTTAAACATTTACAATATATTGAATACAAATATTTTAATTTAAATATATATGTGTATGAGTGAAGTGTGTGTGCTAGTGCAAGCATGTGCACGTGTGTATGCATGAAGAGAGGGAAACCGGCTGATTTGGTGTAGGCAGAAAACACAATTTTGAATAATTGTGAGTGGAGTTAGTGTTGCTAGTGGGAGGTGGTTTTAATAACTACTCTACTACTCTCTATACAAATACCCCTACTCTTTCACATTTCTCCATCATCTCTTCTTCCTTCCCTGTTTCAATTCCGAAACCAAGAAACCATCAACCAGCAAGTTCTCATTTGCTTACTCCACCTATTCCACCATATAAATCCATATACTATGTCTGTACCCCTACACTCTACTCCTTCCCTTCTTTCCTTCTTGTCCTTCTCTGATTATGCCGAAAGCAACCAATCCCATCAGCAAGCCCTGTGCTTCTCCACCCCTTTCTGTCCATATATATACATATATATAGCCATTCATTATATATATATATATATATATATACTAGGTTTGCCCGTCGACACGTGCCTACGGCACGTCTTCGAAACGGTACACCTTATTTGATCATATAAAACAGTTTTGGAGGTTCAACAAATTAATTGAAGTAGCAAACATAGAGCAAAAAAACATATTATATGATTTTTTTTATTTTTTTGAATTATTTTAAAGTTTTTAAAATTTTAATTTTTTTAATTTTTTAATTTTTTAAAATTTTTAAAATTTTTATTTTCGTAATTTTTTTAATAGAAGAGGGAGGGAGGGAGAGAAAAAAAAATAATTAAATAAATATAGGAGTTGTTTTGAGTGGGGGATGTTGAGTGGGGGATTTGAATTTGAGTTTTGATGGGAAACTTTTGGGGGGAAAATATGTTTTGTAAGGTGAGATCTGGGCCTTTGAATTTTTGTGGGATTGAAGGAGAGCCACTTGATAGCTTTCTTTGTGTTTTATTATATATATTGTGATAGGGTAAAAATGGCCTGAGGCCCAACCAGGGCCCAATACAATTCTCACTGGAAAAGATAAAAATAGCTATCTAGCTCGGCCCCGAACCACTTCAGGGTCGGCGCCGAACCTCCTGTTTGCCCTCACAGTACTGGCCTCCTCGTGCCGACGAGCCTTGGTAGTCCTCGGAGTCCGACCCGTGACAGTGCCACAGGCCGTCCCCCCCTCTCCGGTGAAGCAGAAGGATGACCTGGCGCAGCCTAGGCCCTCCGATCCCCCCAGAAGAACAGGAGACCCACGATCGGCCACGACGGCTCCAAATACCACCAAGGGTTTCGCCACGTCAGCCCTATACCACTCCTGGTATTGCCACGTCTGCCCTAAACCCCCTGGGCCTCCTGCCACGTCAGGCCCACGGGCCTTCGGATCCAGACCCGGCCCCCAAAGGGAACCAAACCCGATTGGGATTCTCTATAAATACTAAACCCACACCCACCTTTTGAGGTAATCAATCTTTTGCCACTTAAATATAGCTAGTTATTACTACTCTCTCACAGAGACTGACTAGAGCGTCGGAGGGTCCGCCACCGGGATAAACCCCAGTGTTTCAGGACCGTCTGCAGGTACACAAGACCTCGGATCCGACCCTTCCGATCCGAGCCCAGCCTTCAACATCTTTCCGAGCTCATCATAGGTCCCAGAAGGTCAACCGAAGGTCGGCAGACGAGCGGCATTCTCCTTCAATACAAATTGAGTCCGAACTCACACCTGGTGCATCCACACGTCTCCCAGAAATAAACAGCATCAGGTTGGCGCCGTCTGTGGGAACAGCTGCTCCAGAAGCCGATCCGATCCAGACCCTCAAAAGACCTCGACAGCCGAACCCTCATGGCCTCCAAAGGCAAGGGGGCTGCTTCCTCCGTCAACCAACGGGACTCGCCCCCACCCACTGATAAAGCCAGGCCACGCACGTCGAAACACAAGACTCTCCGTCGGGAGTCCCAAAGGAGCATCGGCCGGCCAGCCCAGCCCGACCTCCGGGGAATAATCCTCAACCACAGGATTACCCGCAGCAGGGGAAGGGCCGCTTCCAACCCGGTCCCGAACCGTCCGAGACCGCCGCCCGAGGTACGAAGATCCGCGCTCAGCCGAGTCGGAAGACAACCCTCGGACCAACCAAACCAAGTCGAGGGAGCCCCCGTCACTCACAAGGAGTTCCAAGACTTCCGAAGAGAAATTCTGGGCGCCCTCCGACGGACCCCCAGGGAAGAAACCCCCCATTCCCAAACAGGGTCGGACGCCGAAGCCAGCGCGTCCCGCCCTTCAATAATCCAGCCTGAGGACGATGGCATTCTCCTAAGGCGCCTACAAGGGATGGAGGATCGCCTCGATCACATAGGGGACGGCGGCCAAAGAGCGGCTCAGGGGTACAGACCTGTCCGTCCTCCCTTCTCCGCCCCCATCCTCCAAGCAGAAATACCCAGGAATTTCCGACCCCCTCAGTTCGAGACCTACGACGGCGAGGGAGATCCTGCTGATCACATAGGGGGTTTCAAAACCCTCATGATGATTCACAGCGCCTCGGATCCCCTGCTATGCCGAGCCTTCCCTGCCACCCTTCGGGGTCCCGCTCGTGAGTGGTTCTCGAAGCTCGCCCCTGGCTCCGTTTACTCCTTCGACCAACTCGAGGGCAATTTTCTCGCCCACTTCGTCACCAGCCGGAAGACCGAAAGGACCAGCGCCTCGTTACTCGGACTCAAACAGTTAGAGAGGGAATCACTCAGAGTGTTCGTCCGGAGATTTACCGCTGAGGCAAGGTCGGTCTCCTCCCTCGACCCGGGCGTCGCTTCAGCGGCATTCCGACACAACGTCCGTCACGGACAGCTGAAGGCTTCTCTGGCGAAGAAACCCCCCGTCGACTTCCCCGACCTCCTCAGTAGGGTCGAGAAATACATTAGGGCAGAAGAGGCCCTTAACCCCGAAGATGCCAGGGATGCCACCGGGAAGGGAAAGCGGAAGACCGAAGAAGTCGAACCATCAAAGAAAGCTCCAAGGGACCCGGGGGCCATGAAGAAGGTCCCGCCGGTCCCCCGCTTCGAGAGATACACTCCCTTGACGCACAACGTATCCGCCATCCTCTTAGAAATCGAAGACAAAGGCATTGTTCGACTACCTCCCCGACCTAACAACGGCAAGAACCGAGATCAGCGCTTCTACTGCCGCTTCCACCAAGACCATGGACACGACACAGATCAATGCCGGGCCCTGAAAGACGAGATTGAGGAACTCATCTCCAGAGGATACCTCCGAGAATTCACCCGAGAAGTCCCGCGGGGTCGACGAGATACTAGGAGCGGGATACACTCGCCCCCGAACCCCCCTCCGAGCCGCATACCGGGTCGGGATCCCGAGTCCGAGGGAGCCGCGGACACACCATTTATCTTACATTGAGTCCATGGAAGGCTAAGTGTGAGGGGAATCGAATACTTTCCGAAAAGCTTTCATCCGAGAGATGAATGCTGTCCAAGGCGATCCCTCTCCCGAGCTACAACCCGCGCCAGTCTCATTCTCAGGGGAGGACCTCGAAGGCGTTCGCCTCCCCCACTGCGACGCCCTCGTCATTAGCCTCCGCATGGCCAAGTGTGAAGTTCGCCGAATCCTTGTCGACAACGGCAGCTCGGTGAACATTCTTTTCCTCGAAGCCTTCGAGAAACTGAAGTTACCTAGAGGCAAGCTCCAACCAGCCGGATACACCTTACATGGGTTCTGCGGCGTCCCTGTCGTGCTAGAAGGGATTGTCACCCCCGATGTTACCGCGGGATCGGCTCCCGCCAAGAGGACCGAGCCTATGGACTTCATGGTGACCAACGCCAAGACGGCTTACAACGCCATACTCGGCCGATCCAGGTTATGCTCCCTCCAAACGGTGCCTTCGGCCTACCATCCGGAGCTCGAATTTTCCACCCCACTAGGGGTCGGCGTCGTCCGAGGCAGCCAAGAAGCAGCGCGATCGTGCGCCCTCGTCATTTAGCCTCCGCATGGCTAAGTGTGAAGTTCGCCGAATCCTTGTCGACAACGGCAGCTCGGTGAACATTCTTTTCCTCGAAGCCTTCGAGAAACTGAAGTTACCTAGAGGCAAGCTCCAACCGGCCGGATACACCTTACATGGGTTCTACGGCGTCCCTGTCGTAATAGAAGGGATTGTCACCCCCGATGTTACCGCGGGATCGGCTCCCGCCAAGAGGACCGAGCCTATGGACTTCATGGTGACCAACGTCAAGACGGCTTACAACGCCATACTCGGCCGATCCAGGTTATGCTCCCTCCAAACGGTGCCTTCGGCCTACCATCTGGAGCTCGAATTTTCCACCCCACAAGGGGTCGGCGTCGTCCGAGGCAGCCAAGAAGCAGCGCGATCGTGCTACATGACCACCGTCGGAGGAGGAATGTTCCCCCTCAACGCCGTCATGTTCAAACCTAAGAAGGACGGCCCTACCCCCGGACCTACCATCGAGCCAGAGAGGTTCCCCCTTGACGCCTAGCACCCAGTGAACTCCTGCAAAGAGCAAGCATAGACTTTAACTTAGCTAGAAGTAAACCTTTTGTAAAGCTTTCCTTTGTATAGGACCGTTTTAGCGGCCCCCCCTATCTTATACTAAGGAAATCTCGTTGTATCATACTCCAAACACCTCGGCAGACCCGACCTAATACCAGGTTAGGGGGTCGACCCCCAAGGCGTCACCTCACCCCACTCCGATTCCTCGCTAAACAATAAGGCCGAGCCACATCCCCTTCATCACTTTGTATACTGTCAACCGGGGCAAAGGCCGTTACAGAAATACTCCCCTCGTCTCGAGCGGCACGCCACGACGGAACGGCGGGGGCCCACCTCGGGAAGGGAAGCCACAACCTACGAAGTGAGCCAACTCGAAGCACATAAGCGGGGAGATCCGGAAACGACCGGCGTCAAAACCCTTGGCAAGTCCGAATTACTTTTTTATATATACACGAAAAGGCGGGGGCCAGTCTGCGGGAGGCAAATACAATCGAAAGGAGGAAAGAAGAAAGAAAGACAAAACTATACAACTCGATTTCCCTCCTCGGCGTCGATCGGGTTCACAGGAGGATCGACGGCCGGGTTGTCAACGAGCCCCTCTCCGGCAGGAATCTTCGGGGTCCCATCAATCTCCATGTCGTACTCGAAGTTCGACAGATCGAGGGTCGGATAGAAATGCCTCACATGACTGAGGGCCTTCGCGTAGCACTCATCCTGGGCGGCTATCACCATCCACTGGCCCGCATCCGTCAGCTCTTTCCTCTCATTGGCGAACGCAGCTGTCAACTCCCCCTTCTCCTTGGCAAACTTCCTCTTCAAGGAGGCCACCCTCTTCCCCCACTCGGTGTCCTTGGCCTCGAGCTCCAGCTTCATCTGCTGCTCCCTCTGATGCGAACCCTCGAGCTCGATCCGCATCTCCTTCGTCTCTCGTCCGCTCTTGTCCGCCCGAGCACGCTCTTGTAACAGGGACGCTTCGTAGAGATTCTTCACATTAGCTCCCTGCATACAAGCCTGCAACCGAAAGACGCAGATAAGAAGAAAACTCCTGAGGCAAGACTAAACAGAAAGGAGGAGGTCGACAAGCTTACCGACACGGTGGCCTGCGCCAGGCGCGTGAATGCCACCTCCACGGGCTCGTTCTCCATCATCTGGCGATCACGAGGCGTTGCCAGCTTCTCCACCACCTCTACGGCCTGGGCTTCCTCGGTCAGACAGTCGCCCATCCGAACCGACCAGTCCGGCACCCACCGCTGCCGCAACAACTCCACCACCGGGTCCTCCTCCTCGACCCCTACCAAGGGACCTTTCCCCTTATCAAGATCGGATGCCCTCGCCGGGCCCTTACCCCTCAAAGGGGCACCCCCCTTGCCCGTCTCCGAACGAGTCCTCTTAACCCTCGGCTCGAGCGGTACCTCCGAGATAACAAGGGGCGGCTCCCTCGGCCTCTTCGCCGCCTCCCCCTTCTTCTTCTCGGCATTTTCCTTCTTCATGGTGAGCCTCCTTGCTTTGATCGATGCCTCATCCATATCTACAGAAAAAACCATTAAGAGCAATGAGCAAGAATATACGAAAGGATCGAGGGAAAAGAAACAACTACATACGGAGAACGGCTGGGCTCAGTCCAACGCTCGCCAGGCGAACCTCCGTCACCTTCATCCAATCAATACTAGGGGACAAACGGAGACGCTCGACAAACCCCCACTCCTCGACCGTCAGATCCCCCTGCCCCGGCGCAGGATAACTCGGCTTGGAGTAGTTCCATCGAGTCGGAATGTCCCAGGGCTCTTCACTCCGGATCACCAGATATTTTTTCTTCCAATCCTTGATAGAGTCCGGGTGGCTATGAACAACCTTCCTCCTGCTCCGGGGGGAGATATAGTAAACCCCCTCGGCCGCCGAACTAATCATCAGCATCGCTCGGAACACGTTCAAGCGCAGGGGTACCCGTTGTTCCTCGCACATCAGTACAAAACTGATTATCTGCTTCCAAGAGTTCGGCCCATACTGCATCGGCGCCAAGGAGGCCCAGTTCAACACTTCCCGAACAAACGGATGGACCGGCAGCCTCAGTCCAGAAATAAACGCATCCATGGGGAAGACACAATACCAAGCAGACAGGGGATCGGTTGGGCGAAGAGTAGAGCTCGGCAGCATCAATTCGTAACTAGGACCTATGTGGTACGCCAGCTACAAAACCTCCAAGTCCCCGCCATCCAAGACGGTCAGAATCGCGTCCATCAACACTCTCGTCCGACTCGGCGAAGAGGCCTGCACACCAAAGAGCTCCTGGTCGGACAGGTCGTCAGGATATTGACGGAAATGCTTCGGCTGCACGGGCGAACCTGTCCCCTGGCTCGAACCACCAGTCCCCAACCCTACCTTCCTCGGAGCCTTCTTCCTCTTCTCGGTTCGCTCCGGCGAGGGAGTGAATAAGGGCCCCCGACCAGTCAACATGGAACTCGGACCTGCCCCCTGAACCGTGGATCTCCCTACAATGCCGCCCTCGCCTCTCTCTCCCTCGGTAGCCAACTCCAAAACACGGACGTCGTCCGAACCATCAGTCGCTTCCTCCGACTCGCTGCTCTCCACCACGAAGGGACGACGAGAGCGCAACAGCCTCGCACCATGTACCTCCTCCTCAACCACCGGTTCCTCCCACGAAACCGTGTCAGAAGACTCATCAACGAACACTGACTCCTCCTCGAGTACGGGCTCCTCCCAAGACGTCGAGTCAGAGATAGGCTCCACTTCCCGGCTAGACGTCGACGCTGATGAGCCAGACTGAGCCCTGTCCATCTATGCCTAAACTAAGTAGACTTGCCAACTCACCTGGGGTTACTTTGGAAGGGCGAGCCTGGTACAGCAAGATGCAAAGATGAGCGCTGAAGTGTTGAAAAAAAATTTTTTGAAAAAGAAAGGAGTGGACAGATAGGGGAGAGGGGGGAATATTTATAGGAGATAAAAGCGACTCCTCGATTTCCGCGAGTACTGTTCACCTATCTGACATGCAACTACCGCCTAGGAATTCGCGCCACATCCTCAAAACGTGCGATGCTGACATCATCCATTGACAGGCTGGCAGCCAGACAAGGAGGTCAGCGCGGAAGAAGTATTCGGAGGAGGGAACATTTTTATTTTTAAGATTTAAGGCGCCGTCCTCAGACAGACGCCCCGGGCTCCGAGACTGGGTCGGTTCCCCTTTCACCCGTGAGCAGCTCGGGGCTTACAGCGTCATCGGCCGAAGACCCGAACTGTTCCCGGGTGAGACAGAAACCGCCTCAACCTGGAGCCCTATTGGGACGCAGAGTAGTCAGCCTCCAATCGGAGAACGACTCATCTACCCGGGGCCCAAAGCTTCAAGACGCCCCCCTCGGCAAGCACCCCGGTCGAAAGCAGATCAACACCCAGAGGTCGAAAGAAGTGCACCATTCCGAGCCAGTTGATGCAACTGCAAAAGTCCAGCCTACTCCAGCAACGGAACCTTCACAGTTGCAAACAACCGGCCCGGAACGCCCTTCATCTCTCTCGGAAGGATAGAACCTCCACAGTTGCAAACTGCTCACCCTTCGAAGTTCGGTCGTTGTCCCTCTCGCCCGGATCCCCCCTGGATCTGGCCGCCACATCAGGGCCATCAGATCCAAGAGAAGATCCGGGCGACAAAGAAACTACCTCTCCGACACAACCGGGGGTAAAAATTATCAAGAGACAGGCATCCGCCGAAGCAGACACCTTTAAGGGCCAAACAGACCACCCTTGCTTTGATCTGAACCACTACGAGAAAGAGGGGGGGTACTTATAGCCTCCCCCAGGGGCCGGCCTTTATGACATGGGGAAAACCAAACGACGGAAGACCATGCGCCATACATTTATTAGGCGGCGCCATTAACGCACCTAGGAAATGGGAACCTTGCACAGATCCCAGGGCGCCCCCAAATGCTCCGCGAAAACAACAGACTACCCTACTCAAACAGCCCCAAGGCACAACGGTTCGCCCACAAACGGCCCGACCCATAATCCCCTCGCCAGCTCGAGGTCCGGTCTGGCACCAGGGCACCCCTCTTCGGAGGATCCACCGGCTGGCCATCACCCTTACCAGCCCATAATTTTCCCTCATCTCGAGGTTCGGTCTGGCACCAGGGTACTCTTCTCAGGAAGAAACAACGGCTCGCCTTCACCCTCACCGACCCGTAATCCCTCGCCAGCTCGAGGTCCAGTCTGGCACCTGGGTACTCTTCTTCGGAAGATCCACCGGCTGGCCATCACCCTTACCAGCCCATAATTCCCCCTCATCTCGAGGTTCGGTCTGGCACCAGGGTACTCTTCTCAGGAAGAAACAACGGCTCGCCTTCACCCTCACCGACCCGTAATCCCTCGCCAGCTCGAGGTCCGGTCTGGCACTTGGGTACTCTTCTTCGGAAGATCCACCGGCTGGCCATCACCCTTACCAGCCCATAATTCCCCCTCATCTCGAGGTTCGGTCTGGCACCAGGGTACTCTTCTCAGGAAGAAACAACGGCTCGCCTTCACCCTTACCGGCCTATAATCCCTCGCCAGCTCGAGGTCCAGTCTGGCACCCGGGTACTCTTCTTCGGAAGATCCACCGGCTGGCCATCACCCTTACCAGCCCATAATTCCCCCTCGTCTCGAGGTTCGGTCTGGCACCAGGGTACTCTTCTCAGGAAGAAACAACGGCTCGCCATCACCCTTGTCGACGCATAAACCCTCGTCCTCTCGAGGTTCTGTCAGGCACCAGGGTACTCTTCTCCGGAAGATACAACGGTTCGCCATCGCCTTCACCTACCCATAAACCCTCGACAAGCTCGAGGTCCGGTCAAAGCCTCAGGACAACCCCACCAAGAAGGCCCTGTGAGTCGTCCTCCCATTTTTTCCACAACCATGAACACTCCCCCAAGGCTTGCTCCCGCACCCCCGCAGGAGTGGGGGGCTTGTGTGATAGGGTAAAAATGGCCTGAGGCCCAACCAGGGCCCAATACAATTCTCACTCGAAAAAATAAAAATAGCTATCTAGCTCGGCCCCGAACCACTTCAGGGTCGGCGCCGAACCTCCTGTTTGCCCTCACAGTACTGGCCTCCTCGTGCCGACGAGCCTTGGTAGTCCTCGGAGTCCGACCCGTGACAGTGCCACAGGCCGTCCCCCCCTCTCCGGCGAAGCAGAAGGATGACCTGGCGCAGCCTAGGCCCTCCGATCCCCCCAGAAGAACAGGAGACCCACGATCGGCCACGACGGCTCCAAATACCACCAAGGGTTTCGCCACGTCAGCCCTATACCACTCCTGGTATTGTCACGTCTGCCCTAAACCCCCTGGGCCTCCTGCCACGTCAGGCCCACGGGCCTTCGGATCCAGACCCGGCCCCCAAAGGGAACCAAACCCGATTGGGATTCTCTATAAATACTAAACCCACACCCACCTTTTGAGGTAATCAATCTTTTGCCACTTAAATATACCTAGTTATTGCTACTCTCTCACAGAGACTGACTAGAGCGTCGGAGGGTCCGCCACCGGGATAAACCCCGGTGTTTCAGGACCGTCTGCAGGTACACAAGACCTCGGATCCGACCCTTCCGATCCGAGCCCAGCCTTCAACATCTTTTCGAGCTCATCGTAGGTCCCAGAAGGTCAACCGAAGGTCGGCAGACGAGCGGCATTCTCCTTCAATACAAATTGAGTCCGAACTCACACCTGGTGCATCCACACGTCTCCCAGAAATAAACAGCATCATATATATATATATATATATATATATATATATATATATATATATATATATATATATAAGATGAAGAAGATACTCATGCTGTTGCTTGCCGAAAATGGAGTTGGTGTACTTGCTTTTGCTGTTGCTTGGCCAAAAGTAGGAGATGGGGAGTTTTTTCTTGTGCGTGGATTTTAAGGAGGCCAAATCGGAGTTTCCAGGAGCTCTCGTTCTAGGAGTGCAATTGTAATACCCTAAACTTTTATTTTTAATAAAAATGTTGATTTTCACGTGTTATGCACGTGCAAATTTCGTATGTATATTTATTTATTTATTTTTATATATGAAATTTCTTTTGTAGTATGGACAATTATTTCTTTCCTTTCTTTTATTTTTCTAAAAAGCCTATTCTGTAAAGCCTAAAACATTGTTTTCTTATTTTGAGCCACTTTAATAATTTATTATTTTATTATTTTGGCTCACAAGCCTAAGCCCACTATTTGTGAAGTCCACAAATTTAATTAATCCTTTAAATTTTCACACTTGTCATGTAGATACAAATGGTGCACAATTGATTAATTAAAATTGTACAAATTTCAAATAGGGGGTACTAGAGGGCACGTGCATGCACGTAGTGTGCATTGCACACCTAGGGAGGCCGGATTGTGCATGAAGAGATGGGAGAGTGGGTGTGTGTGCATGGGTGGTTATTTGATTATGGGTGGTTGCTACAACTTCCCATCCTATCCTAGCCATCCATCTCTAACCATCTAGTAAAATTCTAGCCCTCCAATCCATCCTAGAACTAGTATAAATACCCCCTATCTTCATGTATTCTACACCAAAAAATTATTGAAAGAAAGAAATTATATAGGAGAGAAATACATTAGGAAGTATAAAGTTTGAGTGTTCATTGGTGTGTCCCAAGCAAGAGGCCGGCCCCATCATCAAGCACAAGGAAGCATTCGGTTTTTGCACAAGGAACAAAAAGGGGAGCTTTTGTAACACAATCTAGGAGGAGAAGGCTACTCTCTTGCATTCTAGGAGACTCTAGGAGCTTTTATTTGGTTTTTCTCCAAAGAGGTGGGTGTTTCTCATGCTTCTAAATTAGAATTCATGCTAGGAATGAAATTGAGTAATTATTAAAGAGCCACTAGTTGAAATTAAATTCATGTTTACCTAATTAGAAAGGAATTAATAATCTAGTAGATGTGTGTTATATGGTTGCTAGATTAATTAATTATGAATGAAAGTGGATGTTTTTCACTTTCCTAAAATTAGATATCATGCTAGGTATGATTTTAATGAAATTATAAGAATTAAATACTGAGAAATTGGAATCATGCTTGTTTAATTAAAGTAGAGTGGTAATATTAGAGATAAATTAATGGAATGATTGCTAATGGATAATTGCTAATTAATGTGATAGAAATCTCCATTTTTGTATGTGCTAAATGAATGTTAATAAATAAATAAAAAAGATTGTATTTGCAAATGATTGATTGACTGCATCATGTGTGATTAGTTGACAAAAATAGAATCTTTATTCTTTAGAAAAGATGATTTTTGTGTTCTAAAAATATGGTAGTTTGTCAATAAGAAAGAGAACAAAAACGTAGTGATTTTTGTGGAAACTTAACCTTAATTATGAAGAGTTGTGCTATGGTTCTCAATGTTGAAATTAAGGACATGGAACACAAATTAGGACTAAAATACATGTTTTATAAAGCTAAAAATGCTTATAAAAATACTGGTTGCTATAGATTTATGTGTATTTTAATTCTGGAAAAATTTGCTTTCAAAAGAGAAGAAAAAGAGACAAATTTGTTGTGAGAATTCATGAAGTATAGATTTGAACAGAGAACTAACTTAAACCCAATTAAATTACTTTCAAATCGATATGGCCACTTAGACCAATTGGTCAGTATAGCCTTCAGTCGCTACAGTAGCGGGGGCTAGTCTTGGGTCTCGGGTTCGATGTTGTGGATTGGAGCTTTCGTTTTTAAATTATTTTTTGTTAAAAATCCGATTATCGAGGATTGATACATAGGGATTATAACCCCTAGTCATATCGCCTTGGTTACTTGGCGCAGTGGTCTTGTGCACTGTCCTTTGGGCTGCTGGTTGTGGGTTCGAATCCGGTTGGGGGTTTGGATTTTTAAAATATTGTTTTTGGGATTTTAATATTAATTTGAGTTTTAAAAATAAAGTAAAATTTAGGGAAAATATGGATTAATTACTGAAAATTATTTGGACTTTATGAGAAAATTTTGTATAACTTTTGATAAAGTGTAATTAAGAAATTGAGGCTATTTGCAAGAAAGGACTTCTTTTTACAATTAAATTGTCTTTTAAACAAAGGAAAAATAAATGAGATTTTTTTAGAGTTATAAAAATGAGAATTAGTAATGAGGAATTTTGAAAATTTTGATTTGTGTAATTAATTGGACTTATAAATTGTGCTTGTAGTATGAGTCGAAATGAGAATAATAGATTCATGGAATAAATGAACTATTTTTTTTACTGGCAAAAGGTAGGATTATCCTACCTCACAGAAAATATATATATATATATATATATATATATATATATATATATATATATATATATATAAAGAAAGTAAGTTCTAAGACTATTACAAAATAGGCTGTAGGAGGTTACTCGAGCATAGGGTGAAGCCAAGTTCGAGATGGCATGTCGTTCGATCGTAGAGAGGGTATTGGACTGTTGTCGTACACCTCTACTAGGTCCAATGACATGATCTCATCCCCTTTTTCCACCCAAAACAAAGCCCGAAACAAAACGAACCCACCATCAGCCAGAATAAAACATACATAGTAACCAGAGAGAGTTTGAGAAGAGTAAAATAGTGGACTAGACACAGTCCCAAAAAACCAAAAACAGAGTAGCCAATCAGAGATTAAGGAGTGGTGCTGTCTGAACTGCCGCCCCTAGCAGGCCTCATGAGATCGCTGTCGCCCGTGCCTCTGAGCTCCTTCAGTATCTTTGCCTTCTTCTTGGACTCTCCACTTGAATCTAGCCAATATGAGAGAATTTTGTATTAGTGATTAGCTTACCCATAGGTATATGCTTGCTGTAAAAAATTCTATCATTTCTAGCATTCCAAAGATTCCAACAGACAGCTAGTGTAACCAAATGCCATGAGTGAGTGAATTTGTGCTTGTTGTGATCAAAACACCAATGAGAGAAGCATGCCGAAATAGACTTAGGCAGATTTGTGATACTGAAAGCTTGTGGGAAGTGCAGCCATGTTTGAGCAGCCACAGGGCACTCAAAGAAAATGTGATAGGAGGTTTCAATCTGACATGTACAAGCAGTGCATGTTAGATCACCATCCCAAACTCTAGAGTGCAATCTATCCTTGGAGTTTAGTTTTTCCCCACTCAGCATCCATATGAAGATTTTGCATTTGAGTGGTGCGCAGTTCTTCCAACAAGAACGATAGAAAGGAGAGATTAGGCCCGAGATACTATAGAAGCTATAGGCTGATTTGACAGAGTAGCACCCAGTGCTAGAGTGGTTCCAGCGAGCTTTATCTGGTTGCGGAGAAGGCTGAATGTTAGAGATGGCCTGTAGAAGATGTCTCTTTTCCAAAAGGGTGATGCTAGAAGATGAGATGTGTAGGCTAGGTCTCCAAGTCCAATTGCATTGTATTAGTGCGCCCTGATATCGTAGAGGGGCTTATTTGTTCCATGCTGCTTCAAATAGGGAAGGAAAAAAGGTGGCAATACGCTGTCCCTCTATCCATTTAGAGGTCCAGAACTTGATCATAATCCCATTCCCAAGTTCCCAAGAGATGCCTTGGTCGAATTGTTCTTTGAGTTTGAAAAAACTCTTCCAGAAGTCTGAAGCCTAGGCCTTGCAGATGAATTCACCAGAAGTGTTGTTGAAGTAGAGGGACTTGAGAGTTTGAGAGCAAAGAGAGTTGTCAGTGTAAAGTTTCCACCACCATTTCATTAGAAGTGTGTTATTCAATTGTTGAAGGTCTAGGACTCCAAGGCCACTCTGATTTTTAGGCTGGCAAATATGCTTTCAGCTGGTACAATAGGCCCCCATAGCCTTGGTGTCTCCTCCAACCCAAAAGAATATGCTCCTCATTTGATCAATCCTGGCAATCACCCACTGAGGTAGCTTGAAGAATGAGGCAAAATAAGTTGGAAGGGCGCTAAGGATAGAGTTGATCAGAATGAGTCTGCCCCCCCCCTTGATAAGAGGCAACCTTTCCACGTGGACAATCTCCTCTCAATTTTTAGAAGCAAAGGTTGTCAGTCCCGTTTCTTGAGCTTCCCCTTTGATAGTGGCATTCCTAGATACTTGGTTGGCATGGTATCTTGATTGAAGCCTAAAATATGTGAAAATGCATTCAGCTTGGTCTGAAAGTGTCCAAAGTATATGATAAAGGATTTAGAGAGGTTGATATGGAGTCCAGAGGCATTTGCAAAGAGATGCAGGAGCACTTTTAGATGGAGCACTTCTTGCTCATCTCCTTTGCAGAAAATAAGAGTGTCATCAGCAAACTGTAAGATGGAGAGGTGAGCTAGGGATTCCCGTAGGTTAAGCTGAGAAAAGGTGCCATTATCTCTACCAACATGCAACATTTGCGCGAGAACGTCTACAGCAAGTATGAAAAGCATCGAAGATAGAGGGTCGCCTTGCTTGAGTCCTCTCTTAGAGACAATGGTCTTGCCACTAACCATTGACCAAAACATTTGATTTGGTGGAGTGCAATATTGCTTTGATCCAGGAACACCAACGAGTGCCAAAGCCTCTTGCAATAACCAGTTGCTCTAAGAAATCCAAGCTAAGAGTATCAAAAGCTTTGCGAAAATCAATTTTTAGCATAAGTGAATCAGATTTCTTGGAACAACATAAGTTGATTGCTTCGTGCGCCACAAGAAAGCAATCCACCGTGGATTTGCCCTTGAGGAAGGCACTTTGAGAAGATGATACAAGAGTATGCAGCATAGGGCTTAACCTGTTGGCCAGAATCTTGGTGAAGAACTTCATGGAGCAGTTGAGCAGGCTAATTGGACAGTAGTCAGAAACAGAGGAGGCACCTTCACATTTAGGAATGAGCACAATGGTAGAGTAGTTCAGTCTATCGATTTCTGCTCCCCCATTTTGAATGGCCAGAAGCATATTACATAAGTCATCTTGGATGGTCTCCCAATGTTGTTGATAGAAATGCATAGAGAATCCATCTGGACCTAGATCTTTGTCTCCGTTCATGCTGAAGACTGCTTTCTTAATTTCTTCCTTACTGAAAGTTGTTTCAAGTACAGAGAGATCAGATGTTGAGGGGGGATATAGAGAGGCCCAATCTACTCTAAAGTCTGACTCTGAGCTAGTGCCACATATATCTTGAAAATGTGACTCAAAACAAGATCTCATTGCCGACTGATCTGTGATAAGATCGCCATTGTGAAGAAGTGAGTAAATGAAATTCTTACGTCACCTTCCGTTAGCTATAGAGTGGAAGAACTTTGTGTTTGCATCGCCCTCTTTGATCCAAGTGATTCGAGATCTTTGCCTCCAGTAAGTAGCCTCAGCTTGGACCAGTTGATGATATTCAGAATGGGCAGCGGAGAGTTCAGCAGATTGGGCGGAGTTTAGATTTTGTGAGTCGGCTATAATGTCAAGGTTGTGGATAGCTTGGAGTAGGGACTCCTTGTGCTTGGGAATGTGACCAAAGACCTCATTTCTCCACCTTCTGATCCTTCTCTTTAGGAGGATAAGTTTCTTAGCAAAAATATCAACCTTGGATCCAACACAGTTGAAGCTAGTCCACCAACTTATTATGTTGGGGTAAAAACCCTTATGAGAGGCCCATGCTTTTTCGAATTTGAAGTAATGGATTTTGTCCTGCATCGCTTGGGAGTTGAGGATAATAGGGCAATGATCAGATGCAATGCGAGGTAAGGAGTGATGGACACATGAGGGGAAGGACTGATCAAAGTAGCATGAGATAAGAAATCTGTCTAGCCACGCCAAAGAAGAATTTTGTCTAAGGTTGGACTAGGTGTACTTCCGACCTGCAAGCGGGAGATCAATGAGCTGCAATTGTTGGATCCAACTGCGAAAGTTCTTCATGTCTCTGCTAGAGCTGGAGCCTCTATTCCTTTCTTGATTTGAAATAGTCGCATTGAAATCCCCACAGACGACCCATGCATCACATAGTAGCCTTCTTTGCTGCACAATTTCATGAAAGCAGAGGTCGCTATTATCAAGCTCAAAGGGGGCATAGACGAAGGTTAAGGACCATTCCAAGCCTGATGATCTAATGCGGAAGGAGAGGGAGATAGAGAAGATATCAATAGCACAGTAGAGGCAGTCAAGGACGTTATCATTCCAAACAACAAGGATATCACCGCGACTATCGATTGCATCTAGGGATCTCCAATTGGTGATAGAATTGCCTCCGATAGAAGAAAGTTTTCGTGGGGAGGGCTTGGATAGCTTGGTTCTTGAAGGCATGTGACAGTAATTTGGGCGTTCCGAAGTCCATCTTTGATAAGGGCACATTTATAGGGGTTGCCTAACCCCCTAACATTCCAACTTCCTATCTTCATTGAAAATGAAAGACACAACAAACACGAAAGCAAGCTAGGGTGCAACATACTCAGGCACTAGTTGAGTTGTTGCTGTTGATCGGGAAGATCAACTACAACCTCTGCAACCTGCTTGAGTTTGACGATTGAGTGTGGCCCAGTAGCCTCCACTCCAACAGATTCCTCAACTTCGATAATATCCTCATTACAAAGCAAAGCAAATGGATTGCGGCATGCAAAGTTAATAGAATTCTTGGAGGAGGATGTACCTGTCGATTTACGGAGGGAGGCAGCCTTAACAGATGAGCGAAGATGCTGTAGAAATGGTCTTGATGAGGAAATTTTGGTGGCGGATCTGCAGCGTTTACGGCGCTTGCTAGCTCTTTCTTCAAATCCTGGGGGTACAGAGCCAGTGGAAGAGGTGGAGACATTGAGGTGATGCCTAGGGATGAGGGATTTGGTTCTGAAGCTAGAGGCTCTAGCTCCCATTGCACCAGAGCTGAATTGGAAGGTCTTAGAAGCCTCCACCTTGGCAACGTACTTGGTGACCGCTGCCTCAAGTGCAGACTCTAATGCTGGCTTGATTTGAAGGAATAAGGATTGGGAAATATTGACTGTCTTGCCTTTCCACTCCATTTGACACAACTCCTCTTCAGGTGCAATATCATGTGAGCTGGCAGAGCTGTCGAGATGGGTTTGAGACACCTCAGTAGAAATATCCAAATTACCCTTGGGGGAGTCAGATTGGATCTCAATGATAGGTGGAGCGTTGATGACCAAATCGATGGCAGGATTTACCTCAACTGTTGCCGCAAATTGCTGGGGGGGAGGGACCACTTTTGGAACCTTCGCACTAGAATTCGCCATGCCAGAAATATTCAAAAATTGGTTAGCAAAGAGGGAAAGATTCTGTGGGGGCTGTGACTGCGCCGCAATATCCTTAACTATGCTAACTGTCTCCTGGATTTTCGCCTTTCCTTTATGGTCTCCGATAATTCCTTGATCACCTAGCGAGATTTATGGGTTGTTTGCAAGTGCCTGCTGAGCCAGCAGCGCTTTCCTCCGATGCCAGAAGCTTGTGGAAGAGCTAGTGTGTTGGGGAAAAAGATGTACCTTGCCGCAGGCAACGTCAGCGGAGGGAATTGGGTTGCCGTAGATAAGCACGGGTACCTCGTGAACTTGCAGCTCCTTAGTCTAAGGCACAAGAATAAATTAACTATTGATTACTACTAGTTGAAACTTATTATTCTTACGTATAAATTGTACATGAAATTGAATTATTGATTGTGTTGAGTTATGAAAGATATGAATACATGAGTACTATGCTTATGAAATGTGAATTGTGATTAATCATGAAAAGACCTTATGAGTACGAAAAACTCGATGTTGTAATTATGAGTTGAAATTGAGAACTAGGGTGTAGCTAAGCCTTATACCGACAATAAAAGAAATGTGAAAATGATATTTGAGATGAAAAGACCAAGGTTTGGGTCATGTGAAATACATGAATAAGACCGGTATAGTGGGAGTGCTAACCCTAAGGGATTGATTTTATTCATGATTCAATTAAACTAAAGATTAGATACATAGTAAAGATGTGATGAAAGTAAGAGAAAAACATTGAGTATGAGGGCTATTGGATTGGCTGCGTGAGAGTATTCACAGGATGTTCCATGATGCGTCATGATAGGGTTGGATGCTGCTCCAAAGTACCGTCCCGGTGTTTGACAACTGCGGGTGGTGTCATGTCTATGGTAGGAGTTGAATTACCACAGAATGCCTGCATGATGAGTCATGTGTCAATGCGTTGGGATTCCCTCCAGGGCGCCTAGATATGAGTTCGTAGGTCAGAAAACATCTAGGATACTTACCATAGTTACACTAGTAGATTAAGTCATGACGATGGATTGAACCTTACAAGATGAAGAACGGTTAAGGGCTTGCCCTCGGACCTATGTAGTATGGGCTGCATAGACTCTGAACAAGTACGCATTAGTGTCATATAATACAAATAATTGTATTAAGGACTAAGTGCGCATTCACAACACGATATCAATAGGATAGTCCCTTTAGCTTTGTTTGTGAACAAATTTGTGGTTTGCTAAGTATTGAGAATCGTTATACTGTTTCCGGCATAGAGAGGAGGCCGTGTATAATATTTTGTCAGTTGAATGAACTGACGCGCCCACAGTTTTACATGCAGGGTAAAGATGCTTTGATAAATTGAAGTATACATGCTGCTCAAGATTGATTTAAATGTTGTTTCATGTAATCTATTGTAAAAATTGCTTCCGCTGTGATAATATAAAGGTGTAATGTAACTCTGATGTAAGAAATGTTTTTATTTTCTTGTAAAATTGTACGAAAGAAGTGTAAAGATCCTGTGGAACTTCGAATTCAGTTGTATTTTGGAATTCGGGGTATTACAGCAATTGCTAGGAATTAAATTTCCTTGGGTGGGTGATTCTAAAATCCTTTCTAATGTAGAAGTAGATTTGCATGTTAGATAACATATAATTTAATTGTTAAATTGTGATTGTTATGTTAATTTGTAGATTTCATAATTTTGATATAATTGTGCTATGATGTGTGGAAATATTATTGTGACTCTTATACTCTAGAGCTCTTGTTGAATTAGAAAGAATATATTCATTTGTTGAAATGAAAAGAAATTATGCATGGTAGAATAATTCCGATTATAGTCACAATAATGCAATATGTGTGAAAAATGAATTTTGATGCTAACGGGATGAGAAGTGCGGATTTAATCTCACTAATATTTATTTTATGAATATAGAAATTTTATAAAGTATTTTTTGATGAAAGACAACCTTTTATTTGGAAAAATTGATTATATGTGTTTTTATGCATTTTTTGAAGAAATATTTTATTATATTGCAAAAATGAGAAACTTATGAATTTGAGAACATGTATGATACTATTTTTTTAAAGAAACTCATTCTGAAAACTATTTATATTTTTTTAGAAGAACAAATCAATTGAAAGATCAAGTTTATTAAGGGAAAAATAAATGACAGTGCGGTATGAGCAAAAATTATTTAACCAATCTCGTATCAGTTAGCCACTTTGGCCATACTGGTCTTCGGGTGCGAATTAAGTCCGTTACTGTAACTTGGCGGAGCTGTGTGCCTGGGTTCGAGTTTGGTTAGAGACTTTGTTTTTATGATTTCTATTATATTACCGAAGGTGTATATATATATATGTATTTTGATGTCAACTTAAATCAATTAGCCGCCAATGATTTTTTGGTCCTTGGGTGCAGTCTAGGGTTCTTACTGTTCATGGCGGGTGGGCTCAGAGGTCCTAGGTTCGATCCCGACCTTGGCCACTTTATTTCTTTGTGACTTTTTTGTATTTTTGAGTTTTAAAGTGGAATAAAAATTGGGAAAAAATCTATTTGAATTTCTAAAAATTGTTTAGACTTTATAAATTATTTCTACAATATTTTGATATTTTTGTGGGAATTGAAAGGAGATTTCTATATTAAATATTGTTGAAGAACTTGATTTTTATCGATTAAATTGTGACGATGGTTAATTTAAGAAAAATGAAAGTTGGAATGCACTTAGAATTTCTCTTAATAAAATTTTGTGATTTTTAATATTGATTAAATGAAGATTTGAATTGTGTACAATGGTATAAAGGATTAAATTGATAAAAGAGTTGAATTGAATTGTTTTCATGTTATGAGATTTTAAAGAAATGTTTCTCTTTGAGAAAGAGATATGAAGAAAGAAATTGAAAGATTATTTTGAGATTGAATATGAAATTTTGTTGATTTCTAGAAAGAGATAGCTGTTGGAATCTAGAAGCTAGGCGAGACCCTAGTAACCGACAGTTTTATTAATGATTTGAGAGCTAACTAGTGTGGGTTGAGCATCTCTTGAGAAGTAGCCAGGTAGGTTGACTGTCTCTTTTGTTTGGTTTAAGTCCGGTAGGGTAAGCTAGCTCTAGGTTGGGATGATTTTCTTTTAAAACAAACTAAAATTGTAAGGACTACACTATAGTGGAGATGTGATGAAAGTAAAAGAAAAATATGAGTCTGGGGGCCATTGGATTGGTGATGTGAGAGTGTTCATAGGATATCCTCATGATGTGTCATGATTAGGGCGTGGATACTACTCCAGGATACCGTCCCAGTGGCGACGCTTGTGGGGTATTTGGTGACTACGGGTGGTGCCATGGTCCATGGCGTAAGTAAATTGACCACAGGATGCCTGCATGATGAGTCATGTGTCAGTGCGTGGGATTCTCTTCAGGATGTCTGGACGTGGGCTCGTAACTCAAAGAATATTTAGGATACTTATCGTAGTTACCGTAGTAGTATAAGTCATAACGAGGGATTGAACACTACAAGATGAAGAACGATTAATGGCTTGCCCTCGGACCTATGTAGTATGGGATGCATAGAAACCAAACAAGTGCACATTAGTGTCATGTAACATAAATAACTGCATTAAGGATTAAGTGCACAGCACCCACGAAATCAACAGGATAGTCCCCTTGTAGCTTTGTTTGTGATCACGTCTGTCTTTGCTAAAGTATTTAAGAATCATTGTATTGTTCGGCATAACGAGGATGGCCATGTATAATATTTCGTCAGTAATAAGCAACTGACGTGCCCATAGTTTCATATGCAGGACTTGGAGTTTACAAAAAGATATAAAGATGAATTTGTTGCTGGTGGTCATTTAAATGCTAAAGTTGTTACAATTGTATATTTATTATTGTTGTATTTTATTTATTTCTGCTGTGTGTTGATGTAAAAGGCTCTATTGTAATAAAAAATTTTAATTCCTTATAAAATGTACGAAATGAAGTGTAAAGATCCTGTGGAACTTCGAATTTAGACTTATTTGGAATTCGGGGTGTTACAGCCCTCCTCCATCGCCAGTCAGCAGCGACAGCGACAGGCCATCGCCCCTGCTCTCTCTCTCTCTCCATCGCTGGCAGCATAGCGGCAGTAGCAGCAACCCTAGGCCGCTGTCCACCGTCGTTTCCCCCGTCCTTCTCTCACTTGTGTGCGTGAGTTTTGTGCATGGTTGTGTGTTCATGGTTCGTGATTGTGTTCATGTGGTTCGTGATTGTGTTCATATTCATTCGATGAGTTCGTTGCCCGGGAATCCGTTCCCGTTATTCTTGCTCTTGTGCCGTTCATGTCGTCGTCTAAAAGACAAGTAACCTGTATTCTTTTCGTTGTGTAATACAAGTACTAGATACCGCTTGTAGTATAGTTGTGTTCTAGAGACAATTATTGTGCAAAACCACTGTTGTATCTTGTCTCTGTTGTGTTGATCCACCCATA
Source organism: Hemerocallis citrina (assembly GCA_017893485.1). Lineage (NCBI taxonomy): Eukaryota > Viridiplantae > Streptophyta > Magnoliopsida > Asparagales > Asphodelaceae > Hemerocallis > Hemerocallis citrina. The sequence goes on from CM030367.1 coordinate 15,912,899, forward strand.
GTAGCCTCATTACACACATGACATGAAATAACTTAGGGATGACCACTTCACAATGTATACATGCATGTTGTTCGTACAATATCGTGTGCTTGGTTGTGTTTGTTGTAGTAAACTAGTTGTAGACTTGCTAATTTCCTTATACCATGTTGCTTGGACATCTAGTATGCCCTATTTCATGTTTTGTTATGTTTTGGATGAGTTTCATGTGAACTAATTGATTTTGTTCATGAAGGATATTTTCTGTTATGTCGATTCTCCGTTTTTGTTCAGTAATTTAGACCCTATTAAGATCAGTATATGAAATTATTTGTGAATATGAATTATAGAGAATTCTATCTACTTTCCAGATTTCTCTGATGGATCTCAGTTTCGATTTATGTGTTGCGAGTTATGACTATTTTACTGCAGATGTGTTTAAAATTCCAGATCAGTTTTATACGTATTTTGTATGGTAATTTATTTTTCTACTAATGTTAAAGATAATATTTTGATGCAAAATTTAACTGATTACAACTAGACTTGATTAGGATTAACCCCAAATTTTTGTTGATTTAATTGATAACTTTTTCAAACTATTCTATGCTTACAAACAATTACTATTCATGCAAAATTTTCATGTTGTTCTGTAAAGAAACATAATTCCGACCTGATTCTATTTGTTGCCTATAAAAACTTTGTGAATATTAATTATAGACTTTTGTATCTAATTTATCACCCTTTTGACGGATCGTAATTTCGATTTATATTTTGTGAGGTATTACTGTTTTAGAACTGTTGTGTTTATGATTCCAGATTTACAAAACTGTTGTATCTTACTGCTTTCTGATTTTACTTGACTATTCTATCTATGTTGGAAAATTATGAAACTTTATTTTCTGTTACTAAACATACTAGAGAATACCCCATATTTTTCATGAATTTAATTAGTAAGTTTTCATGTTGTTTTCCTATTCTTGAATACAAACTTCTGATTTCTGGCTGAACACGTCTTCTGGTTTCAAATCTATTTTGAGACTTGTTTTTTTGAAATACCATATAACTTATATATATTTTCTAGATTTGGCCGAAAGTCTATTTTCTAGATTTTCTGACGGATCTAGGTTTGCATGTTTGTGTCAACGGGAATCCCAGATTTAGTGCAGTATTGTCTTGCTAAACTAAACTAGAATTTTTGTTGCCCTCTTTGTTATGTGTCGTCTATCACCTGTACATGTTCATCTTTCAACTTGAACATGTTGCTTGTTTATACCATGTTATACTTGCCCTTGTTTGAGACACATGCATGCCTGTTTGATAATAATAATAAACAACCAAGCCGGGGTTTAAAGGGAAAGATCTAAAAGTGGAAAATAAAGAAACGTGTACTCGGAAGGGGATCTATAGATCCTATGTGATTACTTGTTACTTGAGGCTTGATACTTGTTACTTGAGGCTTGATACTTGATACTTGATTTCTTGAGGCTTGTCCCTGAGTACACTGCCCTCTATAATCCACTATGAAATCTAAAACGAAATTGTTTGAATGTAGCAACCATGTGGTAAAAACCTGGGATGCATGAAGTGCTACCTAGATAGTAATAAATACAAGACTTGAACATGACACTTCACACTTGCTACCTATTACTTGTACATGATACTTGATACTTGACACTTGTTACTTGATACTTGTTACGTGTTTACATGATACTTGTTCACTTGACACTTGATACATGCCACTTGCACTTGTTCGTCTTGCCCTGGTCGTTGTTCTATTTTGTTATCATATCTATTCCATGTTATTTGTTATCCTTTTCCCTGTACTTGTGCCTGCACTACAAACGGCCCATAACTTGCATTAACGGGCGTTTTGTTTTCTTTTCCTCTTCCTGCAATTTATTAAATTGCACATTTTGGAGATAAGCTACCAGATGGTGTAGGTGATATGAGACTCTAGTTGGCTGGAGCGTTGGTATATCTATTTATTTTCTTGTTGCTTAACTGTAATTTGCTATATGAAATTTGTATTTGGGAAATGTGACCCCGGATTATTGACTTGTTCAGATCTGATTTATTTGAGATTATTATATTTTGTTTCAAGTAATCATGTTGGTATATTGATTCATAGTGCATGCGTGGTTGACTTTTCTTGCTTCCGACTCTGATTATTCTTATGCTTGTTGTAAAGATCCTGACAGCTTATGGGTGATGAAATTATTCGCTGGACTTAGTCACATATCCGTATTCCGTATTCTTTTTTTGGGAAGCGGGGCATGACAATCATTTATCGTGCAACAGGGTTGCTATCGTTATTTAGTGTTATCGTACCGAGTACATGAACTATAGAGTCCACCACTAGAGTCTAAATGACATTGATTGTATGTACGGAACCTGTGGAATGGGACGCAGTAGTACATGCATTAGTTAGACTAAAAACTAATAGATTTAAGAATTGGCACAATATTGACACTACATGTTGAACATCGTCATTGCTATTGATATCGAACATTGTTTAGTGATATTGACATCGACCATTGAGTGTTGACATCAAATATTGACATATCGTTTATTGTTATACCATCGCATTATTACCATTGATATTGATTATTGCTATCGTCCATAGTTATTGATTCCTATTGTTTTGTTGAATTCATTGTTATACCGTATTTTCATTGTTCATTGCTTTCTCTACTTGCTGTCCATGACTTGCTCTAAGGACAATTTTTTTATCCTCTTTTTAGATGAGGTATTCACAGGTGATCAAGGAGAGTTGCCTGCAGGACTTGGAGAACAGTCTTTTTGAGGATTTATTGCTTTCTAGATTGATCGTTATTTTATTGGACTTCTAGTACTGAGTTTTATTAATATTGTATTATGGGCTTTTGACCCTGAGGTTTTGTTTCCAAACGTTGGATTATCTGATTTGGTTATTTCATGTGTTATTCCAAGTATTGTTATTCATGTGATTGTTCTTATTGCATGCGTGGTGGTATTTATCTTGCTTATATTGTTGAGTTGAACAATAACAGCTTATGGATGACGCAAGTCATTCGATGGGTCAATGTCACGCGCTTGTGTTCCGTATTTTTGAAAAGTGGGGCGTGACATGTAAAACTGTTTTTCATGGATCAAACTATTAATACTCTCATTTAATTTCTTAATTGTTCTTGTCATAGCTTCGCAGTGATCACATAATAAAAAAATTCCTCGTTCATCTTTAGCTACAGAATAGTCTAAAGGTGCTTTATAAAATGTTCTTAATGAAGGAGAAACAAAATAATTATTTCCTAACTGCTTTCTAGCTACATCTAATGCTTCTGACAGATTATTAAATCCCTTATAAAATGGATCTCTGAAACCTTTAATACTATCTAAAACTTCTATCCAGGTATGAAAGCTTCCTATCAAATTTCCTGCTACATAAAATTTAAAATTTCTTTGTGTTTAATTGAAGAGTTCTGATAAAGCATTCATTGATGCAAGAAAATACTTTTGGTCTTTATTATTAAATGCAATCCAGAGATTATCCAAAATGCATTTTTGTTCTTTATTAACTGAAATATGGGACGAGGTCTTAAAGGATACTAGTATCATACACGTGCACACGTGCACGTGGAAAAAATTGAAGGGATAATGAAAAGGACAAAAAGAAAATAATTTCCACACTGATCCACCTTCGAAAATATTTACCAAACTGGTCCACTTTCGAAAATATTTACCAAAGTTAGTTCATAACCCAACACGTGCGTTGCACGGGTTGGGTTGAGGACAAATTACACTAAGTCCTTCTCCCATTATAGTAGTAGAGATATTACTGTTTGGAAAAACAATGAATTCTTGGTTACCAAGTCTAAGGCGTTCTTGCCTTGGTCTTGCTAGCATGGTTTGATTAGATGCAACATTATTTATTGGTAATCCTGGCTTGGGAGGTCTTTCCATCTGAACTTCATCATCAAAAACATTCATGAGATCAATGTTCAAATAATGTGCGGATAATTCTAAAAGATGAGAAATTATTGCAGTAATTAACTGTCGTCTAACTAATCCTTCATTTCCCTCTTCATAAGCATCCAATTGGTCTGCTAGTTGGAATAAAAATTGTATATCATATATACGATTAATGCTTCTATAGAGCATATTTGAAGGATTTGAAATAATATAAAATCTAAATCTATGTAATCAAGAAAAAATAAGTTCAAATTACTAATATTTAAACTAGTTTAATGGCAAGTTAAATTCACAAATCAGTGTAAATCATCAATTATAATTTCGGGCTACTATAGACTTTTAATTAGTATGAAAATTAGTATGTATAAATATAAATAATAATAATTTGTTTCAAAGAAGTTGGATTAAAAAAATTTAAGGTCAATGGGCTAATATAAATTCTCTCTTAGCTGTAAATAAATAAAAAATAAATAAAATAAAAAATAAAAATAAAATAATAATAAATAAAAAAAACCTAACCGGCTGCAGGATTTGAATATGGTGGCATCATAACAGGACAAATCAACTAGCCACAACTCAAGTAATGTACTTACTCGACGTAAATATATATATCTTTAAATAAATCAGTGTTTCGACATCATCCCTAACATAATTGTTCGAGATTGTGAAGAATGAATTCCCACACTTTTTCTAGGATAGCATATTACAGTCAACTACGTATATGATTACACTTTTTCTAGGATAGCATATGCCGGGCTACTATAGACTAATATATAAACTAGTTTAATTAGTAACAATTATAATATATACTTTGGGGGTAATATAGACTTTTTAAGTGATAGAAGTCTTATAAGAATTTGAAAGAGGCTACTAGAAGTCTTTTAGGCTTATAAGATATTTTGAGAAAAATGTCTGATAAGAGGTAAAAAAAGAACACTAAAAAAACTCTTGTAAGAGGGGGACCACCTCTTACAAGAGGTAAATCTCTTATAAGAGGAGAAAAAGAACACTACCTTACTATCTAAATTCATCTTATTATATAAAGAAACTATTGCTTCACAGTCAGTTCTAAGAGTAATATCTTTTTTAGAAATAATAAAAATAACTCAAAACTATCTAATGCATAAGAGATTACAAGAAGTTCGGCATCAATACTACAGATATTATATTTTTCTTTATATTTATCACTAGTGTATCTGCATATTCGCTCTGTATACTTATTTAGTTTAGCAATAAGAGTGGCTCCCCACCCTGTATTATTTCCGTCTGTTTCAACTATTAGATAGTCTGTATCTAATGGCAGACATAACTCAGGGAGATCTTTTATTAGTTGTTTTATCTGCTGGACTAGCTTAATATCTTCTTGATTAAAATGTCGTTGGCCTTTTTGTGAAACTTTTGCATATAAAGGGCCAGTTATTTTCCTTAAGTCATTAATAAAAGGTCGAGCATAATTAACTAATCCTAAAAATTGTTGAATTTGTTGTATTGTTTCTAATTTATCTGAGAAATCTAGAGCTTTCTGTGCTATTTGTGGTTGAAGTTTTATTTTTCCTTGGCCTATTATTACTCCAAGGAATTCTATGTGAGGTTTAAATAATTGCTTTTCTTTTTACTAACATTAAATCTATGATTAATACATTCAGAAATAATAATCTGTAAATGACCACGATGTTCTTGTTGAGTTTTAGTAAATACTAAAATATCATCTATACAAACTACATCAGTTTTTTATGTTTCAAGAATATATCGTCCATTTTCTTTGAAAAATAGATGGTGCATTCTTGAGGCCAAATGGCATTACAAGCCATTCAAAATGACCTTCTGGACAAGTAAATGATGTCCATTCTACACTATCTGGATGCATTTTGATCTGCCAAAATCCTGATTTTAAATCAAATTTACTAAAAATTGTACATCCTTGAATCTGATTTACTAGTCTAGTTTTGTCTGGTATGTCATAACCATCATCTATTGTGTTATCATTTAGTCTCTTCTAATTAATAAGCATTCTACTCTTTCCTCTAACTATCTCACTATGATTCCTTACTATAAAGGCTGCATATCTGTGTGGACTTTTAGATCATCAAATTGCTCCTAATTTTAAGAGTTCTGAAATATGCATTTTAAAATTTTCTATATCTTAATTAGTTGCATTAATTATAGCAGTTCTATTCTTATAATCTGGATTTATTATATTAAGTTTGCATGCTATTTTGTCTTTTTTTCCAATATCTTAAAATATCTTCTCCTATTATTCCATTTTTTTATGAGATTAGCTATTCAATATCTTGTTCGCTAACTAAGGTATAGTATAATTGTTCTAAATTTAGAAATTCTGTTTGAATTTCTATGCTATATGCTTCATTTATCATGGTATTTTCTGTTTCGTTAAGTTGGCATTCATTTTCTTGTTTACATTTGCATTCTTTTTCTGGGATTGGATTAATAATTCTTCTAGTCATTGTAGGTTCATCTTCAATGAACACAGGGATAAATAAAGTATGTTTTTGTAATTGCTAATAGTCTTTACTAATAAGCATGCTACCATTGTGTTTTAATAAAAAACTTAATCCTAGTATTAGATCTACTCTTAGGTCTTTTGGTAATCTATATTATTTACTTTCTCCACAATTTGTTTCAAATCTAATCTTACTATTGGGAGCTAATAAACTATCATAGACATAAATCTGTCTGTCCATTTGCTGGGCTCCTATTGCATTTGGAGCTTTAACAATATATTGAATAACTAAGTCTTGATTAATTATAAAATTACTACAACGTGTGTCTACTAATGCTAGACATTTAATCTCATAGTCTTTTATTCGGGCTATACATCTTACTTTTAAAGTCTTAAGATCTTTCACTATTATAGATTTGTACTAATTCATAATATCTGACTAACACATTTCTCGTCCTCTTCAACCTCTCTCCCCAAATAATCTCTGACTAACATTACTTTGTTGAACAAGAAGTTACCGGTCACGGCCACCCCATCGATTGGAAGTCCTGACATAATTGCTATATCTTGTAGCTTTACAGTCATCTCATGAATGGTTAGTAAAATGTTAATCGTAAATAATAAGATTGTTTACGAATAAAAATATGTGTCTTCGGCCTCCATAGCTCCACAAGAGCGGTAAGTAGTGAATGGTCACATTTTATTTTGGCCAACATCGACATTTCATGGAAACCGGAATTTACCAAGTAGTTGCATATACATGGGAGGGCCGGCAAAGTCGTATGCATTCGGAAACTCATATTTTTTTCCTCTCCCTTCCACACCGCTTGAGACCTATGCTTTCTTGCAAATAAAGTAGGTTTGGGTCTACTGGACCTGGACCTCCGTGTGCGGCGGAAGACAACGCACCTACTGCGTGCAAAGAAGATGGTTGGCCCGCATCCATTTCTCTGTCAAACATTAATAAACAATGTGTCATGAACAAAATTAATAAACTATGTGTCAACATTAATAAACCATGTGTCAAGATTAAAAAAAAAGTATTAATACTCGTATCGAAAAATTACTTGTAACAATCCCAACCACAAAATCTCTACGCACTACATATTTATATATAAACAAATTCCATATCAACATCCATTCATACATACACATAAATCTTCTTCACTTTTGAAAAATAATGCAATTCTACTTTATACAAAATTTTCACAACATCTAATATACTTTTCGAGTCAATTCTAATATACACAAAATCTTTTCTCATCCATTCATACTACTACTCATATCAATCTCCACAACATCTCATATAATACATTGTCAATATAAATCTCAATCAACAAAGTGAATATTTTCAAAGAAATTGAGGGTTTTCGAATACCTTCCACAATTTTGAAATTAAGGTGAGCTGTAGAAAAATAAGCGCCAAAATCCAAGTGAACGAAGAAATGAGGGAATGACAATTAGGTTTCATGCATGAGTATTTTTGTGAATTTGTTTGAGATATGAAAGAGCATTGATTGAAGGAGAAGAATTGGGATCTAGTGTTTAAGGGTTTGGGGTTTTGGGTTTAGGGAGTGAGAGGGAGAGAGAATGAAAGTGAAAGGTCCAGCATAAGAGAATCCCACTATTTAGACTATTATAACATATGCCGCCATCTCCAATTACGGCATTTGTATGAGAACGTCGTTTTTGGGGAAAACGGGATTAATTATAACCTGTTTCAACACTTGGAATTTTTTTCCAAGTCAGAGAGTTCACGATTGAAATGAAATGAACTGATGTCGTTACTTCAGAAAGCGGCATGGTATAAAAAAAATTAACATATGCCGCTCTTAGCAACAACGGCATCAAAAGAACTGATGTCGTTGTTTCCAAGAGCGTTCTATGCTGACATATCCAAAACGGGGTCAGTTTAGTAAATATTTTCGAAAGTGGGTTAATTCAGTAAATATTTTCAAAAGTTGGGTCAGTACGGAAAAAATCGAAAATCTCACAGCATACCCGCATATAATTTCCTATGCGCTCTTTTTTTTTTTTCCTCTACAGCCTCATAGGAATATCCCCTAGGGCAGCAACATATTAATACAACAACTTTCCATAGGTTTGCACCCATAAGAAATGTTATGCGAAAGGCCTATTTGGTGGGGGGAAAAGGCAAATCTGAGACATTTCCTAAGAGCATCCACAATGGAGTTTTCTATTTTTTAGCAAAATGAGAAGTATTGGAATAGAATAGATGTGAACTTGTGCAATAATGTTTACTATATTTTAGAAGGACGAGACAACTCGTCTTCTATATTCTCAAATTCACTAGCCCACTTCCTAAATATGAGAATCGACTGTAGCTCGTTTGCTATTTTTTAACAAAATAGCAAACGACTGCAGATGTCGATTCTCATATTATTCTCATAATATGAGAATTTGAGAAATATAGCAAACGACTGTGGATGCTCTAAGCGTTCACTTTTTTCAAAACAATTTTCTGTTCGATCCCATAGAAAATAATTATGCGGTCATCTTCAAAATCGAGCTCAAACTCGACACACTTGAAAAACCTCCACCTTTCCCGTCCAAACCCTAACCCTAATCCTCCTCCTTATTCTTCTTCTTCTTCTTCTTCTTCCAAATTCAAACCATGGATCAAAAAGATCCATCTTTCGCCCATGCGATTGTTGTGTAATACACGAGCGACACAGAGAAGTACATGAAAACACACGAGCGACATTTGTCTTGAGAAGTACACAAGCGACACGGAGAGGAAATGTTCAAAAAGGATTACACTGAAAATATAAAGTTTCGGTGTTAGATACTAGATGCTCGGTCTCCATGCAAAGATGTTTGTGCTGCGTACAATCAATTGCTGCATCTGGATTGCTTGTTCCCGGTAAAGCAAACTTTGCAAGTAACAGATTCTCGGTATGAGATGCAGCAACACTTCAACCAAACATTCATGTCAGGAATGATGATCATCTTCTTTCTCCCTATTCCTTGTGGCCATCGCCATTGCCAGACCAGTCTGGTCCTTTCATTCAAAGCAAGTAGGATAAATTACATTAAACAGCCAAAAGTACCAAGTTGCCATCTCACAATGACAGAGAAACGAGACCTTACAAGTTCAAGCATTCAGTTTACACCAACTACTATCTTAAAAAGCCCAGACTAATTTCTCATGGGACAAAGAAAAATGAATTTCTAATACCATTTGCTAAACATTCATATTATCAAATTTCAATCGTAGAGAATATAAAGCTATGCCATGGCCGGAGGCCAGAATCCATGGCATTTCCTTTTTACTTGATTGTAAACCAATAATGAACATTCATGTGACCTCGCAGAAATATACAGCTCATAAATTATAGTTGTTCCTCACAGTGACTCGCTAATAGAATAAAACCTAACACAAAGTTCTCTCACCTCGCAAGAAAAAAGAGGAAAAAGACCGGGAAAAGAAAAAAAATAACATGGCTAAAGCAAATGACACCAAAACCATTCAAGTCTTCTATCAGCAAAGGTTACACGAAGATAACAGTAACAAATCAAACGAGCAAACTCTCACATGATTTGACTTCTGCTGTCTGTCTTGCCAAAATCGCCTCACCAGCAGGACTATCATTGACGCTCTTCATCACAGCATTAAACATTGCAGTGCGGTACATATCATCTTCCATCTTCTTCAGTATCTCTTCCACAACTTTGAAACTAAGCCCGCCTGCCAAAATGAGCTTCCCAATAACTTCACCGAAATACGTTGGTGCCTTTGGTAAGTCGATGGCTATATCATCTAGCATAGACCCATAGAGCAAACAACCGGTTCCTAAATCCTTCGGAGTAAAAACCTCCTTACCGAGCAAGTACTCAAGAAGTCTGATAACCAAATCCACACAAGCAGGGACCCTGTCTAGAGCAAGATGAATGGCTTCCTTCACAACCTCAGGGTAGTAATCTGGGCTTTTAAGTTCTTCTATGCACTGGAGAGCTTCATCCAGGATACAGATACCAAAGTACTCCTCCAAAAGTGCAACAGTTTTTTTACGTAACTCATTAGGGTTCGCCTTTGCTGTTGCAGCTGTTGGTGGTAGCTTCTCTGTTACAGGAGTTACGGCAGGTACAATTCCAAGAGACTTCATAGTGCTGAAATTTTGAACTGGAGAATCACTGGAACCCGAGACGAGAACTGAAGAGCGAGATCCACTTCCCTGCAACAATGCACTTGTTCTACCCGTAATAAGGCCACCACTACCCTGAGGCAGTAGCTTGGAGTTGATGGGTGATGGCTTTCCAATCGAAGGGACCGCATTTCGAAACAATTCACCTTTGGGGTTTGATTTAGAGCGAGCAACTTCCCAGTTGTCATCATCAAGCCCAGCTGCTGGCATCCCGGGCATTCCTGGCATTCCAGGCATTTTTCTACCTCCAGGCATTCCAGGCATCATACCTCCAGGCCTATTAGGGAAACCACCTGGGCTGAGGGGGGCTCCAAGAGCACCTGAACCTCGACCGCCATTTCTCATGCCTGCAGTTGCTCCTGGGCGGAGACCGAGATTTTTCTCAGCCTCGCTGTGGATTTCAGAGATGGTCTTAGCTTTGACCTGCATATGGATGCAATAAAATATATTGAGGAATACCAAACAAGATACTAAATGAAACTATATAACAATAATACCATGCTCCGACTACCGTTTACAAATCCTATCCCAAATTTACTTGCAACTCTTTTTCCATACAAACTAACAGAGCCACCTAAGCTCCTTGGTTTACATAATCATATCCTCTCAAGAGATTTTTCATCAAAACCTTCATATATGCAAATTCTAGTCATAACACAAATACAAGCTCAAAGCAGCTCTTGGAAAAGAATTTTATGCATGCTTGGTCAAATGATTTCTATGAATAGAAATCTGGTGTCTTCAGATCTCCCTCAAAAATCAAAATATGTGCACTCCACCAAATCCCCCAAATGAGTACTTTTTTTCCACATGCACTATTTGGCTGGCATGAATGCAAAAAAAAAAAAAAAAAAAAAAAATATCGGCATCTTTTTCCTTTACCTTTCTACACAATACAAGTACCATAATAGATGTTTGTGTTATTTGACTGGAACTGCTTACCCAACACTGTATAGCATGCCAAAGTTAAATTAACCATCATTTATATGCTTTTTATCAAATTTGTAAGAGTTTTTTTTCTTTAAAAAAGGATAATCATTTCTGTACCCAAATTTTGAAACTAAATTAATGATAAACTCTAAAAATACTACAAAACCCAATTAGTCAAGCATAAAAAGATAAAAAAACACAAATCTTTAAAAAGCCTGTAATCCGGCAAGTGAAATTGAACAGTTCCAAACTTCCCTTCATCTCAAGTTTCTTCATTCCAATGTATACCATCAATAACCTGCTTCGTGGCAATATTTAAGAAACAACTGGGGATTCGCCTAAGCAAATTAACGGGAGTATAATTGAAGTATAGTCGTTTATTAGTGTTCTCATATACAATAAAACCCTAGGTTTGAGGAATTTAAAGGCAAGAAAGCAAGAAATGCAAAACTCAAACAATACAACATATGACGTGTAACGAATGAACAGGGTAACTCACCTCTTCACGTCGGGGAACCCAGTTGTTTGCACGAAGATCTAATACATCACGAACCATAAACCTCAAACGTGATGCAAGCTCATTATTCTTTGTCAGCACCTTCAACCGGTTGAAATAGGCATCATTAAAATGGCGAGATCTGGGGCTCTCATCCAGCTGCTTACCAATTGTAATAAAGAACTGGCAGATTGCCTCCACATTTTCCTCAGGTGGGCAAGTTTTTCCATCACCCAACAGTTCCTGGATGCAATATAAGTATTTAGTCAAATTTCACCACAACACAGATTGCAAACATCTGAAGGAATAAAACAAAATGAATCGTTGGACCTGAACAATGTGATGAACTATCTTCTCAGGCACCATCTTTTGTTTTAAAAGTTCACCAATAAGACGAATGTTACCGAGGGTGCGGAGCTTCACCATTCTTTCTTTATCCCTGCGCTCCATTTCTTGATCTGGGTCAGTTAATTTTCTAATCTCAGCCCTCAAGTTATCTGCACCTTCAAAAGCTTCCTGACAATTATTCAAGAGTATGCGTTTGAATGTGGTCACTTTTCCACCTGCCTCTTCAGAGGGAAATGGAGGGAGTTTTTCATTCAGATCAGAGCAGAGTTGAGCATACATGAAACAAAAGGTAGGTTCCAGCACTGCTTTGTCAAATATGAGTGTAATGACATCCTGTTACATGAGGGTAAGATTAGCAACTAGAATTCACTATCGGGGTCTGTTTAACTTGGAACTATCAAGAAAATTTATAACCTTCAGAATCTCGGGTGTTGTTATCACTGCATCAATCAGCTGGCCCTTGAGAATATCAAATTTCTCGGGTGTTAACTTGTTTAATATCCTAACATATTATAAAGAATAAAGTTGTAAATATCTATGAAGTTTATAGTCATTTACAAATGTCAACAAGGTATAGACAAACAGATAACACCAAGAAATATTAATTTCAGAGAAAGAAGAGTATTAGAAGATGAAAGATATTTCAGATGCTATGAGAGATTAGGACAAGATCAACAATAATGGAATTACCCTTTAACTGTTTTCAAAACTCGATCTTTATCAGAGAGAGTTGCTCTTCTAGCAGACCATGGCACTTCAGCTTTAATCAAAGCGGGAGCAGGTCCACTCTGGTTGATCACAGTTACTCAAACATCAGAAAAGATAATAAGAGTATTAATAAAAGCAGACAACATAAAGCTAAAGAGTAAGGCCTGAAATGATAACCATCACTTCATGTGCAACTGAATATCAACACACAAGATATTACAAGCTGACCACTAGTATCTAAAATGAAAAACGTAGAACCCACCAGAACCTCTTCACATTTAACTCCCTAGAAGCTACTCTCAATACCATTAAAAGTTTGTAAGAGAAAGTTGCAGGTAGTAACATATTTAAGTCGACAACAATGGAGTGACCACTATCTGAAAAATGTCTTGCTAACTGATCTTATTAAAGTTGTGTTGTATGTTTGTGCGGAAGACAAAAACCTACGCATGCATATGAAATAAGAGCAGAAACCAGTGATATATGTATATGGTAAATTTTAAACATAATCCGCTGCCAAGGTTCAAAAATTGATTGCTCGGCTTTCTAAGATAAAGACAAGTGCTTAATGCAACACTAGCAAAAAAACGTCCAAGTTCAAACCTTAAAATATTTCCCAATTGTAAGTTTTACGTTGTCCAATCATGTGACTTCAACTTATATAAAGCATCAACATCCTTCCTATAAGACTGTCACCGCTGTTCACACAATGTACTAATTCAATTGATACATCCAACATGAATAATAGTTCATGGAACTGCAACTGTACTAGTAAGATTGATGGTCTGAAATTTGACAATCATGAACATGGCAGGAGACATAACTGCAACTGTCTCTCATAAAGCGACGGCAATATTCATGTTTTCAAATAGCCTGTTAACAGGTTTGATGTTTGAGGAGTTCAAGGATGTATTATTACTAAAAATCCAAGCATAAATACAAGCAAGTAAGCAAATCTGTTTTTGGGTACCAAGACCAACAACTAGCATGCAGTGATGTTCAAACCAAGGTTCCAAAATCTCAGTAATGGAGTAGCGGGTTGCTAAAACTTTTGGTATTTGGATCAGTACTTGCTAAATCGAATCGGTAGTTTGGATTTACAATTTTTATACTTTTTAAAATAAAAATGATATCTAAAATATATTACTAATAAATTCTTTTAATATTTTTTTAAAAATTAATTAATTAGTTTAGTTAAATTTTGTAATTTGTCGGATCAAAGGTATATCTTCCTGGACGGATCCCTGGATCAGTCTGATCCAACCGATCCCACGCTTATCTCGGCCAATCACGATGTGGATCACTTATCCGAATTTTCCAAAGATCAAATCATCCCAATCCAAAACCGATCTGATCCGGTTAATCCTTTAAACTATGGTACAAACAACCAAGTTATCTGATTTCGAACACGGATATTTCAAACCAAGTAAAGCAGAATTGCATTATAAGGATAATGTTCATACTCAATAAGACGTCAGAACTCGGGAAGTACGAAGATATTAACTACTATGCCGTCTTCATATATTTGTTCCACGCTAAGCAATTAACTGAAAGTAGCTAAATGCTACCTGATTTGAAGATTTGAAAGCTAAAAAAAGGGACCACTTGTGAGATCTGAGTAACTGTTTCGTATTAAGGAATGCCATATCTATATGAGGAAGTTGCAAGTCAATATCAACAACAAAGTTATGGCGCATATTTCCAGCTTTCAGTACAAATTGCAGTGGGTTCTTTTTTGGAGAATTCACAAGGCCATATTAAACCACCATTCTTGGTAGTAAGCCAGTTCACAAAATTTGTGTCCACGTGGCATGACTGAGCTATTATGCACTGACGCTTCCCAGAGCAGCCAAACCTGCATCCTACACATGTATGGTAGAGACACCTAAGATAAGGCTCGCATTCAGTATCGGACATGGCAAGTTGTGTACAAAGGAAAAAATAAATAAGGAATGCAAGAATTGTGAACTACTTGAAGTGTCACTGCCACATTGGATTTTTTTTACAGGGGTCGCACCTTCCAATGTGTAAATAAATAAATAAAACTCGATCTCTTCAATAGTTCATCCTATCTCCATTCCTCCTCTCCTTTCTCTACTTTCTTCTCTTCATGTCAATGACGGAGAGGTAGACTCGCTCTAAGATAAGGGTGGCAATTGGCCAGAACCCGACCCGGTTATTATCAGGCTTGGGCTAATAATTTTCATTTTGGGCTGAGCACGGGGTCAAATTTTTTGGCCCGGGGGGATCCGGACCAGGATTGGGCTCAAGTACTTAGGCCTGATGGGCCCGAATCAAATTTCTGCGTGTGCATGAGTATATTTTATGTATATATCATGTATATTTATACATGAGTGTTTTTTTAAATGAGAATATTCATGTATGTAAGTTGAAATGAGTATTGAAGTACATATAGAGATAAATTATGTCTTATATATAGAGTTAAAATGAAAATAAACAAATTAGATATGAATTATACAAAAATTTGTAGTATTCCTATTATTGTTATTTTTTATCGTATAATATTCTCCATGTAGTTTTGTTTTGTTGGAATGTTATAAATTAAAGTATGCATAAGTAATTTGGGCATGGGCCTGAACCTATGAACCTATTTTTCAGGCCTAATTCAGGCACGGGCTCGGGCTTAATTTTTTAAGCCCAAAGAAGAGTCAAGTCCGGCTTGGGCCCATGTTTTAAACTTCGGGCCCGGGCCTATATCGGTCTAGCCCATTGCTAGCCCTACTCTGAGCTAAGGAGGGCCTTAGGTTTTGCTGGAAACTATAAGTTGTATTTATTTTCATCTTTTCTTTCATGTTGGCTCAATTTCAGGTGGTTCCCTTTGATATGGTTTTCCTAAAGTACGAATTGACATTTTGTGCGTTGCAAAATTTAAGAGCTTTGTAAAGTCTAACTATGAATACTAGATAATGAAATTTGAAAGGTGAGATATCTTGGTGTTTTTTAGGGATAGATTACTAGAAGGGAGTATGCAAACTTTGCATATAAATGATGATACAAAAATTATGTGGATTATCATGTGGCAAATCTTTTTGCATCAAAAAGGTGGCTAAAGATATTTTTGGAGAATCCAAAGGTAACATAGTGCTTAAAAAGGCGAGTTGGCGATGGAACGATGATGTTCAAAAGATATTTTAGCTTCTTACAAGGATTGGCAAGAGTGTCAAAGTGAGGAAAATTTTGAAATTACAACATAACCCCAAAAAAAAACAAAAAATATTCTTGAAGTTGCTAACTTTAAAACTTATGAAGTTAGAGACTAGAACGGGGGAGAAATATATAAACAAACTAGCTAGGGTAGGAGAAATGAGGAGTAAAGACTTTGGTAATGTGAAATGTATTAAAAGTGAGGATCAAATGTATCAAAGAATAATGATATTAATAACAGATGAATAATTTTATTAAGTTGTTAAATGAGTGTCATACGAAGATCAAAGATAGATTCAAGTGAAATAGGAGATAATAGAAGTTATAGATATTGTCAAAAAATAGGCTTCGTAAAGTGAATAATGCTTTGAATAAAATAAAAAGTGGAAAGGTTGTTGAACCCGACAATATTCCTACTGTAGTTTGGAAATATTTAGGAGACATGGAACTAGAGAGGTTAACCAGGCTTTTCAGAAGAATTCTAGAGAACAAAAAAATCCCCGAGAAAAAGCATATTGGTACTATCTATAAAAACAAAGGGACTGTTCAAAGTTTCACGAACTATCACGGGGTAAAAAACATAAATCATATGATGAAACTTTGGGAGAGTAAACGAGCAAAGATTAAAAAAGAAAATGATAGTGTCGTAAAATCAATTTGATTTTATGCCGGGAAGGTCTACTATACAAACTATATATATATACTAAGATGAATGATGGAAAAGTATAGGGAGAAGAAAAGAGATCGTCAAATGGCTTATAATGATATATATAAAAATCTGGGGAGATTTGTGGAGGATTAAGCGTCTTATAGTTATACTGATATTATTAAGGATATGTATGATAATGTGGTAACTTGTGTAAGAACGAGCGAAGGGAAGACAAAGTCATCCTTATCACGATAGGCATGTACCAACAATCAAGCTTAAGTCCATATCATTTTTATTAGTTATGGATGAATTAACTAGGAATTTCAAGATGAGGTCACGTGGTGCATGTTACTTACA
Source organism: Hemerocallis citrina (assembly GCA_017893485.1). NCBI lineage: Eukaryota > Viridiplantae > Streptophyta > Magnoliopsida > Asparagales > Asphodelaceae > Hemerocallis > Hemerocallis citrina. The sequence continues at coordinate 15,930,103 of CM030367.1, forward strand.
AATGATATAGTTGTATTTATGAGATTAAAAAAACAAAGTTGCTAGATTAGAGAGATGAAAAGATACATTAGAATCTAACAGACTTAAATTAATAGAACTAAAACAAAGTGAATATATTATAAGTTCGATAAACCTTGGGGAAAAGAGGAGAGTAGTGTGCCTTGAGGACCAAGAATGACCTGGGAGCAAGGTTTTAAATATCGTGATCATCTCGGATGTTCATTTCGGACACTCAATAAACCTTTTTTTTGTTACTAAACAAGATATTATATGTTCTACATGTCATTTATCATATAAAATATTGTATAATGTAACTAATAACATGAATCAATCACGATAAATATTCGCAAAAACAATCGTATAAAAGAGTGTAATATAAGTATATAACTAAAGGGGGAATGACCTATAGGCACCTAAAGTTTGTGCTAATACCCTAAACACACCTGAAGTTACGGTAATACCCTAAACACACCTGAACTTGTCAAAATTGGACCTAACAATTAGGGGGTGAAATTACTTTTTTACCCCCATGCCTTAAAAATTCATAAAAATTCCTAAAAATTTCTGAAAAAATTCTTAAAATTCCTAAAATTTTCTTTTAAAATTCTCTTAAAATTTCCTTAAATTTTTCTTTTAAATTCCATAACATTTCTTAAAAATTCCTTTTAAATTCCTCATGATTTCATTTAAAATTAATTTTAAAATTCCTTTCAATTTCCTTTTAAATTTCCTTAAAATTTCCTATAAAATTCCTTTAAATTTTCTTTAAATTTAATTGAAAAATAGAACAAAAGGTTCTTTAAAATTGAGAGTATTTCTACAATTGAGAGTGCCAACTGAACCAAAAATCCTTCAAATTTTCTTTAAAATTTTGTTCTCTAAATTCTTAACAGAGACCATAATTTATTCCGAATAAAAAATCTTTAATCATCATATATTAGTATGTCATAACATTATGAACTAATAAATTATTCAGAACCAACATAGAGCAAAGAGTTTATTGAGATACATTTTCATCTTTAAATCATAAGTATCCAACAGATAGCAAAGAAAGAACTGGAGAATATAGATACAATCCCAAATGCATACTTATTTTGTATACTTCAAATCCATAACAGCAACCTCTACTTCACCCAGAACAGCAAACAGCAACACACGATCTACTACACGCCAAAACACCAAACACCAAATTCGGCCAATCACCCTTCTCCCTCCTCAATTCGACTGTGAGAAAGAAGCGCGGGAGAGACTCGACGACGACTGATGGCGCTGTGGTCGTGAAGCGATGGCAGCGGCGACCATGGCAAGGGCGGCGACGGCGGACGACGGTGGCGTTGCGATCGGGATGCGACGGCAACGGCGAGGCTTCGATGGCGACTCTGTTTCTCGACGAAAACAGAGGAGACGAAGCGACGACGTGCTCGGGCTTGAACGGCGACGACAATGCAATGGGGGTCTTCGGCAAGGGTGGAGAAGATGAACGGGGTGGTTGGGAGAGGGCGACGGTGGTTCGAGCGGCGAGGAGATGGTGAAAAGGTGAAGGTGGGTTGATGGGTTAGTTATGGTGGAGGTTCGGGACGATGGCTGAAGACGAGGACGGGGATGACGACTGAGACGAGGAGAGGTCGATGGTGACTAAGAGGTGACGGTGTGTGGGCAGTTTGGCTGGTGGCGGTAATGGGTAATGGGTTGCAGTGAAGTTAGGTTCGAGCGGTGGATGACGTGGATGGGGATGAAATGGTGGAGAGGTTGACGAGGGGTTGGGATTAAAAAAAATTTGAAGGGTATTTTGGTCTTTTCACGTGCTTTGGGTTTTAACCCGTTAAGGGATATATTCCAGGAATATTCCACTAACTTAGCTTAGAAATTAACTGCGGGGGTCTTTATGTCCAAATAATAGAAGTTTGGGTGCTATTGGGGTATTATAGAAACTTTAGGTGTGTGTAGGTAATTTCTATAAACTTTAGGTGCCAATAGGTCATTCTCCCATAGCTAAATTGAGTTTGCATTGATTAGAAAAAATGTATTAGTTAATAGACTTACTTGACTTTGCATATACATAAACAATAGAGACGAGATCCTCACATTATCTTAGCTTAAGGGCCAATATTGAAAGACTTATCTGATATTTTGGCTGATATTTCAGCAATTTCGACAGAAATCTACATATTTTGGTCCAAAACAATATGGAGAATAACATACGTGATTTCATATCGGCAAGCTAGCCAAAATTTAAAACAGTGCCTGTGAGTAACCACTAGCATTAACAAGGATCAATTAATCATAAGGACAAAGAAAATAAATTACAGCGAGTTGGTTAAATGCCAAAATGTATCCAAAACATTGTGTAATCAAAAGACACCTTTGAAAATGAAGGGGACAACTTCATAAGACAGCTATACAACCAGCCATGCTTTATGGATTAGATTGTTAACGGATAAGGAACATGTGCAAAAATGAGTTTAACCAAAATGATGATGTTAAGGTGGATGAGGAAAAAATATATTAAAAGGAAAAAATAAGAAAAAAATGCTTACAAAAGAAAGTAGAAGCTGCCCCAATGGAAGATAAAATGTGAGAGAATTGATCAAGGTGGTTTGACTTTCAACACAGACAACAAAGACTAATAACACCTTAACTAGGAATTGGGAAACCGATAGGATGGAAGTTAGAAATGACAAAAGGACTAGTGTTGGACTCAAACGAACTAAGGCTGAAGCTATTAACACAGGGATTGGAAAAGTTTTAATTTGACAAAGGAGGTGGCCCTAAATAGAGTTTGAGCAAAGGATGAAGGCCTAAATGTTGTTTTTGTTGTTTGTGAAGTCTTATTATGAGAATGTTTTTTTGATATGCCAAAAGAGAATTAATTCTTAAATATGTCTCCACTTCCAAGCTTATTGTATCTTGTTCCAATGAGATTTGGACAATCAAACACTAAAGATAAGGAGAAGTATGGACTATAGTGACAAGCACTATAGTGACGAGCACTAAATATAATAGAGCAAAGCAACCTTTGTTCTAGGCTAACTTAGACAGAAAATTCTAAGGCTAACATTTTTTAGAAAATACCACAAACTTCACAGTAAATAGTCGATGTTGCATGTTCAAATTGGTTAAGTCACTATAGCTCGTGTAGCATGAACTCTTCTGCACCAATTGGGCAGTCTTAGTTTTACATCTCCATATGCATCGGTGATGGGTACTTGACCAAAATATTTGAGGTACAAAACGGAAAGTGTCTAGTGTTGGTCAATCTAGGATGATGCACAATATTATATAGGACTATACAACAAGAATCATAACTTAAACAATAGGAATTGCATGGGTATCTGGTAGGTTCCAAAAAAATGTACGTTACGATAGTATCTTACGGTACATTGATAAAAATCGATACAATATGATGTGATGCAGTTACAATTGAGTTATGTAGAGAACTTGTCAATTTTTTAAATCATTTCTACATGAACCCGATCTTCTCTTGCCATTTTTCTTTACAAGTTTTGTGATTTTCTTTATTGTTCTTAATTAATAAACAAATGTTTAAATTGATTGACATTCTACAAGTGTGTTGAACTTCGAAGTTTTGACTTTTTTCCCCTTGTGATCTTCCAGGCCAGAAGCTGCCAACCCGTAAGCATAATTAATAAATAATTCAAAATCCAGTTATTATATCAGTTTGTGTGTGCATTGTATTTTTAGAAATCTCCAAGACAGTTTTTACATTTCACTCCACAAATCCCAATTTTATGGACTAAATTTTGTTCCAAAATTTGTTCTCCAACAAACTCTACAAATCATTATTTTATTCATTTATTTCAACCTCAGAATTTGAAAAGTCAGCCAAGAAAGATTCAATTTAATAATAAAAAATTATTTGAGGAGTACTCCACAAAGTTGCAAATTTGAAGAGTGTTTGAAAAGTGGGTTTGTGGACTCTCTTGGAGATGACTTTTCAGTGTTTTTTGGGATGTAGCTCCATAAATTGGGCCCAATTTGTTTTTGAAGGGTTGTTGGAAATGCTCTTACTGAATTATTCTATTAACTTAATTTTTTGATTTATGTCAGTAACCATTTGGAATTATGAGACATGATGTCGGTTCATCAATTTAAAACACTACACTTGATAATATTTGTTTTTATAGGGATGGCAAACGGGTCGGGTCGACCTACGACCCGCCACGGTCAACCCAACCCGCGAAAACCGGGTTCGGATTTGGGTTGAACCCGAAACCCTAACCAGGTTGACCCGGGTTGGGTAAAATTCGGTTTCGACCTGAAGAACCCGACCCGCCAACTCGTCGAACTGCACGCAACCCACGAGTTTGGACCCGAACGGGTCGACCTTTTGACCCGCAGGTCGAACGATCGACCAAACCGTTGATTGCTGCTGAATATGGTTTTTGTTTTGTTTTGTTTTTCTTTTTGCCTTTTTTTGTTGGGAGGGGGGGCTATAAAAACCTCATAAGTTCAATTAAATTTTTTTCACACCTTACTCTTTTACTCTCTCTACTACTACTCAATTCAATCAAAAAAAGCATCAACAAAAAAGCAAGCAGCAAAGAAGTGAACAATTTTGATCGTACTGAATTCGTGTCGATTCAACACTCTCAACTTCGTCTACTACAAACTCTCTCATTGAAGAAGCTCTTTCAACTCTTTCTACGGCTACGTGACTACGTCTACCACACTTCTCAATCAACTACATCTACTTCTATTTTTTTTCTCATTTCTATATACGATTATTCGCGAAGTACGGTATCATAATTTAACAACCCTATCAATTATTTATTTTTGTTGTAGTTATAATTTTTTATCATATTTGTTTGTTGGTTTTTCACTACTCTCTCAACCCTCCTATTGTATTTTAGATTTTCTTTTTCAACATATACCTTATTAATTGTTTTTATAATTTGTCACATATACTACTAAAACAATAGAAATTGTTTTTTTTACATACACTACAACCACTGCAAACCATTTATCATGTCTAGATCACGAGGTCGCAGCCATAGCTAAAGTGGACAAGATTCCACTAGTTTTTCTCGTCGGCCTCCAACAATCCCACAATTAGAGCCCAAATATAACCCCATGCTATAAAAATGACAGAGAACAAGAAATGCATGTTTCCTCTACACGAATAGAACAAGAAATGCATGATATTAAGACACAAACACAACAAACCGAAACCACACAACCCACTAGTAGAAAAAAACTATCGGAAAAACTAGTGATTAGCACAAATTTTATACCTTTATCCCCGACGAGGGAATTCCCGGTGTAGAACATAAGATTTGTATAATTTGTAACAATCGTTACATATGAAATAAGGGTGAGGGAACGGGTACTATTAAACGACACATTCTAAATATACACCCTGAACTAGTACAAAACCAACAAGGCCAACAAAAAATCAACCCTAGGACCGGACAAATAGGATCCTGAAAATGTTCGTAGAAAAATGGCCCGACTAGTTATTAAGGATGAGTTTAATCTCCAACACTTCCTAATGTGCATTTTCCAAAATCTCGATCACAATAAACAATTCAAAATTGCAATTGGGTCCAATTGCTGCACTACAAAATCTTTAGATGTGCACCAGAAGCCTTTTTTTCCTTCTTTAATTACTAATATACAACAATCTCATACAAAACCACTACAATAATAATATAAATCTAATAATTACTAGGAAACAATCTTCTACCAAAAACTACTCTAGATATGAAGCAACACTAGCATTTTCATAAATAATTAACTAGGCACAGTGCATGTCAAACAATATAAGCAGCCAAATGGTAGAAATAAATGTTCAAATCTGAGCGAACAAACAATTATATATATATATATATATATATATATATATATATATATATAGAGTCCCCTTCGGTTGCACACTACTTTTGGTGAGCACTCCGTGAGCACTCCCGAACTAGAGACCCTATGAAAAATCTGAACCGCTCATATTGTTCTATATGCCTTAGATAGCCTAACAATAAAAAATCAAGTAATTTGAAGTTCATTTGCCCATCCATCATGCTGTTAGAATTTTCAGCCATACAATTTTGTGATGATGTAAATCATGGGTAAATAAACTTCAAATTACTTGATTTTTTATTATTAGGCTATCTAAGGCATATAGAACAATATGAGCGGTTCGGATTTTTCATAGGGTCTCTAGTTTGTGAGTGCTCACGGAGTGCTCACCAAAGTAGTGTGCAACCGAAGATTTCTCTCTCTATATATATATATACTAGTAATTTACACGTGCGATGTACGTCTTAATAAAAAAAATTAAATAAAAACCCTAACGTAGTGAGTACTCGAACATGAAACCTCCTTCATAATAGTTATGTACGTGCATCACACACGTTGATAGATTGACAAATGATACTAAAACCTTCTCCCATTATATATATATATATATATATATATATATATATATATATATATATATATGAATCAGTATTTCAAATTTACTAGATATTATGGCTATTAAGAATTTATATGCAGTTCCAGTAAAATTGCATAATTCATCGGTGTATGTGCACCAAGGGAAATAGACTATTATAGAGACAAACACCCACTATCTCCACCTGTAAATGATACAAACCAGTGCATGTTACAGCAAGACTTAAGATGTACAGCTTCATCCTCAGCAGTATTAAGCTGAAGTAAACTTGATATATATGAGTCAACAAGGCATTAGACATCCAGAAAAATAACAATAAGGATTAGTTAAAAAAAACTGTCATTGCAAGATACTTACCGCTTGGGCGGAAGAAACTTGATTAAATTGATTTGATCCAAGCGGCTCCCTATTTTCACGGTCTGTTATCCAAGATCTCTCCTCCGGAGCTGATTGTCCGAGGCGCCTCCAATCCCGATTGTCAGGATCATTATAACGACTTTGTGGTTGGGTTTGCACCTAAGAAAGTACATCAGTTTGTCAAAAAATCCCATATCTATGATTAAACTAATAGTTTGGATATACAATAACTTAATAGCTAAAAGGTTGGCAACACTAGTCTTTGACAAGAGAAGCAACCATCACAAATCTATGAACTAGAAAAACCAACAAAACATCACTTTTGCAGGAGCTAGAACTTACACTAGGATCACCACGAGACCAATTTTGCTCTTCACCAAAAAGCTCAACCTCAATTTCTTGTTTGATTTTCAGAATATCTTCCGGCACTGTACTAACCTGTCATATTTCAAAACAAAGGAAAAATCTAAGACAAAAAAGCTGAAACAATCATTGGGTCCAAAACATATTACGCTGACTAGTATCAATAAGCTCCACAAAACGATCTACTAAAAGTAAAGCAAGAATTATCTATATCCAAGTGTAGATACATGTAAATTCACCGAATCAGAATCACTCTGAGATAGATGTGCACAAATAACATGAAAACCAGTAGAATCACCAACATTTACAAAATTGTCGATAGATTAACAGTGCAACTTCTATCTGGTTATGTTAGCAAGGTTCAATTACAAAAACCCTTACAAAATAGAATTTTTCAAACAATCTATTCCTTCGAAAATTTACTTACTTCTCCCCCAAAAAAATACATCTGGTAGTATATCGCGATCATAGTACACAAAGAAATGCCTCATTAAACAATCTCCTCATCAGTCATCACCAATCTACAACAACAACTAGAGAAAGTTTAACATACCTCTCGAAGTTGCAAGAGCTGGTCCCTCGTATACCGGATTCTCTCCCGCCCCTCGAACCTCGAATCTCCAGTCTAATTTAGCCAAAACCAACAACATATTATCAAACCAAAACTTCCAAGACTCCACCTTTAATCCCCACATCAACCCACTAAACCCTAAACAAAACGAGGATAATACCAAGATCCCAAATTTAAAAAAAATATATTGATATCAAGATCCTAATAAATCGAAGATCTAACAAAACCCTATATCGCACCAAATACCTTAAAAGCAGTCGGAACACCGCCATGGGGTCGGAGCACCGCCGAATCGGATGAAGAAGACGAAGACGAGGAGGTGGAGTTGAGAGCGGTGAACGCCGGTGAGAGTATCCTCCGGTTCCCCCCGCCGCCGCCGCCACCTGGCCTCAAGCTAATCACCGTCTGATCCGATTGCATAACTCTCCAGTAACTCTAAAGGCGGTGACGATATAGCAATAATTCGGTTGAATAATTCGATTGGATTTTTACTCCCTCTCTTAAAAAAGGAAGAGGAGGAACGAGGAAAAAAGAGCCCTCTTTTTTCTTTTTTTTAAGGATTTGGGGGCGAGGGGTATTTTCCGTAAATAGAATGAGATTCTAGGGGTTGATAGTTTAGATATTCTTTATGCGGTCACGCTTTTTAAAAGGGCGGTTGGGTGGCGTTTCCTCTAGGCCAGATAGGGGGGGGCGGGAATTGACGGGATTGGGCCGGAACGTTGGGGTAAATTACGGATGAATGCCACGGAGGGTGACGAGAGATTTTAGGTTGTTGAAAGGGATGGACACGTGGATTGTGAGGGGTTTTCGACCGTTGGTTGGGTATGGGTTTGATCTGGACCATTGATTTGTTGATGTTGGCTGTCTCACTAACTAGGGTTGGTAAAGTCACTAAAGTGGTGATGATTGAGATGGAGGTCAAGCGGGTCAGGTTTGGATGGGATCCGATCTGTTTCAATCTAAATGGCTCGGCCTTGTGGGTTTATGGGCCGAATATAGAAAAGAAGTTGGGTCCAACCTAGCCATTCTGTGTGAACAATCTATAATCTCTAATCCTGCAAGACCATTCACTGTCGTTTTCTAAAATTCCAAAAAATAAAGATTGAGTTGGAAAATACTTCCACTATCGTTTGCTAAAAACCCAATTTTAGAATAGGAGTGAACAGTGGTTTGCTAAACTTAGAAATTGAATTGAAGTTTTGCTAAATATAGAAGACGGAAAAAGATGATCTGTTTGAGGAAAAAATTGGGACGGACGGAAAATGAAGCTCCGTCCGTCGTTTATTTTAGAGAAGTCTCTCATCTTTTCTTTATTCATTTTTTTTAAATTACTTATTTATCCCACCAACTATCTTCACACCACCAATAGATTTTTTTTGTAAATAGGCTTAGATGATGGTGGGCAAAATAATAATTTCAATATTCCACCTTTAAAAAAAATTAAATTAAAACAAAGCTCAGATGAATGAAGTTCATCCGTCAGTGCTTTTTTTTCCTTTTTTTTCCTTTTTTTAATCAGTTCGGAATTATTTTTTTAACAAAAAATATCTGATGGATGAAGAAGATCCGTTCAACATTTTTCAGAAATTAAAAAACAAAAAAAATCGTTAAACGGAGGATCATTATCCGTCCCAATTTTTTTAAATTAAAAATTCTGTACATTTTGCATTAGTCGGAGAAAGTTCATCCGTCCTATTAAAAAAAAAAAATCTTTCACTTTTAGCAATAACGATAGCAGCTCCACTATATAGTTTCTAAATCCTAATTGCTAAAAGTATAAAATTTAGAAGAAATGATAGTGGATGCTCTAATGGGACTAGTAATTTATACGTGTGATACACGTATTTATAAAAAAATTCGGATATATTAATTATGCACGTGTTTGTTTGGTTACAATGCACGTGTTTATTTGGTTACACAACCTCAACTCTCCCATTAAAATATTAGAGACTAGAGATATTAGATATTAGAGATTATAGATAGTTGGGGTTGTCATTTGTAGACAACCTGTAATTTGTAGACAACCATTCAACCAACTATCTAATCTCAACCATTTATTTTTAAGTGAGAGTTATATTAAGGCTAAATTTAAAAAAACATTACAATAGTTTGGTGCTGTTTAAAAAACGTCACAAAACTTTGACTTTTTAAAAAAACCGCACAATGTTTAACTTTCAACTCACGGAGTTATCCAACCGTTAACTGGGTTCTACGTAATGTTTAAAAAAACATCACAAAACTATTGTTTTGTTTAAAAAAACAACACAGAACTATTATTCTGTTTAAAAAAACATCACAAAAGTTTCCATTTGTTTTAAAAAAACATCACATAACTATTATCCCAGTTAACGGTTGGATAACTCCGTGAGTTGAAAGTTAAACATTGTGCGGTTTTTTTAAAAAGTCAAAGTTTTGTGACGTTTTTTTAAACAGCGCCAAACTATTGTAACGTTTTTTAAAATTTAGCATTATATTAACCATTCATTTACTTAACTATTATTAATTATAATAATACCCTCAAAGTTTAAATTTATTTACGACGTAATTATGTTTACAAAAGTATCACTCATATAAAATAAAAGTTGATGTCACTAGAGGTAATTTGTAAAGAATATGTGATAAGTATAGTGAGTTCTCAGACTCAGTGTCAGACTATGTCTTAGTATTTGCTTTTAAAAAAAATATTCTGACGTGCTTCCCGCCTTGCATATTACTAGTTACATAATAGAGTGATCGTAGTTGGCATGATACCATGCAGTTGATGGGTGGTATTATTGTGGACTGAGCACATCACATCTATAGGAAAGGTAACATTTGTGTTAACTCTGTGGCAAAGAAACGTTGGAGGGGTGCTCAAAATTATTTTATGAACTGTAGTAACTGGTGTTGAGCTTCTAGTAACTGGTGTTGAGCTTCTAGCTCTTGCTGTGGATGACGGTAGAGCAATTCAATTATCTCCCTTTGTTTAGTGCATTGTACCTGTGCTAATTGTGTGCGACAATGAAAAAACAAGGGAAGAAAAATAATATATTGATGTTAACAGGTGTTGATCATCAAAAATCCTTCGGCTGTGTTGGATAGCATTTTACAAACTGTTTTTAATTTTTTGAAAATTAAAAATGAAAAAATCATTTTTCGATAGGTATTTTTGCAAAATTGGTTTTGAAATTTTTTTCGAAATGTGTCGTTTTAAAATACATTTTTAGAAAACATAAAAAAACTATTTTCTGAGATAAGTTTTTTCATTTCTCAACCAACATACTGTATTTATATATATATATATGTATACATTATGTACGTATACAGTATGTATGTATATAGTATGTATACAGTATGTATGTATATGTATGTATATACATACTATACGTATGTATGTATATGTATGTATATATAATAGTTTGTATATATTATTATTATTATTATTATTATTATTATTATTATTATTATTATTATTATTATTATTATATAATATTGTATATATTATATACATATAATTATTATATATATTCTGACATAATATATTATTATTATTATTATTATTATTATTATTATTATTATTATATATTATTATTTCATATATACTATTTTATATATAACATTACTATAATATATTATTATTTCATATATACTATTTCATATATACTATTATTATAATATATTATTATTTTATATATACTATTTTATATATACTATTATTTCATTATATTATTATTATATATATATTATTATTATATATTACTATTATATATTATTATATATATTAATATATAATATATTACTATTGTTATTATTATTATTATTATTATTATTATTAATTTTAATTTTTAATATATATATATACTATTATTATAATATATTATTATTTCATATATACTATTTTATATATACTATTATAATAATCTATTATTATTATAATATATATATATATAGAAAAGGGGGTATGAGCAACTTGCTCATTTAGTAAATAAGCAATTGTTGGTGTGGCATACATGTGATTGAAAAATCATTAAAATGGTTAGTTGTCCAATGTATCCAATGCATGCCACATAACCAATTGCTCATTTACTAAATGAGCAAATTGCTCATATCCCTCATATCCCTTTTACCCTATATATATATATATATATATATATATATATATATATATATATATATATAATGCATACATGGATCTAATGTAGTTGCTCCTTCCAAGCCCACTTTCAAGAAAGCTCTGATACCAATGAAGGATTTCGGGGCACAAACGCAGCGAAAAAAAACAGTCGTAAAACCATAATATCCGAAACCCTAACCCTAGGATCCGTGTACAAGACATGGCTGATTATTGAGAAACGAAATTTTTTACCTTTTAAGAGCTTTACGAAGGCTGAAAGATGGAGGTCCTGTTATACAATCACCACGCAACCCTTGTAGCAAGATCCGCGTCTCTAAAGCAGTCCACACGAACGTCCGATCGTCCAACGATCAAGGGAGCCGGTACTAGCCGATGATGCTTGCCTCTATCTCTCTCTCTCTCTTGCCTCTCAACAGTTGGAGCGGCTAGGGTTTTTGTGGAAAACGAATTTGCCAAAAGATCAACCCTAAACCAATACATCTCTATGTATTTATAAGAGAGAATGAGGTGGGCATAACCGTAATCGGTTTGGGCTTCTACTAAACCAAACTGATTCGGTTTAAAGATTTAAATTCGAATTACACTTTAATTAATCAAGTCCAACTCAATTAATTAAATAACTAATTTCGAATTTATAATCATTTAATTTAAATTCCGAATTTAAATTAAAACTCCTTTTAAACGTTCTAAGTGTGTGACCCTTTAGGTTATTATTACGTTGGCAATAATTTTATTATCTAATAATAAAATTATAAACAATGAGCGGCATCTAGTAATACATCATTGCTACCCAAGTAATAATAATAATTGGTGATTCAATTAAACCTTTCGTGACTAATGTCTCCGTGTAATATAATCCTTTTAACCTTGATATTATAGATTAAACTAGAGGCATGGTTCGTGTCATCCTCTTAATAATTTAATCTTTATTTTCTTGATCGATGAGTAGACTATTCAAACAAATCAATATTTGAGTATGGCCATGCATTTCATAGTCTCACTCAAACAAGAGGCCGATAATATCGCTCCTAAAATTAGGAGGGTTAAATTCCATCTAGATCATTCACATTTCTCACACGGTTCATAATGAACCCAATACTATCTTTATCATTACCCGATTAAAGATAACTTTTGATAGAATCAAAGTACATTAATTCTCGTGTAGAAATATAATGATTTCAGGTCAGGGGACCATTACACCATTATCACAGTGAGATTACTTATAACACTTATTTATTTATTCCATGGTTGAATCTCACAGTGGGTCTGTCCAGTACAATGTACTCTTACATTTACCTATGTATTGATTTTAGTATCTCTATACTAATGACCCATGAGAGGTGGTCATCAATCAATCAACATACTAGTCTCAATGTATTATTATTGTCCTAATAATAATAATACTCGACTAGGGACATTTAAGATTATTATACTATATATAATCTCATGTTCATATAGTTCGTATTAATAATCTAAGGACATTTATCATGCTAACATTTATAACGCAGTAAATACGAAGCATAATAAATTATTAATATAATCAAATAGAACATAATGTCAATAATACTGATTACATAATATCATTGTATTGCCTCTAGGGCACCTACACTATATATATATATATATATATATATATATATATATATATATATATATATATATATATATTATTATTATTATTATTATTATTATTATTATTATTATATATTACTATTATATATTATTATATATATTATATGATTATAATATATTATATATTATTATTATTATTATTATTATTATTATTATTATTATTATTATTATTATTATTATTATTATTATTATATATTACTAATATATATTGTTATATATATTATTATATAATTTAATATTATTATAATATATACTATTATAATAATCTATACTATTATTATAATATTTATATATATCTTAAGCAAATAGGCCTACCCCCTCTCTCCTTTCTCCATTTTAAAATAGAGAAAGGAGAGCAAAAGTATTAATTGGCACGTACAACACACACTAATTGTTAAAACAGAAATAATTTAAAAAATACCAAAAAAACCCTTTCCTCTTCCACATCTTCCCAAAACACACAAATTCTAATCAATTCTCCCTGCCCCAAAAACCCACCCACCTCTCCTCACCCGTTTGTCCCGGCCGTCGCCCACGCCGTCCCGATCCCCGCCGTCGCCCATCCCGCCCGCCGGCCGTCGCCCACCTCTCCTCTTCTCCTTCGTTTTCTGAATCCATTCAGGTTTGTGTATTCTTCAATTCAGAGATTCGAACTGATGTTGATGTTTGTTGTTTGATGCTTTCCTTTTTGTTTTATTATTGATTTTTAGAATTTTGTCCCATCTATCTTGGGATATTGTAGGTTTGTTACTAGGATTTTTTTTGTTTGTTTGTTATTTTGCAAATCATCGAATGGCTCCTTGGTACTTTCAATGAATATGAACCAAGAAAATATTGTACACGAGAACAAAAGGAAACAAGAGAACAGTGGGTGCAACAATATCGAATTTTTGAAGATTGAACTGTCAAAGTTCAATCATCTTTGATGATTAACAATCTTGGGCAAAATTATGACTCCATAGATATTTTATTCAAGATGTGTATGATGAAAATCTGATACTTGTTGGCTGTATGGGCGAGGGTTCAATAAACAGGAAGGTTATATTAAAACATTGACATGAAAATGAGAGTGTTAGAAGAGTATGCGATGAAATTCAAAATTACAAAATGCAAAGGACTGAAGATCTGGTGTTCTAACTTAGACATGTTCTGGCCCAAAGATAACCCTTTATAATCAGAGCTTGGATCTGCTGTTGATGTTTGTTGTTTGATGCTTTCCTTTTTGTTTTATTATTGATTTTGGGATAGTGTAGGTTTGTTCCCCTCAAATTTTTAATGTTTGTTTTTTAAAGAAAAGCAAATACAATAAAACGTACGTTTCAAAAACACTTATTATATTTTCCATTTTAAATTATAGATAATAAGAAATTGAAATATTACTGCTTAAAATGAACAATATATTTCTTGGATTGGCTAGGCTCTTTGGACTTCTTTTGGTTGTATATATTTGTTACATATGATAAGCTTTTGATCATATACTGTATAAACAAAATTAATGAGAAAAAGTATTGCATAAAAATGTTGTTTTATTAAGAGTTGGGTGACAAGAAACTGGAATCTAAATAGTTCTCTGATACTGTGATAACGTTAGTTGCTTTAATTCACACAAAACTAGATTAGTATTATTAATTAAATTTAATTTGGTTTAATTTAATATAATATTTATTTATTTATATATATCTTAAGCAAATAGGCCTACCCCCTCTCTTCTTTCTCCATTTTGAAATAGAGAATGCACATGAATAGTGAATTTTGGTGATAAGTATAAACACTGAGAAATTTAATAAATGGAGCGAACATATTTTTTCCATGAGAGAATTATATGTAAATTTCATTGAAATAGTCAATGTTGGTGATAATTCATGCCCACAGAAAAATTTAATAAATGGAGCAAACGTTTTTTTTCCTGAGAGAATTATATTTAAATTTCGGTGAAATATAGTGTTTCAGTGAAATATAGTGTTTAATTGAGTATAAAGCGGTTGATTTTGTTTTCAATAGTAGGTGTGAAGATTCAAAGATAGTGGGAGATTTTTAATTATATTGAGGGAAGACAAACTCTTTCATTACATCAGGTATATTATATGTATTTTTATCTCCTACTATGCTTTCTTTTGAATTAAACTCTATTGTTATTTATCTCAATATGTAATGTTGCAGTATATTTTTCTACATGTGTTTTATTGAGTATAAAGTGGTTGATTTTGTTTTCAGCAGTAGGTGTGAACATTCAAAGATAGTAGGAGATTTTCAATTATATTGAGGGAAGTCAGACTCTTTCATTACATTAGGTTTGTTACAGTTGTTCTTATCTCCTCTTATACTTTCTTTTCAATTAATTCCTATAGTTATTTATCTGAATATGTAATGTTTCATTATATTTTTTCTACATTGTATTTGATTACATATTTATTATTCATATTTAAATAATTGTCCAAAACTACACTTACTAATGTAGGATGCAAGACAAAAATAATATTTCGTCTTTCCAACTTAATAAGGCAATTTCTGCATGTGCACGACGTCGAAGATTTGAAATATTGCGGCGAAAAAGACATCGTCCTATGAGGACACTGCTGATTTCAGATCCACATAAAATTGCACGTTCGATAAGAATTCTAAAGTTAAGACAAAACGCTTGCGAATTACTATGGCAATTGATTTGCTTACCCATACATCTGAAAGGAGGGTGACCTTCAACCTAAACACTTTAGATCAACACTCTGAGTTAATTAGAAACGTCCATCAAGAAAACATGTCAACAGTAGGTGATGCAGCAAATGAGAGACATGAAAGAAATTCAGAGACGTACAGTGCTTGGTGTGTTGGTGAATCATCAACAGTGGGTAGACCATCTTTGCTATCAGATGATTTGAGCAGTAATAATGATTGGTGTGTAGTCGAGCCATCAAACGGACGATCGTATGATATCTCTCCTACAATTCAAAATGAAGATATACATGATGATGGTAAGTTCAGTGTACTCTACTGTAATGCATAAACTATTAATAGTATGATATCTCTCCTACAATTCAATACATTATTAATTATCTTCCTTCTATAATTCTTTCTAAAATTGATTGTGTAGCATGTTCTGCTCAGATTGGTCATGCAATTGTAATTGAAAGAGGTGAAGATGCAGAGCCCAAAAGAAGTAAGAATATTCGATATCTATATATGGTTTAACACTATTAAATAATTTTATAACAGAATTATAAAATGACTGAAATTCTTTTTAATAGGTACGACGAGAATGTATAAACCAAATATCGGGCGAAGTTCCTACTTAGGCAAGCAAGATGTTGAGTGTAGTAGTTGTGGATTGGAAAGCGTTCTTCTACAACATCAATCAGTCATCCACGCTTTCAAATGTGTTGTAGAGAAGGTTTAGTTACTCTCCCTTTCTTGCCAACATCACCCCAGCTTATTATGGAGCTTCTTGATGAAAAATATGACACACCTCAGTCAAAATTCAAGGATCTGGTCAGAATTTATAATTCATTATTCTCCTCCACATCAATGGGAGGAAAAATTGACTTGCGGGTCATGGATGGTAGGGGTCCATATACTTTCAAGATAAGTGGATCAAATTATCACCGTATTGGTTCTCTACTTCCAGTAGAAGGGATCGAACCCAAATTTGCACAGTTGTATATACATGATGGTCTATACAAGTTGGATCAACGTACATATCATGCAAAAAATATGGGCATCAATAACATAGATAGAGAAGTTATGGAGAAACTACAAAATTTACTGAATGAAGTTAATCCATACGTAAAGATATTTCGACGTGCAAGAGATCTACTTCGACATTCAGGAGAAAATATACATCAACATAATTTGTCGATGAATTTGAGAATACGTATCATAAATGAGAGGGCACGTGATGGTCGACAGTATATTTTACCTTCCTGTGATGAGGTTGCTGCTCTCATGGTCGGTGATGGCTCAGAGAATGTGAGTAAGAGGGATATCGTAGTATGCACGGAAAGTGGAGCCTTACAAAGAATATTTGAAACACAACCATGTTACATGCCTCTGCAATATCCATTGTTGTTTCCATTTGGTGAGGAAGGGTGGAGAATTGACATTAAATTTAAAGATGGAAGGCACGTTGGCCGACAAACAACTGTATCTATTCGAGAGTATTATGCATTTCGCTTGCAATCACGCAGATGTGAGGATAATGCTCTATTAAGAAGTGGTCGACTAACTCAACAATATTTTGTTGATTCATATGCCGCAATAGAACAAAATCGTCTCAACTGGATGAGGATGAATCAAAAAAGTATACGGAATGAGCTGTTATCTGGTCTTCAAGATGCATTCACTGCAGGGGAAACAGAAGCAGGGGCAGTGGGTAGACGATATGTACTTCCGTCTTCTTTTACTGGGGGACCGCGTGATATGTATCAACAATATCAAGATGCTATTGCAATATGTCGTTGGGGTGGAGCACCCGATTTTTTTATAACTTTCACATGTAATCCTAAGTGGACTGAAATCATTGAATCACTACAGTGTTTTTCAAATCTAAAACCCGAAGATAGACCAGATATTGTTACCAGAGTGTTCAGGCTAAAATTAAAGGAGCTTATGAAAGATATCAAACAACGAAAGATGTTTGGATCAACTATTTCAGGTACAAAATCTAACAATTTTAACCATTTTAAATTTAATTTCAATAAAAGAATTGAGAATTAGTAGAATTTGACTTATATTTCAAATGAGCATATTTTAAGAAATCTATTTATTTTTGTTGAAAACAGATCTACATGTAATTGAATTTCAGAAAAGAGGGCTTCCTCATGCTCACATCTTGATTACTGTTCGAAGAGAAGACAAGATTGCCAATATTGAAAATATTGATAGATTAGTATCCGCTGAGATTCCAGATAAGGAACAATTTCCCGAAGCTCATGCAATTGTGCTTCGGTCTATGATTCATGGGCCATGCGGGGAGTACAATCCAACATCTCCATGTATGGAGAATGGTGTGTGCACAAAAAGGTATCCAAGACAATTTATAAATAAAACTATTATTGATAAGCACGGGTATGTTCAATATCGTCGTCGGGATGACGGTCGGACGTTTGTAATAGGTGGCCATAATCCGAAGGTTGTTGACAATCGATGGGTGGTACCCTACAATTTAGATTTAACAACAAAATATGATGCTCATATCAACATTGAGATTTGTGCCAATCCTAAGTTGCTCAAGTACCTTTACAAGTATGTGCGTAAAGGTCATGATAGAACTACAATAATTATAGAAGACAATGGAAATCCTGTTCCGGGAAATTCTGAACCTCAATACAAGGCAGTTGAAGAAATTCAGCAATATTTAGATTGTCATTATGTCTCCTTTGTCGAAGCATGTTGGAGAATTTTTGAATTTAGTTTGCATCGTTATCATCCTCCACTTGAACGTTTACAGTATCATCTAGAAAATCAGCAGAGTATCTATTTCAATGAAAATGCTAACTTGGCCGAAGTTGTCTCAAAAGCTGAATATCAGAAAACGATGTTAGATGGTTGGTTTGAGGCTAATCAGGTTTATGAAGATGCTCGAGATCTTACATACTCTGAATTTCCGGAAAAATGGGTATGGAAACCGGTGGATAGGAAGTGGTCAAGAAGACTTCGTGGTTTTGCAATTGGAAGACTATACTATGCACCTCCAGCTGCAGGAGGGAGATTTTATTTACGGATGTTGTTGTGTGTGGTGCGTGGAGCGACTAGCTATGCACATTTAAGAATCGTGAATGGAGTGACCTATCATAATTATCAGTCTGCATGTTGTGCACTTGGGTTGCTAGAGGATGACAACGAATGGCACTAGGCATTAGCCGAAGCATCCTCTTTTGCATCAGGTCGTTGGCTCAGAAACTTTTTTGCTTCGATATTGATGTTTTCTGAGCCAACTAATCCGAACGATTTATGGAACAAACATTGGAGCAATCTATCAGATAATATATTGCATAAATGTAGGACTGAATCACATGATTTTGGATTAGAGCTGACAGAAAACCAGTTGAAGAATTTAGCTCTTTCAGATATTGAAAGCATTTTAAATCAGAACGGGCGATCTCTTAAAGAATTTCCATCACTCCCATTTTCCGAGGATGTACATGTACATGTCATTCAAAATCGACAGATACGCGATGAATTGTGTTATGATGTCGACGAGTCGAAATAAGAGTTTGAGCAATTATTCCATAGGTTGACACATGAGCAAATTCAGATATTGGAAGCTGTGGTTTCAGCGCACTCAAGTAATAGGGGTGGTGTTTTCTTTGTTCATGGTAGTGGCGGTACAGGAAAAACATTTTTATGGAATACATTAGTTGCAAGGTTTCGAGCTGAAAGAAAAATAGTCCTCACTGTAGCTTCTTCTGGAATAGCTGCTTTGTTATTACCTAGAGGTCGCATTGCGCATTCGAGGTTTCGTATTCCAATAAAAGTCCATGAAACTTCTACATGTTCTATCTTCCAACAGGATGATTTATCTCAACTCATTTAACAAGCAGATTTGATCATTTGGGATGAAGCGCCAATGATGCATCGCCATGCATTTGAAGCTGTTGATCGAACTTTCAAGGATCTAATGAAGTTTAATAATGAAAGTGCAGCTGATGACGCATTTAGCGGAAAAGTTGTTGTTCTCGGCGGGGACTTTCGACAGATTTTGCCTATCGTGCCAGTAGGTGGGCGACCCCGTATTGTATCTACATTATTACAAAGGTCACATATTTGGTCTTCATGTAAAGTGTATGAGCTGACAAAAAACATGAGATTGATGGGGAGTTCACTTGATCAAGCTAGCAAGAATGAACAAGAGACCTTTGCAAAGTGGATTTTAGATGTGGGAGAAGGTAAAATTCCAGGTGAATCTAATACTGGAGGTTCTACAAAGGATTGGATACAAATACCAAATGACCTTCTAATTAAAGCTGCAGATGGTCTAAAGGGTTTGATAGATTGGATTTATCCTAATATCGAATCTAGATATAATGACCCAGCATTCCTTCAAAAATGCGCTATTCTAGCACCTACTGATGAAGAAGTTGATGCCATTAATTCTCATATTTTGTCTATGGTTCCTGGACAGGTTGTCAACTACTTAAGTGCAGATTCAGTTGAACATACTCCGAATGGTACAAATGAGCAGGATATGCATCCACCGGAATTTCTACACACAATTAAGATGAGCGGGCTACCAAATCATTTTTTAGAATTAAAGCAAGGAGTACCAATTATATTGCTGAGAAATTTGAATCAGTCTATGGGACTTTGCAATGGAACACGCCTTATTATTCATACTCTGGGAGAACATATTATTACAGCTACAATTATTACAGGAAGATGTGCAGGTGAGACAGTTGTGATTGAAAGAATGAGCATGTCGCCTACAGAAACCAGGTGGCCATTTGTCCTCAGAAGAAGACAATTTCCTATAAAGTTGGCATTTGCTATGACAATAAACAAGAGCCAGGGCCAAACTCTCCATAGCGTTGGGGTCTATCTTAAAAAACCTGTGTTTACGCACGGTCAATTGTATGTAGCATTATCACGTTGCACTTCCCGTTCTGGCTTGAATATATTGCTGACAGATAACTCAAATGATCCCCAACAGACTAATGATCGTACACGTAATGTGGTATATCAAGAAGTTCTTCAAGAAGTGCGTAACTCCATGATAATCAATGAAAGGTAAATGTCATTAAGAATCTAATAATATTCAAATAGAGAAAATAGTATTGGCCCACAATGTTTTTATATTTTAAGAATCTCATGTCATCTTAGTAGAGTTTATCAAAGCCTTATTTATTCTTTTTTCTTTTTTCTTTTATGTATCGTCTTATATCAATTCGTATTGGTTCATTCCGCTATATAAATAATTATTTTTTTAATGAGATGTTTCTAACTAAATTTTCATTTCATATTTTTTTTAATTGTTGAGGTGTCTATATTTTTTTCCCCATAAAATGGTAATCTAGCTTATTAAATTTACGAATGACATATAGATAAACTTATAAAGCTTCATAAAATTTCTTCATTCTCTATCTGTTAAATTTAGTGTATAAATGTCCTTTTCGCAATATCTTATATGTTTTGTGTTAATGGATATTGGAAATTAAATATTGGTAAGTGGGACTTGCAGATGGTATGCTATGGTTCATGCTGATGGGTCTGTATTACAAACTTTTGGATATCTCAAAGAAAATGGACTACAGGGACTCATAGATATCTGGCCCACTCCATCACTAACTGCCTGGAAAATAATTGCTGGTTTTGGTGCATTTGAAGCTTTTCTTCAACTTGCATTGCCTGGGAAAAGAGTCGAAGGCCCAATTTCTCCTACAGGAAACATACCTGTCTATAAGGTTTGATTTGAAGAATGTCAAAAAACCATCTTTTATGAGGTGGTGTAACGTTGTTTTTTGTTCCATATATAGTGCACCTAATTTTGTTAGTTGCGTATTTTTATACTAGGGAGGTGGGGAGAAAGTGCTGAAGATATAATATGGGCCATATATAATGGTGATGATTTTGAAGATGACACTGAAGAATATAATGGGCGAGGCATTGGTGAGGTTGAGGAAGTGCTTATGGATGAAATTGACAATGGAAAATTAAGAGGAAGGTGATTTGGTTTATAGAGTAGTCTAAATAGTTGTGTAAGGGTTGCAGATCAACATGAATGTAATTTGGGTGGTAGCTAAATGTCCTATATATAGTTTAGGTTCTAGATATCATTTGATATGATATCTATGAATTATCATGATTTTAAATGAAAATTTGCTTTCACACTTTTGGCGTATATTATTCTTTTTTTAATGATAGTTATATTATTCTTTTTTTAATGATAGTTATATTTTTTTTTTTTTTAATGATCTGTGCAATGTTGCACAGGGGGCATGCTAGTATATATATATAGAAAAGGGGGTATGAGCAACTTGCTCATTTAGTAAATAAGCAATTGTTGGTGTGGCATACATGTGATTGAAAAATCATTAAAATGGTTAGTTGTCCAATGTATCCAATGCATGCCACATAACCAATTGCTCATTTACTAAATGAGCAAATTGCTCATATCCCTTTTACCCTATATATATATATATATATATATATATATATATATATATATATATATATATATATATATATATATATATATATATATATATATATATATATATATAGGGTATATATAGGGTAAAAAGAAGTTATATATATATATAATATATATAGGGTATATATAGGGTAAAAGGTTATATAACCTTTTACCCTATATATACCCTATATATATTATATATATACTAGGTTTGCCCGTTGACACGTGCCTACGGCACGTCTTCGGAACGGTGCAACTTATTTGATCATATAAAATAGTTTTGGAGGTCGAGCAAATTAATTGAAGTAGCAAACATATTATATGAGAAACTTTTGGGGTCCAGCAAAAAACATATTATATGATTTTGTTTGATTTTTTTGAACTATTTTTAAAGTTTTTAAATTTTTAATTTTTCTAGTTTTTAAATTTTTTATTTTTTAAAAATTTATTTTCTTAATTTTTTGAATAGAAGAGGGAGGGAGAGAGAGAGAAAAAAAAAAAAAATTTAATAAATATAGGAGTTGTTTTGGGTGGGAAATTTGAATTTGAGTTTTGGAGGGAACTTTTGGGGGGAAAATATGTTTTGTGAGGTTAGATCTGGACCTTTGATTTTTGAGGGGATTGAAGGAGAACCACTTGATAGCTTTCTTTGTATTTTATTATATAGATATAACTTCTTTTTACCCTATATATACCCTATATATATATATATATATATATATATATATATATATATATATATATATATATATATATATATATATATATATATATTATAATATATATTACCTATATATACCCTATATATAATATATATTATAATATATATAATATTATATATATATATATATAATATATTATATATATTATACCCTATATATACCCTATATATAATATATATTATAATATATATAATATATTATATATATATATAATATATTATATATATTATACCCTATATATACCCTATATATATATTATATATATATAATATATTATATATATATATATATATATATATATATATATATATATATATATATATATATATATATATATATATATATATGGGTTTTGCTCCATTGAAAACGGGTTCGTTTTCATTGGGTTGGAAAACACCCATATAGGCCGTCCGATCGATCTTGATCTTGATCAGCGGATCAGATCAAGATCCACTTAAATCTCCCACTAACGCTGAGAAAAGCGGAGGGGTAATTTCGTCAATTCACGCCAAAAAACGTTTGGGACTTAGCGTTTTTTTGGCGTCGAGTTTTTTTTTGTCCAAAAAATCACTTAGGCCGTTGTTTGAGACAACGGCCTAGGTTGTTTTTTTTAACAAAAAACATACCTTGGTCGTTGTTCTCAACAACGGCCTAGGTATGTACAAGTGTTTTTCCAAACACTTGTACACACTCAGGGCTTCATCTCCCTCACTTCGTCACAAACACAATCTCTCTTTCTCTCGAGCTCCCGAAACCCATCCCCAAACCCTAGTTCACTTTCCCAACCCATTTGGTATCGATTTCTTTGCCTTCTCGATCTCCGCCCCTTGTGGAAAGCTCCCTATCTCTCTCTTCCTCTCCCGAATACAGCAAACCCTAACTTCACATCCAAATTCCCAAATCATCTAAACCCTAGCACAAATTGTCTTCCTTTGTCTACAACAGCGTGCAGTGGCTTCTCACATCTTCGCCAACTCTCTATCACTCTCTCTTTGGACCAGGTATTTTCTTAATCCCAATCTACTATAATGAACTCTTTGAATTTATTGATTTTTTTTCCAATTTTGGAGTTGGTTTTTTTGGTATTATGCGTAGTAGTGTAGTCTATAATTTAGAGAGTATATAATTAGCTCTGATCATGTATGTTGTGTACATTTTGTTGACATTTTCGTAGATGTAGTGGTAGTTGTAGTGGTGGAATATAGGAGATGAAAAAAAACGAGATGAAAAAATTCAATTTGTACGAGTAGGTCGGACTCGCCGCGTAGAAGTTAACGGAACTTGTAGAGGCGATTTCCGTCTCACGATTTGTGAGATACGTCCGTTTATCATTTCAATTCAATACGGATATAAAGTGATACACGGCCGTATCTTTCAAACCGAGAGTCAAAACTCACCTCTGAAAGTTCCGGCGGCTCATGTTTGGTGTGCCAGAGTTGACGCCCAAATTTAGGAAATAAGTTTATCATTTTTGTTGTTTTGACGCGTATATAAAAAAACCTTTAATCGGCCTCGGAACTTGTGGAATACGTTATGAGGTGAAAATAGCTTAAACGAAGTCCAAATAAAGTTCCACTTTGCGAGTAGGTTGGTCTCGCCACTCACAAGTCATACCAACCTGTACATGCGAGTTCCGACTCGCGGTTTGCGAGATACGTCTATGTATCGCTTTCCGCTCAGTTTTTAATAGTGTAAACGATACACGATCGTATCTTTCAAACTGTGGGTCGGAACTCCCATGTACAAGTTGCGTTGGCTTGTGGGCGGGCAGCCCGACCCAACGGCCAAATTTTGAATTTTTTGCATCTCGTTTATGTTGTTTTGATGCGTATATGAAAAAACTTCAATCCACCTCGACATTATTTTAGTTCGGTCTCAATACAAAAATGCTTAAACGAAGTCGAAAAAATACGAAACGGTGCACGTAGGTTGGGCTAACCATTCACAACGCAACGGAACTTGTATTTGCGAGTTCCGACCTACGGTTTGCGAGATACGTCAATGTATTGCTTCCCGCTCTATTTTAAAGAGTGAAAGTGATACACAGGCGTATATTTCAAACCGTGGATCGGAACTGACTTCTATAAGTTGCATTGGCTTGTGTTTGGTGTGCCCTAGTTGACGGCGAAATTTAGGAATTTTGGCATCTCGTTTGTGTTCTTTTGACGCGTATAAGCGAACTTTTGAAATTTTTTTCATCTCGTTGGTTTGTGTTTGCTAATTTTCGCCGAGTAATTAGTTTCATATATGCAAACTTTGTTACAGAGAAATGGCCAGAACGAGGGGAACCGGAAGGGGAAGGACATCCCAGGAAGCACGGGGGGAACATTCCACAGAGAATGTGAGAACTAATAATTTGTATTGTCCCTAATTTTTTATTTAGTGATATTGATTTGAGACTAATAATAATTATGTTTTTTGGTTCGTGTAGGTTGGTGCATCCTCTTCGATGACAGGACGTCGTGGTCCAGGACCAATAAATCCCGGCGAACTGACCTTACAAGAACGCCACAGATCCACGGAAGTGTGGGGTGGGATGATGCGTAGGTGTAATTTCTGCACCCACGAGACCATGAAGGTGCATCCACGCACCCACGAATACCATGTAGCGGCCAGTTTCTATGGAATCAGCATGATAGGGAATGTTAAACTCGACCGAGCACTTCTCTCGGCACTCGTGGAGCGCTGGAGGCCAGAGTCGCACACGTTCCATCTACCGGTCGGAGAGATGACGGTGACGCTACAGGATATAGCGATGATATCCGGTCTTCCAATAGATGGGTTGGCCGTGACGGGTAATATTAACTTTGATAAAATAGAGATGTGCAATGAACTGCTCGGTACAGAGTTTGATGAGGCAGCTGCGGAAGATGGTGACATTTTTCATGGACAATCAATCCGACTATCTTGGTTGAAGGGACGTTTTGATGGGACACTGACCAACGAATCGCCCGACGACTATGTACAGTCCTACACCAGAGCCTACATTCTAACGGTGATCGGAGGGGTTCTATTGCCTAACTCATCGGGCGATACGGTGCACCTCATGTACCTACGATTGCTCACTGACCTAGGCTTAGCTGGCTGGTACAGCTGGGGAAGCTGCGCGTTGGCAACGCTATACAGGGCGTTGTGTCATGTAGCGCTTGAATCATCAGAAATGACCGGACCGATGGTTTTGTTACAGATTTGGTCTTGAGGGCGACTGCACTTCGGTCGTCCCCGCATTAGGAGACCCAAGGATGATTGGATGGCCCAACCTAAAGATCCTGTTATGTTAGCACCATTAGGGATATATTGGGCTGGTACAAGGAGTTACAAAGACAACCCCAAGGGTGTAATAACGTACTACAGAGACAAGCTCGACCAACTATGTGAAGAGTTCGTGATTTGGGCGTCGTATACACCTGAGCGTATGGGAAGACTATCGCCAATATGCACCACCGGGTCGCAGTTGTGGCTGACGATGGCTCCCCTCATCAACTTCGGTATAGTCGAGCATCCACGACCGGAAAGAGTCCTTCGTCAGTTCAATCTTCAACAAGATAGTCCCCCAAGCTGCGCAAACCTATACGATCATGAGTTACATGCCGTTAGGGGTACCGGCCGCATGCCTACTCATGATTGGGTAGATTACCATTGTGTTCACGTTGCAGAATGGAACGAGCGACGGTTTGAACTTGTACTCGTCAATGTTCCAGAGTACGATGGAAGAGTGCAAGGAAAGTACATGACTTGGTTCCGACAATATACACGTTTGTACATCTCTCCCGATACAGTACTACCTGCTGGTATTCAACGAGAAATTGAGGAGAGGGAGATTGAACCATTACCCGCATATTCCAGTTCACAACCCATGTTCCAACCAAAGGCCACAGCTATACGTACAGTGGTAACTTCAATCTTCATATTTATTTTGATGTTCTTTATACGTGAAGTTCATGAATTCTTTCAATTATTTAATTTGTGTAATTATTTTTGTTGGTTTTTTCTGATTTAGATTGATAACACGATGGACATGGCAAAAGAATGCGCGGAGGTACTAAAAAGTAATGTGGGCACGCCTATGAAGAGTTTCGTTCGGAGGATGCTCCTTTCATGCCGTAGCAATATGGATGCTTTGGGATGTGCCGAATGTTTGGATCGAGCATTACACGGACCAAGGGGGGCGACGTAAAAGTGTGAGGGGTAGGCCAGCTTTATTGATGGGGCAACGGGACCATGAGATCAGAGAACGACAAGGTTCAACTTCACATCCATCTCATGAAGAAGCGCAGGATGAAGAGAGTGGGGAGAGGGTTGTCGGAGACGTACAACAAGAGGAGGGTGGATCTGAACAAATCCCCGACTCGCCAACCACGTTGCGGCGCCGAAACCCTGCTCGGAAGAGGCGAGCACCACAGCATTACATGCCCGGTGCTTAGCCAATGCATTTTGGAGGTTGTAATTTTTATTTATTGATTTTGTGGGTTTTAACCTGTTGTAACTAATTATTGGAAAATGTGGTTCTTAAGTGTAAGTGTGGTTGATGTTGTTGTTATTAATTTCTGATAGTCAATTATAGTGGGTAATTTTGGTGGTTGTATATATGAATTTAGTCGCAGAATGTAGGTGATGGGAAAGTGTTTGAAATTTGGTGATATTTTCAAGTGTAGCAGCTTCAGCTGCTTTGTATAAATGTAGAATTTTATTTTTTTTAAACCTAAGCCGTGGCCCCAAACAGCGGCCTAGGTTATAGAAAATTATACTTGCTCCAGTTTTTGGATATACCCAGTTTATAGATATACTTGCTCCAGTTTTTGGAGACAACGACCTACGTTGTAGTAGAAAAATATACAAAATTTGTTGTGCTCTCTGACTTGTTGGCTTTAAAAATAGCCAACAAGTCAGAGAGCAGCTCCAGTTTATAGATATACCCTAGGCCATTGTTGGAGATAACGGTCTAAGTTGTAGGTGAAAAAAATAGAAAATTTGTTCTGCTCTCTGACTTGTGGGCTTTAAAAATAGCCAACAAGTCAGAGAGCAGCTCCAGTTTATAGATATACCCTAGGCCATTATTGGAGACAACGGACTAAGTTGTAAGTGAAAAAAATAGATAATTTGTTGTGCTCTCTGACTTGTTGGCTTTAAAAATAGCCAACAAGTCAGAGAGCAGCTCCAGTTTATAGATATACCCTAGGCCGTTGTTGGAGACAACGGCCTAAGTTGTAGGTGGAAAAAAAAGAAAATTTTTCTTGCTCTCTGACTTGTTGGCTTTAAAAAGAGCCAACAAGTCAGAGAGCAAATGCTCTCGACTTGTTGGTATTTAAAAATAGCAATTGGTCAAAGAACCCCTCAATATAATGTTCATATCCTAGTTGGCCAAAAATTAATTGGTTGTTTGCATTTTCCAATTTTCTTTTCACCCTTGACGAACAATCTCTGTAGAACTTTATACAAAAGACAGAAGAGAACTTGGCTTGTATAACAATATTAAATTTTTTTTTTAAAATTTGACTACACCTAACTAACCACTACATAATCACGTCGTTTTAATATGTACATAAAAACTCAGAAAATATTTTTTAAAAAAAACTATTTGATTCGTTAGGGTTAGGGTTAGGGTTAGGGTTAGTGCTAAAGGGGGTTAAGGGTAGGGTTAGGGCTATTGTAAGGTTAGTGGTTTGGTTTGGCTTCATTGTAGGGGTTAGGGTAGGATTATTTATAGTTGGAAGTAGATAGGTAATAAGTTTCCAGTAGAGAGTTTATGGATATTTAAGTTCTATCATTAATGACATGTGTCTCTCCATTCTTTACGTGCATTGCCTTCTGAACTCTACAAAATAGACATTCATATGAATATTTTTTTGTTCATATTTTTTATTCAATTCCATTTTTAGGCACATAACTAAAGAATATATTATATTTTTTGTTTTTTTGGTTATATATTATTAATTTTTTGAGTAATAATATATAATGTACAAAATCGTTTTACATTGTTTACAATGAAGACGTTCCTGAAGACATTCACCATACATGCAACTGGGAAGAATTCCACGAGATTGGGAAGAAGAGGTGTCATCACATATAGTAGAACAAGTTCATTATGGAAAAAACCAATAAGGTAAAAATCCGCATGTAAAGGAAAACCACATGTAGCTCCCCACATGTGGACCATACTTGGAAAAAACCACATGTTCAATATCGGAAAAACCTAAATTTCATCACAATATATAGGGAAAAACCATATGTATATTCCCACATGTAGTGTAAGACCAAAGTTGAAAAATTCACAGGTACATCACCACATGTAGTTTTCCCATTTTTTTGCACTCTTCCTGAAAACACTCTCCTAAAATTCAAAAACCCATCTCCGAATATCAAAAATATAACCAGGTAATTATGATGGAAAAGAAGAAATCAAAAATTAAAAAGTGTCGGTTCGTTGTTTGAGCGGAGAGTAATCAGATCAAACTACTTGGCCAACAAGAACTGGATCTGACTTTTTTTTGGGAAACCGTAACAGAATATGCCACAAGTATATTTGACCACATGTATAAACCAATGTGACGAGTATTCTAAAAAAGTTCATAGATTACTCTCAAACACTACATGTAAACTGTTGCTTCTGTGAAAATTTGGGATGCGGAATCTCATCGTGAAGTAATTGTGTGCAGTTCTTCGAGTCACTTTGAAAGGTGGAAGTAATGGGCAAATAAACAAATATACCTATACGATATACAAGTGTGGATTATCTATCTTTTTTATAAATTTTCACAAGTTCATCATGGAAAAAACCAATAAGGTAAAACCCCACATGTAAAGGAAAAACCACATGTAGCTCCCCACATGTGGACCATACTTGGAAAAACCCACATGTACAATGAAAGAGCAGACAATTTTTGTATGATTCTCACATGTACATTAGTGATATTATGAACAGAGTGGTGCAGATCCTCTGTTAATAGTGACAGAAGGGAAGAAGATGCAGTTAGAGACCAAGAAGGATAATTATTGCAGACACTTCAATATGGAAAAAACCTAAACTATATCACCACATGTACCTCCCCACATGTACCCTAAATATGGGGAAAACCATGTGTACATCCCCACATGTAGTTTAAGGCCAAAATCGAAAAATTCACATGTGAATATCAAAAAAATCCAATAATTATGATGAACAAGAAAAAATCAAAAATAAAAAAGATTCGGTTCGCTTTTGAGCGGAGAGTAATCAGATCAAAATACTTGGCCATCAAGAACTGGATTTGATTATTTTCGGGAAAAAATGGTCTAAATAGGGACCATCATGTATAGGGAAACCGTAATAGAAAACCACATGTATATTTGACCACATGTATAAACCAATGTGAAGAGTATTCCAAAAAAGTTCATAGATTACTCTCAAACACTACATGTAAACTGTTGCTTCTGTGAAAATTTGGGATGTGGAATATCGTCGTGAATTAATTGTGTGCAGTTCTTCGAGACACTTTGAATGGTGGAAGTAATGGGCAAATAAACAAATATACCTATACGATATACAAGTGTAGATTATCTATCTTTTGTATAAATATCCACAGAGATTGTGCGTAAAGAGTAAAGAGAATATTGTATAAATCCCAAAAATTTCATACCTAGGCCATTGTTGAAGACAACAGCCTAAGGTATTTAAACTTAGCTGTTGTCTACAACAACGGCCTTGGACCCTAGGCCAAAAAGAGATAAATTGGGGTGTTCTCGACTTGGCTAGGGTTAGGGTTAGGGTTAGGGTTAGGGTAACAAGTTTGGTAATTAGTGTTAAAGGGGGTTACGGGAAGGATTAGGGTTAGCGGGGGTCAGGGGTTTGGTTAGGGTTATTGTAGGGTTAAGGTTATTGTAAGAAAAACATTTGTGGTAAAATCTGGTTTTGATTTATCATTAATTTGTGGTTGTTGGGAGTAGACAGGTATTAAGTTCCCACAAAAAAAATTTATACATATTCTGTATATAACCAAAAAAAATTTAATAAAAGTGATATGTAGGTTAGGGTTATTGTAAGGTTAGCAGAGTAGGGTTAAGGGTTAGGGTTATCGTAGGGTTAGCACAACCCTAACCTTAACCTTGACCTTATACTTGTAAACCAACCCGGTATATATTTTTTGGATATGTGGGTATTATATTAGCATAATCAAATCTATATATATCATACTAAAAAAAATCACAAACGTAATAAAATTAATAGGAAAAAGCTGAACATATTTCCTTTGTAATGGAACACTAACATATATCCTACTTCTAGTTTATTAGAACTTGTGAACTCTCTCCACTTCTCTCCACCACTGCACACATGATTCTGCCCTACTCTAATTAACCCAACTTTCTATGTTTTCCCATTAGGACTCAACAATGTTGTTGTTTTACTAGTTTCTTCCTTGTTGTTAAGCTCAACAAAATCACATGCCAGCAGACTTTCAACATACACCTAAATGGGAACAAGCACCAAGCTAAACAACATGTAGATCCCCACGTCCCGCCTATATATGGAAAAAACCATATGTACATCCACACATGTAAACCCATATATCAAAAAATTCCTAACCCTAACCTTATACATGTAATACATGTAAATTTTCCCCATAATGGATGATTATGAATTATTTTTTATCATTTTTTTACATATTTAACCACCATGATTATATATTGGTTTGAAAGGTGGTAGTAATCGGCACTTTAAAAAAATATCGCGGAAAGATATACAAGTGTAGATCATCTGTCTTTGGTATAAATTTCCACAGAGACTGTAAGTAAAGAGTAAAGAGAAAATTATAAAAACCACAACTTTTTGACTATGACCTAGGCCGTTGTTCAAGACAACGGCCTAAGGTATTTATAAGATATGGGGTTGCTTTCTGACTTGTTGCTCCTTTTGTCTTCTCCAAGTCAGAAAGCACCCCCAAAATCACAAATTTTTGACTATAACCTAGGCCGTTGTCTCAGACAACGGCTTTAGGTATTTATCAAAAATGAGATTGCTCTCTGACTTGTTGATCCTTTTGTGTTCTCCAAGTCAGTAAGCACCCCCAAAATCACAAATTTTTGACTATGACCTAGGCCGTTGTCTCAAACAACGGCTTTAGGTATTTATCAAAAATGAGATTGCTCTCTGACTTGTTGATCCTTTTGTGTTCTCCAAGTCAGAGAGCACCCCCAAAATCACAAATTTTTGACTGTAACCTAGGCCGTTGTCTCAGACAATGGCTTGAGGTATTTATCAAAAATGAGATTGCTCTCTGACTTGTTGATCCTTTTGTGTTCTCCAAGTCAGAGAGCACCCCCAAAATCACAAAATTTTGACTATAACCTAGGCCGTTGTCTCCGACAATGGCTTTAGGTATTTATCAAAAATGAGATTGCTCACTGACTTGTTGATCCTTTTGTGTTCTCCAAGTCAGAGAGCACCCCCAAAATCACAACTATTTTCATTATCACCTAGGCCGTTGTTGGAGTCAACGGCCTTTAGTATTTTTTAGAATAGCCACTGCTCTCTGACTTGTTGAGTTCTTTTCTATTAGCCAAGTCAGAGAGCAGCCCCCAAATCACAACTTTATTGATTATAACCAAAGCCGTTGTCTGTCTGAGACAACAGCTTTAAGTATTGATTTAAAAATGGGATCGCTACCTGACTTGTTGCTCCTTTTGTCTTCTTTAAGTCAGAGAGCACCCCCCCAGGCCCCCAAACCTTAAATTTTTTGATTATCACCTAGGCCATTGCTGTAAACAACGGCCTAAGGTTATCAACCCTTTTTAAACTAGTTATATTGAATGAAAAACCAAATTCATGAAATAACTGAGCAACAACGGCCTTGGTTTAAAAAAAAAAATTTACAAATACAGATACAGCTACAAGCTGATACAATTGAGTAACAAACCAACATTTGCGTACCACAACAATATTAACAAACGACACAAACAAACGATACTTATGTCTCGAGAATTACATTTATAGTTACCAATCAAAGGTAATTAACCATGTGGCATAAAGAGTTTTAAATATACCCAACAATTACATTTTAAAAATTACAATTCATAGTGAATCGTCATATCTCGACTCAGAACTGTCTTCTTCGAAAGGAATTACTTCTTGCCTTCATTGAAAGATTAGGTTTAGTTAGTAAGAAACTCAATTGCCACAAATAAAGTATAATAAATTTAAACGAGTGACAAACATAAAAGTTATGATTGTTCACATAATCCTGGTTGTAGCCGAGAAACCCCGTCAATGATCTTCTGCAAATTCTTCAACGTGTATTTGTAACTCTCATTGGAGGAACAACCGAGATCGACAATTTGTTTTGCATGGTAGCTCAACTCACAATATCGAGAAGCAAAATTCTCGGTATTGGGTTCAGTTGGAACTGATGTGTAACTTCTTCTCATCACATCCCTAGTCCATCTTCTTTTAATATATACATCCGGGAGGGATGTGTGATGAGAGAAACGAAGTACAGCTAAAATATTCCTGCAAGGAATGGCAACAAATTCGAACAAGTGACATGCACATGTAATAATTCCATTGATTTTGGATAATTGAAGAAGGCGAGCCGGTTCTGATTCTCCACAGAGTATCACATGGAATGTTGAACTATCCGGTGTCTCAAGATCGGCAACAAATGTCACATTGTACATGAAGCTTTTTGTGACTTCATCTTGGAATTTGTAAAATATTTTCAAAGTATATGTTTTTGCGATTTGTGCCTCCAAAGCCCATTCGCTCTTCAACTTCAGTCTCTTCTCACGGTTACGATGATTTTCTTTCAATTCATCGTGTCTTTGCCTTCCCAAAAATGGTCGAAGATGACTACAAATTCGTGTAGGGAATACTTTTTTTCTGTATGATGCTTCAGAGCAGAATGCGCCGACTCAACCCGTTGGCTACACAACATGCCGGCCCAAAATGATTCTTTAGCGTAGATGGGTGCCCAACTTTCATGGATATCGAATATATCGTTCAACCATTTGTTACTCTCTAATCCGTATTGCGATATCAAAATATTCCACTTTTCTACAAATTCATGTATATATTCAGAATTGTAGATTACATTCTTCAAGGACTCCCTAAACTTGTCGACATCGAAACCAAGACGAACCTCCTGGGGTAACTTATCCAGAATATGCCAAATACAAAAATGATGCCGAGTCTGGGGGAAAACTTTCTTAACTGCGGCGGCGATCCCACGGTCTTAATCGGTGACAATACCGGATGGAGCACGATTCATAACCCCTAACAACTTTTCAAAGAACCATTCAAACGAAGAGGTTGTCTCATTTGGAATGAACCCACCTCCTAAGAAAGTCGATTGCCAATGATGATTCACTCCAACAAACGGAACAAATAACATTCCGTAACGGTTCGTATTGTACGTGGCATCAAAGCAAACTACATCGCCAAATTCTTCATAATTCATCCTACAAATACCATCTACCCACATACAATGTGACAACCGCCTTCGGGATCGACTTGAATGTCATAAAAAAATGAAGGATCCGTCTGTTTCTTAGATTCGAAAAAATCAATTAGCATTGTAGAATCGTGTCCTTTCAATGTTTCTTGCGAGTCTCTAACTAAATTTCTAACATCTTTTTCTGTGAATCCTACTTGATCATGACCACCACTAGCACTTTCGAAAAAGAGCATTTGTCGACATGTTTGGATATTATCTTGGTTCATTTAGTCTATAATCCTTTTGTCCGTATTTGACACGGACCTGTTCCGGGACAAAAGGTGCCTTCTACCGAGTGAGGTGAATTCGTGAATGTGTTCTTCGTGAAATGAATATACCACCCACGTATTACTTGTTTCGTTCAATTTTACACGAACGCAAGCCTTGCAACCCGTTCTACTAGTTATTCCATGTCTACCATCACTATGTTGATCCGGCGACGACCCGGCTTTATTACAAAGATATGACTTATCTACTTCCATTCCCCCCTTTAATTTATTCCCATCCTTACGCATTGCAAAACCCCCACAACGAGCATATGCAGAATAAAATTTCTCGGCCTCAACTAAAGTGGGGAATGTCATACCTAACTTTGGTTTCAGATAGTCTTCGACTATCGGCATGGAATCACTGATTGGTTCTACCCGCACAAAATTATCGCCGGCAGCAGAACTCTCCGTATCGTTGTTCATCTGGGATAAAAATATATTATTGGTCAATTAATATACACATTATATATAAAATAGCTTGTTAACAAACGACTGCGATATATATATCTACGAAACAAAAATAAGTGACAAAACGTCGAAAATGACGTCATATAAATACAAAACTCTTCAATTGGGTTTGGCTTGCCGCACACAAGGTAACAGAACTTCTACAAGTAAGTTACGATCCATGGTTTGCAAGATAAGGCCGTGTCTCGCTCGCATTCCCCTCACTCTTGAACTGAGGTTGTTGTTTGATATACGGTAAAAATCGGCACAAACGAGATCAAAAAATTCCTATACTTTGGGAGTGGGACGGCGGCAAAACACATGAGCCAACAAAATTTGTAGAGGTGAGTTTCGGCTCACGGTTTGCAAAATACACCGATGTATCGCTTTCACTCACGGGAATTTATTGAAAGCGATACACGGCCGTACACTTCAAACCGTGAATCCAAACACACTTCTACGAATTGCGTTGGCTTGTGTATGGCGAGCTCGACGTACTCGCAAAGTTTCACAAATTTTTGTTCGCTTTGTTCGCTATTACTAACATCGAATAACAACCAACAACAACTAATACTACGTCTACTTCCCCAATTAAACTAGAATTACCTACTCTATAAATACCTACGCATAATATAGCAATTGTACACTCAAACATTGGGAAAAATTTTTCAATCAATTAGCCTAGCTAGATCTACTCAAGTAGGACAAATTAGTACCTTTAACAATGAGGGTGTTCGGGAGGCCGCTGCGCGCTGCTGTAGAGAAAGGAAGGGGAGTAAGGTTTGGCTAATTTATTCAGGATTAGAGTTTTAGGGTTGGGTAGATTTCGTAAGGGTTAGGTTTTTTTTGTAATTGGGATCTTCAAAGGAAGAGGGGCTAGAGACTGAGAATAGGGAGAGATTCGGTGAAAAGCAACGACCAAGAGAGAGTAGGTTTTTTAGTTCGATAGAGAGAGAGCTACGGTTTGGGGAAATGGGTTTATCGAGCTCCATTAGCAAGAGAGAGAGTTGTGAAGGAGATGAAGATCTGAGTATGTACAAGTGTTTGGAAAAACACTTGTACATAGGCCGTTGTTCCTAACAACGGCCTAAGTTGAAATTTTTTATAAAAAAACAACGTAGGCTGTTGTCTCAAACAACGACCTAAGTGATTTTTTGGACAAAAAAAAACTCAACGCCCAAAAAATGCTAAGTCCCAAACATTTTTTGGCGTGAATTGACGAAATTACCCCTCCGCTTTTCACTTCGTTAGTGGGTTTCGATCATAGCCGCTGATCATGATCAAGGGTGATCGGATGGCTTAGATGGGTGTTTTCCAACCCATTGAAAACGAACCCGTTTTCAATGGAGCAAAACCCTATATATTATTATTATTATTATTATTATTATTATTATTATTATTATTATTATTATTATTATTATTATTATTATATATTACTATTATATATTGTTATATATATTATTATATAATTTATTAGTATTATAATAAATTGTTTAATATATGATTATAATATATTATATATATATTATTTTTATATATTATTATTATTATTATTATAATAAATTGTTTAATATATGATTATAATATATTATTATTACATATATATTATTATAATTATTATATATTATTATATATATGTATAATATTAAATATGTTTATTATAATAAATTATTTTATATTATTATATATCAGTATGTATGTATATGAATACAACATGTATGTATCAAAGTATATATATTGTATATAGTATATACATACAACCAAACCTATACATACATTTTATATAATAGAATAAAATATAGAGTATTTATATATATACATATATACATGAGGGATTATATATATATACATACATACTGTATACAGTTTACCAAACACCTTTTATACTTTAATTTTGAAAAAAAAACTATTTTATGATAAAAGTTTACCAAACAATACTCTGTTTTCGAAAATCACAAAAAACAACTTTATAATTTTTTTTTCCAAAACTATGTTTAAAATGAATTTTCAAAACAACGAACCAAACACAGCCTATTATAATGAGAGATTTGGAGTTGTCATTTGTAGACAACATATAATTTGTAGATTATCAACCATCTAATCTCAACCATTCATATTTTAAGTGGGAGTTATATTAACCATTCATTTACTCAACCGTCGTTAGTTACCATACTACCCGCAAAGTTTAAATTTATTTACGACATAATTATTTTCAAAAGTGTCACTCTTATAAAATAAAAGTTGGTGCCATTAGGGGTAATCTGTAAAGAGTATGTAATTAATAAAGAGATGTCTCAGGTTCGAGGCTATATTACGTCTAAGTAGAAGTATTTTCATTCAAATAGTTGTCCGCCATAGATCAAGACCATATCAGCATTTATCTTCTAAACAACTGTATCTTTTAAATCTACATTTATAACAGTAACTATAGTTTACCACCGTTCATCTTTCTTATCTTTCGCGTTGGCATTTCTAACGGCAATTTTAGTTTCCTCCATTGTCTTACTAAAATTGATCTTCATTTATAAAGTAAATGCAAAATACGAAAATGCATAAACATCTTCGATAGGTTGAGACAATATCCAAAACGAGTTTAACAAATAACATAACATCTTTATTGTTTTTAGTTTCAAAGTTCAATTAACATTAAGAGTAAAATATATTTCTATTTTAAAAGCAAGAATAAATTTGTCCATATGAAATCTGAGTCATCCCTTATTTAGATCTAAATATATAATCTAGGTCATTCATTTGATCTATATAATGATTAGATCTTTGCCGTTGATTTATTAACCAGGTTAAAACCGGTCCAAATCCAAAAACCCGCAAACCCATCTCAAAGGCCCACCATCACCTTCAGCAGCATCACCATCACCTCCTCCACCCCACCCCCACCCCCGCCCCCACCCCTACCCTTATGTTTTCTCTTCTTCCCACTCTCCACTGCCACTGCCACATTCTCATTCACATTCCCATGCAACAACCGCAAAAATGATAAGAATGCAAGCGGAGTAAGCAACGGAAGCATGAGGGATGAGAGGGAGAGTATGAGAAAAAGGTAGGCTTTGGCGGCGAAGGGGGAAGGGGAGTCGAGGGTGGTGGTGTGAATAGGGAGGAGGGAGGTGGGAATGCGGCAGAAGAGGAGGGTGACATCACGGGGGGAGAGGGAGAGGAGGGAGTGGAGAAGGGGGTCGAGGATGGATGTGGGTTGTTGAGGTCGTGGTCGAAATACGCCATGGGTAGAGTTTGGATGTTGACTGTGAGAGTGTGCGAAATTTGGGGATTTTGGATTTTGGATATGGCAATTGAGCCATGGGTCTCTTTGATTTTGTTTTTTTTTTGATGAACCGGATAGAGCCTTACGACTCCAGCCACGCAATCAAATATATAGATAAACAAAAATAAAAGCACAGTTTTACAAGGTTTAAAAAACCAAAAACAAACAGGGAAGAAACTAAGAAAGATACATCCTATAGGATAGCAACGAGATACTACACAGGGCGAGTCACCCAAAAGAATATACTACATACAACAAAAACAACAGATGAACGAAAACTCAGATAGACGCAGCTAGCCTTAGGAGCGCTCGGGATCCAAAAGCGGGAGCTGCGAAGGGAGATGCTGCCTCGAATCAAAATCGATGGAGGACGAGAGGTGCGCATGGAACGATCTCGGAACAGCCTCGAGATCAAAGCCACACCCAAACGCAAACAACATCCCTGGCCTTTCACCCGAGTCGGAGCTAGAACACTCGACAGAGCCACACATAGCCAACGACAAGAATAAAAACCATGTGAGCCCACACTCCCAATCCAAGATCAGCAATGAAACAACACCGCAATAGAGAAGCACACTCCAACATATGAGAACAAAAACATGAACGCCAACAGGCCTGAAAAGATGAGGTGCCAGACAATAAAACCAAATATTGCAAGCCAGCACCCGAAAGCCATTCAATCCCAAAAGAAACCACACTGGGAGAGTCCTAGACAACAAGGAAGACCCGGCCACAAACAACGACTTGGTAATACAGCCTAACGGCCAAAAGAAATCATATAAAAAATAAGCAACAGCCAAACATAACAACATAACCAGATATGGAGCAGCAGTAAAATATATTAACACCACCATATAAACACCAACTGGGAGTATAGAGAGTCCCAGGGATAGACAGCAAAATGTTAAAGAACTACAGGGGAAGAAAGTAATAGATTCCACCGCATAACCAGAGCGGGAATAGCAAAACAACCCAGCAAAAAAGTGCATCAGCGACGCCACCAGCAAAACAAAACAGCCAAAGTAGTATCAAACCTGCGAAGAGGAAGAAAGAAAAATAAGCACTGTAAATAATTGTCAGGAAACACTAGAGTTGAGCATAAGAGGAACTTAAATTGCATGAAGGGTGCGAAGGCAAAGAACGGCTTCGACAAGACTTTGACTGAGGAGAGCGTTTCTATCTTCGATTTTTAAGGGAGAGGACCAGAAATTGAAAAGAAATAAAAATTCTTCTATAATGATATGGATAGAGGATGCGCAATGTCTGAATAATCTTTTATTTCTCTCCAACCAAATGACCCAAATGATGATTTGAACCGAGAGGTTCCACGAAATGTGGAATTTTTTGTTCGGGGGAGGACGCGACCAACAAGAATGTAAATTGGGAGGGATGGAGGAGACTTCCCAAGCAAGAAAGGTGATTTACCACAGCGGACGCGAGAAATCGCAACCCACAAACAAGTGATCTGCATCTTCAAAAGAGGAGGAACAGAGAGGACAAGACTGCCCCCACGCTAAATTCCTTTTGTTAAGAATTTCAGCCGTAAGCAGCCTATTGTTGAGAGCTAGCCATGTGACAATTTTAACTTTAAGAGGGGCACAGGACTGCCAAATGAAGCTAACAATAGGAGATAGGTGGCCTCTAAAATTAAGGAAGTGATAAAAAGAATTGACCGAGAAAACTCTTACCGAGTTCCAATGCCAAGAAAGATCCTCTTTTGGGCGCCAATCGTAATTATTCAGAGAGGAAAGAAGGACGAGAAACTCAAAAGTTAACTAAGGTGGGAGGCTAGCAGAGAACGGAATGATCCAGAACCTTTGAGAGTTTATGAGGGTGAAAGAGTTTGCAACCGTGGTAAGAGGGTTGGATGCCAAACGTAGAGAGCCGGGAATGACGAGGCCAATTTGGAATTTCCGATCCACAGGTCGCTCCAGAACAGAGTCTTGGACCCGTCAAAACAGTCATGGATAATGCCACATTGGAAAGCGGCGACCGCTTTCCAAACTCCCTTCCAAAAAGGGGAGGCATTTCGATGGGTACTGTTGGGAAAGGCCCACCATCTGCCATTGGGGTAGCAATTGGCCTTGATACATTGTATCCAGGGAAGATGGTCGAATTTAAAGAACCTCCAAAGCCATTTACCCAAGAGGACAATGTTATGGTTTCTGAGATTCAGGATCCTTAATCCCCCTGCCTCCTTGGAGGAACAGACCAATTTCCAGTTGCTAAGGTGAGAGCCCGGTTTGTGAATGGAGGAACCTGACCAGAAAAAATTACTTCTAATTTGGTCAATTCTCTTGATAACCCAGGAGGGGACGTAATAGAATGACATCATATAGAGAGGGATAGACGAGAGGACCGAGTTAAGGAGGATCAGTCTGCCTCCTCGAGAGAGCAGCTTACTAGTCCATACATTAAGTCTGGATTCAACCTTATCCACCATGGGCAACCAATCTGATTTATGCAGTTTGCTCCATCTCAAAGGAATACCCAAATACGTAATAGGGAAGGAGGCGATAGGGCAGTTGAAGAAGGTAGAGATCTCGAGCTGGCGGTTAGACGAACCTCCCAGCCAGATGACCGAAGATTTTTGGAAGTTGATCGCAAGACCCGAAGACAGTTCAAAATAGTGAAGGAGAAGCTTAAGGTTACGAAGAGAGTGGGGGTTAGGTTTCGCAAAGATGATAGTGTCATCCGCATACTGCAGATTAAGAACACCGTGAAAAATCATGAGTCACCCAGCCCTTCTATGGCCTGGGCTTCCCACACATTGCGAAGTAATTTACTAAAAACGTCTGCTACCAGGGCGAATAAGAGGGACGAAAGCGGGTCGCCCTGGCGGACGTCACATTTGATTTTAAATTTGTGGCCTTCGGATCAATTGATGACAATGGAAGAGGTACCAGAGAAGAGGCTGGACTTAATCCAGGCGATCTATTTGGGACCAAAGCCCCTATTGATAAGGATATCAAAAAGGAAATCCCAGTTGACGTTGTTGTAAGCCTTTTGAAAATCTAGTGTTACCGCTGAATCTGGTGTGGGGGTAAACAGATAGAATTTGTGAGATCGTGGAAAAACCTGAATGGCAGATCCGAACCTGTCCGCCGGAGTTTGACCGTTGACTCCCGCCGTTCACCTGCAAGGAAGTGCGAGACACCGGGGTTTATCCCGGCGACGCACCCTCTGACGCTCTTGTCAGTAATCTGAATGATTAAGAAAGAGCTTTTTATTGGAAAAGTATTGATTACCTCTTAATGGAGATGGGTGGGGGGTATTTATAGTCGCCGTTGGGATCAGATAAGGCATGTGATTCCTGTGATCTGATAAGGCATAAAATCCTCGTAATCAGATTAGGAATGTGATCCCTTAATTCCCGGTGAGAGGATAATTGCAAATCAAGCCCTTTGATTTAGTCAAATCAGTGACCCTGATTTTCTCTTGTTGGACTAGGTTTGTATCGGGTCGGGACCCGTACCCAGTTGAGGTGGATCCGTTAGCGGGTTATTGGATCTGTGAGAAGGAGACCCAGCACCCGTTTCGGACCCATTTGTATGCGAAATTACCGTTTTACCCCTGAGCTTTAAGATTCGTCTCCGACGTGAACGGTCCCGATTTAATCCTATTTTTAGCCATATCAAGGAGGATGCTTCCCAAACCAGAAGACCCAGAGACTGCGGATAAACATTTTTTTTTCCTGCTGTACTTTCTTCTTCTCCGTTCTCCTCTGCTTTTTCTTCGCCTTCGCTCGCGAGTGAGGAGCTTCAACGAAGGGTTCGAGCTTCGACTGGAACGGAGATTTGGCGAAGGCGGTCGACATACTAGAGCTCGGCACCGTGGAGAATGGGTTCGAGCTTGGAGAAGAAGCTCGACGGGAATGGAGTTCCGGCGAAGTGGGAGTTCGGAGTTCGATGCTTCGGAGCTTTGAGAGCTCGGCATTGGAGCTCGGAGGTGTAGCAGAGCTCGCGAAGGAGACGAAGGCGGAGCTCGGCATCGGAACTCGGAGTGGAGGTGGTCGGCCATGGCTGAGCTTCGTTTGTTGGCTTCGGCGGATAGAGGAGAACGGCTCGGTGATGGGGTCGAGCTCAGTGATAGAGCTCGGTGAAGAAGGAGGCGAACGGAAGTGAGCTCGGCGAAGGTGGTCGACGAGTTGAGCTCGGAGCTCGTTAATGGGTTCAACGAGTGGGTTCAATCGAGTAGTGTTGAGGAAGAGGGAGACAGAGCTTGATGGAGGCGAGCTCGATGATAATGGAGAGGAGCTTGACTGGAAGAGAGTTTGACCTCGACGAGCGCTCTCGGTAAGGATGGAGGCGAGCTCGCAGTGTTGGTGAGTCCGACCTCGGCGTGGGCTCGCTTAAGGAAGAGCTCGGCACTGG
The DNA here is from genome assembly GCA_017893485.1 of Hemerocallis citrina. NCBI lineage: Eukaryota > Viridiplantae > Streptophyta > Magnoliopsida > Asparagales > Asphodelaceae > Hemerocallis > Hemerocallis citrina. Next base: position 15,973,220 of record CM030367.1, read on the forward strand.
GAGCTTGAACAGGTGATGGGTTCGGCCATGGCGGAGCTCGGAGCTTGGTTGCGATCGGAGCTCGCGTCGTGGAGGAGCTCGCCGCTGGAGCTCGGCAGTGGAGACGTGGAGGTGAAGCTCAGCTATGGAGGTGGCGAGCTCGTCGTTGAGGAGGTTGACGATGTTGGAGCTCGAAGCGGTGGAGAACTCGGCATTTGGAGTTGGAGTGGAGCTTGATGGAGGAGGCAGTCGGCGAGGTCGTGTTCGCGCGAAGATGGGTTCGGCTGAGCTCGAACTGTGCTTCTCTTTTTTTTTTTGGTTTCCCGCTGCTGCTCTTTTTCTTCTTTCTTCTCCTTCGCGTACTCTCGCCCCCATCTCCTTCGACCGTCTTCTTCTTCGCTTCTGCTTTTTCTTCCTACCTCCGTTCTCGAGGCACGAGACGCTCACGAAGTGGAGCTCGATGGAGGAGCTCGGAGAGAGGGAGAGCTCGGCAGCTTCGGTAAGCGAGCTCAGTACTGGGTTCGGCGTCGAAATGGAGCTCGACCATTGATTCTAAGGACGGAGCTCGCGTAGTTCGGAGCTCGTCGAGGCGGTGACGGAGCTCGACTGTGGGAGAGCTCGACGCGGTGGTGAGCTCGACGAGAATGGGAGCTTCGGTGAAGATGGAGCTCGTCGACGCCATGGCGATGGGTTCGAGCTCGACTGGGCTTCGGCTGAAGTGGGTCGAGCTCGGCGTCGGTGAACTCGACGAGGAGGAAGTGGAGCTCTGTGGCGGAGCTCGATTGTGGGAGTGGTCGGCCATGGAGGAGTTTCGAAGCTCGACGTTGGCGAGGTGGTGCCAAGCTCGAGGATCGACGAAGGGGGTTGACGAAAAAGCGGCTCGAGCGTGGGGGTCGGCGAGGTCTGCTTGGAGCGGCGGTGCGTTCGGGGTGGAGGAGACTGAGCTCGTGAAGGAGGCGAAGGAGGAACTCGGCCATGCGCTTCGAAGCTCGCCGAAGGGGATTTCGTCTGTCATGGGGAGCTCCGTGATGGCGCTCGGTTGTGGAGGAGAGCTCGATTGGAGCTCGGTGACAGCGAGGTGGAGTAGAGCTTGGTCGCGGACGTTAGCCATGGTGAAGCTCGGGATGATGGAGGAGCTAGGAATTTAGCTCTCTCTGTTGGGTTCATTTCGCGTGGATGCTTGGTGAAGAAGAGGAAAGGAGCTGTGCTTTTTTTCTTTTTGCTGGCTTTGGCGGGAGCGTTGTTGGAGAAGAGGAGGGTTCGGATCCCTAACGGGTCTGAGCCGACCCGTTTAGCCTTTTTTTTTTTTTTGGGTTGGTGCTTAGAGCGTTCGGCGGCTGGTGCCGAACCCCAAATTTTCCATCCACTCTTCCCCGTAAAACGGTCGGTGCCAAGAACGCTCGGCAGCGGGTACCGAACTCAACTGGTGCCGAACTCAAGCCCGTAAAACGGTCGGTGTCAAGAACGCTCGGAAACGGGTGCCGAACTCAACTGGTGCCGAACTTAAGCCCGTAAAACGGTCGGTGTCAAGAACGCTCGGCAGTGGGTGCTGAACTCAACTGGTGCCGAACTCAAGCCCGTAAAACGGTCGGTGTCAAGAACGCTCGGAAACGGGTGCCGAACTCAATTGGTGCCGAACTCAAGCCCGTAAAACGGTCGTTGTCAAGAACGCTCGGCAGCGGGTGCCGAACTCAATTGGTGCCGACCTCAAGCCCGTAAAACGGTCGGTGTCAAGAACGCTCGACAGCTGGTGCCGAACTGAAGCCCGTAATACGGTCGGTGGCAGGAACGCTCGGCAGGTGGTGCCGAACTCAAGTCCGTAATACGGTCGGTGTCAAGAACGCTCGGCAGCTGGTGCCGAACTCAAGCCCGTAATACGGTCGGTGGCAGGAACGCTCGGCAGCTGGTGCCGAACTCAAATTTTCCCCTGCAGAGTTCTTCTTGATGTTCCCGGTGCTACGGAGGTCGGCTCGGGGCGTGCGACCCCTTGTTTCGAAGCTAATTCGAAGATCTACAACTTCTCTTTAGGAGTGGGATGAAGACTCACCCTCCTTCATGGTCAAAATAGCCCCGCAACATCCTGGTCTTCATGAAGTTGGGGAGTGCTTTGGTTTTGGGGATTTTGGAAGAGGAGCTCCACTCCTAGGGACGGAGAAGCTGTGCTAGGAAGACCCTTGTGCTAGGAAGACCCGTCCTGTGATCAGAGCGAAGAGCTTGGCTCTAGAAGAGAGCCATTTGGGAGACGAGCGTAAGGAGCAACTCTAGGAGAGAGTTGTGAGCTCCGAACTCGTTGAGAAGAGGTCTGCTTCGGAGAGAGCCATTTGTGAGACGAGTGTGATGAGGAACTATAGGAAAGAGTTGTGAGCTCTGAACTCGTTGAGAAGAGGTCCGCTTCGGAGGCGAGCGGAGCGAAGAGATTGACTCTGGAAGAGAGCCAGTTGCGAGACGAGTGCGAGGAGGAACTCTAGGAGAGAGTTGTGAGCTCCGAACTCGTTGAGAAGAGGTCCGCTTCGGAGGCGAGCGGAGCGAAGAGCTTGACTCTGGGAGAGAGCTGTTTGTGAGACGAGTGCGATGAGAAACTCTAGGAAAGAGTTGTGAGCTCCGAACTCGTTGAGAAGAGGTCCGCTTCGGAGGCGAGCGGAGCGAAGAGATTGACTCTTGAAGAGAGCCAGTTGTGAGACGAGTGCGAGGAGGAACTCTAGGAGAGAGTTGTGAGCTCCAAACTCGTCGAGAAGAGGTTCGCTTCAGAGGCGAGCGGAGCGAAGAGCTTGACTCTGGGAGAGAGCTGTTTGCGAGACGAGTTGGGGAGCAACTCTAGGGGAGAGTGGCGGGCTCCAAACTCGTTGAGAAGAGGTCCGCTTTGGAGGCGAGCGGAGCAAAGAGATTGACTCTGGAAGAGAGCCAGTTGTGAGACGAGTGCAAGGAGGGACTCTAGGAGAGAGTTGTGAGCTCCGAACTCGTTGAGAAGAGGTCCGCTTTGAAGGCGAGCGGACCGAAGAGCTTGACTCTGGAAGAGAGCCATTTGTGAGGCAAGTTTGAGGAGCAACTCTAGGAGAGAGTGGTGAGCTCCGAACTCGTTATTTAAGTAGAGAATCAACGGTTGTAGGAGCAGTTCCGAATGGCGAACCGCTTCTAGCTCGCTTAAGAGCGAACTTGCGAAGTAGAATCGAACCAAGTGTTGGACTCCGAAACCATCGTTTGATTGTTCAACGGCTGTGGGAGCAATTCCGAATGGCAAACCACTTCTAACCCGCTTAAGAGCGAGTTATTCGAAGCAGAATCGAGCCAAGTTTTGGACTCCGAACCATCGGTAGAGTTGTTCAACGGCTGTGGGAGCAATTCCGAATGGCGAACCACTTCTAACCCTCTTAAGAGCGAGTTATTCGAAGCAGAATCGAGCCAAGTTTTGGACTCCGAACCATCGTTAGAGTTGTTCAACGGCTGTGGGAGCAATTCCGAATGGCGAACCACTTCTAACCCGCTTAAGAGCGAGTTATTCGAAGCAGAATCGAGCCAAGTGTTGGACATCCCGAACCATCAGTAGAGTTGTTCAACGGCTGTGGGAGCAATTCCGAATGGCGAACCACTTCTAACCCGCTTAAGAGCGAGTTATTCGAAGCAGAATCGAGCCAAGTGTTGGACTCCGGAACCATCGTTATCAAGAGCTTAGTAGGTTGCGGGAGCAGCTATGTAGAGGAAGCTGGACTCCAAACTCACCATTTAGCGAGTCGTGACTCGGAGAGATAGAGAAGCAAGAGCAATAATTTTCAATGAAAGATGTAAAGTTTTATTGAAATAAACTCGGTGGCCGCTTCAATAGGGCGAGCCATTACTACATGCTGTTGGCCGGGTTACAAGCATCGGCCTTATTGAAAATCAAGATCCTACTTTTATGATAAGGTGAAGACCTCTCGAGAGGAGCTGGGAGGTTCTGAGTCTTGAAGCTCGGCGGGCCTTTCCGTTCGTTCGTTGGCTCCTAAAGGGGGAAGCTAGGCCCCATCGTTTTGGACGTACTTGGTCAGGTGTCCCCGATGTATGAGTTCTTCGATCTCCTCCTTGAGATCTCGACAATCATCCGTGTCGTGGCCGTGGTCCCTGTGAAAGCGGCACCACTTATCCTTGTTTCTCTTCTTGCCAGGTGTGTTCATTCTAGGGGGAGCACAGAGTAGCCCTTCCTTATCCACCTCCATAAGAACTTCTGATATATTGGCAACGAGGGGGGTGAACTTATCAAACCGAGGAGTCGGACGGCGCTGGCCATTGCTGTCGTTCTAAAGCTTCTTAGCCTCTTCTTCTTCGGTCAGCTTTCGTTTCGTCCCTGAGGTAGACCCTCCGAAGCTTGGAAGGTAGGCGGCCTCTTCGGCACGAATGTACTTGTCACACCTGAGAAGGAGGTCGGCAAAGTTCTGTGGAGGCTTCTTAGCAAGAGAGGAGCGGAGGCTGGTGTTGAAGATGTTGGACTGGAAGGCGGCTATTGCGATGGATTGGTCGAGGGAAGCTATGGACCTGACCTCCGCGGTGAACCTCTTCACATAGTCTCTCAATTTCTCACCTTTCTCTTGCCTGAGCCGGAGGAGGGAGATGATGGTCTTCTTCGTGTGCCTACTGCTCACGAAGTAGGTGATGAAGAGCGTTTCGAACTGCTCGAAGGAAAAGATGGAAGAGGGAGCAAGGCGGGAGTACCATTCCCTGGCTGACCCCTTCAGGGTGGCGGGGAAGGCCTTGCAAAGTAAGGCGTCCGAAGCCTGGTGGATGAGCATGAGGGTCTTGAAGCTCTCAATGTGGTCGACGGGGTCCGACTCCCCCGAATAGGTTTCAAACTGCGGAGGCTTGAATCCCCTCGGGACGGGAGCCTCCATGATTGTCCGGGAGAAAGGAGGTCTGCTCGGACGGATGGTTCTGCTGTTCGACCCCTCCCCCTCGTGCATCCGACCGATTTGCCTCTCCACCTCATGGAGACGGCGGTATAGGGCATCATCCCTCCCGCGGTAGTCGAACGAGCCTCTGGACTCGTCTTCGTAGGAGGGAGAGCCGGGGCTACGGCGTCGGTCGTCCCGGGAGCGGCGAGGGCTAAGATCATGCCGCTGGTGGTTAGGAGCCGACGGAGGAGAGGCGGACCTACGGCGAGGACTGGGAACCCGTTGGGGCGAAGGGACCCTTTGGGCGTCATTGTTGTTGGGTTGGAGGTTAAGAGCCTGCAACACCGTTGCTTGAAACTGCAGGAACTCGGCGCGAGTGATGGGCGCCTCATTGTTCCTCGGCGGATGCCGACTGGTAGGAGAGTGGCGCCTCCTCCTGTGATACTCGGGTGACTCTCTCCGCCTTCTCCTGGTAGGAGACCTTCTATACTCGCGGTGGTGAGGATTCCGCTCATCCGGATGTTGTAGGCGGGAGGCTCCCTCTCGGGACCACTTTTTGTCCAGACGGCAGCGGAGATCCTCATCCTTCTGCCGGTTGAGAATAGTATTTCGAAGGTCGGGGGCCTGAGGACTGTGCGAGGCGTAAGAGTCTGTGGAGGCGTTGTGTACCGATATGCGGTCTTGATGGAGAGGTCATTTTTGCCTCCGTGGATCGGGACCATTTGGGGGTCGCTGGTTCGGAAGAGGAGGTTGGTCCTGCTGGACACGGTCCTCGGCGGGCGGAGGGAGCCCCCCCAGTTGTTGAGAGGGATGGACAGGGACTTCTTGCTGGTCCACGGGATTGGGCGCACGATTGGACCCTCTAGATCTGACCTTTCTGGGAGGCATGGCTTGAGGAGAACCGATCGACGAAGGAGAGGAGAGGTTGCTATTCGTATGGGTTCCCACAGACGGCGCCAATCTGTTACCGCTGAATCTGGTGTTGGGGTAAACAGATAGAATTTGTGAGTTCGTGGAAAAACCTGAATAGCAGATCCGAACCTGTCCGCCGAAGTTTGACCGTTGACTCCCGCCGTTCACCTGCAAGGAAGTGCGAGACACCGGGGTTGATCCCGGCGACGCACCCTCCGATGCTCTTGTCAGTAATCTGAATGATTAAGAAAGAGCTTTTTATTGGAAAAGTTTTGATTACCTCTTAATGGAGATGGGTGGGGGTATTTATAGTCGCCGTTGGGATCAGATAAGGCATGTGATTCCTGTGATCTGATAAGGCATAAAATCCTCGTAATCAGATTAGGAATGTGATCCCTTAATTCCCGGTGAGAGGATAATTGCAAATCAAGCCCTTTGATTTAGTCAAATCAGTGACCCTGATTTCCTCTTGTTGGACTAGGTTTGTATCGGGTCGGGACCCGTACCCAGTTGAGGTGGATCCGTTAGCGGGTTATTGGATCTGTGAGAAGGAGACCCAGCACCCGTTTCGGACCCATTTGTATGCGAAATTACCGTTTTACCCCTGAGCTTTAAGATTCGTCTCCGACGTGAACGGTCCCGATTTAATCCTATTTTTAGCCATATCAAGGATGATGCTTCCCAACCCAGAAGAGCCGGAGACTGCGGATAAACATTCGACAATCAGATTGACGAACAATTGGTCTTGCAACCAGAATTTTTCAAAGCGGAATTTATGCTGGTGAGAGAAAGGGAAGTTAGAGTAGAGAGCAATGGGAACGTGGTCGGAGGAAGGGTTGGGTAGCGCCTTGGAGAAAGTGTTTTGAAACTGGTTGATCCAGCCAAGAGAGACAAGAAACCGGTCCAGCTTGGCCATCATCGAAGAATGGCACTGGTTGGACCAAGTAAACGATCTACCATTGAGGGGAATATCCATCAACTATATGTCCCGAATGCAATCGTTGAAAAGAGCAGAATGGTGTTCAACGGAGGAAGGTGAGGATCTTTCGGAGGAAAATCTGGTGACACTGAAGTCCCCATAGAGGAAACAGAGATCGTTAGAGTAGGTTTGAAGAGAATGGAATTCATCCCAAAAAAGAGGGCGCCCCTCAGAAGAGGAAGGGCCATACACCGAGATAACCGTGAGGAAGCAATTGAGGGTGGTCCAGTGCAGTTGGGTGATGAGAAAATACGCGAGGCGATGAATAGAAATAAGAGAGAAGACTGACTCTTTGAAGCCCAAGAGGATGCCTCCTCTAGCTCCTCTCGCGTCCAGCGAGATCCATTTAGAGATGATGGAGCCGCCTATAGCGCGAAGGATGGTCGGGGAGGGGGAATCAATCTTCGATTCTTGGATCGAAATAAGATCACAGTTGGAGGAGTTAATTAATTGAAAAATAGCCCTTTGTTTAACGGGGCAATTGAGTCCCCGGATATTCCAAGAAATGCTAATCATTAAACAATAGATGTTCCCGAACTCTGTTACGTTCTAGCTGCCTGATAGAGTGGGTCAAAGAAGGGTTATCCGAATCGACACGAAAGCCCAAGAGTTGAGCATTTTGAGACAGTTGAAGATCAGACCATTGGTCAAATTGGGGATGGAAGAAAGAGCCTAAAAGTTCTATATCCTATTGAGGCTGAGAACGGGTAAGTTTGGCACATGGGGAAGCTAGGTAAACTTCGGGAGAGACGAGAGACTTAGACAATGGATGAATCGCAGATTTTTTTGCCAGAATCCGAGCGCTAGATCGGATCAGCCGGTTAGGGAACTTACAGCCCAGAGGGATCTTACGATCGGATCCTCCTAACTCCTTAACCGGATCCCCATGAGAAAGGATCCTGTTTGGGACGATAGGAGGAGAGACGACATGATCGAAAGGTGAAACAGGAGAGGGAGGTGGATGGCCGGTAACGGGGGACGGGAGAGATCTTTCAGTCCTCAACCGCACCCCCTTGATAGGGGAGGTAGAGGAGACAATACCGAGGCAATAAACACCCATTAGCACCTCCGCCGCCGAGTGCGGGACGAGGGTAATCCCATGGATTAAAGGGTAAGTGAAAAACGGGAAGAGAAGAGACCGGAGGGGTCGGAAAGAAAGTTCAGTAAAATAGCATTTGAAAACCAGATGCCCATCGGAAACTGAAAAAACGCCATGAAAGAAATTGAAAGAAATGCAACTAGTAATTACTAGTTTAAGCGGCAGAACCTTCTTAAGCTCCGATTCCTCCTCACCTAACAGATCATCCTGATCAATGTTGGCGGTTTGTTAATTAAAAGATGGTATGGTTAAATATATATTGAAAATGTGAGTAACTGAAGGAATTAAGTGTGATATGGTATATATAAGGTGGGGGGCCCCACAAATTTGGAATGCACAGAGGTATTGTTCTGTTGCTTTGAGCACGGTGACGTGGCGGATGCCATGAGGGGCCCACCATCGTTGGTTCTCACGGTAAAGAACAAGAGAAGGGAGAATGTTTGGAATAATATCCCATATCGGATATTGATACTAATAAAGGTCAGGGGGTTTTCTATATAATAACCATAGTTGAAGGGCTTTTTTTTGAAATTTAACCTTAAGAAAACTAGCTCGTAGAGAACAAATAATAACCGTATAATTTGTTGGGAGCATAGAAGTGGACTTCTATACCATTGTAGCCTAATGCTTAAAGTTTTGAGCTCACATGAGGTTGGAGGATTAATTCTCATCTTCCACATATTATATATATATACTAGATTTGCCCGTCGACAAGTGCCTACGGCACGTATTCGGAATGGTGGACTTGGTTTGATTATATAACATAGTTTTGGAGGTTCAGCAAATTTATTGAAGTAACAAACATATTATATGAGGAAGCAGTATACTACCTTTAAGCTCAACCATCGCCTTCTTAATCATTAGCTTGAACTTACCTGGAATGCATATAATTTGTTAGAAAACTGCATAAAGTTTTTTTAACTTCAACATCACTTTTAGATGCTTGTAATAGTTATGCAAGGATATTATCATATAGGTTTTATAGAGATTACTCTAATCCCATAACCACTATGAGCATGTCTAAATACAATGGTAACACAAGTGCAAGTGTGAAAGTATCTACAATACCAATAATCTAAACATTTGTTTGTCTGAGACTCAGTTTGCAATTGAAATACCTCTTATTATTATTTCAACCAAAATAAAACACATGAAGTTCTCAAAACTCTAAACCAAGCTAATCATTTCTTTTATCTCCACTTTGTCTCCTCATTGCACCTTTATAAAAAAAAAATCAAAATGGATAAATAACAAATTTACTTTAGCTGTCTTTCGTGAGTGGAGAGTTTGCACCATTCACTGGTAAACTCTAGTCATCCTAGTATCCAAACATACACTAAAAGTTTCTATATGTTATGTTATCCAAGGTTTCTAATTACCACTGAAGGGAACACTTCACGATAGTATTTTTTCTTGTAGTAAAAAAATTAATGTTGCATATTTGCCAAGTAATTTTAGGTTGCTGGTCAGTTTACCTGTCCAGATATGGTTTGGAAGCCCAAATTGAGGCCACCAAATAATCTATCTCTCACTTGTGTACACCTTAAATCAAAACCAATAAAAAACTCATCAAATAAATCACTAAATTAAAATTTTTAAAACCCAAAAATAAAACAATCATACCTCTCTGAACTTAGATCCCACACACAAAATTCGAGTCAGCAAAAAACTGAGTATTCCCCTGCACACACAAAATTAAAAATTAGAATGAGAATCAGTTAATGAGATGAAATTAAAGTTGTCGCATCACATATAGAGGTTCTCGATTCGGTGGAGGGGAATCGCCGATACGGAGTCGCTTGATATTCGCGCTCGATTTGGTGGAGGGGAGTCACCAATACGGAATGAGCAGAGGATCAGATATTGGCGATGACCTCTTGATTGGGGTTCAACATTGGATTTGGATTTGCTTTGAGATTTTCAAATTTTCAAAATGTTTAATTTTTAATTTTTAATTTCTTTATTTAAAAATTTTAAAGTTTTAAAAATTGTAAAATTTTTTAAAGTTTTAAAAATTTTTAAAAATTTAAAAAATTTATAAAAATTTAAAAATTTTAAAAAATTTAAAACTTTTTTAAAAATTTTAAAAAAAAATTAAATTATATAAAAAATTAAAATTATATAAAATTATAAAAAATTTATTTAACTTTATTTTTCTTAAAACTTTTTATAATTTTTTAATTTTTTAAATTTTTAATTTTTTTTTAATTATATTTGATTAAATTTTTAATTTTTTTTAAAAAAAAGTTTATAACTTTTTTTTAAAAAAAAATTATAATTTTTTTAAAATTATTTTTTAATTTTTTTAAGTTTTAAATTTTTTTATTTTTAAAATTTTTAAATTTTTTAAAAAATTAAAATTTAAAAATTTTACAATTTTTTTAATGATGTTTTAAATTTTTTTATAAGTTTTTGCTTTTTTTTTGAATTATTTTAAAAGTTTTTAAATTTTTTTAGTTTTTAATTTTTAGAGTTTTTTAGTTTTAAACTTTTTAAATTTTTATTTTCTTAATTTTTAAAATAGGAGAGAGAAAGAGAAATAATTAAATAAATAGAGGAGTTGTTTTGGGTGGGGGATTTGAATTTGAGTTTTGAGTTTTGGGGGGAAACTTTTGGGAGGAAAAATGTGTTTTGTAAGGTTAGATCTGGGCCTTTAATTTTTGGGGGATTGAAGGAGATCCACTTGATAGCTTTCTTTGTAATATATATATACTAGGTTTGCCCGTTGACACGTGCATATGGCACGTATTTGGAACGGTGCACCTTGTTTGATCATAGAAAATAGTTTTGGATGTCCAGCAAATTAATTGAAGTAGCAAACATATTATATGAGAAACTTTTATGGATCTAGCAAAAAACATAGTATACGATTTTTTTGATTTTTTTTGAATTATGTTTAAAGTTTTTAATTTTTAATTTTTTTTAGTTTTTTATTTTTTTAGTTATTTTAAATTTTTAAAATTTTCATTTTCTTAATTTTTTAAATAGAAGAGGGAGGGAGGGGGAGAGAGAGAGAGAGAGAGAATAATTAAATAAATATAGGAGTTGTTTTGGGTGGGGGATTTAAATTTGAGTTTTGGGGGAAACTTTTGGGAGGGAAAATATGTTTTGTAAAGTTAGATCTGGGCCTTTAATTTTTGACGGGATTGAAGGAGAGCCACTTGATAACTTTCTCTGTGTTTTATTATATATATATATAGAGAGAGAGAAAGAGAGAGAGAGAGAGTGAGTCTATTATGAGATGGTGAGAAGAAGCTCTTATCGTGAGCAAAAGATCACAGCCATCGGATCTCGATCCAACGGCTGACATCTTCTCCACCCACTCTCATTAGATATGTCTTTTCGTTGATGGCATTTTGAGAATTTCGAAACCCATCTCATGCTCTTTCCTCTCTCACGCTCGTTACTCACATTGCCGATCTCAAACTCAAAAACCCCAACCCTAGCTCGTCTCCATTGAACTCCCTCAAATCCCGATGCTCCTCCCCATCGATTCTTTTCCCCGCCAATCTAAACCCACCCCGACGCTCTGCTCGTCGCCATCGAACTCCCCCAAATCGAAGACCCCCCATATCGCGGTGGGTTTAGTTGACGCTTGACGCCCCCAGTCCTCAATGCCCCATTCCACCCCTTCTTACTTCCCTACCCCTCTCCTTCTAAACCTTGCCCTAATTCGAACTCCCCCCAAACTCTCAGGTATTGAATCCAAACCCAAGTTTTATTGGGTTCATGAATTTGTGCACTTGGTTCTTATTTTTGTATTGTTATTTAGAATTTCATGAATTAAGTGATTATAGATCTTATTTAGAATATTTAGAATTGTGGGTGCTCTTTCTGCAAAAAAATCCAAAAAAAAAAATCAAATTTCTCTTTAAGCTTCAAATCCAAACACCCCCTATGGAAATTACAACCAAGTTTATACGTTTGTACAATTTTTTACAGGAGTACACACACTGGGAATCACACACTGATCGTTCTTCTCTGACCGCCTCTACAACTTCAACAACACTGGGAGATCTGATCCTATCAAGGTGCTTATAGGAACTGATGGAGAGATTAGAAGATCTTGTAGAGCTGTTAAATTTCCTTAGCTTTCTTCATGGAATCGTTGAATTCGAAGTTTGGCTTTTTCAAATTTGGAAATGTCAAATAAATTTTTCTGACAATCTAAAGTGTTGTTTGGATTATTTTTGTTTACTATGGATTGACAAATTGTAACTAGATTCTTATTTTTCACTACTTGTAATGAATATGAAGATGAATTTCGATGTTGCTCAGATTTTGAGCTCGACACCCATATGTGATCAAACAAATTTAAACTCAAATAGGTTGAATTCAAATATCTTGATTAATGATCTGAATGAAAAAGCAAAAATAGTTCAACCATTATATATCAATTGGTTCCTCACAACACTAATCCAGAACGGAGATGACAAATATCCGATAATCATGCACCAAGTTAAATTCAAATTGGACATATCCCACTTCAGCATTTAAACTATGCTTCAAACAAAAAAAGAACAATTCCATAATTTGCATAACTGGATTTCTAACACTTGATCAAATACAACCTCACCATAGACGATATAGAAACCGCATTTAAGGAAGAATCTTATATTTACGATGCAATCTCATATAATATTTTCAGTCAAATTTAAAAGCATCTCCACAAATTTGATCATCATTTGAGAGGAGGTTAGATTGAAGGGTTACTATATTTACCTCATAGTTATTTTTCTTTTGTTTCCTTGAAACAAAAAAATGGGCTCCCAATACAAATACATTCTTCAATTTATATGAAGAACCCAATATTTAGAAGCTTGATCCTTAAATTTCCCTACAAACGGATATAGCTTCAACACTAGAAATATCAAAACTGCAAAAATTTAAATCCCTCTCATTCTCAGTACAAATGTAGCTCTCCTTGCAAGCTCCAGTGTAAATTTCTCTGGAAAATGAATTGTCCTTTTCCATAAGTAGCACAGACCCAGTCAAAATAGAGATTCACTAATTTTGCTGGTTCACTTCTTTTTTTGTATCGTTGGATTTGAAATCATCACCGTTCTATGATGGACATTGTTTTCTGATGGACGATTTACGCCAGAGCCACCATTACAGTTGTCGCCATTCATCGACTTAAAAATTGAGAGACTCTGACCTATCATGGATAATGGACTTCCAGAACCACCAAGTAGCAATAAAGTAATTCCCTGCAACAACCACGATGACATGAGAATGCTACTGCAAATCTCCACACAAGTTTCAGCAATAGTTGTTTCACCTCCCTAGCAATATTACCAAATGCTTTGAATATTGTTCAGCAATGCTCAGGCTTGCTGCCTAAAAGCGCAAATAACTTTTTAAGCAATCTTTAAAAAATAAGGTAATACAAAGATATAACTATTGTTGAATGTGGACGAAGAAAAAGCACAAAGGCTAAAGATTCCTACGGAAAGAAGTCATTTATACCTCAACAGCTCCATTTGCTTTCATGACCTTACACACTCTCTTGAGTCCCTCTGTAGTTGCTTGACATTTGTTAAGAATAGCTTGAGGTAGCAATTGCCTACATCAAAATAAACAAACACAACAGGAAAATTAAATAGGAAAAAAAATACAGTTCGAGGTAGCAATTGCTGTTCAATAGTGAGTAACAAAGTTGAGCAACAATGTTAAAATCTCACAAGCAAAAGTTCAAACATCCACTGCAGCCAATTGTTGTTCAATAGTTCCCACAAAACAAAACGAAGAGTTGAGAACTATAAATCTCAGAGCTCCATTAGTTCACATCTTTAAACTTGAAGTTTAATGATTTGTAGGGTTAGTCGTAGGCTGAGAAAATACACTTGTGTGTAAGGATTGTTCAACTCAAGCATCAAGATTAGTCTAGGGCTGCATTATTATGCCATGCCACTTACAACTAACCTCAATAGACTTGTCAACCAATGTAGCAGATTTGCGAACAGAAAAACCAGCCAACTTTGCATACTTTTTATAAATTCAAATCCTTCTTCTAAAGTTTCAAATACTAAGCTAACAATTAGTTTAGAATCTTCATCAACGTCTCTCCACCCGTTATGACGATCTTGGCTTAGTGTGTCTTCATTTTCAAACTCCATTCTACATAGCATAATGAGATAATAAACATAAAAAAACAAGCTATAACTTAAAAAATATTTGAAATTAGTTGCAAATCAGAAATTAGCCTCCCACTTTCTATTCTAAATAACAATACAAAAATAAGAACCAACTACACAAATTCATGAACCCAATAAAACTAGGGTTATGAATCAATACCTGAGAGTTTGGAGGGAGTTCGATTTGGGGTAGGGTTTAGAAGTGAGAGGGGGTGGATGAGGACTGAGGGCATCAAGCGTCAGCCAAACCCATCGCGATATGGGGGGTCTTCAATTTGGGGGAGTTCAATGGCGACGAGCAGAGCGTCGGGAGGTACCTCGGGGTGGGTTTAGAGCGGCGAGGAGAAGAATTGATGGGGAGGAGATTTGGGGGAGTTCGATGGCGATGAGCTAGAGTTTTCAATTTAGGGTTTCTGAGTTTGAGATCGGGAATGAGAGGAACGAGCGTGAAACAAGAATGAGTGTGAGATGGGTTTCGAAATCCCCAAAATGCCCTCAATGAAAAGACAAAGCTCAAGAGAGTGGGTGGAGAAGATCTCAGCCATTGGATCAAGATCTGATGGCTGTGATCCTCTGCTCATATTGAGAGCTTTTTCTCACCATCTCATAATAGTCTCTCTCTCTCTCTAGCTGTTTCCAAATGTTGTTGTTTGGAAACAACGGCCTAGGTTATAAAAATTACAAACCTAGGTTGTTGTTTGGAAACAACGGCCTAGGTTATAAAAAGTACAAACCTAGGCCGTTGTTTGAAACAACGGCTTTTTATAACCTAGGCTATAAAATGCCACGGTTTCAAACAACGAGTTGGAACAACGGCCTAAGTTCATTCAATGAGTTGTCTGAAACAACGGCATTTTATAACTTAGGTCGTTGTTTGGGAACAACGACAAACAACGACCTAGGCTATAAAAGACCGCTGTTTCAAACAACATAAGTCGTTGTTTGGAACAACGACCTAGGTTCATTCAACGGGCGGGGCTCGATCATGGCCTTTGGATCAAGACGAACTTGATCCAATGACCAGCAATGCCATTCACACGGGTTTGTGCAAACACACCCGTTTGCAATGGAGCATTGTTTATATATATATATATATATATATATATATATATATATATATATATATGACTATATGACCGGGCTGGGCCTTAGGGCTCTTTGTTTGGGTCTCTTGAGAAAAAAAAAAGGAAGGATTTTTTTTTTGTTTTACTGGTTTTAAATTTTTGGATTGTGAATAGATCAAAAAGGTTTTTCTTTTCCAGCCACATCAAATGCTACTAGCTATTTTTTACCAGTCAGGAAAAAAAATTCAATAGAACTTTGATGACGAAAATAAATCATGTTTTTAATGGCAAAAATCAACGTTTTCCCTCTTCTTTGGGTTATAAAAAGACGGTTTCTGTATATAAAAAAAAGTGCAGTGAAAAACATATTCTTCTTCTCTTCTCAAATAGTTCTTCCAGTTATTGAGTATTTTTTATTACATTGAGTGGAGCAGGTTGGTACGTGTTTCCACTGAAGTATTAGGCAATACTGTAAACAGAAGTTTGTTCTATCTTGGGGGAAGCGTTTGGTGGTCAACAATTCATCTCTAGAATCGGCCGAATAACTTCTTAAAGAAAGTGCAATCCACGCCTCGAGCCTTTCTTACACTTTCTTACTGTTGCAGACAAAGTCGATAAATTCAATCAGAACCGTGCGATACTATCAGAAGGTCGACTTGGGCATTCAGGTTTACTTCATTTTCAGCATTTGGCTTAGAATATGTTTCTTTTAAAGACAACTACTATCAATACTTCCATTTTAAAAAAACTATACATGAAATTACTACGCAATAAATAATTAAAGAAACTTATGCAACATATATTATTGATAACCGTTCTTAGTTAATAAGGTCTATCCAACTTTGAAAATCCACTGAATATAAAAGATCAAAACAATATTATCCATAGTTGCAATGGACGAACTAATTTTTATCAAACTTATATGTTGGGTCTCTTTATTTTTATTATGTACTATGTCTATCTTGAGATGTTAGATGCAACTAGATGTTATTGTGGGGAGAGCGCTATTTATATTTGTAATATGATTGTGGACATTTTTTTCATTATTTTCTTAATGAAAATACTTATTAACCCTAAAGTCAATTCTTAGATTCACAATACTATTTAGTATCTTCAATATATATGTATATGTTTTTTGTAAATTATATTCAATTTTTTACTGATTATCAAGATTTTTGTACACAACAACAAGTAGCACTACATATTTTATTATAGAATTGATGTCTTTTGAAATATTATTTACCACTATTTAAAAAAAAAATTAGTTGTGAAACATGTGAACAAATTTCATTGAATAATAATACATTGAAATTAACTAGGGAAAAAAAAGTAATGGATGTAGAAGAAGGAAAAATGTGAAACTAACTGCTATTCTTGGTTGTTTAATTTTTTCGTACTTTAATACAGTATACAAAAAATAATTAATTACGAATAAATTATTCCAGATATGTATTCAAAATTATAACAAAAGATACAAGTGCAGTAGTATATTTGACTTTGTTTAATGAGAAAGCACGATAAATCATCGTCTGTTCTGCAAAAGACTTGGAACAGATTAAGAATAATGTTTAATAGCGAGAGCTAGTTACTTAATATTAGAAAAATTTTGTAGTTGATGCATATAATTAATTTATTGATCATCTTGACATGAATGTTCTAATGAAGTTTTATAATTTTATGCATATTTCATATATCGTCAATTCACATTTGTAGGAGTTTATGTAATTGCTCCATAAGATAGAATATATTAAAATATTCAACTGGTATGTGCACGAAAAATTTTAACTAGTAAGAAATATCAGAAGAAATACATAGCATTGAAAGACCTAGTGTTATTTATCCAAGGGCAAAGGAAGGAAGAAATTAAAACCAAAAGCACGAAAAGCGTGGGTAATACATACCAAACAATCCTTCAGTTAGCAACTTCAATATGTGGGTGATCCGGGGTTTAGTTAGGGAATGGATAAACAGCTCCACCAACCACCTTCCCCCCACCACCGGTAACCAACTCCACGACCCTGCTCCCTAAAGCTGCACCTTTCTCCACGACCTCTACAATGTCCTCCTCAGCACTGTCGGAACTAGAATTTAGTGGGTGCGGGCCCAATGAGGAGGTCCGCCACCCACCGATTCCTATCGCAGCCATTGAATCCCCCCACATAATCCCTCCGACTATTGTGTGTCCCCTTGCTAACCACTCCACTGTCTCCCCTCCCTAGATGCGGCGAACCCCCCACCACCTCAACATATGTAGCCACTAGCTATCACAAGACAAGCACCTTCCCTCCCCACCGACTACAACCCTGCTCCTGTAAACCACAACACTCCGCACCTGGGTTACCCCTCTGAGAAGAGAGACTCGAGGCTCAGATAGTTGACGCATCAACGTCGATATAAGACGGAGCTCAGTCATCATCGCTGATACTCTCCACCAAAGAGGGGATGGGCCCAAAGAAAGGGTCTCCTACAAACTCTTTCGAGCATAAAAGCGACCCCCCCTCCATAGCCAGCATTGCCACCACGGAGTGAGGGGCAACCACAGATACCGACCAGTCAATGAGATAGCTCATGCACAAGAACCTCAAGTCCTAAAACCCCCTTCCTCCTCATAAAAAATGCACAATTACCCTTCCACCCATCAGAACCACCAAAAATTCCCTCCTACTGTCCACCACCAACAAATCCCCCAAAAATCTGCTCAGCCCCCACCACCGTCCCCTACTCATGAAACTCACCCCAAACACTACAACCCCCAGTCCTTCCCACCTCAATGGAATGCTAAGATCCAACCTAAATCCTCTGTCGAGCGGGCCCAAGAGGGGGATCCGCCGAACGAGATCATAGGGGATTTAGCGCTAACTGAGAGTGGGGAACCATGGGTTGAAGTCTCCAACAAATCAAAAAAGAGACTGAGCATTTCCCCCCTCCTCAATTGGAAAACAAAAAGAGACAACGGAGAGGAAAGCGCAAGCCGGTACCTTGCTTTAACTGTGGTGATTTGGGCCACTATCGAAAAGATTGCACAAAAGAGGTTCGCTGCCTGAAATGCACGAAATGGGGCCACTTATCATACGTCTGCACGAATGTTATCGACATTAACAATGACAATGATTGCCATGTCAGCAGGTAATCAAACTCGCAAATAGCCTCGACACTATCAAGAATGAGGAAAAGTGGCTACGGCAGTGGTGCGCTGTTGCAAGAGTTAAGGCTGGGAGCCCTTCGGAGACTCACCTCCTACAAGAACTCACTTCCAAGTGGCCGATGAGGGCCGACAGGGACTGGGTGGCAAAGAAGATGTGCCACCTTCAGTTTCTGGTTTCCTTCCCATCGCCGGAGAAGATGATCGAGGTCACCGATTTGGGCACATTAGACTTTGGTTATTTCAAAATGGAATTCTTCGTTTGGATGCCAAGCTTCGGAGCAGAGCTACCACAGGGGGAGAAGTTTTGGATATGGATTCACAACATGCCACTTCACATATGGAAGAAGGAAGCGCTTCAAGAGATCATCGCCGACTTCGAAACTATTGAGGATATCGACGAAAAGACGGTGAGGCACTCTCAAATAGTCTCAGCTAGGATTCTAATCAGGAGCGCCGACATCGCTCTTATGCCGCAGTTTGCCAAAGTCTTCTCCTTCCAGGAATCGTATCTCATCCGATTTGTACTTGACAGTAGAGCGGAGACGGAGACGGAGCACCTGTCCATCACTTCCCCCACCCCTTCACCCTCACTCAGAGACGACCGCTCATACAAGGAGTTAGTCTCACCGAAGTGAAACTTGACTCTAGATGGGGCTCACAAAGTGGAACGTGAGCATCGTGAACTAATCAAGGTGGCGAGAGGGAAAGAGGCACGCCTTGGCCAGGCGGTGGAAGGATCAGAACCAAACTCTTCTTCTCCGACAACTGCTGGTCGAGAACAAGGCTCGAACAGCAGATCCAACGATTGAGATGGAAGACAGACATGGGATTCGCACCCATTACCAGATAGGGGTGCTTTGGTTTCCTCAAAAATATCATCGGAAAAGGGGGCCCAAATAGAAGCTAAAAGAGGTAGTCAACTCCTTGAAAGTGGTGGGGAACTGCGGCGAGAGGCGCAGAAGGCAGAGTCCACCCGTACAAAAGCTCGAAATGGCAAGAACACCTTGAGAGACGACATGCAGAACAGCTCTCCAAAAAGCAGAAAGTCACAAGCTTTGGGTAGAGAAACGGTACAAGAGATAGCCATTTTGGGGAAGAAGACGAGCGAGGGTTCTCTTGTACAGAGGGAGACCAGCCCAAAAGAGGTTTGAACAAGACTGGGGGAGGAGGCTCAGAGAAAGGGGAAAGACGAAGAAGGAAAGCTTTCTAAGGGTAAATGGATAGCTCACAGCTTTGTAGATCCAAAAGCCCCTCAGCCTCCCTTGATCCCAACACCGAATGCTTCGACTACAACACTAGTAACTTTGACCGATGTGCCAGCAAATAATAGGGTGCCACATCAAAAGACAGCTGACGAATGCGTCAAAGGATATGATGGGGTGTCTCGCCCTGGTTTGGGCTCTTATTGTGCTCCAAAGGAGACTCACTCAAGTGAGACGAGCTCAAAGTCTTCGGGCTTGTCTATTGGGCCTAAGAGGGGCCTATACCTACAAGCACCCATTTGCTCTCAAATGAAACATTTTCTAAGTATGATGGCTGTCTTATAGGTTCCAAAGACCTATCTAACCCTATAAGTGACACACCAGCTCCAATTCTGGATCAAGACAAAGACGATCGAGAGGACAGACTAAATCTTGAAGATGATTGTGTTTATTCGGAAGGAGAGTCTTATGATTCTGAGGGACTGGCTGATGAGATTGCGGTCTCTCCCCAGAATTTGTACCCTCCACATTCCCCCCATTCGCAACTAGTGGTTACAGGCTCGAGTCAGGACGAGACAGGTTTCAGGGATCAAAGAGTCGCCAAGAGGACTAATGAGGAGTCCTTGGACGACTATCTGGAGATTGCGGCAGCCGCAAAATTGGCAAAGACCAGCAACGGAGGTACTTGTTCCTTCCTAGCTTCTATTTTTAATTTTATGACTGATACTGAGGTCTTTTGTCTAGCCTAAACCTGTGGTCTTGCGGTTACCGATATGAATAGGAACGTTTTCCTCCTTTAGAAAATTAGAGGTTGGGAGGCCGATAGGGCCATCCTTATTTCCAACTCGATTCCCATATCGAGCCACGATCCTTCTCCTAGCCGTAGTTAATGGAAGCTCTTTTCTAGAACGTTAGAGGTCTCGGTTGGCGAGGCAAGAGGGAAATGGTTAAAGAAGGCATAGCCAAATCAAAAGCTAACATTGTGGGTCTTCAAGAGACCAAACTTACACATATGTCTAGATTGAATAGACTGGGGGGTAATAGAATCTATGAATGGAGAATGTCCCCATCTGTTGGGGCGTCTGGGGGTATTGCCCTAGGATTTAACCCCGAAACGTTTTGTTGTCAAGATGAGCTTTACGGGCATTTTTCTCTATCGGAATTGCTCCAGTGAAAAGCTGACCCGTGGATACAATCGATCACGGTGGTTTATGGCCCGCACACTTCGAATGCTAGATTGGATTTCTGGACCGAACTCAGGGCGATCCAAGCACACTGGCCACACCCTTGGGTAGTGGGGGGCGATTTTAACATCACTAGATTCACCTCCGAGCATAGAGGTAGAGGATCCAGTGATGCTGACAGGGAAGCGTTTAACGAGGTTATTACGGAGCTGGAACTGATTGACATTCCCATATTTGATGGGCTTTTCACATGGTCTAACATGCAAGCATCGCCCATTCTGGCTAAACTCGATAGGATTTTTGTCTCCACCGACTGGGAGACCAAATTCCCGTTGTTCGTGGCTAAATCGCTGCCTAAACCCACATCGGATCATGTTTCTATTATCTTATCTTCCGGGGAAGATCAAGTCAGGAAATCTTCAAAGTTCAGATTTGAGCGAGCATGGCTAGAGATCCAAGGCTTCCACCACATGGTCTGCGTGTGCTGGTCTCGCCCTACTACGGGGGTGGAAACGACCGCAATATGGTGTGAAAAAATTAGAAGACTTAGGACCAAACTCAGAAAATTGAACAGAACCAGATTTGCCCGGATCTGGAGGGCAAAAGAGTCCTTGCTTGAAGGGATTGAGGAACTTGAGAAGATTGAGGAAACTAGAGATCTACTGCAGGAAGAACGGAACCGATTACTGCAATCCAGATAGGAAATTGACCAGCTCTATAGACTTGAGGAGATCAAATGGCAACAACGGTCCAGAATTTTGTGGCTCAAAGAAGGAGACGCGAATACGACATTCTTCCATGAGTAGCCAGTGTCCGGTGTAGAGCTAATCTCATCCATTCGATCCACTCGGAATCTGGAATGATCCAAGGAGACGGGAATATCAGAATGGCTTTCCAGTCCCACTTCAAGCGCCTCTTTGGTCACAAAGCGGACTTCAGAGTACCCCTACACCATGAATTCTGGCAGGCCCAGACGAGCAACTCTGACCCTATGAGGGAATCCCTAGAAGCACCCTTCACTGAGAGGGAGGTCTGGGAGGTAGTGCAACAACTTTGAAAGGATAAAGCCCCAGGTCCAGATGGGTTCCCAATTTTATTCTATCAGACGTTCTGGAAGGAAATCAAAAGCGATATGCTGAAGCTATTCACAGATTTCTACGACCATATACTCAAATTGGGGAGATTCAATTCTGCGGAGGTTGTGCTGATCCCTAAGAAAAAAGATTCCCGAAGAGTGGGTGACTTCCGTCCGATTAGTCTTCTCAATTGCTCTGTCAAGTTCATTACAAAAACTCTCGCTAATAGACTTGGAAAGGTGATGGAGGGCCTCATTAGTAACGACCAGATGGGGTTCATAAAAGGTCGATGCATCCAGGATAGCATAGCAATGGCTGAAGAAGTTATCCACCAATGCCACACATCGAACTCTAAGAGCTTCCTTCTGAAGTTGGATTTCGAGAAAGCTTATGATTCGGTGGGACTGTCTTCTGGAAGCGCTTGCAGGAAGGGGTTTCGGGGATAGATGGATCAGATGGATCCACACATGCCTTACCACCAGCAGAACGACTATTTTGGTTAATGGGGTGTCAGGCCACCCATTTTCGTGCAAATGTGGCCTCAGGCAAGGAGATCTGCTCTCACCCCTCCTCTTCACCATTGTGGCAGATGTTCTTAGATCCATGGTGGTTAAATGCAGTAGAGAAGGATGGATCGTACCGATGTCCAAGGAAGTCAATCGCCAAGGGTGTTTAATACTCCAATATGCAGATGATACTTTCCTATTTGGTAATGGAAACCTCGGGGAAACAACAGCCTTCAAAGGCATACTATATAGCTTTGAAGCTTGGTCTGGCCTCAGGGTCAACTTCCACAAAAGCGCCCTCATTTCCATTGCATTGACACCAGAGGAGACACTTGAACATGCCACGATTCTCAATTGCTCCATCAAGAGTTTCCCCATCCAGTACCTGGAATTGCCACTCAGGCCCGGAAAACTCAAAAAGGCTGATTGGCTACCTATTATTGACCGGGTGGAGAGCTGTCTAGCAGGCTGGAAAGGAAAAGCCCTATCATTGGAAGGGAGAGTCACACTAATTAATGCAGTCCTCTCTAATCTCCCAACGTATTACCTGTCCTTCTTTGAAATGCTGCGATGGGTTATTCAAAGAATTGACCGAACTCGGAAACGGTTTTTATGGAAAGGAGCAAACACGGAACGGGGTGGCTACCACCTTATCAGATGGGAGAAGGCATGCATGAAAAAGATCCATGGATGACTAGAAATTATTGATCTCCTAGATATGAATCTTGCTTTTCTGGGTAAATGGTGGTGGAAAGTGTTCCACCCTAACGGAGAAGGGTGGCAAGATTTTATCCAAGGATATCTACATGGGAATGGAACGAGACTTTTGGGCTTCAGAGTTGGCCTACGTGCCTCCTGGTTCTGGAAAGGAATCGCTAAGTTCTATGATCCATTAATTAGCTGTGTGACATCAGTTATCGGTAACGGTAGGCTTACCAGATTCTGGTGGGATGAATGGTGTGGTGATCGCACACTTAGAACCTTCTTCCCAAATCTATATGATCTCGCATCACAACCACATTGCATGGTGGCTGCAGCCTAGAAAAGAGGAACCTGGAGACCACCCTTTAAACATACGCTCGATCCGGGATCTCAGCTGAGGCTCAGTGATCTTCAGTCCTTCATCGCCAACACTGGTATTAGTTTCTCTCAGGGCCTAGATAGGAGATCCTAGGGTTTGGAAAAGAACGGGACTTTCACCATGTGTTCAGTGTATAACCGCATTCACTTTAGGGGTTGTTCCCCGAAGTGGGCTACCGTCATTTGGAGGACGAAAGCCTCGCTGAAAATCAAAGCGTTCTTATGGCTAGTACTGAACGACGCGATTTTGATTAGAGAAAATCTTTCTAAACGCCAACCGAGTGTGGACTCTCGGTGTGGGTTCTGCAATGCTAACCTAGAAACTAGAGACCACCTCTTCCTACAATGCAATAGGAGCAAAGCAGTACTCATTGAGGTACTAAGCGCCTTGGGAACGAATCAGTATCCTAGTGGGTACGAGGAATTATGGGTAGGTCCAAATTTTGCCTCTGAGAGAAGTTCTATGAGAGAAGCATGGTTTATTGCTATCGCCGCAACGACCTGGGTTCTTTGGCTAGACATGAATAATTTTTATTTTTGCAGAAAATATAATAATATTTCTGGAAACTTGACTCACATTATGCATTTTATTTCTTTTTGGGCTAATGTGGCAGCGACAGGTCCCAGGGGGAGAATTGCGAGCGTGTTCCAGGTTGAGGACTTTGATGATGAGGACATCAAGATCGGTCCGACGACCGCCTCACAACAAGCTTTGCCTTGACTGGATAGATACCCACCGCCCCAGGGTTTGTTGGGGGGTATGATGTATTTTTGTTAGTCGCATGTATATTGCAGACATTATGATCTTCTTCTTTTGTCCCGCCCCCATGGTGAGGGTGGAGTGTATGTACTTTTGACTATGTTTGTAGGAACTTGTATTTGGCTCAGTACTCTGAGTTTGTTTTATTAACCCCTTAATAATGAAACAGGGTGGCCATACTCCACTTATTCTTCAAAATAAAAATAAAAATACATACCAAACAAAATGCATGAATGACCATTAAAAAAAACATAGCATGAATATTTATCCACAAAAAAATTTAAAATAAATAAATAAAGCCCAAAAATTTAAGGTAGGCCCTGTGAAATGGGGAAAAAACTTTGCACAGCGTCATACAAATTTCCCCCCCAAAATGACCCACTTTTCAAAAATAAATACCAAATTGACTAACTTTCGAATCAAATTATCAAACTGACTCACTAGCTGTTTCATACAAGGAATTATTTAATGATGAGCTCGTTGTTTAAAACAACGAGTTTACTTGTTGGAATTTCTCCAACACTTGGATAAATCATGTCAAGTCTCCAAACACTAAAGCTAAACTCGTTGTTTGAAACAGCGGGTTTAGTTATAGAAATTTCTCCAACACTTGGAGAAATATCGTCGAGTCTCAAAATACTAAAACTAAACTCGCTGTTTCAAACAGCGACCCTAATTAAACTAGACTCGCTATTTGAAATAACGACCCTAATTAAACTAGACTTGCTATTTCAAACAGCGAGTCTAATTGAATGTGGCTTTTTTTTTGTGAAGAGTTTAGTTATAGGAATTTCCAACACTTGAAGTGTAATACCCCGGATTGTACGACCCTTATATATATATATATATATATATATATATATATATATATGGTATATAAGCGTGCATATGATTGCAATGTTTTGTTTGAGTATACGAATGTTGGAGTGAGTCCATGTTTGCGGGACGGTTTATGAGAGCGGATTGCGTTCTAAAAGATGTACGAGAATGAGGAGGACCGATACTGGTATAAACATTAGTTTTCGGTACGACGCCTATACAAATATAACATCGTATGATACTACGATGTATATACATTGCGTACGCACGATAAAACCCTAGTCTCACATTCAAAAGAACCCATTTAAGATAAAATGTGCAGCCAACACATCCCACCACAAACCATTGGCTAAAGCCATGGTTTTGGCTCAAAACAACCCTACCACCTATCCTACTACCCCTAGGATCCGGCCCACTTCTTCTCCCCTCTCTTCTCCTTCATTTCTCCATCAAAACCCCCCCCATTCCACCTTCTTTGCTCTGGAATTTCAGAACTCCTCCGAGAGAAAAAAAAATAAAGAAAGAAGAGAGAGTGAAGAAGAAGACTCAAGGAAGAATTCTCAAAGGAAGGAAGCTCAAGGAGATCAATTCCTCTACAGCAACCAAGGATGGGGAGTTACTCCAAACCCTTCTTTATGTCTCTTAATTGATTTTCTTTCATGCATGTATGATGGGAAGTGCTAGGATGATTATCTAAGAAGTTGATAGATGAAATCAGAAACTGAAACTAGAAAACTTGTTCAGAATGCTATTTTGTAGATTTTTCCGAGAGCAAACCACAAGGAATTAGGCCATAAAATTTTCAGGTATTGTTTATATATATGTGTAGACAGTTCATGATTTAGTTCGGATTTTTCTGAGGAGGTTTGATATTTTAATAAAATCAAATGGTAGAACTGTGTCCTAAGGCAGAATCAGCAATTGGTTAACAGGATGACTGATATTGTTGGAATTTTCCTAATTTATTGGAGCATGTTATTGATCTGAAATTTTTACCCTGTATTCCTACATGCATCTAGATTCTATAAAAAAAATCAGGAAAATGTTTGGATGAATTTATAGGCTTGATAAAAATTGACCTTTAATAAGTAGCTGAAGTTGAACTGAAGAACATGATGACTTCCTGTGCTAAATTGAAATAGAGAGAACACAGTGTATACTTGGAGTTTTGGCATGAAATCTTTTGCATGTTGTTTATTATGATCTCTAGTTTCATCACTGTAAATGTTGTGCCATTTGAATGAGTAAGAAATTTAATATGATTTTATTAGCATGCACTGTGCTGGTTTCAGCCAGTTTTGATACCCTGTAGAGATTGGATATTTGAGGCTCATTAAGAGCACAATTTGAGAAACTGATTCATTAGAGATTTGTAGTAGACACCAAGACCTTTCCAACAAGACCAATTTGAGGCATTTCCAGTAAAGGGTTGATTTACTGTGATTTTTGTAATACTGGACCGAGACCAAGAATGGATCTGAGTGCTCTGATTTAGAAAGACCTAGTGTGTGACTTGGTACAATTGTGAGAAATGTGTGTGTTAGGGTGATCTATGGGAATAATTTGGACTTATGACCAACTAGAGAGTTTTTTAGGACACCCACACTTTTCTATAGAATTTGGGTTTGTGACATTCTGATGAGTGAGTAATATTTTGTGCTACCGGTAAGGTGCAGCCCGTATACAGGAATTACACAGGCTGAGGCTTGAGAGGCTATTTTGGTGATCTAAATGATTGAATTTGAGTTTATGATCAACTAGGAAGTTGTAGCCTAGGATCTTACCTTTTCGGATTGGGCTCGTATACTCCAATCGGAGTTGTATTGAGAGAGTTATGACCATTTTAAGTTTCGGATAGAAACCCGTTAGGTTGCTTAGTCTGGAGTGTTGACTAGGTATTGTATGGACTCGTTCCCCGATGTACTACAGTGTTGATAAATTCTTGAATGGGGATGTCTGGTGTCTGTTGGTGATGTTTTTGACTCCCATAGTGGGATGCGTGACTCAGGATAATCACTAGGATAAGGGATACTCTGCATCTGTCAACCCTACATTATAAACTTCTGCCGAAGCGTAGGACATCCGAGCCGTGCCATTGAGATAAGTTCATAGCCCGGGTCAGGGGTGAACATACATTCACAGCCGGGGTAGCGACGAATGTAGGCCGTAATGCTGGACAATTCCAAGCCGGGGAAGTGGCGAACCGGACCGGTATCGCCAGGGCAAGAGGTTGATAGGCAAGTGTGGAAGCAATTTTATCTTTTACCCAAAGTAATAGAGTAAGGCTGGGGTTAGAGTGACATATTAAGGGGTTTGGGTAATTGCATTAGTCCTAGCAGACCATAGTCGGTGTTGTATTTTCCAATCGTAGGGATACGTATTCGGCACTCATGAATGAGTCCTCAGCTCGTATCTCGATCTGTTAATTCTCAAAGTTTTCCGGAGTAAGGTACGGAGGCTAGGAGGATTTAACCTCCTGAGGTGCTCACGTCCCTGTTAAGGTACGGAGGCTAGGAGGATTTGACCTCCCAAGGTGCTCACGTCCCTTTTGTGTATATATAAGTTCATAACCCGATCAGGGGTAAACACGCATGCGTCAGTCCATAGCCCGGGTAAGGAATAGACATGGGAATCATACGGTCTTGCGACCGGATTCAATGCGGCTTTCTGAAGAGGTTCGTACGCGGGTACCAAGTGGCAGCTACGACCACCACTTAGGCACTACAGTGGCGGAACTAGACCGACCAGCTGTAACCTCCTTGGGCGACGGACAGTCTATTGGGAACTGGATGAGTACAAGGGTAGGATGCATGGCGAGGGATTGAACCCTGCAATCAGGAGAGGCGAACTCCTTGGAAAGTATGTAGTATGGGATGCATACGTTTCCATCGAAGTGATTTTGGAAAAGTATGTAGTATGGGATGCATACGTTTCCAACTGAATTGCATTAGAGTAGGTGCATCGTGTGCATTCTTATTTTGTGCATTAGATTAGGCTATGCTTGGGTCTGGAACGCATGTAGTATGGGATGCATGCGAATCTAGATTTCAAGTTTTGCTTGCTTTAGAATAGGCTTGTGATTGGTGCATTTAGTTGTTAGATCATGGCATACACGAGCACTACATAATTTAGGATGCACATTTCTCTTTCCATTCAAGATGGTTTGTGATTGCCAATTTGGAGGATCGCTGTTATTATCAGTATTGCGTCAGTCGAAGTACTGATGTTTCCCACCTTTTGGGTACCGGTTCTACCTTTCGAGCAGGTGCAGAGATATCAGAGTCGCGCAGCAGAAGACTCAAGCCGAGGAGCAAGTCCCAGGAAAGCAGATTGACCGTTCAGCGGAGCTTCGTAGTGAGCCGTCGACTGCCAGTCCGAGAGAAAGTTGTTAACTTTACAAAAGGTGTGATGTATGTTTGTAATAAGATGTACTGAGTTTATGTAATTTTTATTCTTGTCAAGAATGAGACATTGATTGTAATCAATGATGTAATGACTTATTTGGCAATAAAAAGTTTTTAAATTTCCGTGTTATTACTGTGTTGAGATGCATTTGAAGGCAAAGATTCTGGTAAGTGTCATGGATGTCCGGTAACGGAGATCCGGGCCACTACATGAAGAAATCTCACCAAGTCTCAAAACACTAAAGCTAAACTCGTTGTTTCAAACAGCGACCCTAATTGAATTAGACTCACTGTTTCTATTTGAAACAATGAGTTTAGTTATAGAAATTTCTCTAACACATGGAGAAATCTCGCCAAGTCTCAAAACATTAAAGCACTTGTTGGTTCAAACAGCGATCCTAATTGAACTAGCCTCGCTATTTCAAACAACGAGTCTCGTTTAGCAAGTGTAGTTCAATTAGGGTCGCTGTTTGATACAGGGAGTTTGGTTATATGATTTTTTCCAACACTTGAAAAAGTCTCACCAACACTCGAAGAAATCTCGCAAAATCTCAAAACACTAAATCTAAATTCGTTGTTTCAAACAGCGACCCTAATTGAACTAGACCCCCGCTGTTTAAAACAGCAAGTGAGTTAGTTTAGCAATTAGTTTCAAAAGTCGATCAATTTGGTATTTATTTTCAAAAAGTGGGTTAGTTTGGAAAAAATTCGAAATAATTTTCCCCAACCCCACAACCAGTATAGCGATAAGCACAAAAATGTACACATACCATGAAGTCAATTGCACATGAGCATGATGAGAAAATAAACATACATAGCAGATACTACAAAGTTTGTTCAGTTATTCTGATTACTATTGATGCTGTTTGTTTTTGGCTAGAGTGTGGATGCACCAGGTGTGAGTTCGGACTCAATTTGTAAGAGGGGAAGGATTCGGTAGCGGACGGTGAGCTGTAGGCTCGCCTCGGCACTGGAGGAGCGGCTCGCATTGCCTCGCTTCGCGTACCTGCAGACGATTTAGAAACACCGGGGTTTATCCCGATGGCAGACCCTCCGACGATCTAGTTAGTCTCTGTGAGAGAGTAACAGTAACTAGGGTTTTGTGGAAGAAAGATTGATTACCTTTGAAGGTGGGTGAGGGTCTGGTATTTATAGATAACCCAACCGGGTTTGGATCCGTTTGGGGGCTGGGTCTGGACCTGAAGGCCCATGGGCCTGACGTGGCCAGAGGCCCAGGTGGTTTAGGACACACGTGGCAGCATCCAGAGCGGTTTAGGGCTGACGTGGCAAAGCCCCAAGTGGATTTGGAGCTAACATGGCAGATCGTGGGGGGCCCTGTGTCCCTGAGAGAATCGGAGGGCCTAGGTCGTGCCAGGTCATCCCCCTCCCTTACCCGGCCGAGTGGGAGGCCCGTGAGACCGTCAAGGATCGGAGACCGAGGGTCGTGACGGGTCATGGGTGGTTTCGTGGCGGTGAACTTATGGCTCGGTGCCGAGCCTGTTCTGGTCCGGGGCCGAGGACGCTTGACTTTGAGCGAGAGCCATCCAGGGCCCCAGGCCATTTTTATCCTACCTCATAAGCCCCCTACTCCTGCGGGGTTGCGAGAGTTAGCCGTGGAGGAGTGCTTTCTAGCTGTGCTGGGCCTTCGTGAGAAGGCCACCCTGGTGCGAGACCCTTCTTCGGGCTGGCGAGGGTTTCACGGGTCGACAAGGGCGATGGCAAACCGTTGGGCCTTCGTGAGAAGGCTACCCTGGTACGAGACCTCACCCCGAGC
Source organism: Hemerocallis citrina (assembly GCA_017893485.1). NCBI lineage: Eukaryota > Viridiplantae > Streptophyta > Magnoliopsida > Asparagales > Asphodelaceae > Hemerocallis > Hemerocallis citrina. The sequence continues at coordinate 16,003,199 of CM030367.1, forward strand.
TGGCGAGGGTTTTACGGGTCGGCAAGGGCGATGGCGAACCGTTGGGCCTTCGTGAGAAGGCTACCCTGGTGCGAGACCTTACCCCGAGCTGGCGAGGGTTTCACAGGTCGGCAAGGGCGATGGCGAACCGTTGGGCCTTCGTGAGAAGGCTACCCCGGTGCGAGACCTTACCCCAAGCTGGCGAGGGTTTCACGGGTCGGCAAGGGCGATGGCGAACCGTTGGGCCATCGTGAGAAGGCTACCCTGGTGCGAGACCTTACCCCGAGCTGGCAGGGGTTTTACAGGTCGGCAAGGGTGATGGCGAGCCGTAAGGCCTTCATGAGAAGGCTACCGTGGTGCGAGTCCCTACCTCGAGCTGGCGAGGGTTTTATGGGTCGGCAAGGGCGATGGCGAGCCGTAGGCCCTTCGTGAGAAGGCTACCCTGGTGCGAGACCCTACCTCGAGCTGGCAAGGGTTTTACGGGTCGGCAAGGGCGATGGCGAGCCGTAGGGCCTTCGTGAGAAGGCTACCCTGGTGCGAGACCCTACCTCGAGCTGGCGAGGGTTTTACGGGTCGGCAAGGGCGATGGCAAACCGTTGGGCCTTCGTGAGAAGGCTGAGCTGATGCTGGCTGACTTCGTGGAGCATTAATGGCACTCTGGGATTCGTGCGGCGTTCCAACTTCCCGGGGTCATTAAATGGCTCCTCTAATAAATGCATGGAGCTTCAGTTCCCCAGACATAGTGGCTGGTCCTTGGGGGGGAGGTTATAAATACCGCGCTCCCCCTGTAGCTTTGATCACAGCAATGGTGGTTCATCGACCACCGGAGGTATCTGCCTTGGGCGGACGCCTGTTTCTTGAAAAATTCTAACCCTGAGAGGGTCGGACGGGTGGTTATTCTCGCGCCATGATCTTCTCCTGATTCTGACGGCCCTGATGCGGTAGTCAGAGTCAGGGGAGATCACGGCGGGAGGGATGACCAATGAAGTTCGGACCAGGGGGTAGGTTGCCTCGATCGGATGGGTCTTCTCCAATCTCTGTCTTCCTTCCGGGCTGACGGCTTCTGATGGTGGTCAGCCCGAAGGAGTTAGAGATGGGAGGTGGGCCGATCTGCTTTCTGACAGGGTCCCCGGCGATGGTTGTTTTTCTCCGCTCTCGAATAGTTCGGGGCCTTCGGCTTCCGAGGTCGCAAGTCCCGAGTTGTTCGCGGGTGAGAGGACAACCGACCTAGTCCCGGGGCCCGGGGCGCTCGCCGAGGGCGGGTGCCTTAAGACAAACAAAGTTTTCTCTTACCTCCTAGGGACAGGCCCGGGGGTGTCCTTGTCCGAAGCGCTTCATCCGGACCGACCCTCGCGTCTGGTTTCCAAGCTGGCACTGGGTGACGTCAGCGGCGCACGTTCTAAGGTGACGTGGCGCGATTTCATAGGTGGCAGTTTTATGCCAATTGAGGAGCAGTTACGCGAAAAACGAGGAGTCACTTTTTCCTCTATAAATACCCCCACTTATCCCCCATTCCGCTCATTACCCTCTTGCTGCTTTCTCTAAGAAATTTCCAAACACTTCGGCGCTCGTCACTACTGTTTGCGGCACCAGGCTCGTCCTTCCGAAGCAACCCAAGGTTAGTCGGTAAGTTTATTTAGTTAGGCATGTCTAGGGCTCAGTCTGGCTCTTCGGCGTCGACGTCTAGAGGGGAAGGGCCGCCTGCCACCGGGCTCTCAGACTCGACAACGTGGGAGGAGGAGACGGTGTATGACGTGAAGCCCCTGCACTCCCGAAAGCCGTACGTGGTGGAGAGTAGTGATTCTGAGGAGGGGAGCGACAGTTCGGACGAGGTCCAGATTCTGGAATCTGTTTCTGAAGAGGGGGCGGTCAAGGCGAGGGTGAAGCCGCCGAGGCTCGGACAGGAGGTACGGGGAGGAGATCCACGGTCCGGAGAGTGGGTTCGTCCTCCACGCCGGATGGTCTTGGGCGCTTATCCACTCCCTCGCCAGAGAGGGCTAAGAAGAAGAGGGTGCCAAGAAAGAAGGGGGGAAGGCCGGTGGGCCGAGCCAGGCGCCCATCCTTCGGAATGTGGTGACAGGGTCGCCTGTACAGCCGAACCCGTTCCGAAGGTACCCCGACGACCTCTCCGATAAGGTGCTGTATGGGGTTCAGCCGTCTTCGCCGAGTCGGAAGAGGGTGAAGATGGACACGCTTCCGACGATCTTGGAAGCTGGTGAATTGGAGGTTGCTCAGTCGGCGTTCCACATCGGGTCCGGTTACGAACTCATGTTGCCGAGCCTGAGCCTCCGTCCTACCGACCCCCTGCCGGCATGGTACTGCGTCTTCCCCGTAGATGCCTTCGGCTCCGGACTGAGGCTGCCGGTCCATCCGTTTGTTCGGGACGTGTTAAATTGGGCGTCCCTGGCTCCGATGCAGTACAGGCCAAATTTATGGAAGCAGATCATCTGTTTCGTGTTGCTGTGTGAGGAGCAGAAGGTGCCTCTTAGGTTGGGCGTGTTCCGGACGATGCTGGGGATCAGCTCGTCGGGGGAGTCGGAGGGGATATACTATGTTTCGCCTCGGAGTAAGGGGAAGGTGGTCCATGGTCATCCGGACTCCATCAAGGAGTGGAAACGAAAATATTTCGTGATCCAGAGCGAGGAGCCTTGGGATATTCCCACTCGATGGAACCATTACAAGCCGGGCTTCAAAGCGCCGAGGCCGAAGGACCTGACGGCCGAGGAGTGGAAATTTGTTGAGCGCCTCCGCCTGTCGCACAGCATCAGCTGGCCGAAGGTGACAGAGGGTCACCTGGCGAGCGTTGGACTGAGCTCGGCCGTGCCTTGTATGTAGTTGTTTCTTTCTCTTGGTCTTATTGTTCTTTTGAGCTCATTGTCCTTAATGGGTCTTTTTGCAGGTATGGATCCAGACTCAATCAAGGCACGGAGACTCGCTTTGAGGCAGAAGAAGGCCGAGGAGGCGGGAGACGCGAAGAGGGCGAGGGGGCCGAGCCAGATTGCATCCGAGGCAATGCTTGAGCCGATGGGCAAGAGAACTCGCTCGGAGATGAGTAAGGAGGTGGCCGCTCAGGGGAGCTTGGGTCAGGCGAAGTTGTCCGAATGTAGCAAGGGGAAGGGTCCCTTGGTTGGAGCCGAGGGAGAGGACACCGTTATGGAGGAGCTGCGACGACCGTAGGTGCCGGTCTGGTCGATACGGGTGGGGGACTGTCTGACCCGTGGGCCCCAGGACGTCGAGGTGGCGGAGAAGCTGGCGACTCCCCGGGACCGTGAGGAGATGAACGCTGAGACCTTGGAGCAGGCGTACACGCGCCTCGCGTAGGCCAATGTGCTGGTAAGTCCGCCGACCCCACTTGCCATGTGAATATATTGTGAAGGAGGCTTCCTTAGTAGTGCTTGGTTACTGCAGGCCTGTGTGCAGAGGGCCCACGTGAAAGGTCTCTATGAGGCGGCCGTGGAACGGGAGCGAGCTCGGGCAGACAAGAGCTTGCAAGAAATGAAGGAGATGAAGATCGAGCTCGACGGCTCGCACAAGAGGGAGCAACAGCTGAAGTTCGAGCTCGATGCCAGGGATGCCGAGTGGGCTAAGAGGGTGGCCGCCTTAAAGAAGAAGTTCGCGCAGGAGAAGGAGGAACTAACGACGACGGGGCAGGACCTGGTGATCGCGGCCCAGGACGCGGTCTACGCGAAGGCCCTCAGCCATGTGAGGCACTTCTACCCGACCATCGATCTGACCGGCCTCGACTATGACATGGAGATCGAGGGGCCACCGAAGACCCCTGATGTTGACCCTCCCGTCGTGGGTTCGGCTGTCGATCCACCCGTGAACCCGGCTGATGCTGAGGTGATAACATAGGCTGTTTGCCTCTTGTTTGTCTTTTTCTTTCTTTCAATTGTATTTGCCGACCGCGGACTGGCCACCGCATTTTTGTATGAAGGATTTGATTTATATAAAAAAGGATTTTTTGATTGGCCAAGTCTTTTGTACTCGGATTTTTTCGGACCCCTTTTGCCGTTGCGTTTTGAGCCGTGGTTGGTTCTCTTTTAGGTAACGGCTCCCTTCCCGAGGCGAACCCTCGTCGCTCCGATGTGATGTGGCTCCGGAGTAAAATCAAGGTTCTGGAGGCCACATTGGTCCGTTATCGCAAGGGGGCTCGCGACCAGGATGTTGCCTTCAACTATTATCGAGAGAAGTCCGAGGCTCTGAGTGCCGAGGCGAACCGGCTGAAGAGGGCAATGGTAGATCGGGACCTCGGAAGTGCCGGTCTCGAGTTCACCATGTCGAGTGCATCGGTGCAGAGGCCCTCATCCGAGAGGCTTCTTCGCGACGTCATAGTGGAGAAGGAAATGGAGATACACCGCTATAAGACGATGCTAGGTGTGTCCGGAACGAGGGTGGCATCCTCCTCAGGAGACCGGCGAGCGGAGGGGGTTCCTTCGGCGCTGCTGCAGCTGGAGCGCGTCCGACCGGTTGATGCCCAGAACTCCGTTGCCAGTGTGTCGACCGTGGCTGACTCTAAGGACCATCGTGACGAGGAGAAAGATCCAAGTCGTTCGATTGGAGTGGGATTGCCATTCCTTGGACCCGAGGGGCCCTAAGAGTGAATTCCTTCTTTGTGAGAGTGGAGTGGTCCTGTAACGGTCTCTATTTGTTTTCCAGAACTTAATAAGGGAGTATGAATAAGGGGTTTCTTTTCATTTGTTGCCCCGGTCAATAGCCTATTGATTGGTGGAGGTGAGGTTCGGCCCTGCCGACCCGTGGGGGGATCGGTACCGGGCGCGGTATCATGGGCAGCGGGAGGCATTATGGCGACTCCCTGGCCTGAAGCCGATTCGGACCTACCGAGACATTGGGGACGATACCGGAGTGGGGACTCGGGTGCCGATCCCATTGTCCAGTGTTAGGTCGGACATTAGCCAAGTAGGGACCTATGACCGTTCTTCTAGGAACTTCATTAGGTGCTCTGCGTTCCAGGGTCGCTTGATCGCTCAACCTTCCATGTCCACCAGTCGATAAGTGCTGGGCCGTATGGCCTCGGCTATCCTGTATGGGCCCTCCCAGTTGGGGGCCAGCTTCCTCTTCTTGGTGGGATCGGAGACGGACAATTTGCGTAACACGAGGTCCCCGGCCTTGATGTCTGTTGGGCGGACCTTCTTGTTGTAAAACCTCTCGATCCGCTGCTAATAGATGTCTCTTCGGACGGATGACTTTTCCCTGACCTCGGTGGCGAGGTCCAGGTTGGCCCTTAGGCCGGATGAGTTGTCGGCTTCGTCGAAGGCCATGATCCAGGGGGAGGGCAAACTGATATCTACGGGGATCACTGCCTCGGTCCCGTAGGTTAAACTGAACGGTGTCTCTCCCGTGGGGATCCTCTTGGTGGTTCGGTGCGCCCACAACACGCTGGGCAGCTCTTCTACCCACAGCCCCTTGGGGGAACTGTCGAGGCGCTTCTTGAGGCCGTCGAGGATTTGCTTGTTCGCGTTTTTCGCTTGGCCGTTGGACTGAGGGTGGCATATAGCGGAGAAGCGTTGCTGGGTGCCGATGTCTTCGCAGAACTTTCGGAAGTTTTGGCCTGCGAACTGGGTCCCGTTGTCTGTAACGAGGACCTGAGGGATCCCGAACCGACAAACGATATTCTTCCAAAAGAACTACTGTGTTTGGCGCTCGGTGATGCTGGACAGTGGCTCGGTCTCGAGCCACTTTGTGAAGTAGTCGATGGCGACTATCAAGAATTTTCTTTGCCCTGTTGCTACGGGGAAGGGGCCCACAAGGTCCATGCCCCATATGGCAAATGGCGTAGGACTAGCCAGGGATTCGAGATTGGCTTGAGGAAGCCTCTTGATAGGGGAGAACCTCTGGCAGGGGCCGCACCTCTTGACCAGGTCTTGGGAGTCTTGGAGCATGGTGGGACAATAGTAGCCCTGATTCAGGGCTTTTCGGGCGAGGGACCTGCTTCCCATATGGCATCCGCCGATCCCTTCATGAAGTTCCTTCAGCACGTAGCTGGCTTTGTCATTAGTGAGACAGCGGAGGTACGACTTACCATCGGCCAGTGTGTATGAGCGTTTGAAGCGGATGTCGTCGATCATGACGAACCTTTCAGCTCGGATCCTGACTCGTCTTGCCTCGGCCCGGTCTTCGGGGAGCTCGCCTCGGACTAGGAATCTTCGAATGGGGGTGATCCAGTCGTCTGGATTGATACCGCCTTGTACGCACATTGCCTCCTGGTCTTGGTCATTGATACTTGGCTTTAAGAGGATTTCGATGAGTACCGTTTGGTCGAGGCCCTCGAAGGAGGAGGAGGCGAGTTTTGACAAGGCGTCTGCTTGGGCGTTCTGCTCTCTGGGGACCCTAACAACTGTGGAGCAGCAGAAGGATGCTAGGAGCTGTCGGACCATGACCAAGTATCGTACCATCCGGTCGTCGCGAGCCTCGTATTCTCCGGTGATCTGGTTGACCACGAGCTGAGAATCGCTGAAGGCTCGGGTCTGCTTGGCTCCGGCTCGGTGTGCCAGGGTCAGTCCGGCAATCATGGCCTCGTATTCCGCCTCGTTGTTAGAGGCCGGGAGGTTGAGGCGGAGGGAGTATTGAAGGAGGAATTGGTCGGGACCTCGGAGGATGATTCCGGCACCACTCCTGGTTTCACAGGAGGTCCCGTCGACATAGACTTCCCAGATCGGATCCGACCCTTTGACACTTGGCTGCTCAGAAGTTGTGCACTCGGTGATGAACTCGGCGAGGGCCTGACCTTTGATCGCCGTCCTCGACTGATAGCCGATGTCGTATTGGCTCAGCTCTATTGACCACTTGACCAAGCGGCCAGAGTTCTCCGGCTTGTGGAGGACGGTTTTCAAGGGCTGGTCAGTTAGAACTTGGATGGAGTGAGCTTGGAAGTAAGGGCGGAGCTTCCGGGCTGCCATGACCAGAGCATAGGCCATCTTTTCGATCTTTGCGTACCTCGTCTCGGCGAGGAGTAGGACCTTACTCACATAATTGAGTGGCTTCTGAACCCCATCCTCTTCTCGAACGAGGACGGTGCCGAGGGCGCTATCCGAGGCGAAGAGGTAGAGCCACAGGGGTTCGCCCGGCTCGGGTTTGCTGAGGAGATGAGGGTTGGCGAGGTACTGCTTCAGCTGCTCGAAGGCTTCTTGTTGAGGGGCACCCCACTCGAAGCCCCCTTTGCCGCGCAGAGCCTTGAAGAAGGGGAGAGATTTCTCCCTTGATTTGGAGAGGAAGCGACCGATGGCCGCCAACCAGCCCGTGAGTCTCTGCACCTCCTTGACGTTCCGGGGTGGGGCCATGTCTATTATGGCCTGAATCTTCTCTGGGTTCGCCTCGATGCCGCGCTGGCTGACGACGAACCCCAGAAACTTTTCGGAGGAGACCCCGAATGCGCACTTGGCCGGGTTGAGCCTCATGTTATGACGTCGGAGGATTCCGAAGGCTTCCTCGAGGTCAGCGACGTGGTCCGGCCCGACCCGGCCTTTGACGAGCATGTCGTCGACATAGACCTCCATGTTGTAGCCGATTAGGTCTTTGAAGATTCGGTTCACGAGCCGTTGATAGGTGGCTCTAGCGTTTTTCAGCCCGAAGGGCATAACGCGATAGTAAAAAAGACCCTGGTCGGTGACGAACGAGGTCTTCGCAATGTCGGGCGGGAACATCCGGATTTGATTATACCATGCGAATGCATCCATGAAGGACATCAGCTCGTGTCCCGAGGTCGCGTCGATCATGGCGTCGATGCTAGGGAGGGGGAAAGGATCTTTAAGGCATGCTTTGTTTAGATCCGTGAAATCTATACAGATCCACCATCCCCCGGTTGCCTTTTTAACCATGATGACGTTGGCCAACCACTCGGGGTAGCTGACTTCCTGAATGAACCGAGCGGACAAGAGTTTGTCCACATCTGCTTTCACAGCTTGCTGCCTCTCCGGGGCGAACTTACGCCTCTTCTGAGCGACCGGCTTGGATCCCGGGGTGACGCTCAGCCGGTGCATGATCAGGTCTTTGGAAATCCTGGGCATGTCGGAGGGCTTCCAGGCGTTGATATCGACGTTGCGGCGGATGCATTCAACTATGTCCGCCCTCAGACCTTCGGAGAGCGAGCGGCTCACTCGGAACCACTTCGATTCGTCTGCGGCCCCGAACGGGACCTCTTCCAGCTCGTCGGCTGGCTCTATGGTGGAACCGTTGCCCTCGGACCCGAGCTCGACGGCGTCGAGGGGGAAGACACCTCCTCCGACGGCGGCCATGTAACAGGACCGTGCCGCCTCTTGGTTGCCCCGGACGACACCGACCCCTTGTTGGGTGGGGAATTTTAGCTTCAAGTGATAGGCCGACGGTACCGCCTGAAGGGAGCACAGCCTCGGTCGGCCAAGTATGGCATTGTACGCCGCCTTGACGTTCACCACCATGAAGTCCATAGACTTGGTCCGCTGAATAGGAACCGAGCCTGCGGTGACGTCGAGGGTCACGATCCCTTCTATGACAACAGGGACGCCAGAGAACCCGTGCAAGGTGTATCCGGCCGGTTTAAGCTTGCCTCTGGGCAGTTTGAGATTCTCGAAGGATTCGAGAAAGAGGATGTTTATTGAGCTGCCGTTGTCGACGAGGATCTGGCATACTTCACAATTAGCCATGTGGAGGCTAATGACGAGGGCGTTGCAATGGGGGAGGCGGACGCCTTCGAGATCCTCTCCAGAGAAGGAGACGGGTACCATTTGTAATCGAGGTGAGGGGAGATCTTGGACAGCGTTCACCTCGCGGACGAAAGCTTTCCGAGAAGTATTCGACTCTCCCCCCATCGGTCCCCCGTGAACACAATGCAGAATTGCCGGGGTTCCGGTTCCCTCGGGGTCGGGATCCCGACCCTGAATGAAGTTCGGAGTAGGGTTCGGAGGCGAAGGCCTCCGGTTCCTGGTATCTCGCCGATCCCGTTGGTTCTCTCTTGTGAACTCCCGGAGGTACCCCCGTGAAATGAGGGCCTCGATTTCGTCTTTCAGTGCCCGACACTGGTCGGTTACGTGCCCATGGTCCCTGTGGAAACGACAGTAGAAGCGTTGGTCTCGCTTCTTGTTGTTTCTTGGTCGGGGAGGGAGTCGGATAAGGCCTTTGCCCTCGATTTCTAAGAGGATGGCGGACACGTTCTGTGTCAAGGGAGTGTACCTTTCGAAACGAGGGACCGGAGGGACCCTCTTCGCGCCGACCCCTTCCTTTGCTTTCCTGGCGGGTTCGATCTCATCGACCCTGCGCTTGCCCTTCCCTACGACTTCTTTGCTGCCCTCTGGGTTTAGAGCTTCCTCAGCCCGTATATATTTCTCGACTCGATTGAGAAGGTCGGGAAAGTCCAGAGGTGGTTTCTTCGCCAGGGAGACCTTCAGCTGATTGTGGCGGACATTGTGCCGGAAGGCGGCCGAGGCGACCCCGGCGTCGAGGGCAGAGACGGATCTTGCCTCGGTTGTGAATCTTTTGACGAAGTCACGGAGTGATTCCCCCTCCCTCTGGCGGAGGTCGAGCAGGGAGGCGCTTGTCTTCTCGGCTTTCCGGTTAGTGACGAAGTGGCCCAAGAAGTTGGCTTCCAGCTAATCGAACGAAAAGATTGAGCCTAGGGAGAGTTTGGAGAACCATTCCCTGGCCGGGCCCCGGAGGGTAGCCGGGAAGGCTCGGCATAGCAGGGGATCCGAAGCGCTGTGAATCATCATGAGGGTCTTGAAGCCCTCCATGTGATCAGCTGGATCACCCTCGCCGTTGTAAGTCTCGAATTGCGGAGGCCGAAAGTTCCGGGGGATCTCCGCTTCTAAAATGTTGACGGAGAATGGCGGCCGGGAAGGCGCTCGGCCTAGGATGGGGTTTGGGTTCCCGTCGCCGATGCGCTCGAGGCGATTCTCCATCTCAGCGAGGCGACGGAGTACCTGGTCTGCATGCTCCGGTGGAGGAGGCGGCGCATGAGTGTAGCTCCTTCCTTCGCTCATTTGACGGGGTCAGTCGAGCATTGCGGACCTTGGCGCTCCGTGAAGCGCCTCCATGATTTCCTCCTGAAAGCTCCGGAACTCGGCCCTTGTGACCGTGCCGTGGTCGGAAGGGTCGGGTCGGGGCGTAGGAATTCGGCCGATGCGGCTGAGTACCGACGGCCTGGAATGGTTCGGGGCCGAGTTGGAAGCGGTCCCTCTCCTGGCCTGACTAGCCCTTCGGTTCATGATGACCCGACGAAGGTCGGGTTGCTCGACGTGAGGTTCGCTTTGCTGGGGTCCGAGGTTCGCCCCCGGATTATTTGACCCTTGCCCTCCCGCAAGGGCGTCCTGGTTAGGAGGCCCGTTACGGCGGGCGGAAGAAGCCGACCTCCGGGCCCTGGGAGGCATGGAAGAGTGGACCGGAGGGAGAGTGTCGGTGGCGAGGCTCGGACTGTCGTCCTTACCGGATAAATAAAGTTTCCACAGACGGTGCCAACCTGATGCTGTTTGTTTTTGGCTAGAGTGTGGATGCACCAGGTGTGAGTTCGGACTCAATTTGTAAGAGGGGAAGGATTCGGTAGCGGACGGTGAGCTGTAGGCTCGCCTCGGCACTGGAGGAGCGGCTCGGGTTGCGTCGCCTCGCGTATCTGCAGACGGTCTAGAAACACCGGGGTTTATCCCGATGGCAGACCCTCCGACGATCTAGTTAGTCTCTGTGAGAGAGTAGCAGTAACTAGGGTTTTGTGGAAGAAAGATTGATTACCTTTGAAGGTGGGTGAGGGTCTGGTATTTATAGATATCCCAACCGGGTTTGGATCCGTTTGGGGGCCGGGTCTGGACCCAAAGGCCCATGGGCCTGACGTGGCCAGAGGCTCAGGTGGTTTAGGGCACACGTGGTAGCGTCCAGAGCGGTTTAGGGCTGACGTGGCAAAGCCCCAAGTGGATTTGGAGCTGACATGGCAGATCGTGGGGGGCCCTGTGTCCCTGAGAGAATCGGAGGGCCTAGGTCGCGCCAGGTCATCCCCCTCCCTTACCCGGCCGAGTGGGAGGCCCGTGAGACCGTCGAGGATCGGAGACCGAGGGTCGTGACGGGTCGTGGGTGGTTTCGTGGCGGTGAACTTATGGCTCGGTGCCGAGCCTGTTCTGGTCCGGGGCCGAGGACGCTTGACTTTGAGCGAGTGCCATCCAGGGTCCCAGGCCATTTTTATCCTATCTCAACTATGCAAATATTACATTTTTGTTTGCTAAACATCTTGCAAATATTACACAAACTAACAAAACAGGACTAACACAACAACACTTAAATCATTTATTCTGTGTCTCAAATCTGGAACACGTTCGTCTGGAACCTCTCGTCATAGAGCCTCCAGTGCCCATATCTCTCTGTATGGAAGACAGATCGAGGGATATAGAAGTTCGGCCTCACAAGTGTTTTCATATTCTTCAAATTGGCAGCAGCCTGTTCTATGCCTCGGCTAGTAAGGTTTGCACACCCGAATAAATCCAGTACTTCCAAATTAGGACATCCCTCTGAATGAGATGCCAATGCAGTGTTGGACAGCTTGGAAAAGCGAAGTTCAAGGTGCTTCAATCCAGGCATGGAGTGCGCAATTATAGAAGCCTCCCGGTCACCATCTTGAGGGCAAGCTTGTAAATACTCATGAGGGACTATGCCGACATGTTGAGAAGGGTCAAGCCAGTTCATTAAGTTTCGTTTGAGAATCGTGAGATTTGGGCAATTCCGTCCAATCGTTTCGAGTGATTTGAAGGATGTCTCATAGCAGTTACTGATGTCTAATTCTCTAAGCATTTGGCAACCAAGTGCAAGCTTAGAGATTGATGCATCCTTTACATTCTGACTGCTCTTAATTGAAAGGATTTCGAGATCCGATGACCTGCAAATGGAATAACTCGTGCTAAAGTATAATAATTGCTTAAAGCAGTCAAGTAAATAGTTGTGTTGGGCAATCCTGGAAGTCTTAGGGTCCGTTTGTTTTGATATTCAGAATAGAGTATTCAGAATACTCTATTCAGAATAGGCGTTTGTTTTAAGTGTTATTCAGAATCTCTATTCAGAATACTCATACCCCATATTTTTCAAAACACCTCCTTTCCAAAACACCTCCTTTACTCTCTTTATTATTATTATTATTATTATATATTCTATTATTATTATTATTATATATATTATTATTATTATTATTATTATTATTATATATATTATTATTATTATATATTATTATTATTATTATTATTATTATTATTATTATTATTATTATTATTATTATGATTATTATTATGATTATTATTATATATTATTATTATTATTATTATTATTTTTATTATTATTATTAATATTATTATTATATATATTAATATTATTATTATATATTATTATTATATATATTATTATTATTATTATATTATTATTATTATTATTATTATTATTATTATATATTATTATATATATTATTATTATTATTATTATTATATATTATTATATATATATATATATATTATTATTATTATTATTATTATTATTATTATTATTATTATTATTATTATTATTATTATTATTATTATTATTATTATATATTATTATATATATTATTATTATTATTATTATATATTATTATATATATATATATATATATATATATATATATATATATATATATATATATATATATATATATATATATATATATATATATATATTATTATTATTATTATTATTATTATTATTATTATTATTATTATTATTATTATTATTATTATTATTATTATTATTATTATATATTATTATTATTATTATTATTATTATTATTATTATTATTATTATTATTATATATTATTATATATATTATTATTATTATTATTATTATTATTATTATTATTATTATTATTATTATTATTATTATTATTATTATTATTTCAAATTGATATTCAAAATTGTTAGAAATATAACCGAACAGCTTTTAAACACTCTTTTTCAGAAAAACAGCTTTCAGATAATAGTTTTCAGCTAAAAATATAACCGAACAGCTTTTAAACACTCTTTTTCAGAAAAACAGCTTTCAGAATACAGTTTTCAGCTAGAAATATAACCGAACAGCTTTTAAACACTCTTTTTCAGAAAAACAGCTTTCAGATAACAGTTTTCAGCTAGAAACATAACCGAACAGCTTTTAAACACTCTTTTTCAGAAAAACAGCTTTCAGATAATAGTTTTCAGCTAAAAATATAACCGAACAGCTTTTAAACACTCTTTTTCAGAAAAACAGCTTTCAGATAACAGTTTTCAGCTAGAAATATAACCGAACAGCTTTTAAACTCTCTTTTTCAGAAAAACAGCTTTCAGATAACTATTTTCAGATAGAAATATAACCGAACAGCTTTTAAACACTCTTTTTCAGAAAAAACAGCTTTCAGATAACAGTTTTTAGCTAGAAATATAACCGAACAGCTTTTAAACTCTCTTTTTCAGAAAAACAGGTTTCGGATAACTGTTTTCAGCTAGAAATATAACCGAACAGCTTTTAAACACTCATTTTCAGAAAAACAGCTTTCAGAATACAGTTTTCAGCTAGAAATATAACCGAACAGCTTCTAAACTCTCTTTTTCAGATAAACAGCTTTCAGAATATCAATATTCAGAATACAATATAAACAAACAGCTTTTAAACTCATATTCAGAATAACTCTATTCAGAATACTTTATTCAGAATACTCAATTCAGAATACTCTATTCAAAATATCAAAACAAACGCACCCTAACCATTGAGACTGACGGAAAGTAGGGCTGCAAACCAGCCGAGTATCTTGAGGCTCGAGCTCGGCTCGTTAAGCAATCGAGCTCAGTTTCGAGATGAGCTCGGCTCGTTGCGAGCCGAGCTTTGACCGAGTTCGAGCCGAGCAGCTCGCGAGCTTAGCCTAATAATCACCAAAAGCCCAAGCCCAAGCCCAAGCTCGAGCTCGGCTCATTAAGCTATCGAGCACAATTTCGAGCTCAAGCTCGGCTCGAGTCGAGTCGAGTCGAGCTTTGACCGAGCTCGAGCCGAGTAGCTCGCGAGTAGCTTAGATCGTTTACAGCCCCAACGGAAAGGTAGAGATAAAAGAAAAGAAGATTCAAAATTTTTCTACAACTTCCTTACATTTAGAAAAGCCATACCATATGATCACCAAAGAGGTTACCTACTGTATTAGCATCAAGTAAGATACTCCAGTAAGAGAGCTTAAGGCATCATATGCATACATTCGCTCATGCAAGGCAGTTCACGATATCTAGGACCATACCTGGACCCACCCCATAAATAGCCAAATGTTTCACATGTTACATTAACTTTCCAGCTGTGGTATCCCTCCTAGAATTGATTTAATGATCGAGACCAAGGCAAGTTCGGAAGAGAGGCATTGAAATAAAATCGTAGATAATAAGAATAAAAAACATTTTAGCATATGCAACAGCCTAGTACTATCTTGAAGGTTTTTTTGAGCTTGATTTACCATATACGTAGACTGTACTGCTAGGAGGTTTTACAAGTTGAAATCATGTAATTTGAAGGAAACAAACAGCAAACCACAAACTCTTGGTTTAAAAAATTATAGAGGGTTCTAGAAGGAGGCACTTGGCCAAAGTGCTCTCAACAAAGAAGAAAGGCTAATTTACTAGAAAGTACCCTAAAGTTTGCGATGTTCTATTGTAAAATACATTGAACTTTGTTTTGTTATTAGAAAAAAGGTAATGCTATACCTACAACTTTTTATTACAATCTTTTCTTTTACAATCTTAGGTGACACAATCTCATTGGAATGTATTATAGAGTAGGTTGCAGTGAGTTGTATACATCTCCAATGAGATTGTGCCATCTAAGATTGTTAGGTTGTAAAGGTTGTAGGTGTAGCATTACCCTTAGAAAAATACCTTGAAAAGTTCTCAGTTTAGTTTTTATTCTACAATACCTTAAAAATTAGAGAATTTGATAGTATGATCCTATTTATCCTCGCAAGTCTATTTAAGATTGTCAGGTTGTAAAGGTTGTAGGTGTAGCATTACCCTTAGAAAAATACCTTGAAAAGTTCTCAGTTTAGTTTTTATTCTACAATACCTTAAAATTAGAGAATTTGATAGTATGATCCTATTTATCCTCCAATATCTATTTACTTTATAATGCTTCATAGTGGCACTCCACCATCAACCAAATCTCTTCATATTTTCACCTCCAACTTTCTATCAATATGAGAACTCACTTCCAATAGTGCACTTCATGTAACATGGTAAGGTTCTGCAACAATGGTGAACGACACGGGAGCTAGACCTGACTACCCTCCCTATCCCTGAACTCCACTTCCCTCCTCCCGCCTCTTCTTCCTGTTGTTTTCTTCTTCTTCTTCTTCATACTCCTTTCTACAGTCGTGCTTGCCGATGGAGTTGTCGGAGCTCAAGATGAGTGGCAGCGGGCCCAACGAGAGGATCCGCCAAGCACACCTGCAGATAGCCCCCGTAGCCCCCGAACCCCCCATTCCCCCACCACCCCCACATGTCGTCAACCCACCACCACCTTCACCTTCTCAATCCTCTCTGCCTGTAACGCCCCGATTTTCATATACTGGAAAACCGTGACATAAGCCAGAATATTTCCTTCAATTAGCTACAATACATAAAAAACAGAAAAATTTAAAACTTTTATTCAACACAAATGTATCACAAGTCTGAATGTTATAAAACTGCAATACATTACATCAGTGTTACAATAATACCTTTACAAGCCCAAGTGTTACAACTTTCAACAAATTACATCAGAGTACAATGAATAAAGAACAACATTTGGTACTTTACTTGGATGCTTCCCAACAATTAAATAAATTACAATAATTGTTACAAATGAAACAACAGCAACCTACATAATTTACAGCGGAAATAAAATCGACTCTTGCTTCTCTCACCTTGAGTCCTCCTAAATCCTGTACCTGTAGCTTGCAATCCAGTACATATTGAAATGGGGACGTCAGTACATATACTGACTCTTTAAGGCTGACGACTAACAGCGATTCTCCACTTAAGCAAACAGATTGATGAAAAGAGAAATGTGTATATATAATTGATGTGTCAGTGTATGCTATGACTTAGAATCTAATGCAGGATTAACTAATGCAACGATGTATTTATTCTAATGCAAGCAAGACTTTGAAACAGTATGCAGCCCATACTACATACGCCCCATACCCGCACCATGAATTCTACTCTTGTACTCAACTTATTTCTGAAGATACGACATGACTGATGAGGTTGCTCTGAAATGGTATAATCCTGCCATCTGCAGTCAGATCATGGTGTCTATGTTGCCACTACTACCCGGCGTACCGGACCCCACTCAAAAATATGAAGAATCCTTTGGGGTTTCCGCAGTTGTAGGTTAGCTCGAAGCATCCCCTGTGGCCCCCTAGCCAGACCGTAGTCTATGGCTTTTCGCCTTTAGATATAAGACAGGACGGATTTCTGGGGGTCCGTCCCCCTAGCTCCGATAGGAATCGCTCCCGCTTATCAAGGCACTTCAAAAATTAACAGACGAGATACGGATCCCGTGCTCCTAACTCGTAAGAAGGCACAGACCGTATCCCTTTGGCAAGAAGGGTACAACCAATAACACCGTCTAGTGTCAGCCTATAGGACAGGTCGGATCGTAAGGTATCACCCTTAACACCAACTCTTTTCCTTCGGCAAAAAAATGATAATAAGTAAAGGTTAAGTAGTAATAGCCATAAGTTACTACCCTAACGATGTCACTAAACCCAAACAATCTCACAGGGTTTTCAACAAGAACTTTCTTAAGATTATCCTAATCCAACTCATGGCCAATCGATCCAAGACACCGGTGATGGGATCTCCCCCACTCATCACTACCCCTAACTCAAATCTCGTCAACATTCTCGGCCCGCGATCAACCCACATCAGTTAAGATCCGTCGGTGCTCGAGGTGTGATTTATCCATAGTTTCCAAGGTGGTAAGATGCGAGTCTTGATGGTCGATGACCCCTAGGGTAACTATAAAAACCTAGACAAGCTTTTATCGAGCTAACAATACTAGTGACTTTCCCAACCATTATTACCCATACATTGAAGATGAAGCACGTTCACATTATATGGTCCAATTTCAATTAGAACTGCATATGACTAGAATTCATGGGTTCTTTTTTCCAAATTTGAACTAGGACAACATGCGACTAGGTTCATGAGTCATTTCTCAAGGTTGAGTTAGAACTACCTAGAAACTAAATACATAGGTTCCTCGCCAATTTGAGCTAGAACTATCACGGGGTCAGTTTCATGGGTTTCTTCTTAGAATCGAAATAGAATAAATATGGAACATGGGTCAATTTCAATAATCAATTGGATTAGAATACAAGCTACACTCATGGGTTCCTTTTAGAATTTAATAAAAACCACTACAACATATAACTTAAATATGCATGAATTTTTTTGAATCTAAAACAACCATACAAACTCAAACATGGATTCTTTTAAATCTAGAACAACTACACACCTCAAGCATGGGTTCTTTATTAGAACAACTATAACAACTTAAGCATGAGTTCTTTACTAGAACAACTACAATGACTCAAGCATGGGTTCTTTACTAGAACAACTATAATAACTCAAGCATGTGTTCTTTACTAGAACTACTACAATGACTCAAGCATGGGTTCTTTACCACAACAACTACAATAACTCAAGCATGGGTTCTTTACTAGAACAACTACAATAACTCAAGCATGAATTCTTTACTACAACAACCTACAACAATTTAAGCATGGTTCTTTACTACAATAACTAGCAACTCAAACATGGGTTTTTTACTACTATAATTAGCAACTCAAGCATGGGTTCTTTACTACTATAATTAGCAACTCAAGCATGAGTTCTTTACTAGCAACTCAAGCATGGTTTCTTTACTACAACGACCTACAACAACTTAAGCATGGTTCTTTACTACAAAAATTAGCAACTCAAGCATGGGTCCTTTACTACTATAATTAACAACTCAAGTATGGGTTCTTTACTAGCAACTCGAGCATGGTTTCTTTACTACAACAACCTACAACAACTTAACCATGGTTCTTTGCTACAATAATTAGCAACACAAGCATGAGTTCTTTACTACTATAATTAGCAACTCAAGCATGGGTTCTTTACTAGCAACTCAAGCATGGTTTCTTTACTACAACAACTTACAACAACTTAAGCATGGTTCTTTGCTGCAGTAATTAGCAACTCAAGCATGGGTTCTTTACTACAATAATTAGCAACTCAATCATGGGTTCTTTACTAGCAACTCAAGCATGGATCTTTACTACAATAATTAGCAACTCAAGCATGGGTTCTTTACTACAACAACCTACAACAACTCAAGCATGGTTCATGGGTTCTTTTTTATTCTTTTATTACAATAGCAACTCAAGCATGGTTCATGGGTTCTTTTTTATTCTTTTACTACAATAGCAACTCAAGCATGGTTCATGGGTTCTTTTTGACTCTTTTACTACAATAGCAACTCAAGCATGGTTCATGGGTTCTTTTTTATTAGAATACTACCACATATAATCTCAAGCATGGGCTCTACATGTAACTCAAGCATGGTAGTAAAATCATAAAGACTACTAGGGACTTACCTAGATATTACATAAACTACCTCTTTTATGAATTACAAGTCCTATTTATTATAAAAATCTAATTTTATCAAATCTACAAGTTTCTACATATTACAAAACCTACTTTTATTTAATCTACAAGTTCTACATAATACAAAAACTATATTTATTGAATCTACAAATCCTACATATTACAAGACCTACTTTTCTTCAACCTACAAGTTCCTACATACATCAAAATCAACTTTTTATGAACTAGGGTTAGTAAAAATTGATCTTTTAAAAAAGTAGAGAGCAACATATAACAAAAGACTTATCTTTAAATAGCTAGTTGAGTTCTACAACTCCAAAATGGGTGTGTAAACATTCTCACTTACTAATCTTATATGCTCATAGTTATAGTCCAAAAATAACCATAATAACAACAATAATCACAACAAGATTAAAGATTCAACCTTTATGTGTTTTTAGCAAGTTCTACATTCAAAACTCTTCATGTGGTCCTTTTTGATTCACACTACTCATATGCCTAAACAATTTAGTCCAAGTTGTTATTTTTAGCAAAATAATCACAACAAGTCTTAAAGACTCAATCTTTATTTCATTTATTTAAGTTCTACCACCAATATTTTCATGGGATCATTTTGATCCCTGCAACCTTGTTTATGCTTAGGATTTAGTCCAAGTTATTTAGAAACATACATACAACAACCACCCATCATAAATATGAGTTCTTTTTAACATACAACAAACCAATATTACAAGATGAGTTCTTTTTCACCTACACAAATATCTAACCCTAAAAATGGGTTCTTTTTCACATACAACAAAAATAAAAGAGAAGGAAACACATAAAAGAGAACAAGAACACAACAAGAGAAGTAGAGAACGCCCACCTTGATTTTCAACCATTCTTATGCACAAATCTTAGTCCAAGTAGTTCAAAATAACCATAATAACAACAATAACCACAGTAAGTTTCAAGATTCTATCTTTATGTTATTTTGTTGTGTTCTACCATTCCACCCTTTATGTGATCATTTACTACTACCATTTATATGCTCATGATCTTAGTCCAAGTTGTTTTAATAACATACAACATCCACCCCTCATAAATATGAGTTTTTTTTAACCTACAACAAACAACCATCAAAAGATGGGTTCTTTCTCACATACAACCAATAACACCTTAAAGATGGGTTCTTTTTTGACTCATACATAAAATAAAAGAGGAAACAAACCATAAAAAAGAAGTAGAGAACCCCCATCTTGATTTTCTTTGTAGGAAGGACTAGTCAAGCTTTCCTTCTCCTTCCTCCTAGCTTCTACTACAACTTCAATGAAGAACTCTCTTATGAAAAACCCCCAAATGAAGAACACTTAGGGTTTTTTCTATTTCTTTTCCTCTCTATTTTTTTTTCTTGTAAATGAGAAGAGGTGAAGGTGAGGGGTATTTGTAGAAGGAATGAGAAGAGGGAGAGTGCAAATGTGCTAGGGATTTTGCAAAATACCCCTTGGGTAAGGGTTGGCCGGCCAATACATGGTGAGGTGGAGGGTGAGGTGGAGGGGTGAGGTGGAGGAGAGGGTTCTAGTAGAAGACACCTATTAATACTTTTATGTATCTTATTAATTCTAAACCCTAGGTTTAAGCCTCCAAACAAATTCTAGTCATCCAATTTTGATTAATCATGACAAAAATAAGATATTTTTGTTCAAAACACATACCACATGATTTGTACAAACGTACGACATCGGTACAATATGCATACATATGTATTAATATATATACCGATAATTTTCGTTTGTTAAATAGCACAATCCGTATAAAAATAATTTAATTCCAAAAATAAGAATAAAATAAATTTTATTATCAGCTTGGAAGATTCCGGTACCAATTTGATACAATACAAATGTATACAGACTGGTATATATATACAGATAATGTTTATTAACAAAACCGGGTAATATCCACAAAAAATATTTCAATTATAAAATAGAAATAAAATAGTAATAAAATAATAATTTTTAATATCTGCCCGGGATTTTTCAGACATTTACAAGATTTTGTACTACTGCACAAAACCGATACAACTCATATATATACTTACTAGTATATATTCATAGGTAAGTTTTTATTTAGTAAAATCAAGAAATTTCCATAAAAAAATATTTTAATAAAAAAAATAATTATTTTAAATATAATATCCGACCGGGATATTACACTGCCTCCCCCCTGTAACCTCCCATACCTATGCCGCAAGCGACCCTTCTGTCCACCCCACTGTGTTGATCATCCCCCTCGATGAAGCTTGCCAGAGGCTCAGATGGTCTGGGCGATGATGACTAATTCTCACCCACCGTAGTGCACATCAACAGCAGATTGTGCGTGAGCTTAGTCATCATCGCCCAGCTTCGCCACCCTTCAGAGAACGGGCCCACAGAGGGGGCCCTATTACAGGCTCTTACGAGCATAACAGAGACCCTTTCGGAGGCTATCGTCACTCCTATGAGGAGAGGGGGGATCAAAGGAAACAGAGGCACTATGAGCGACATCAGAGACTCCCAAACTTTCAGCAGAAACACCAATCCTCCCATCACCACTCCTCACACAGAGATCATCCACCGCCACATTACTCCACCACAATTACGACCTCCACATTCAACCACAAACCACAACGCCCAACACACTCCCTCCGCTATCATCCTCCTTCGAAATGGAAGACTAAAACCTGGTCTAACCAGGTTCACTAACCCCCTTCCCAACCTCACAACCCCCACTCCCCGGCTCTCAACTATCCCCAGTCATCTCCACGGCCAACTTGGGGGGCGCAGCCTCCACAAAAATCCATCATTGAGCAGGCCCAAGAGGTGGGTCCACAAAAAGAGGATAGAAGGGAGAATGTATCGGGGTCGACGGAGGAGATGATCGAGGAGGATTCATGGGTGGAAGTTTACAGAAAAGGAAAAAAAATCAAACAATATCTCTCCCCCACCTCATACAGAACTCAGAAAGAAGCAAAGGAAAGGGACACGCAAACCAGCACCGTGTTTCAACTTTGGCGACCTGGGGTACCATCGGCAAGACTGCACGAAGGAGGTGCGGTGTCTGAAGTGTATGAAATGGGGGCATATGTCGTACGTGTGCACAAATGTTACCTCGTCCAACAATGATGATGAGCAACAGCTTGGAGACGATCCGACTAGAAGAGAAGTGGTTACGCCAATGGTGTGCCATTGCTATGTTGGGAGCAGGGTGCCCATCAAAGAACCACCTCATCCAAGCATTGAAAACCAAATGGCCGATGGCCGCACACAGAGACTGGGTAGAAAAAAAGATGTGCCACCTCCAATTCTTGGTATTTTTCCCTTCGCTGGAGAAGATGACGGAGGTGTCTGCTATGGGAGTAGTGGATTTTGGCCATTTCAAAGCGGAGTTCTACCCTTGGTCACCAAGCTTCAAAGCAGAGTTGCCTCAAGGGGAGCGTTTTTGGATTTGGATCCATAACGTGCCTTTGCATTTCTGGAAGAAAGAAGCGTTGCAAGAGATCATCTCCGAGTTTGTTACAATAGAAGACATAGACAGCAAGACGGTGCGGCGATCGGAGATCATCTCCGCAAGAGTCTTAATCCGAAGCCTAGACATCACCCTCATGCCACGCTTTGCAAAGGTCTTCTCTTTCGACGATTCATACCTCGTGAGATTCGTCCTCGATAAGTAAGCAGAGTCAGAGATGAAGGAGCTCCAGACTCTCTCACCCCCCTCCGCACTCAGAGATGGGCGCTCCTACCGACATGTGGTATCGTCGGAGTGAGACCTCATTTTGGATGGGGCCCACGAAGTTGAGAGAGCACACCGTGAACTCATCAAAGCTGCAAGGGAGAAGGAGGCGGGCCAAGGCCACCCGATCATCGGCGACAAAGGGAGAAGCTCCACCAAAGAACCCAACGGCCAAAAGGACATGCACATGGGGGATCTGCAACCAGAGCTACAAATGGCAAGTGGTATAGACCCAGTACCATCCCTTGGAAACTTAGCCATGCAGAAAGCTCAAAATGGAAGTCAAACCCTACAGGATAGGGATGAGACGCCTATAGAGGAGGAGCAGGGAGAGGCAGAAAGAGCAAGTGCTGATAATAGAAAGATCCTCTTTTTGTTCAACGGGCTTAGCTACTCGCCTAAAAGGAAGAAGGTGATGACTCTGGGCAAAGACCGTGAAAAGAGGAGAGTTTTTTTGGGGAAGAAGACAAACGGGGGAACCAAGGAGCAGGTTCCACTATATGAAAATGAGTTGTTTGGGAAAAAGCTAGAAGCTTGGGGACGAAAGCTATTGAGGGAAGAAGCCAGTTTGGGGAAGAAGACGAGCAAGGACACCGTCAAAGACTGCGATCTTCCCCTAAAAGAGAAGAACACAAACGCATTGGAAGAGGAAGCGGAAGTCAGAAAGGGCGAGTTGGGAAGAGACCAATATGAGGACGAGAGCGCCTCTTCGTTTACCACGCCCATCCCTTCGATCGTAATGCCTACCGATGAGGAGCAGCCACGTGGCCCACTAGTAGAGACAGATGTCAGAGAGGGGGTTATGGTGAGTTGCGAGGGAGAGGAAGGGTTAAATGGAGTCAATGTGTGCATTAATGGACCCAAAGAGGGGCCCAAGATGCCTTTTATTGTATCTGGGCCAAAAGAGGGGCCCATTGGAGCGGAGTTGCACATAGAGCAACGGGTCTTGAACAACGATTTGAGTAATTTGGCTTCTTATAATATTGATACAGTGGCCTCTGTGGGCGGGAGCCACATCGATGAAGACGAGTGTGAGGATAGGGTAAATCTCAAAGACGATTATGTTTACTCTAATAGAGAATCTTGGGATTCTGAGGGGCTAGCAGAGGAGTCCTCGGGTATTTATTCTGAGTTCGTTCCTTCCACTTTCCCTACTACGCAGACGTCTACACCTGGGTCTAGTCAGGGCGGGACAGGTTTTAGGGTTCAGAAAGTCGCTAAGAGGGCTATGGAGGAGTCCTTAGACGACTATTTGGAGATTGCTATAGCCGCTAAGTCTGTTAAGATTAGCGATGGAGGTGCGCGTTCCTTCCTAGCTTCTATTTTTAATTTCATGACTGATTCTGAGATTTTTAGTCTAGCCAAAACCTGTGGTCTGGCGGTGAATGATACTGATAGGAATGCCTTCCTCCTAAATAAGATTAGGGGGTAGGAGAGTGATAGGGTTAATATCATATCAAACTCGTCTGCCAAGGCGAGTGATGGTCCCACTTTAAAGTGTAGTTAATGGAGGCTCTCTTCTGGAACGTTAGGGGCCTGGGCAGGCGGGACAGGTGGGGCAAACGGGAAATGGTTAGAGACGTCATTGCTAAATCCAAAGTTAGCATTATTGGGCAGCAGGAGACCAAACTGTCCCATATTGCTAGACTTAGTAGACTGGGGAGGTATCGTATTTCAGAATGGAAAATTTGCTCGTCAATTGGGGCCTTCGGGGGTATTGCAGTAGGGTTTAATTCCGTGCTGTTATCATGCCTAGACGAGATCCACGAGCAATACTCATTATCGATACTTCTCCAACGAAAATTAGACTTGTGGACCCAGTCAGTTACGGTGGTCTATGGTCCGCATACGACTGCTACTAGGGTGGTATTCTGGAATGAACTACAAGCGGTTCACGAACGATGGCCGCACCCCTGGGTCGTGAGGGGAGATTTTAACATCACCAGGTTCGCCTCTGGGCACAGGGGCAGAGGGGCCAGTGACTCTGATAGGGAATCTTTTAATGAAGTTATCACGGACCTGGAGCTAGTGGATATTCCCATCACTAATAGGCTCTACACCTGGTCTAACATGCAAGCGACGCCCATCCTAGCTAAGCTTGATAAGATCTTGGTATCCACGAATTGGAAGGCCAAATTTTCTTTGACGTGGGCCAAGTCACTCTCTAAACCAACCTCAGATCATGTCCCTATTATTCTTTCTTCCGGAGAAGGGCACCCCAGGAAATCCCCCAAGTTTAGATTTGAGAAAGCGTGGTTGGAAATCCAAGGGTTCCACCACATGGTAAACGAGAATTGGTCCCGCCCCACTAGAGGGACTGAAGCAACCGCAATTTGGTGCGAAAAAATCAGAAGACTGCGGATCAAACTCAGGAAATGGAACCAGACCAGATTTGCATGGATCTGGAGAGAAAAAGATTCCCTCCTAGAAGGTATTGAGGAGCTGGAAAAGACGGAGGAAACTAGGATACTATCACAGGAGGAGAGGAATAGGCTGCTTCAGCTCCGAGAAGACATTCACCAACTTTATAGACTTGAAGAAATCAAATGGCAACAACAATCCAGAATTTCGTAGCTTAAGGAAGGAGACGCGAATACTGCATTCTTCCACCGTATTACCAGGGCTCGAATCTCATCTATTTGATCCACTTGGAGTCTAAAGAGATTCAAGGGGATGAGAATATCAGGGTAACATTTCAAGCTCATTTCAAGCGGCTCTTTGGACAGAAGGCGGATCTGAGAGTCCCACTTCACCAAGAATTCTAGATAGACGAATCTGTCCCCATGCTTCAACACCTTGAAGATCCTTTTACGGAAAAGGAAATCTAGGAGACAGTACAGCAACTCGGAAAGGACAAAGCCCCAGGCCCAGATGGTTTCCCAGTCTTTTTTTACCAAGTGTTCTAGGAAGAAATCAAGGACGATCTATGTAAGCTATTCACTGACCTATATGATCATAAGCTTAAACTAGGTAGACTTAATTTTGCTGAGGTGGTTCTGATTCCAAAAAAAGAAGACCACCTGCGGGTAGGAGATTTTCGCCCTATTAGTCTCCTTAACTGCTCAGTTAAGATCATCACCAAGACCCTAGCTAATAGGTTGGAAAAGGTGATGGACAGACTCATTAGTAACGAGCAAACAGGGTTCATTAAAGGACGGTGTATTCAGGATAGTATTGCCACGACCGAAGAAACTATACATCACTATCACACGTTAAATGCCAAGAGCTATCTCCTGAAATTGGACTTTGAGAAAGCGTACGACTCGGTGGAATGAGAATGTCTTCTGGAAGCGCTGGCTGGTAGAAGATTTGGGGATAGATGGATCAGATGGATCCGCACTTGTCTCACCACCAGCAGAACTGCTATTATAGTGAATGGGGTTGCGGGCCAACCTTTTTCGTGTAAACGGGGCCTTAGGCAAGGAGACCCCCTCTCTCCCTTCCTCTTTACCATTGTGGTAGACGTTTTGCGGTCCATGATGGCTAACTGCAGTAGGGCCGGCTGGTTATCGGCAGTGGCCAGCGGAGTCAATCGCCAAGGTTGCTCTATCCACCAATATGCAGATGATACTATCCTTTTTGGAAATGGTAACCTCGGGGAAACCACCGCATTCAAAGGAATCGTCTATAGTTTGGAAGCTTGGTCTGGACTCAAGGTTAATTTCCACAAAAGTGCTCTTACCCCATTGCACTGTCAATAGAGGAGGCACAAGAGCATGCCATGATTCTCAACTGCGCCATCGAGAGTATCCCCATTAAATACCTGGGGTTACCGTTGAGATCGGGGAAACTAAAGAAGGCGGACTGGTTACCAATCATTGATCATGTTGAAAATCGTCTGGCTAGTTGGAAAGGTAAAACTTTATCCTTGGGAGGAAGAGTCACGCTTATCAATGCAGTTATCTCAAATCTCCCCACCTACTATTTGTCCTTTTTTGAAATGCCACGGGGGGTTATCCAACGGTTTCTTTGGAAGGGGGATAGCTCGGATATAGGCGGTTATAACCTCATCAGATGGGAAAAAGTTTGCATGAAAAAGATTCACGGAGGATTATGTATCATTGACCTGCGGGATATGAATCTAGCTCTCTTGGGGAAATGGTTGTGGAAAGTCTTCAACCCTAATGGAGAAGGATGGCAGGATTTTGTTCAATCATACCTGCATAGGAATGAGACAAGAAATCTAGGTTATTGGGTAGGCCCACGCATCTCCTGGTTCTAGAAATGTATCGCTAAGGCCTATGGTCCATTCCTTAGCTGTGTGATGTCGTCTATTGGGAATGGCAGACTCACCAGATTCTGGTGGGATAAGTGGTATGGGGGGCACACACTTAGAGCCTTGTTCCCTGATTTGTATGACTAGGCAACACATCCGCACTGTACGGTGGCCACAACCCGGATAAGAAACTCCTGGAAACCTGCCTTTAAACACCCTATTGACCCGGGCTCCCAGGATAGACTAATGGAACTTCAGAACTATATCGTTAGCAATGGAATTATATGCTCACAGGGCCCCGGGAAATACTGGGGACTGGAAAAGAATGGCACATTCACTGTTCGCTCCCTTTACAACCGCTTGCACTTTAGGGGATGCAGCCCGAGTTGGTTGGGCGTGGTTTGGAAGGCGAAAATTCTGCTGAAAGTTAAAGTGTTCCTTTGGCTGGTGCTAAATGATGCAGTATTGACTAGAGAGAACCTTTCTAAATGCCAACCGAATTTGGACTATACCTGTGGGTTCTGCAATGCGGACCTAGAAACTAGAGAACACCTATTTCTAGAGTGCCCCAGGAGCAAAGCAGTCCTTGTAGAGGTACTTTGTGCCCTGGGGACGAATGAGTATCCTTATAAGTACGAGGACCTGTGGGTAGGACCAAAATTCGCTAATGAGAGACGAACAATGAGAGAAGCTTGATTTATTGCTATCGCCGCTATGACCTGGGTACTTTGGCTAGACAGGAATAATTTTTACTTCCGTGGGACATGTAATAGTATATCTTGTAACTTGACTCACATTATGCATCTTATTTCATGTTGGGCAAATGTTACCGCAGCAGGTCCTAGGGGGAGGATACCGAGCGTCTTCCAGGTGGAGGAGTACGACGACGAGGAAGTCGAGTTGGGGCCGATGCTAGACTGAGGGAGGTGCATTGCCTGTTAGACATGTACTGGTGATTGATTGATCCCCACCACCCAAGGGTTTTGTTGGGGGCATATGTTGTTGCTTTTGTACTTTTGTTGAGGAAAGTTAGATCCTTTGATGTGCTATGTAAAGCATATATGTACCTTCCTGTTATTCCACCCCCTCATGATGGGGATGATTGATATTTTCTTTTATGTATTGTAGATTTTGTACTTGGCTCAGTACTCTGAATTAGTTTTATTAACTCCTTATTAATGAAACAGGGTGGTCATACTACACATTTTTCTTAAAAAAAAAAAAAAAACCTTTCTGTCAATCTTATATTCCACAATCGCACCTATCTTTAATTGATCACTACAAACTGTAGTACTGTACCCCTCCACTTGCTAATTGATGTTCAATCATAATTTAGTCCTAAACTACATCAAAATAAGATGTTAAGGTATCAAAGAATAAAAATTGAAAACTTTGGGGTATATTTGAATAAGAAAATGGATAAATTTCACAAAAACCTATTTCAACGAATTTGCACCCCCACCTTACTCAACTTTTTTTCGGTTGGCATTTAACCCCAGTACCTCACCTAAAATTAGCTCACACCGTTAAATATGGTGCGTAATGACGAAAATGCCCCCATTAACAACGTATGACATCAGCAAAAGGGGACATATAGATTCCTCTAAACCTGTTATTGTTCTTCTTCTTCTTCCCGGTAAGTGTTCCTATTTCTCCCCCAAATCAACCTCCTAATTAGTGCTGCAAACGAATCGAGCTATTCGCGAGCTATTCGGCTCGAGCTTGATCAAAGCTCGGTCAAAGCTTAGTTCGAACCGAGCTCGAGCTGAACTCGAGCTCAAAACCGAACTCGTTTCGTAAACGAGCCGAGCTCGAGCTTGATATTTTTTTTTTAGGCTAAGCTCGCGAACTATTCGACTCGAATATAATCAAAGCTCAGTCAAAGCTTGGCTCGAACCGAGCTCGCGAGCTCAAAATTGATCTCGTTTCGTAAACGAGCCGAACTCGAGCCTGAAGATATTCGGCTCGGCTCGATTGCAGCCCTACTCGTAATCCTTCCCCAAAATCAATCTTTCCTTATTCTTCCTACACCAGATGTTTGTGTTGCATCCCTCTTTTGTTGGTTTCCAATTATCCCTTGTTCTTCCCTTTAAAAAACTTTTTTTTATTGTGTTGCAATTTGCTAAGATAATCCATGATTGCAAGTGTATGTTATTCTTAATTTTATGATAAATTTGTTTGATTTATCCTCTCAATTGACAAGCAATTCAATTTTTGACAACGAACCAAAAAAAATGATTAACCATTCCTCCCAAGAGCCAAAATCTGAAATAGCAGATTAATATAAAAAAAAATTAAAAAAATAACTAACAGAAAATAATAAGATGATGGTGGAGAGAGAGAGAGATGGTGAGTGGTGAGGTTGGAGCTTGAGGGCAGCTATGTGAGGCATCACACAATAGACTGGAGGTGATTGCGGCAAAGTTGAAGGGAGGGAGGGCGGGGCGGTAGACCGACCCGGGTATGGTAGGGCTGGAGGCGATGGAGATGGGAGGTTGAGTTATTTATTAGTGTTGGAGGTGGGAAGTATTGAGTTGTCAAATTTTATTGAGTTATGAGTTGGGTGGGGAAGATGGTAGATTAATTTGAGAATTAACAGGAAAAAAAAAAAGAAATCGTTCCATCGATCATATGATCGGGACGACTATCAGCAGACCACTAAACTCTAAGGGTCTGTTTGGAAACATTGAAGTTGGGAAATGGAAATGAATGGAATGAAAATGAATGGAGAGGAATAGAAAGAAAGAGAAAAGAATGAATTAATTTTATAAGTTGTGTGTGTTTGGCAACTGGTGGAATGGAATAGAAATTGGGGGTGGAGCTTCAAATCTTATTTCCATTCCTTTACGCAGCTTTCCGAGGGGGGTGGAGCTGGAATAGAAATTGGCTGAAATCTTTCTCTAGGGAATAAAATTTAGTTGTTTCCTTTGTTTTCTTTTTCAAAACAAACAAGCTGTGGAATAGGATAAGATGGGTTTATCCACAGTATTCCATTCCTTTCCCTAGTTTTTTGGGTTCCCAAACGCACCCTAAGGGTATGTTTGGAAATATTTAAGTTGGGGAATGGAAAGGAATGAAATCAAAATGAATGGAGAGGGATGGAACAAAAGGGAAATGGATGAATTAACTTTATAAGTTGTGTGTGTTTGGCAACTAGTGGAATGGAATTTTTTTTTTTTTTTCTTCCATTCCCTAGTCTTGTTTGGCAAACAATGGAATACTATGGATTACGGCATTTTAAATAACCTATGTTTTCAGGGAACCTATATGTTTTTAAACTCTAAACTCACCTACAGCCTCTACAGCTTCGCATTCTTGATTTTTTTGGAAGAAACAATCTTCGGAAGTTTGTACGCACGAGGAAAAGTAGTAACAGAATTATAACGGTTTTCGGGTTAATAATCCCTGCACAAGCTAAGTTCAGTTCGTAATGGAAACATCAGAGATCAACACAAGCGCAAAAAGATGCTTAATTAATCCATACTGCACAAATCAACATAGGTGCAATAGAAACTAAGTTCCATTGTAGGGAAGAATATGAATACTACTCAAGTAATTAATGTAGCTTGTGCATGGATTATTAACCTGCCTAACAACTATTTATCTTAATCAGTTGACAAGCCTTCCATCAAAAAACAAGTTATTTCTTGAACGAGATTGACATTTAGGTATTCCCAATATATCTGAAAATAACAAAACGTTCACAAAAAATCAAGATCATTACACAGCCTGCAATTCATTTTTCCATAAGAGACTCTTCTATCATTGGCAAGCAAACAAGAAATAGAAGCAGCAGTGAACTTTTGGTAACCTTTGATGACTTTGTTAACTGCATCCAGAAAGTCTTTCTCAGTGACCGTCTTTCTTCGTGCCCGAATTGCATACATCCCAGCTTCAGTGCACACACTCCTTATATTCGCACCTATACGGCAAAAACAACCCACCCAAATGAGAAGTAGCATAGTGTTATGAAATGCACAGTATTTACATGGTTAGACAATGAATCAATAAAATGTTTGGCAAAGAGTGGCTTGAACCAAAATATGTCTAAACGGAACATCATTGTTATCAATCAACAAAGGCATTGATGCTAATAAGTGCATTTCCTGAGTTTACTTTTAACAATTAAATATCAGAAAGTTGGGGGTGCAAACGAAGCTGGAGTACCAGTATATTCATGTGCTTTCTCGTCGAATGTACTTTTACTTTTAACAATCAAATATCAGAAAGTTGGGGGTGCAAACAAAGCTGGAGTACCAGTATATTCATGTGTTTTCTCCTCGAATGTACGGATACAGAATGTCTGCTTCAAAAACTCGATATCATTGTGGGTTACAGAGCAAGCAAGAGTAAATATAAATTAATCTGTTGATTTCGACGTGAACATGCAGAGCATGTAGCTTTGGTGTCAGGGGAGATGACTAGATTTATTATTGAAATACTTTCACTGATTAATTTGTTTAATCACTTTTTCCAATAGATAGGAACAAAAATAAGTTGATATCTTGATTCCCCATTCCTTTACGTAGCTTTTCGAGGGGGTGGAGCTGGAATAGAAATTGGATAAAATCTTTCTCTAGGGAATGAAATTTGGTTGTTTCCTTTGTTTTTTTTTTTCAAAACAAACATGCTGTGGAATAGGATAAGATGAGTCCATCCACAGTATTCCATTCCTTTTCCTAGTTTTTTGGATTCCCAAACGCGCCCTAAAACTCTAGAAGATATATGGATTAACCTGACCCGAACTCAATTTGAGACCCAAACCCAGCAGAGCCAGACAAATCAAAATGGGGATCTCATTTTTTTCTTTCCGACATCGATATAATTGTTGCGGAAAATCTCTTACTTTATTTTTGTTTTGAAAAATTAAAGTAATTGGATCAAAATAAAATTATAATCAAAGTAAATATTCGAATTTAGTATCATGTATTTTTTTACACTTGCACAGTTGAACTCTAAATTTGGTAAAAGTAATACTAATCAATGATCATACTACACTATTTATATTGTTATAATATTAAAGGCTAAGAGATATGACTCAAATGAATAAATATACTTGTAACTTGTGTACATACTAGCTTCTTATTCAAAATTTTATCCAATGATTATACATAGGGCTGTTCATACTTTGGTTAAAACCGATTACCGAACCGAACCGAAATTTACCAATTTGGTTTGGTTTTTTGGTTTTCGGTTCGGTTTTGATCCAAACCGAAGTTTTTTTAGAGAGTTCGATTCGGTTTTTGGTTGGCTTTTAAATAAACCGAACCGAACAAAAAACCGAACTTTTTTTGGACCAAAATAAAGTATACCCCTAGGATTCATTTCAAACTAAGCTGCTATGCAAGTGCACTTCAAAAGCTCCATCTCAAATCATAATATTAGAAAAGTAAAGCAAAATAATCAACTCAAGGCTTCAATAATTGATTAAGTCACCTTAGCTCCATTGGGAATAATTTCACGCAGCTTTTTTACACGGTTTTGAATCATTTGCCGATCTTTCGGCCTTGGTCGGGGGTTCTCTCCAGGTCTGGATCTCTTTCTACTTACTTTACCCACTTCAGCAACCTTTTCCGCAGAATGATTATCACAGTTCAGTTTCTGACCATTTTCAATCCATAGATTAATTTGAGACTTATAGCCTTCACTTCTTTCAATGGTACACGAAGACTTAACTGAACTAGAAGCTGCTGGCTCACACTTTGTTGAAGCCTCCCAACCATTATTGATCGAACTGGTTTGAAGCGAAGAACCATTGTACTAAAAATTTCGGTTAGTTCGGTTATTAACCGAACCGAACCGATAAAATTCGGTTCGGTTCAAACCAAATTTTATTAGATTCGGTTCGGATTTCGATTTCAAATATACCAAACCGAAAATTTCGGTTCGGTTTGGTTATTTTCGGTTCGGTTCGGTTTCGCACCGATGAACAACCCTAATTATACAGATCAAATAATAAGTAACACGGTTAATTTTTAGCCCAAAGCTCATATTTTGAGCCTTTAATTAGAGATGGAATAGACTTGGGGGTCACAATTTTTTTAAACTGGGGGGGCCAAATAAAAACTTTGGTCTATATTAGGTGTTTTATAAAATTTTTGGGGTCCCAAATGTCCCCCCTAATCTCTTACTCCCTCTGCCCTTGCCCAAACCCATGAATATTGACTAGTAAACAAAACGGGCAACTTAAAAAATAAATTTCTTAATCAAGCAACGTGACTACAGGTAAGGTCGGGTCCTGCACTACCCGAATCTGGATCCGGTCCTCTATGGATCCTAATATTGGACCCAGAGCTGATTCGTGATAACCGGGTCCGGGTCCTCTCAAAATTTTACTACCCATACGGGTCCGGTCCGGTTCCGATCCGGACCCATTAAGGAGGTATCCGATAAAGTTGTCTTTGACATCCGGAGGGGAGTACATTCTGATCCAGTCACGATTCGAAGGAGATTCGATGCCGATAGGCTAACTGTGATGTGGGTTTTGGGGAAGACAGAGAGGATGACTTGAGAGCTGGAAGAAGAGGTGGGTGAGAATTAGAGTTGGGGGATCACCATTGATGGAGCTTGGAATTTTGGGCGAAAGAAGACGAAGAAATATTAGGCGGGATATTTTGCAGATAGGACCTTATATATATATATATTCTTGGGGTCTAGGTCTGGGTTGGGTTGATTTTGAGCAGACCCAGACCCAATCCAAAAATGTCAACGAGTCCTATTTTTGGACCCACACCCTACCTGCATTAGACCGGATCGGTTTTGGTCCAATACTGGGTCCGAATCGGGTCCAGGTCGGTCCGGGTAAAGATTTTTTGTGACAGTGCTATTCGAGAAAATAATAGGCAACTCTGAATGAAGAGAATCCAGCGCAACACTGCCTTCAAGAAAGTGCCCGAACTTTATTTCGAGAAACAATTTTTATTTTTATTAATTATTTATTTTTTAAAGAAGTATTTGGATATGTAATTATTCACATCAATAGATGCTAATAAAATCAAAGGGAAATTCCATAAGATTGAAAAACAACTAACCTGGATTATGGATTACCATTTTAGGTAAATTAATAAACATCAAGTTCGACAAACTGAGTTTACTTGAATATAAATAAACTTCTGTGCATGTGCGCTGAATGTATTGTCTTTTGACAAATCATTTTCAAAATCATAGAGCTAATTTTATCTCAATTATTAATCATAAACTATGTTGTCGAATTCAATTAAATACCTATACGTGCTTAGAATTAATTATTTTTTAAAAAATAAAACATGCATATAATCTTAAGTTGTTAATAAAAAAATAAAATAAAGAGGAATTGGGAAATTCTAACCACAATTACCAATAAAGGAATTAACAATTATGAGGCGTAAATCAACCATAAATTAAATTAAGATCTTAATTTCAAAATTTCCCAAAAAATTACCTTTCAACAACAAAAAACAAAGACCGATTAGAGCAGTGTCTGATCCGAATTTCGCGAACCGAACCGACTCCCCGGTCCGCTACTAGGGCTGTAAATCGGACCGAACGGGACCAGGCAGTCATATGTTCAAGCTCGGACCGAAATTTTACTCGGATGGGCTTATGTCCGGCTCGGTCTAGATAGGACAAAATTTTTATGTTCCGGACTCGGTTCGGTAAACCATCGGACCACAATAATACTCGGACGGACTTAGGTCCGGCTCGAGCTCGGTAAAACATCAGACCTAATAATTTGTTCATGTTCGGTTCGTATAACAGTTCGGACGGTCCACGGTCGGACAGTTTTTCGAGCTGGACTCAGATGGACGCCGGATCGTCCTATTCATTTTACACCCCTATCCGCTACAACTCGCAGACTGAGTCGATCCGGCACTCGAAAGCGGCGGTCCACCACGCGGCCGAATCGGCCCACCCCGATCTCGCCGCGTCGAAGTACGGTTTGAGGTCGATCGACGACAGAAGAGACGGATCCTTTGACGATTCGAGCCATGATTTGCATACGAGCATCGGGCCCTTCCATCCGTCGGATAAAGTTGTGTAACATCCTGAATTTTTCAAATAATAAATATGAAGTTTTCTTTTATTTTCACATGTCTTGCACGTGCAATTTAATATGTGTATTTTAGCTTTAAAAAGTATTCTCATTTCATGAATAAACATTTCTTCTCTTTTAAATTAAAGCCTATTTTAATCTCTAGGCCTAATAGTCTAATTCTAGCCCACTTAAATAAATAAATTAATTTAATTAGAGAGCCAATGGATTCTAGCCCACCTAATTGGCCCACTAGTTAATTTTAATAATAATTAATACAACTTGTAGTGTAGACTTGATCAAGTAGCTAATAAATTAACATTTTAATGTACAAACTAATTTGTAGTATGCATAGTGTGACACGTGCATTGCACAAGCACGTGGATTGAGTGAGAGAGGGGTGGCCGGCTTTGTTCACAGAGTGGGAAAGATGGAGAGGGTGGTGAGGTGGTTATGTGATGGTGGGTAGTTCTTCTAACTCCCAAATGCATCCTAGCCTTTCATCTAAACTCATCTCAACCCTCCATTTGAGCGTGAGTTGTGTATAAATACCCCCCCCTGTCTTCTTTATTATTTGCATTAAAAATATTGCAAAGAGAAGAGAAAAAGAAAAGAAACAAGTGTGAGGAAAAGAAAGAGTTGCGTGAGTAAAAGATTGAGTGTGTGTGTTTGTGTACTTTTGCAACATTGGAGGCCGGCCAAGCATAGCAAGGAAGAGGAGGTCTCGGGTTTCACACTAGCGAGCAGGAGGAGCCGAAATTTGCACCCAACTAGGAGGAGAAGAGAACCATTCGCGCGTTCAAGGAGTTTCTTAGGAGTTTTCTTTTGTTCTTCAATAAGGTGGGTGATTTCTCAAGCTTCTAACATAGATGCCATGCTAGGATTTGAAATTATGAATATGTTAGAAACAAGTAGGAAAAGTTGCTTTATACTTGTTTGAAGAGACTAGTAAGAAAAGAAACTCTAGTTTATCTACATGAAAAGTTAGTAAAATGAATTAGGATGCGTTAATTAAGATTTGTTATGGTGCTTTGTTAATATATTTGCATGCTAGAATACATATGAGTTGATGAATCATGTTTATATGAAAATTGTGCTTATGAATGAGTTGTAGAATGCAATATGTGAAAAATTGCACTTATGAATGAATTGTAGAATGCAAAATAATGTCTATGGATTGTGAGAAAAATTGATTAGTTGCAATAAGTGTGTTTTAATTGCATTTTATGAATAATAATGTAATCACTAGATTATCATCTATGTTGTCTCTTGGAAACATGAGAAAAAGATTAGTTTTGTAAAAATATGACTAATTTAAGAGCTTGATTTTGTTAAAGAATGAATGAACACCGTGTGAAAGAATGAATGAACACCGTGTGAATGAAAGGGAAATATGTTGATAAAAGATTCTTCTAAAAAGAAATTTTTCTGTGTCGAAATTGTATTCATGATCCACTTTTTTAAAGAATTAAAGAGAAATAGTCCATCATGTGTTTAAAAATGAGATTTAGACAATCTAAGAAAGTATAAGTTACTGTTTTTCACAGAAAAATATTCTGGAGAAGATATAGATTTTTATGAGAACAAATTGATTGAGAAAAATCGAGTTTATTAAAGAAAAAACTAGAAACAGTACAGGCTAATACAAAAAATATTTAATCGAGTCCTATATTGGTTAGTCACTTAGACATATTGGTCTTCGGGTGCGCTTTGGGTGCGTTACTGTAGCTGAGCGGAGCATTTGGTCTTGGGTTCGAGTCTCTCAAGAGACTCTGTTTTTCTAAAATTCGATTTTAATTCAGATCCGAAAGTCAGACCTTAAATATAATTTAAGTTCTCTTTATAACAGTTAGTCACTCTTGGACTTATTGGTTCTCGGGTGTGATTTAGGTCGGTTACTGTTCATTGGCGGGGGGTTTGACCTGGGTTCAAATCCGGCCTCCGGCCTTTTATTATGAGTTTTTTTAATTTTTTAAACTTATTTCATTTTTGAGTATTCTTAAGTGTTTAAAAAATTGAGAAAAAAATAGAATTCTTCTAAAAATACCTAGACTTCATGGAAATTATTTCTACAATATTTGGCTTATTATAATGAAAATTAGCAGCAATTTTTGAAAAGAAGAAATTAATAAAGTTTCTTAGAATATGATTTTTTGTAATTAAAGACAACAAACATTTTTTTGAATATAGAGAAATTTTGTGTAGAGTTCTAAAATGAGATTTTTGACATGAAAAAATTGAGTAAAATTAAATATGAGATTATTGTTTAAATTATGCAAATGTGCATGGAATATAAAGTAAAAGAAACATGGTGAAATATGGAATTTGTAAATATGAATACACTTATTTAATGAACATGAAAAGAGAATTGAGACTAAAGTTTTAGCTAAGTCCTTATATCGGCATGAATGAAGTTTTGAAAGAGAAATGTGATGATAAAAGACCAAGATTGGATCGTAGTTAACAAGTGATATTTAAGACTCATGTAGAAGTAACGCTAATTCTAGATTGTAAATTTTACTCATGTTTCAATTTTTTAAGGATTACATACATAGTGAAGATGTGATGAAAGTAAGAGAAAAACACAAGTATGAGGGCCTAGGATCTACGGTGTAAGAGTGTTCACAGGATGTCCACATGATGCGTCATGTCAGGGCGTGGATACTTTCCTAGGATATCGGGACTGTGGTGACGCTTGTAGGGTGCTTGGTGACTACGTAGTGCCATTGATCCATGGCGGAGGCGAATTGTCCATAGGATGTCTGTATGATGCGTCATGTCATGACGTGGGATTCTCTTCAGGATGTCTGGACATGGGCTAGTAACTCATAAAACACCTAGGATACTTACCGTAGTTACCGTAGTAGTTTAACTCATGACGAGGGAATCAACCCTACAAGATGAAGAACGATTAAGGGTTTGCCCTCGGACCTATGTAGTATGAGATGCATAGAATCCGAACAAGTGCACATTAGTGTCATTAAATATAAATAACTGCATTAAGGACTAAGTGCACATTCACACACGACATCAATAAGATATTTCCCCTTAGCTTTGTTTGTAATAAGTGTGTGCTTTCTAAGTAAGAGAAATTGATGTATTATATATCATAGCGTCAGTTTTATGCAACTGATGTGCCCACAGTTTCAATGCAGGATAGTGAATGAAAAGACTAAAGAATTAATGCTGCTTAAAGAAATATTCAAGTTGTTATTCAATTCATGTATCATGTTGTAATTTATAATTCTGATGCATTAATGTAATCATTGTTGTATAAAAGTTTTTAAATTCCTTGTAAAATTGTACGAAGTGAAGTGTAAAGATCCTGTTGAACTTCAAATTCAGTCTTATTTGGAATTCAGGGTGTTACAAATTGAGCTGCCGGAATATGTTAACGAGGAGGACGGAGGTAAGATCCGACCAATCGCGGGTCTCAGTCGTCGTTGAATCTGGAATCTTATCTCCTGCGGTTTCGCTGTCCATTCGGAATCTGAGATCATTTTGGATCGGGAATTGATGTGGAATTATCGGTGGAGCTTCTGGTTACAGGATGCCAGTGGTAAGTTTACCACTTGTTATCAGATTGGAATTTGGGTTAGGGTACTAACGTATTGGGAGAACCGATATGGATTGGTTGAAAAAGATAAAAGGAGATGATCTTCTCGAGATTTGTGTACTGTTGCAGATTGCGTGATCTTTCTAAATTTTAAGAACTGGTCACGATAGAGCTTCCACGTTGCTGCAAAAAATATGGGTATTTGACAATTGAAAAATAGCAATGAACGAGTATCGCTGCAATCGTTTAGAGCTAAATTTGGTCGAAAAAAAGTCAAAAAAATTCAGACGGAAGAACATCCTCCGTCTAACACTTTTTAATGTTTTTTTAATATTAAAAAATTGTGCGACGGAAGATCATCTTCCGTTTGGCCAATTTTATTATTATTATTTTTAAAAAATTGCCAGACGGAAGATGGTCTTCTGTTTGGCCAAAAAAAGAAAAATTTTAAATTTTTTTTCAAACCAGACGGAAGATGATCTTCTGTTTGGATTTCTTAAAAAAAAAAAATTATTGGGTAAATGGCATTTTGGTAAATATTTGGATGACAACTTTGGTAATTTGTGAAAGATTTTGAAAAAGAAATATGCTAGACGGAAGATCATCTTCCGACGGAAGATCATCTTCCGTCCTAGCATTTTCCATTTTTTAATTTTTTAATTTTTTAAAATGGCATTTTGGTAATTATTTTGATGGCATTTTAGTAATTTTTCTGAATAACTAAGATAAAAAATCGGTGAACGAAAGATGATCTTCCGTCCATCCTCTTTTAATATTAAAAAATTCATAGACGGGAGATCTTCTTCCGTCTTCTATATTTGGCGATTGCTATAATCCTCTGCTATATTTAGCAGCTCACTGTTCATTACTTTTTCGAAAAATAGGCTTTTAGCAAACGTTAGTGGAGACGAAATTGCCAAAAAATGGGTTTTTTGACTTTTTAGCAAACGATAGTGGTTGCATTAACAACAATCACATAAATGGTGTAAAGAGCATCCACACCAGCATGTCGTTTGAGTTGACATTTTTAAATTTGGCAACCCAAATGGCAAAATCCTCCCCACACACCAACATTCCATTTTGGTTGCCAAATTTGAGAATAACCATTCCCCCCCTCAAATTTGGCAAACCAAATGGCATTGCCAAATATCCCATCACCACATTTTTTCTCTTTTCCCACCAAATTTGAATATATTTATGTATATATAATAGTGATATGGGTAAAAATCATGGCTGATATCCGCCAAACGATTCTAGCACTAATCACAAAGCCAAACGATTCTAGCACGAATCACAAAGCCAAACGATTCTAGCACGATTCACAAAGCAACAGACTGAGCTTAATGCCAACTTCTCTAGAGGTCCAGGCCAGGTAGCTCATCGGGCCTTCCGCAGGTCCATTCACGCACCCGGATGAATCACCTGTCGTTTGCGCCAGGCGCTCCATCGGTTACGCCGTAACCGCACCCCTAAAATCAAGGACCTGATCAATTCCAGATCCAAGATCAAGGGGATTTCAATACCGCCCAGGGATCTCTCCATAACGGATTTCCCCCCAGATCTATAAATACTTCATCTACTGTACAGTTACAAGGTAATCACTCTTTTTGCTATAGAATCCCTTCCACTAAATTATTGTCTTCTGACTTAAGCATCAAGGTGTTTTTATCTGGGAATACTCGTGGTGTTTCAGACCTTTTTGCAGGTCGGCAAGTCAGCTACCTCCCAACCAATCCACTCAACACCCCTTCGGATCCAGAACGAATGTCAAGATCATTGCTGTTTCTCCGAATACAAGAACTCACATTATTTGTTGCTCCCACACCCCCAAAACAACAACAACAGATGTAATACCTTGCAAAATTGAGTAATGAAAATTTTCTCCTCGTGTGTTATGCACGTGTATTTTGTACCATTACGAGTAATATTCGTAACATATTTTTATATAAATGTTAGACGTATCTTATATTCTGATTATTTATATGTTTTCTGTTTTCTCAACACTCATTTCAATCCTATTTTTAGCCAACTCAAACATTTATACAAATCCTTGTGTTTTACGTATATTGCACGTGTTTTCGATACATGTGTGGATTACGTATATTTTTCAGTTACGTGAAATATCCGTAACAATATCAATATGAATATTTTACGTAAGTTGTATTTTTATTGTTTATGAATATTCTCCATTCTCCCGAATTTATTTTGTATTCGAATATTTATTATTTTCTTTCGCACGTATTTTACACGTAAAATTTCATGCACATTTTCCTAAAATTTTATTAAGTCATGAGAACTTTTCTTCTCATTTTCTAATCACAAATGTATCATTTTTTAAAAATGAAATCCATAGGCCTAAAGATCATCTTAAAACCCATTAG
Organism: Hemerocallis citrina; assembly: GCA_017893485.1. Lineage (NCBI taxonomy): Eukaryota > Viridiplantae > Streptophyta > Magnoliopsida > Asparagales > Asphodelaceae > Hemerocallis > Hemerocallis citrina. Next base: position 16,043,722 of record CM030367.1, read on the forward strand.
AAAAATTATTTAAAAGAAAAGTCCATTAGTTAATCTATATTTTTTTAATAAACACTTTTAATCCTGCACTTTTCATATAACAATATGTACAATCAAATAAATAACAACTAACTAAATGAGAAGTGTGCACATGTGAGAAATCCAAGCGTTGGTCAATTCATGAAGGAAGAATAAGAGTTGGGAGTTTGTGGTAGTAATGGTGGTGGGTGTTTAATTTTGATAATGGGCATTTATATTTTGGGTAATGGGTGTCTCTTCATTCACCCATTTAACCCTATAAATACCACTCATTTTCTTCATGAAATCTTGCACCAAAAATCATAAGAAAAGAAAGAAAGAGAGTTATTTGAGTTCTTTCTTGGAGGAAGGAGAGCTTACTAGGAGGAGAAGAGAGTCCCATTCTTAGAGATAGGAGCCATCTACTAGGAGTTTATTTTCTTTCTTCAATTAAGGTGGGTGTCTTCTCGAACTTTCTCAAATTTTAGTATCATGCATGTGTAGGAAAATTAATATTTAAAATTGTTTATACATATGAGTAGTGGTTAATTTGTGATAATGATATTTAAATAAAATGCATGCTAATTAAGAGATTATCTTGTAGATAAGTTGAAATGATGTTTTTTGGGTGCATGGTAATATATTATGATTGTATTGCATGAATTGGATATAAGTTTGTGCTCAAAGTTGCTAATTCATGCCAAGACTAGTCACTGTTTTGAGTTTTGTTTGCTCATCAGAAAATTGTATTTAATAAAACAGTCTGAATCTAGAGCTAAAACTTTTTTGAGAGCATGTTGTATGTGTCAGGAACATCCCTTTACAATTTCATAAGATTTGGAGTTCGTTTACTATTTTAATAAAATCTAAACTCAGGACTGGTTAGTAGTTGACTGGTTGCTGGAAATTTGTACACATTTCGATTTTTGGATCAATTCAGCATTGTAAATGAAATAATTTGAGAAAAGTCAGAACTAAGAAGTTGTATTAGACTTGTTAGACTTTCTGAAATGTCTAAGAAATCAATTTTTCACAAAAAATTGAATTTTATATGAATTTTACAAGACTGTACAAGTGGCAGTATTTCAGTATTTCGACCCTACTGTATATTTCGAAGAATTCAGGGTTATAGATACAGTATTTTGAGGAATCTTATAACTAAGAAATTGTAGTAGACTTGTCTACTTTTATTTTGATATAAAGAATGCAAAGTTTCGTGAAGTATATAATTTTCTATGATTTTTATAAATAGCATAAAATTCAGTTTTCTGACTTTGAATTTACTGTTTTACAAATGATACTTAAATGAAGTGATTGAGAATATTTCTCACGGTTTTAAGTTACATTTTTGGAAAAACAGAGATCATATTCATGCATAGATGAGATGTGAACTCAAGAAATATATATATATATATATATATATATATATATATATATATATATATATATATGATTAAAGATGTTAAGACTGATTCAAAATGGATCAAAGGAAAAGATGAATTTTTTTAGATTATGTTTGAATCTTTATTAACTTGTATTGAGGAGGTTTTGATGAATATGAAAAATGTATTGTGAAAATGAATAGGTTGAGATTGTACTTGTTGATGAATAAATAAGAATGAATGAAAGAATTTGAATGAATTATGAATGAATTATGAATACATGAACATGAGTTATAAGGGTATGAGTACCCCAAGTTGTTGAACATGAAAAGATGTTGATTCTAAAGGCTTAGAGATACCCAGGTAACAGCAAAAGTAATGAAAATGAATAATTGATTTTTTGAGAAGTGGCCAATATGGGCTGTCGTTCTCGGTATTTTTTTGTAAGACTGGTAGGAGGGTAAGCTAGCTCTAGTAGTATAATTTATTCATGTTCAAACTTAAGAGTTAGGCACTAAGTAAAGATGTAGTAAACTTGGGCAAACGTAAGTGGAGGGCCTTTATATAGTCGGCCGGTGGATTCCGGGACTATAGACCCAGTTGGGCGGTGGATTCCGGGGCTGTGGTTACTTGCGATGGAGGCGAGCCTTAATTAAATCTAGGATTATGATTGATCGAGCAGTGGAGTCTGGGATTATGATTAGTCAGGCGGATAGTAGGTCGTACTCCAGTGTATATGTGTATACCGGGGCTAGAGGGACACTTGCGGGATGTTTGCACGACGAGGATTATGTATAGTCGGGTAGTGGATCTTCGGGACTGAAATGCATACTCGTGGAATGTCTAAATTTTTTTTTATTACTGGGTAGTTATCGTGACGAGGGATTAATAGAATCCGAACAAGTATGTAGGTGCTTGCCCTCAGACCTATGTAGTATGGGATGCATAGAATCCGAACAAGTATGCATTAGTGTCATTGTAGTATAACATCTGCATTAGGCATTAAGTCATATCATACACTGTCATGATTAGGATAGTCACTCTTTACACCTTTATATGCATTCAAGTTTGTGTTTATTAAAGTAAGAGATTTCGTTATAATACAACATATAGAGTACCACTGTTTATAACATTGCATCGGTTGTAAGTAACTGACGTGCCCACAGATTTTTAGTGCATGGCTTGATTGGATTGACAAGGACGTAAAGATGGTTGATGATAAAGATTATATATAAGCTGCTGATATTAGAGTTGTATTTCTTATTGTATTTTATTCCGCTGTGTAACTCTGTAATAAACATTGTTGTGTAATAAAAGAAAAGTTTTAATTTCTTTGTAAAATTGTACGAATTGAAGTAAAAGATCTTGTTGTACTACGAATTACATGTAAATGGAATTCAGGGTGTTACAACAGATTGACGTCGTCCGTGGGAAATCGCAAGTCGATCATACTCCCGATTCTAGTTCTAATCCGAAGTAATTTACTCTGATGACCCCTAAAGGTAAGAAGACCACTGCCCCGGGGCCTTGGGTCCCTCCTCCTCCACCGATCTACAGCCTCATGAATACCCAAGGGTCGCAGAGGTAACAGACCGAGAATCCACGTGGACTGGCTCCGAGCGCATCTCGCTCTACCGCAAGGTAGGTCGAGCAACCTACAATAGATGACCTCCGAAACGTCATCGACAACCGGCCGAACTAGGGCGACATCCGGAACTAGCTCAGTCGTTCGAGAGTGGACCATCAAACCCGGATCCTAGCCGTAGTGCTCATCAGTCCCAAGGTCGAGATCAATGGCACAGCCACTCTCCAAGGAATTGCTGACACCTTGACGGCCATGGCGAAGGTCACGTTAATCGTTTCGAGTTCTGAGAGTTCCAGGCCGAAGTCCTATGAATACTCTGAGGAAGGGCCCGGGATGAACGACATTCACGTGCTGAATAAATCGAGGAATCTGGAGGAGAAGAATCCCACGGGTCGACTAGATCCGTGAATCAGCAGGACGATGTCTGAAAACGTCTTCAAGAGATGGAATACCGCCTTGCTCGGATAGGCCAGAACGGGGGAAAATTCGGTTGGGGTTGTCAACCATCCCGACCTCCTTTCTCTGCCCGAATCCTCGATGCCCTATTCCGAGAAACTTTAAGCCTCCCTAGTTTGAGACATACAACAGAGAGACAGATCATGCTGATCACATAGAGGGGTTCAAAACCCTCATGATGATTCTCAGTGCCTCAGATCCTGTCATATGTCGCGCGTTCCTTGCCACTCTATGTGGCCCGGCTCGGGAATGGTATTCGAAGCTCGCCCCCGGTTCGATTTTCTCTTTCGATCAGCTCGAAGAGAATTTCCTCGCACACTTTGTGACCAGATGCAAGGCGGAGAAGACAAGCGCTTCCCTTTTGGATCTTAAACAGAAGGATGGAGAGTCCCTCTAGGACGTCGTCCGAAGATTCACTGCCGAAGCCCAGACGATCTCCTCCCTCGCTCTTAAGGAGGAGATTGAAGCACTCATACATAGAGGCTAACTAATCGAGTTCCTCGGAATACTAGGCAAGCCTCCCCTCCTTGAAGGGCGGACAAGAATTTGGGAATGGGTCCCAGGCCAGAGGGAGCTGATAGACTAGGTATTCTCCACTGCATTCATGGTGGGCTTATGGGAGGAGACTCAAACACCTCCCGCAAAGCTTTCGTTCGAGAAGTCAATGCGGTCCACCATCAACCGTCCCCCCAAGGGTCGGGGGCCATCGGTCTCATTCTCCAACGAAGACCTCGAGGGTGTTCGACTCCTGCATTGCGACACCCTCGTCATCAGCCTTGGTTTAGCAATCACGAGGTTCACCGCATCCTTGTTGACAATGAGAGCTTAGTAAATGTTCTGTTTCTGGCAGCCTTCGAAGCCCTAAAACTCTCTAGGATAAGGCTAAAACCAGTGGGGGTACACACTCTAGTGGTTCTCAGGTGCCCCCGTCCAGATTGAGGGAATCGTGACCATCGACGTTACTGCTGGGCAGGCTCTGACTTCCCGATCTGAAGCCATGGACTTCATGGTAGTAAATGTTCAATCCACCTACAATGCCATCCTCAGTCGACCCGGCCTCACATTCCTCCAAGCGATACCCCCAGCGTACCACATAAAGATGAAGTTCCCCACCGAACATGGGGTCGGAGTTGTCCGGGGTAACCAGTAGGCCGCCTGAACATGCTACATGGCCGCTATGGGGGTGGCATGTAACACCATAGAAATTTTAAATGTATTAATAAACGAATTAAAGTGAATTTTGGTGATTTAATAAACATTTTCTGGAATTTACCTTTTTGCACGTGCAAATATTTTTCTTGGGAAACACAAAGCCAAGAAATTTATTTGGAGGATATAATATTTTTTAGTGGATACTAATTGCAATTTTTTTGGATTTTTATAAATCACTATTGGTATTTTCGCAAATATTGCTAAATGAATGGGTCTTTTTGCAAAAGTGCCAATTAAAGGCAAATTTTCAAAAAGTCGATTTTCTGGGTTGCAAATTGAGGCCGGCCAGATCTAAGAGGGATTTAATCTCATCTTGTTTGGTTTATTTAATTACTTAAAGTAATAAATCTATATATGTAAAGGTATTTTCTCAGAAGAGTATTATATAAATTCTTCACAAAACCCTAAAAGAGAGTATCCCGGTCTGTATAGGCAACAACAGCCGTTTCCCCACTATTGTGAACTCAAAACCCTACTTTACATTATTATTTTGGTGTTGGATCTTGAAGCTTTGCAAAAAAGAGGAGGAGAAGGCTTTCTTATTGCTTTTGTTTTATTCAAGTTAATCTTCTTTGAAGTGAGTGGTATTTCTCATCTCTTGGTTGTTAATTATCTATATGATGAATTGATTATATGTTGTGAAATAAGATAATTAATGGAGTAGATTGCGTGTTGAGAACTTATAGAATTATAAAAATTGAAATAGATTTATTATGAGATGAATCTAAGTGACTGAATAATCAAAACAACCCTTCATGAATAAATTAGAAATCGATGTGTGAACTTTCATGTATAGTTGGTTGAAAAATTGATATTGCACAAAAATTCTTACTTTTCTTATACCATGCTTGATTGTTCATGTATGCAATAATGCAGAGATTCGTATGATATTCGCATGAGATGTTAACTAAATTAGAAGAAATCTAAACTTGCTTATGAAAGTGCATGCTTTATTGTATTTATACCTTATGTAACTAGTATGCAGTTAAGTGAAGGATTTACATATGCATTTGAATGGATTGTGAAGTATGAGTTGCTATTTTCTCTTCTTTTCACATAGTCTTTACTGTTTTGACTGGGAATGAAAAGGTTTATCTTTATGTGGAGTTGGATCTAAAGAGTAATGGAAGGACTTGAGTTAATTGGGTTGAATTGAAATAGTCGATTAGTGAGTGTTTATTTCCCCATGGATCTCAATTTTGAAGTGTGTATATGTCCACATTCATGTTTAATAAGGAATCATGACTGCGTATATTGACACTCAAATATCTTTATGAAAAAGTTTTCTTTAAAGTCCTTTATTCAATACTGTGATTTCGGAAATTGGGATTCTTGTGAAGTTTTTGAAAAGATTTGATTGACTAGGAACTGAGATAGATTTGGCCAAGATTGTGCCAATTATATTCTAGATTTATCATGAGAAACCACGTATTTATTCATATATATACATATATTAGTTTTGCAATATTTTCAATTTTTGGACTGATGCAGACTGCATGTCAGTCGACCACGTAGTTGACTGCAGTGTATCTGTCGGTGGACTGTGGTTCATTTGAATGCGCAGTTGCGGTTGACTGTCATGCTGGCTGGCACCACTTCTCCACTAGCAGTCGATTGCAGTATTTCCTACTGTGATTGCCGGTCGACTGCCATGGTTTTGAGGTTGATTTTTCTTTTGAACATTGTCAGTCGACCGCAATAGCTTTACACTATGGATGTCAGTCGACCGACATGACTTGATTTTCCACAATCTGTTTACTATGGTTTTTCTTTTCTTGAACGATTGTTTATTCAATTTTTTATAAACGTTAATTCCTTGTTTCCAGGGTATTTACTATTTAGATTTAGATTGCTTGTCATTTTTATGGAAGGTGTAATTTCAGACTTGAGGGGATTTAAGTTCTATTTTTTGGTTTTATGAAGTTATATTATTTGAACTTCCAAGAATATTTTATTCGGGCGGTTGCCCACTATTTTAAGGTTATAAGTTTCATTCAATTGGTGTTAGTTCGTTTTCTTTGGAAAAATTATATGGATATGGTTGCACGTGGAGGTACTTGGTTTTGACTGTTGGATTTTTTGGGAAATTCTCGTAACTTATTAAATGAATTTGAAGTATGTAATATAAAGAGGTGTTGCGATGACCTTGGGATTTTGAGACTCTAGAGGTTGAGTGGGGCCCTAGTATGCCGGCAGATGAGGTTTTGTGGTTTATGGCCAATTGGGGGCCTTGATGTTGATTAGTTGAGTTAAGTCCTGTAGGGTACACCAACACTAGGGGAACTGTGGTTAATTAATTGAACTTAATAAATATAAGGACATACACTAGATGGTGATATGATAAAATGAGAGCAAACGTGAGTTATGGACTCCAGAATGATCCGCAGATTGAGATATTCCCCTGTATTCCTGGAAGATGGATGTAATAGACCACAAAATGATCTATGGAGTGGGATTGATCTCCAGTATTCCTAGACGAGAGTGAAGCTATCATGCCCCGCTTCCCAAAAAGAGAATACAGAATACGGATACGTGACTAAGTCCAGCGAATGATTTTCATCATTCATAAGCTGTCAGGATCTTTACAACATTTCACAGGAATAATCAAGAGATAACAAGGAGAAACCAACCACGCATGCATAATTGAATCAATAAACCAACCGAATTTATTTGAAACAAAATTTAATAATTCTCAAAAAAACCAGATCTGGAAACAAGTCAATAATTCTGGGTCACATTGCCCAATACAAATAATCCAAGTAACGAATACATTTATTCAAAATAAGTAACATGAAATAATAATAATAATAATAATGGCCAGAACTCTCGGAACAAGAATTGCAGATCTCCATAAATGCATCAGGCAACTGGTTACCATAATCTGCAATTTAACAAATTGCAGGAAAAGGGAAAAAGAAACAAAACTCCCGTCAATGCAAGTTACGGGTCGCTTGTAGTGTAGGCACAAGTAAATGAATAAAATAAACAAATATAGGGTAACAACGGAAACAATATAGTATGGAATAGGCATGTCAACAAAGCAGGATAATTAACATTAATCAGGAAACAGAATCAAGTAACATGATATACTAACAGGTACAGGTAACATGAATCAAATGTCATGCAAGTAGGTAAACAGGTAATCAAGTATACAGGTAAACAGGTATGCAGATAGCATGTACATGTGTCATGTAACAGGTAAGCATGTAACATGTATCATGTTATGTCAAGTCTTGTACTATTACTATTTAGGTAGCACTTCATGCGTCCCAAACTTTTACCACATGGTTGCTACATTCAAACAAGTTACATTTAGATTTCGTAGTGGAGTCTATAGAGCCGTGTACTCAGGGATCAGGTAAACAGGAACATGAACAGGTATAGGTAGAACCTTCTGGTCCTCTTCCGAGTACACCTTCCTAAAGGGAAGTGTGCAGTCAGGTAATCAGGTAAAAAGGATCGTGTATCATGTAGTCATGAAACACGTAACAGGTGGGAAACACGGTCCCCCTTCTAAGTACACATTTCTATATTTTCTACTACTAGATCTTTCCCTTAACCCCGACTTGGTTATTTATTATTATAATCAAATAGGTAGGTATATGTCACAAACAGGGCAATAATAACATGGAATGAACAAATAATAGGTTCAGGTTGACACATAAACATGTACAATGATAGACAACACATAAAAGGATTAGACAACGAAAATTCTAGTTCAGGACAGCAAGCCAGTACTGCACTAAATCTGGAATTCCCGTTGCTACAAATATGCAAATCTGGATCCGTCAGAAAATCTAAAAAATAGACTCTCGGCCGAATCCAACAAATATATATAAGTTATACGGTATTTCACAAAAATAAGACTCAAAATAGATTTGTATTCAGAAAACATGTTCAACCAGAAATCAGAAGTTTGCATTCATAAACAGGAAAAAAGTATAAAAACTTAGTGATTAAATCCACGAAAAATCTGGGGTATTCCTTAGAATGTTTAGTATCAGAATATTAAGTTTCATAATTTTCCAACATAGATAGAATAGCCAAGTAAAATCAGAAGCAACAAGATACAGTAGTTTTGTAAATTTGGAATCATAAACACAGTAGTACTAAAACAGTAATAGATTACAAAATATAAATCGAAATCCAGATCTGTCAAAAGGGTGATCAAATAGATACAGTAGGCTACATTTCATATTCACAAAGTTTTTATAAAAAGCAAATAGAATCAGGTCAAAATTATGTTTCTTTACTGAACAATATGAAAATTCTGCAAGTAAAGTAGCTGTTTACAAGTATAAAATAGTTTATAAAATTCATCAATTAAGTCCACAAAAATTAGGGGTTAATCCCAATAAGGTCTAGTTGTACTCAGAAAAATATTGGATCAAAATATTACCTTTAACATCAGTATGAAAATAAATGACTCTCCAGAATTCATATAAATCCGAATCTGTAGTAAAATAGCCATAACTTGCAACTCACAAATCGAAACTGAGATCTGTCAGAAAATCTGAAAAGTAGACAGAATTCTCTATAATTCATATTCACAAATAATTTTTATATACTGACCTTAATAGGGTCTAAAATACTAAACAAAAACGGGGTAACAGAAAAGACAGAAATATTCTTCATGCATAAAATTAACTAGTCCATATGAAACTCATCCAAATCATAACAAAGCGTGAAGTATGGTGTATTAGATGTCCAAGCAACATAGTATAGGGTGTTTGACAAGTCTACAGCTGGTTATACTACAACGAACCCATCAAACATACAAGATCATACAACACCTCATAATTCACGAACACATGCATGTATACAAGAATTGATTATCTCTAAGTCTAAATTCATGTCGTGCGTGATGAGACAACTACGGACGAATCAACACATAGAGACAAGATATAATAGGGGTTTTGCACAAGAATTTTCTCTAGAACAAATCTACACTACGAGCGGTATTTAGTACTTGTATTTGCAACAAAATTTAATACAAGTTACTTGCCTTATAGTCGACGACGAAAACGGTGCAAGGAGCAAGAATAACGGGAATAGATTTCCGGGCACGAACACAACGAACGAACTACGAACACGCGAACACACGACCATGAATCCAAATGCAAGCACACCAAGAGGAGAATTCGAGGATCAATTGCCTACACTCACAACCACGGTAGGGGTGTGTGTGTGTGCGGCGGTGAAGGACAGTAGAGGCAGGGCAGCACGCTGGCTGCTGTCTGCTGTTGTGGCTGCTGACTGCGCGAGAAGGCAAGGAAGGGGGGTTATGGTGCTTGTTGGCATCACAACTGGCTGGAGGGCAGAGACAGCGCACGGGGAAGGGGGTTGCACTGTGGTTGTCGCTACTTCGGGAGGAGGCAGAGTAGGGGGGGTGGGGGGAGGGAGGGTGCGTCGGGTTGTAGGGGCTGAGAGGGTGGTTGCTATGGAGGTGCGGTCTGCAGCGGGAAGGTAGGGCGATGAGGAGATGGGATGAAGGGATGAAGAGGAGGTAGGCGGCTGGTTGAAGATGATAGTTAGGGTAAATAGTAATATATATAAGGTGATTATATTAGGGTTTAGAGAAGCTGACGGGTTGGTGATATAATGGGTATTGGGGTAGGAGTTAAAGGGTGCGGGGGGTTTTGATGGGGTTTAAATGGTTTAATTTGGGTAGTGGATTTCAATGGGTTATAGGATCTTAATAGAAATTAGAATAGGGTTTTTTAGGGTTTAATAAAAAAGAATATAGGGTGATCCAAAATGAGATGGAAACAAAAATGAATAACTAGAATAGGACAAGAATTTTTTTAAATAATGAGGATAAAAAATAATGGCCCGATCAAACAGAGATGAAATAATATGCGACAATTGAATCAAGAAGATCAAATAAAGGCGAAAATCAAATAGATGAATATATTGGAAAAAGAAGATCCAAATACACGGTTCAAAGAGAGATGGAGAAATACAAGATGAATAAATACACAAAAAGAAAAAAAAACACCCAAAATATAGAAAATGGAAAATAGGGGTTACAGATGCTCATGGAATATTTTTACAATGAGGGCTCCAGAATGACTTGCGGAGTGAGACATTCCCCAGTATTCCGAGACAATGGATCAAATAGGCCACAGAATGATCCACATAGTGGGATTGGTATCCAGTATTCCAAAGGCGAAAGCCAATACTTGCCAAATGTCTAAATCTCGTAGTAGTCATCGTAGTAAGATAGTTGCATAGTGTGGGACTGAACTCTTTCAAGTGGAGAACGATATGGGCTTGCACCGGACCTATGTAGAGTGGGATGCATAGAATCCGACAAGTGTGCATTAGTAATCATCATGTGCATTTATGTTTTTCTTGACTTGTATTATGTATGTTTGTTTTTCTGTTTTCTTACACTTGACACTTAGCCTAGCTTCACTTGATGATTTATGCTTCTTTTATTGTTATTTCTTGTTCCATCCGTTATTACTGTGTTAATATGTTCCACTTGTTGACTTAAGATTTTATTCTTTATGTTTCCATTTAAATTTGTATTTTCTTGAATATCACTCACACCGTTATGGTTGACCCCTGTAGTTTCGGGGGTTAGGGATATCTCTAGCCTCATGTTTTACAGGTAGGTACCATTAGCATGGAGTTGGGAGCATGTGGTAGATTAGTAAATGTTTATGCATATCTTGTAAAAGGACTGATTGTAAAGAGAAAATTGTAATTCAAAGTGTTTAAATTCCGCTGTGCTTTGTAAAAGAGTTGATGTAATAAAAAGTTTTAAATTTTTCCTATATTTGGTTGCTATGTTTACGATTATAACTGAAGTTGATTCTGGAATTTGTGCTACGTATTTCTAATTTTTTTATTGGAAATTAGGGGCGCTATAGAGTTGGTATCAGAGCATGCTTCAATAGTAATGTTAAACATGGTGTCGGGAATAAATCTAGGTAGACACTAGAATGTGAGTACCTAGGTGTGGACATTAGAGTGTGAGTGTTATACATGAAATTAAAACAAAATGAAATGGTGTGAACATGGGTAGATTTATTTTTTTTTTGCGATAGAAAATTGGTGCGAATGTGATTTATGTTGTGATGCTCTAACATTTTCCCGCATTTTGCAGTATTCAGTATAATGTCAGGACCCAGGACAATGAATGGTGGGGGTGATGATGGGGCTGTAGGTTCCCACGGAGCCCGACTTGATCTGGAGACAAAAATTGTCAGACTGTATCAGAATCTGAATGCATTCATGGCAGCTAGCACGACTCGGAATCAAGGAGCAGGGCCAGTACCCATTAATGCAGACCCGATCAAGCAAGTGGAGTCCTTCAAGAGGAGGAAGCCACCAGTTTTTGAAAGGTAAGCAGATCCAAATGAGGCCGATGATTGGGACAGATGGAAGTGGTATTCGAGGTTTTGGAAACCCTAGCAACCAACAAGGTGAAATTGGCTACAATGCAGCTGGAGAAAGATGCTGGTGTCCGGTGGCAGTCAGTGAAGAGGACATTTGGGGAAGAGCAGGTGACTTGGGAAGCTTTCCTTGAAGAGTTCAGGGATCACTATTTTTCCATGGACATTCAGGAGAAGAAGGAGATGGAATTCTTGAATCTGCAGCAAGGTAGCATGACAGTGAGCGAGTATGAGACTAAGTTTGCCTAGTTGTCGAGGTATGCATCGGAGCTGATGGTTGATGAAGCTAAGAAGGCAAGAAAATTTGAGCAGGGCTTGAGGCCGAATTTGAGGTCTCGGATGATACCGCTGGGAATTAGGAGATTCGATAAGCTGGTCAGAAGGGCAGCCATGATGGAGGAAGATATGGATCAGTTCCAAAAGAAGCAGGAAACTTAGAACAAAAACAAAAGGCCAGCAACAAACCAGAGTGAAAGGAAGTTCCCGGTGAAGCAGGGCAAGTTCAGTAGGCCCGAACAGAAGGCACCCGTAGCTCAGGGGGTGACTTGTTATTACTGTGGTGAGGCGGGTCACCACAAATCGGCATGTCCCAAACTGGTAAAGGGTTGGACTTGCTTCTAGTGTGGGCGAGAGGGACATACTAAACCGTTTTGCCCATAGCTTAAGAAGGATGGTGCAGGTTGGAGCAAATTCTAGAGGCAGGGGAGAGTATTCGCATTGACTGAGGAGGATGCGAGTAACTCAGAAGATGTGATCCAGGGTATGCAAGAATTTTAAATTTATTTATTTATTGATGTATTAAATAAGACTTTGTTTAAGAATAAAATAGAGTTTTGAGTATCATTCTTCATGTAACAGGACATGTTTTGATTAATAGAATAAAGCAAAGATTTTATTCCATACTGGTTCTTCGCATACATTTGTGTCGCCAAATTTTGCTAAGGTTTTAGGTGTGGAACCTAAGATATTTCCATGCAGTCTTGTCAGTGGCAACACCATCAGGAGAGAAGTTGATTGCTGATTGGTATTACGAGGGTTGTGATATCGAGATTGGTGGGAGGCTCTTCGGTATTGGTCTCATCGAATTGCAAGTTTTGGGAGTAGATGTGATTGTGGGCATTAATTGGATGGCAATATATGATGCTACAATTGAATGCAAGAACAAAGATGTTATAGTGAAGGCATCGGGAGGACCCGTAGTGACTTTTCAAGGAAAGAAGGGGAACTCGAAGGTGGTTGCAGCTATATCGAAGTTGATGATTCCGGATGAGGTCAGGGAGAATCTAGTGGTCAGAGATTTTCTTACTGTGTTCTTAGAAGATCTGTCGGGATTACCGTCGCAGCGAGATGTTGAGTTTTGCATCAATGTTCAGCCAAGAAGTGCTCCAATATCTAAGGCTCCATACAGGATGACACCTGTAGAGCAAGATGAAGTTAAGAAGCAAGTTGAGAAATTATTGAGTAAGGTGTTCATCAGGCCGAGTGCTTCGCCATGGGGTGCACCAGTATTACTAGTAAAGAAGAAGGATGGGTCAATGAGGATGTGCATTAACTATCGGGAATTGAACAAGGTGACCATTCAAAACAAGTATCCGCTTCCACGGATTAATGATCTGTTTGATAGGCTTTAGGGAGCAGCAGTATTTTCAAAGATTGATCTTCGTCCAGGGTATCATTAGGTCCGAGTTAAGGAGGGAGATGTGAGTAAAACAGCTTTTAGAACTCGGCATAGGCTTTATCAGTGTTTGGTGATGCCGTTTGGGGTCACGAATGCGCCAGCAATATTTATGGATATGATGAATCGGGTTTTGTGGACGTTCATTGATTCCTTTGTAGTAGTATTCATTGATGATATTTTGGTTTACTCGAAGTCGGAGGATGAGCATGCTGAGCACTTAGCAAAGGTGTTGAAGAAGTTGCAGGAACATAACTTGTATGCCAAGCTATCGAAGTGTGAATTTTGGAAGTTTGAGGTATCATTCCTTGGTCAAATCCTTTCTAAAGAGGGAGTGGCCACCGATCCTCAGAAGATTGAAGCAGTAAAGAGTTGGCCTAGAACGACGACAGTGAAGGAGGTCAGGAGTTTCTTGGGATTGGCCGGGTATTACAGACGATTCATTCAGGTACGTGCAGATTGCAGTTCCATTGACAGGGTTGACTCAGAAGAATGTGGATTTGGAAGGACTATGATATCTACAGCGATGCGTCACTCAGAGGTTTGGGCTGCGTCTTAATGCAAGAAGGGAAGGTTATTGCATATGGTTCGAGGCAGTTGCATCCGCATGAGAAGAACTATCGGACGCACAATCTGGAGATGACAGCTATTATCTTTGCCTTGAAGCAGTGGAGGCATTATGTATATGGAGAGAAGGTCAACATGTTCACTGATCACAAGAGCTTGAAGTACATTTATTAGCAGAGGGATCTAAATCTTCGGCAGAGAAGGTGGTTGGAAGTGTTGGAAGACATTCACTCTAAGATCAAGTTGTGACGCCCCGCTTCCCAAAAAAATACGGAATACGAGCACGTGACAAAGCCCAGCGAATGATTTTCATCATTCATAAACTGTAAGGATCGACTCAACAACACAACAGGAATATACAAAAAATATACAACCACACATGCATGAAACAAATCACATAATCAACAGAATTATTTAAAAACAAATACAAAATCCTCAAATAAAACAAGATTTGGTAACAATAATAAACTTCGGGACAACATGTCCAATACAAGTTCAAGTACCAACAAGGAATTTATAAATTCAAAACAAAAGTAAACTAAAGCATAAAAATTCCAGCCCAAGCTCAAAACACTTGATCACTCACTCCGTCAGGTAGCTGATCTCCAAAATCTGTGTATTTATCATGTGGAATAAATAGAGAAACAAGAGACAAGATGCCCGTTAGTGCAAGCTACGGGCTGCAGGTAGTACAAGCGAAAGGAACCGGAATAACTAGGAAGAATAGGAACCAAGAAATATAACGAAATCAAAAGTACTGATCAAGAACACGAAACAAGACGAAATCAAGTATAATGCAACTAACTGTAAATATGTGAACGGGAACAACAACTTATGAATCAGAATCATGTGACTTGTAAAGCAAAATCATGTAACCAAAATCATGCACTTGTAATGAAATCAGGTAACTGGTAGACAGGGATAAACATGTGCTTGAGCAAAATCTTAAGTCTAGTATTCTTTATCAACCCAACTAATGCATGTACTACTGCGTCCCATTCCACAGGTTCTATGCATACAATCAATGTCATTTTAGACTAGTGGCAAATTCTATAGGTTCATGTACTCGGGTCTTGCAGTGGTGAACCATATCATGTAACCAAATCATATTAACCAAATCATATCATGTAACCAAATCATATCATGTAACCAAATCATATCATGTAATCCAAATCATATAATGTATCAAATCAGTTCCACTATTACGGGAAACATGGGCTCCGTTTCGAGTACACTCTTGTATATTGTCCACTACTAGGTCTTACCCCTAACCCCGGCTTGTTACTTTTTATTACAAAATAAACATGATCAGGAGATAACGAGAACAAAATTGTCACATGAAAAGGATGTATCAAGAGCTAATATGATGCAAGGAACATGTTTTGGGTTGCAAAATACAAGAAACAACATGTAAATATTTAAACATAGCAAAATACCAATTCTGGGCAGCAAGACGTTGCTGCACCAAAACTGAAATTTCCGCTGCTACAAGAAAGCAAATCTGGATCCGTCAGAAGTTCTAAAAACTAGACTCTTTTCCGGTTCCAGCACATATACACACAATATATAAAAGTTACAGCAACTGGGTTCAAATTCACATTCTACACAGATTTTCATGTACAGGCAGATTCTTAAAGTTATGTTTGGATGAATGTATAAGGTCTGGAAACTCATCAATTAAATACAGGAAAATTTAGGGTGATTCCCTAGCATGTCTAGTTTCAACAAGATAAATTTCATATTATTATATTACTGATAAAATGTCCAAATTAAATTGCAAAACAGGGTGATACAGTGAAATTATGGATCTGGAAATCCACACCCAGTAGTACTAAAATAGAAATATCTCACAACTCATAATTCGAAATTTGATTCCGCCAGATGCTCTGAAAACTAGACACATGGGGCTACAATTCACATTCAAAAATAATTCAAAATTCTTTCATTAATAGGGTCAAAATTATCAAGCAAGATCAGGACAGCAGTATATAAAGTTACTTTTTGCATGAAATATAACATGTTTATTAACTATCATGGATCTAAATTAATGTGTGATGCAAGTCAGGGTTTAATAACTATTCAAACAGCACCCATGTCTATTCTCAACTAAAAGAAAGAAGCAATATCAACATATGCATCATACAACCAAGCATCTATAAGTCATGGTGATTCACAAATTCATGTAGCCAAATAATGAGATAAATAACTAGATCTAACTTGTTGTTGTGAAATGAGTGTAGTAACGAATGGTTGTGACCCTTACGATTATAGAAATTATTAAGGAACAAGATGTATCAATGGTAACAAAAGGCGAGTCACAACAAAATATACTTGCGGTATTTTTCAAAGAAAAACTTGTACTAGATCAACGAGTTGTACAAGGAGATACTTGCCTTGATTGGATAGAAGAATGGTGAAGATCCACGAGAGCACGTGCGCAACACATGCAAGCAAAGTTACCACGAAGCTCGTGCAACATGAACAACGGACAACACGTGTAAATCATGTGCAAGCAAGGTCAACAAAAACAATGAGAGGGCACACCACAGCACAACGATGCCGGGGACTGCGGGGATCGACAGTGATCGGAGAGCAGGGCAGCAAGGTCGACGAGTGTAATGGAAGAGGCAGCGACTGGCGAGGAGAGAAGAAGGTGCTGCTTTGGGGTTCGGTGGTTGATAGGAACAGGGCGAGGAAGAGCGGACTGGCGAGTGCTGGGGTTCGACGAGCTGGGAGGTGGAGGATGGTCGTGAAGCTGTCGAGGGTAGCTCGACGGAGGGGAGAAGACGATGGGGATGTGGAGGTTGCAGGAGGCTGGGTTTAGGAGGGCTCGACGGCAAGAGGAGGAGGATGAGGGTGAGAGTGAGGTGATCGGAGGTGAGGAAGGAGTAGGTCGGGGATGGGTTTTGGAGAACAGAGGGAGAGTTAGGAGGTTAGGGGTGAAGGTTGGCGGCTGCAGTATTAGAGGTAACTAGGTTTAAGATGATAAGTAGGTTGGAGGGGTTAATGATAGTATTTATAGGAAAAAGTAATTAGGTTGTGGGTTATAGGATAGCGGGTTTGGATCCAATAAGATAATGGGCACAAGGTTTAAGGGTAATATCCAGTAGGGGATAAAAAGAAATAAATAAATAGATTATGCCATGAATTGGATGATTAGAATAGTCAAATCACAATTTATCAATAAAAATAAAATAATTTAGGGTTGACAGGAAAAAATTAAATTAATCAGATTCGGAACAATATTTGAGTCGAAGCAACAATGAACTTCATTAAGAGAGAAAAATCAAATACAAGGTTCAGAATTGAACAAAGAAGAGTACAATGTTAAAAAATACAAAAGAAAATACAAAAATGGGAACAGGGGTTACAATCCTACCCACCTAACAAGCAGAATTTCATCATCGAAATTCAGACAAGTGGTACATAGGGTAACCCCGAAAAGAAAAGAATAGAAGGGACTACTTGAACAGATGGAGAAACTTTTTCTGGATCTCCTCCTCCAGTTTCCAAGTCGACTCACCTGACGAGTGAGGATTCCAAGAAACCTGGACCAACTTGATAACCTTGTTCTTCAATACTTTCTCCCGCCTGTCCAAGATGGCAACTGGTGGGATCTCACAAGACAGATCTGGATGCACAGACAACTCTAAATAGTCGACCACATGGCCTCCTGAGTTGGGAGACATGAAAGACATCATGCACCCTCGACAGAGCCGGCGGCAACGCGGGTCTATAGGCCACCTTGCCTACTCGTTCCACAATATCAAACGGCCCAATGAACCTAGGGCTTAGCTTGTCCCCACCACCAAACCGGATAACACCTCTCCACAGTGATCCCTTAAGGAACACATGATCTCCTACTGCGAACTCCAAGGGCCTTCTAAGAACATCTTCCCATTTTCTCTGCCTGTCCTGTGCTGCCTGTAGATGCTTCCTGATCTAGACCACTGCATCGACAGTCCTTGTGATCAATTTTAGGCCCAACAACTTCCTCTCACCAATGTCATCCCAGCACACTGGTGATTTACACTTCCGACCATAGAGTCCCTCATACAGTGCAGCCTTAAGACTTACTTGATACCAGTTGTTGTACGAGAACTCTACCAGATGTAGGTAATCGTCCCAAGATCCTCCAAACTGCAGAACACAGGACTTCAACATGTCCTCTAATGTCTGAATGGTCCTTTTTGACTGCCCATCTGTCTGAGGATGAAAAGCTATACTGTAGTTCAATTTGCTTCCAAGACGGCTTTTAAGGCTCTCCCACTCAACATGTCCTCTAATGTCTGAATGGTCCTTTCTGACTGTCCATCTGTCTGAGGATGAAAAACTATACTGTAGTTCAATTTGGAACCAAGAATGGTTTGAAGGCTCTCCCATAACTGAGATTTGAATCTCGTGTCTCTGTCCGAAACAATATTAACAGGGACCCCATGCAGCCTGACAATCTCCTGCATGTACTTCTCTGCAAGACTCTCAGTAGACTGACCAACTCTAAAGGGAATGAAGTAGACACTCTTCGTCAGCCTATCCACAATCACCCAAATCGCATTGTGACATTTCGGACTCCTCGGCAACGCAGTCACAAAATTCATCGTGATGTTCTTCCACTTCCACTCCAGAATGGGAAGAGGTTGAAGAAGCCCAGCAGTCATCTGATGTTCTGCCTTCAGCTGCTGGCAGATCAAGCACTGCGTAACAAAACTTGCTACAACCCTCTTCATACCATGCCACCAGAAATGCAGCTTCAGATCCTGATACATCTTAGTACCACCGGGATGAATAGAGTATGGCGAGCAATGAGCCTCCTCGAGAAACTTCTGTCTGACTTCCCCCTTTGGAACGCATAGACGAGTCCCAAAGCGGAGAGATCCATTCTCATGAACAACCATGTCAGTCCTGGAACCTGCCTGATGTGTCTAATTCATATACAAATATTTGTACTCATTTACCTATTAAAATGGCTTGTTTTCGCTGATATTGTCTATAATTCATCTTATTTCTATATGATTTCATTTAATTAATTATTTTTGAAGAAATAATATTTTTGATGCAAAAAGTAAAGATTTTTGGAAAAAATACAACAAACAAAGTAAAATAGTGGATTTATAAATTTTTATTGTTTTGTTAAGTTAAAAGTGCGACAAATAATGTTTAACAGGATTTTTATACTCTAATATGATTTATAGTTAGTTTAATTAATTTTAAACTAATTAAATTTATTTTATTTAAAAATCCTAATTTCAGGTATTATTTTGTGTATACAGAAGCACGTGGTGGGCAGAAAAGGCAGAAAAGAAAGAAAGAGAAATAAATAAATTCAGATCAATTAAAGAAAGGAAATAAAGAAAGAGTGTGGACTTTTCTGCAAAAGTGCAAACCCTAATGTTCTCTCCGTTCTCTATAAATACAAGGCAAAGGAGAGATGATAAAGTAGGAGGTGACGGCTACCAAATATAAAATAAAAAAATAAAAAGAGAAGAAAAGTCAGAGAGAGAGAGAGAACTCTTCTCTCTTCTCTCTCTGTTTGACGCTCGATTCAAGAAGAAAAGGGAGAGGTGACGTGGCGACTGGCTCCTCTAGTGTGCTTCAAGTATAAATCAACGAAGAGAAGCAGCAAGCGTCCACGCGTGCTTTGATTGGCTTCTTCTTTTTCTTCGGTTTGCAGCGCGTGGCCCCCACACGACGACAGGGACAGTGCGTCTGGGCAGTAGGTACTGCAGTCTTCTTCAGTGCGGTTTCCGAAGTGCACCCAGACGATTGCTTCGCTGACAGCTGGCTGACCTGGCGACAGCTCTGACGAAGAGACAGCACCTGACCCGATGTGACAGATCTGAGGCTGGGTTAGTTGTGTTCGCTCGCCGACGTCAGCAACGCGTTTTGAGCTCGATTTTTGCGACAAGTCCGGATTACTTTGAGACAGAGAAGAGAGAGAACGAAATTTGGGTTTGCATTGATTTTAATTTCTGTTTGTATCTCTTATTCTCTATATATTTTTAGATGCAATCCCAAACAAATATGAACTGAATTTAAATGTCCTAGAGGCTAAGATGTAGCCAAGTTTTGAACACAAATTTTAATTCCTTGTTATTACTCTATTTTTCCTGATTGTGTTTTAATTTTTATTATTTATGCGTACAACATGGTGGATAGACATTTGTATGATTTTTCAAATCATAAAGAGACCGATCAGGTTATTTGTGATTAATAAAAATTAAGACCGTATATTGGAGGACGTGACCGTTAAGAAATTCAATTTCTCAATTAATAATTTGGTGGATAGACGAATGATTAATTGAGAATAATTTTTAGACTACGTTGATAGAGTGGTTAATATCTTTAGGATTTTGGTCGACAATTTGGAAAAATAATATCTTTAATTTATAAGGAATAATAATTTGTGTGTGTGATAAACAAGGTGAACCAAGAGCCCTAGAACAAATTTTACCATTAAACAAAGTACAAGTGCTTCATCGTTTCACAGCCCTCTCCCTCTTCACCAATTTAGTTAGTTAATTAGATTAAGGCAATTTAGTTGTTTCATTATTTATAAAATTCGATCTTCCAAATAGTGATTAATCTAGCGATATCGGTACTCAGTAAAATATCTAGTCCCTGTGGGTTCGACACTCTACTCATCTATCTATATTACTTGTGCGATTTTGTACACTTGCAAATATCAACATCAAGTTTTTGGCGCCGTTGCCGGGGATTAGTTATTCTTTTATTGATATTGACAATTGCTAGATTATTGCTAATTTGGATTTTTTTTGTAATTATTTTTATTTTATTATCATTTTACATCTTTATTTTCTTTTGACTAACTCTAAATTTTATTTATTTTTCTTATTTTATTTTTTTTAGTTTTTCTATTTTTTTTTCTTTTTTTTTCGATACTTACATTTCAGGACATACAAGTGCATTATCATGGCGAACGATGAAAATAGGCCTTTGAGAGACTTTGCTATGCCCTCAATTTATGAGTCAAGCATAAAGAAGCCGGTTATTGAAGCTAACGATTTTGAAATTAAACCGGCGATGATTCTAATGATTCAACAGACTGTTCAATTTTGGGGACTACCACACGAGGATCCTTACGTTCACATTGCAGATTTTTTAGAAATTTGTGACACTTTCAAGCACAACGGTGTATCTGACGATGCAATTAGACTGAGACTCTTTTCTTTTTCCCTACGAGATAAGGCGAAGGCTTGGCTACATTATCTACCTCCCGGTAGTATTACTACTTGGGAGAGACTTGCACAAAAGTTTTTAGCCAAGTATTTTCCACCAGCAAAGACAGCAAAACTAAGGAAAGATATTGTCACATTTATGCAATTTGAGACTGAGTCTTTGTATGATGCATGGGAAAGGTTTAAAGAGTTATTGAGAAAGTGTCCTAATCATGAACTACCAAAATGGCTGCAAATGCAAACATTCTATAATGGTTTGGGAGTTACACATAGATCTATGGTTGACGCAGCAGCTGGTGGTGCACTAATGAGCAAAACTTACACAGCAGCCTATGATCTTTTAGAGGAGATGGCATCAAATCATTACCAGTGGTCTTCAGAGAGAACGATGCCAAGAAAAGTGGCTGGAGTTTTTGAACCTGATCCTTTTTCTACCTTAAATGCAAAAAATGATATTTTATATAAACAAGTAGAAAATATAAATTTTAATGTTATGCAATCTAATATGATTTATGATCTTTGTGCAGGAAATCATGCAAGTTCAGATTGTCAAGTGGGGAACCCTTTTGCTCCATCAAATGCCGAACATGAAAATTTTGTGTCAAACTTTCAAATGCAAAACAATCATTATGCAAACACATATAATTCAGGATGGAGAAACACCGCCAATTTTTCATGGAACAACAATCAAGAAGCAGTTATACACCCTCAAAATTTTTCACAGGAAGAAAAGAAGCCGACACTTGAAGACATGTTTATGCACTACATGCAAAAGACAGATTTGGCAATCCAAAATGTTACAAATTCAACTTCGGCTTCCATTCACAATCTTGAGGTACAAATTGATCAAATTTTAAATATTTTAAATGAAAGAACTGCAGCAACATTGCAAAGCAAAACAGTTGTCAATCCCAAGGAGCATGTCGAGGCTATAACACTAGGAAGCGGGAGGAAAATTGAGCAACCACAAGAAGAAAATGAAGAACATAATGTGGTTGAAAAGCAAAGTGAGATTGAACAAATTGTGGAGGAACAAATTCAGCATGAGCAAGTAATGTATGATATTTTTAATTCCACAAATATTCCTCCTGAAGAACAGTCATCTATTCAAGTAAGTGAAACTCATTTAATTGTGGGCGAGAAACATAAGGCTGAAATTGAAAAATCACCAATCAAAGTATGTCCAATAAATTCAGAAACTTTTGAAACTCAGAAAGAAAATATTTTTGAACATGTCATGTATTTGGATGCTAAACCTTCTATTTATTCATTTTTGCAGCATAAATTCAAAGAGGTGGGGGAATCAAAGACGTCATCATCAAGAAGGAAACGCCTCAAATTGGAGCTTGAACCTGATCCACACAAGAAAAGAAAAATTAGAAAGGATGTGTTAATGTTGTTGGATCTTGGCGTTACTTAACCATCTCACCCCCATGTCTGGCTGAAGACTTAAAACTTAGCGCTTCTTGGGAGGCAACCCATGTTTTCTTTTATTGCATTTATTTTTGATTTATCTTTTAGTTTATTTTATTTTAATTTTTGATTTTATTTTGTAGGATTGCATAAATTTTGAAAGTTGCCGGGCGGAGCTGTTTTGAACACCTGCATTGATGGCTGTTTTTGAGCAGTATGAAGTCAGAATCTGGAAAAGTGATTCAAAGAGAAGTTGTAGACAATTGTCTTAGCTTTCCAGCAAAAAAAAATTCAGCCCATTTCGACATCTACAGCTCTAGATATCGCCAAAATACTGAACGCTGTGCGCGCAGAAATTTAAAGACGAATCAGGGGAGATATTCTAAACTTTTTGCATTCTTTTTGTTTTTCTTTTTCTTTCCCATTGAGGACAATGTGACATTTAAGTTTGGGGGGAAGGTTTACAAATTCATTTTTATTTTCATTATTTTTGAAAAGAAAAACAAAACAAAAGGATTATAATTAGGCTTACCTTTACACTTTTGAGTTCTTCATTGAGATGAGCATTGAAATAAATTTTTTTTGGTATAAACAATTTTTTTTATAAAGCAATATTAAGCATACTTATTTACTTTAGGATTATTGAGTTTCAAAATTCCTTACAAAATTGTGTGGGTCATGCTATTATATATAAAAAAACAAATGTGATGCTTTTTCTTGTGATTATCCCCTTTAATCTAGTCCTAAACAGAGTTTAAGTAAATAGAGTAATAATGAAAAAAAAAAAAAATTTGAATAAAGTCAATCTACTCCAATGTTTTGAGTTGCTTAGTAACTAGGGGTATTCATCACAAATGTCTACACTTACGTAGAACAGCAACTTGAAATATGAGTATGCAAAGCACTTTAAGTTTGTGACTTGTTGAGTAACCGTTTGAATTCATCACAAATGTTTTGCATTCGCGTCAAAAGGCAAGTGACAACTTAAAGAAGAGACCAAAAAAAAAAAAAAAAAAAAAAAAAAAAAACCCTCTAGTTTGCTACTCGGTTTGTAGTAGAGAGAAGGAATAATCACAGATTGAGTTGTTGCATACTATAATTACATTAATTGCATGACAAATGCGATTTTTTTTTGGGAATTATGAATAAATAATTGCACTGGAGAAAGTGGGTATGCTTAGTTTTACTTTATTTGCAATTGTTTATATTTTTAATTG
Organism: Hemerocallis citrina; assembly: GCA_017893485.1. Taxonomy (NCBI): domain Eukaryota; kingdom Viridiplantae; phylum Streptophyta; class Magnoliopsida; order Asparagales; family Asphodelaceae; genus Hemerocallis; species Hemerocallis citrina. The sequence continues at coordinate 16,067,825 of CM030367.1, forward strand.
TAATTTTGATGCTTGCATGATAAGATTTCTTGGTGTGATGGGTTGAGTCTACTATTATTATTCCCTTGTTTATTATTCTACTTTTTGCTCGAGGATAAGCAAAATCTTAAGTTTGGGGATATTTGATGTGTCTAATTCATATACAAATATTTGTACTCATTTACCTATTAAAATGGCTTGTTTTCGCTGATATTGTCTATAATTCATCTTATTTCTATATGATTTCATTTAATTAATTATTTTTGAAGAAATAATATTTTTGATGCAAAAAGTAAAGATTTTTGGAAAAAATACAACAAACAAAGTAAAATAATGGATTTATAAATTTTTATTGTTTTGTTAAGTTAAAAGTGCGACAAATAATGTTTAAAAGAATTTTTATACTCTAATATGATTTATAGTTAGTTTAATTAATTTTAAACTAATTAAATTTATTTTATTTAAAAATCCTAATTTCAGGTATTATTTTGTGTATACAGAAGCACGTGGTGGGCAGAAAAGGCAGAAAAAAAAGAAAGAGAAATAAATAAATTCAGATCAATTAAAGAAAGGAAATAAAGAAAGAGTGTGGACTTTTCTGCAAAAGTGCAAACCCTAATGTTCTCTCCGTTCTCTATAAATACAAGGCAAAGGAGAGATGATAAAGTAGGAGGTGACGGCTACCAAATATAAAATAAAAAAATAAAAAGAGAAGAAAAGTCAGAGAGAGAGAGAGAGAGAACTCTTCTCTCTTCTCTCTCTGTTTGACGCTCGATTCAAGAAGAAAAGGGAGAGGTGACGTGGCGACTGGCTCCTCTAGTGTGCTTCAAGTATAAATCAACGAAGAGAAGCAGCAGGCGTCCACGCGTGCTTTGACTGGCTTCTTCTTTTTCTTCGGTTTGCAGCGTGTGGCCCCCACACGACGACAGGGACAGCGCGTCTGGGCAATAGGTACTGCAGTCTTCTTCAGCGCGGTTTCCGAAGTGCACCCAGACGATTGCTTCGCTGACAGCTGGCTGACCTGGCGACAGCTCTGACGAAGAGACAGCACCTGGCCCGATGTGACAGATCTGAGGCTGGGTTAGTTGTGTTCGCTCGCCGACGTCAGCAACACGTTTTGAGCTCGGTTTTTGCGACAAGTCCGGATTACTTTGAGACAGAGAAGAGAGAGAACGAAATTTGGGTTTGCATTGATTTTAATTTCTGTTTGTATCTCTTATTCTCTATATATTTTTAGATGCAATCCCAAACAAATATGAACTGAATTTAAATGTTCTAGAGGCTAAGATGTAGCCAAGTTTTGAACACAAATTTTAATTCCTTGTTATTACTCTATTTTTCCTGATTGTGTTTTAATTTTTATTATTTATGCGTACAACATGGTGGATAGACATTTGTATGATTTTTCAAATCATAAAGAGACCGATCAGGTTATTTGTGATTAATAAAAATTAAGACCGTATATTGGAGGACGTGACCGTTAAGAAATTCAATTTCTCAATTAATAATTTGGTGGATAGACGAATGATTAATTGAGAATAATTTTTAGACTACGTTGATAGAGTGGTTAATATCTTTAGGATTTTGGTCGACAATTTGGAAAAATAATATCTTTAATTTATAAGGAATAATAATTTGTGTGAGATAAACAAGGTGAACCAAGAGCCCTAGAACAAATTTTACCATTAAACAAAGTACAAGTGCTTCATCGTTTCACAGCCCTCTCCCTCTTCACCAATTTAGTTAGTTAATTAGATTAAGGTAATTTAGTTGTTTCATTATTTATAAAATTCGATCTTCCAAATAGTGATTAATCTAGCGATATCGGTACTCAGTAAAATATCTAGTCCCTGTGGGTTCGACACTCTACTCATCTATCTATATTACTTGTGCGATTTTGTACACTTGCAAATATCAACATCACTGCCTCAACTTCAGCTCTGAACTTCTGTAATTGCTCATCACCTGCCTGTGCTTCCTTAATCTATTCCACCAGTGACGACTGTAACTGAAGCATCATACAACTCCGGTCAGTACCCGACAACATCACTTACAATTCTAACCTCCTCATCTGCTCAACAAGTTCCCTCTGCTTAGTTAGGACCATGGCGACCGGTCTCCTGCTCAAAGCATCCGGCACCAAGTTAATCTTACCAGGGTGGTACTGCAAATTGATATCATAGTCCACATTCAGTTCTAACCAGTGCCTCTGCCTCATGTTCAGTTCCTTCTGAGTAAAACATTTTGAGACTTTTGTGGTCAGTAAAGATTTCCACTCTGTCTCCAAGTAGGTAATGCCTCCAAAGCTTCAAGGCAAAGATCACCGCTGCTAGCTCTAAGTCATGAGTAGGGTAATTCTTCTCATGCGGCCTCAAGTGCCTGGATGCATAGGCAACGACTCGGCCCTTCTGCATCAACACTGCACCTAGACCTCTGCCAGAAGCATCGCAGTGAATCACAAAACCACCTGAACCATCTGAAATAGTTAACATTGGTGCTGATGTCAATCTGCTCTTCAATTCCGCAAAAGGTTCACTACAGGCCCCTTCCCAAACAAATTTCTGATCCTTCCCAGTTAACTTTGTCAACAGCCGAACAATCTTCGAGAAATCTTGGACAAATTTCCGATAATACCCCGCCAGCCTGAGAAAACTCCTTACCTCGGAAACTAAATTTGGAAAGTGCCAATCCTTCACTGTAACAATCTTGAACGGATTAACTGAAATTTCCTTAGCCGATATAATATGCCCAAAAAATGTAACTCGGTCAAGCCAGTACTCGCACTTGCTGAGCTTTCCATAGAGGTGATTCTCCCTCAGAGTCTACAAGACCAATCTCAGATGTTCAGCATGCTCCTCCTGGTTCCGAGAATACATCAACATATCATCAATAAAGACCACCACAAAATTGTCCAGGAATGGAGAGAATACCCTGTTCATCAAGCTCATGAACACTGCTAGTGCATTCATGACTCCAAAGGGCATCACCAAGAACTCGTAATGCTCGTACCTTGTCATGAAAGTAGTCTTCTGCACATCTACTGCCTTCACCTTAACCTGATGATACCCCGAACGAAGGTCCAACTTCGAAAAGACTACAGCACCGCCCAACTGATTAAATAGGTCATCAATCCTGGGTAGTGGATATCGATTCTTCACTGTAACACTGTTCAGCTCTCGGTAATCAATGCAAAGAGCGGCTTCCATCCTTCTTATTGACGAATAAGATCAGAGCTCTCCATGGTGATACACTGGGCCTAATGAAACCCATATCTAACAACCCCTGGATCTGCACTTTCAGCTCTGCTAGCTCAACAGGTGCCATCCTGCAGGGACTCTTTGATATCGACACCGTACCCGGCTGAACTTCAATGCCAAACTCCACTTCTCGGTCAGGAGGTAACCCGGGAAACTACTGTGGAAACACATCTAGGAATTCCCACACCACTAGAGGCGCAGCCTCACAGCCTGCGTGCAACTCCATTGCACAAGTTTCCTCATCAGCTGCCTTCTTGACATGCCTAAGGGGTGTCTCCCCAGCATGAAACTCGAACTCTGAACGGCCTAGAGTTCTGAACACAACATTCTTCGTTCGGCAATTGATAATAGCATGGGACTCACCCAACCAATCCGTCCCGAGAATAATATCAAATGCAGAATTCCCAATCACAATCAGATCGACCTTGAAGTCTGTACCGCCAATTACCATAGGGCTCTGTTTGCACTCCCTAGAACAAACGACAACACTGCCACTTGTGGTAATATTCCAAGCTGCCGGCATAATACTACACTTCAACTGATGCTGATCCATGAAGCGGGCAGAGACGAAAGAATGGGTCACCCCAGAATCAAATAAGACATGGGCAGGAAGGGAATGAACTAGGCTGATACCTAAGGTAGAGCCAAAACAAGGGAAAAAATGAATAATGAATGGTGAATAAGGAATAAGGAATAGTGATGCAGGAAGGACTACATGAATAAATGATGCAAGTGATAGATAAATAAAGCAAAGAAAATAAAAGAAGTAAAGCACAAAATACCTGCAACGACATCTTCTGCAGTCTCAGCTTCCTCCGTTGTCAGGTTATATGCCTGACCTTTCCTCGGAGCAGCGGTCCTCTAACCAACAATCTGATACTGAGGGGAAAGCAGCGGCCTGATCTGACCATGAGCTGCTCCTCTGGCTGGCGGGTCGTGCTTCCTCTGTGGGCAATCCCGGAGCGTGTGATCCCTTGCTCCACATGCAAAGCATTGGCGGTTGGCTGTCCTGCAATCCTTGCGCACATGACCAACTCTGTGGCAGAGGTCACAGGTCACATCCCTCCTCGGAGCTACAAGTGGGTAGGGAACTGCCCTGACAGGAGGGACTGGGGCCGGCCTCTGAATCAGCTCTCTAGTGGGCCTAGTAGCAGTGGCAGGGTACTCGAGCAGCCCACTGAGGAGGAGCCCCACCTCCAAGGCATCGGCATATGTACGGAGGTGGTGGGCAGCCAAATGCATATGGATCCCATGATCAAGCCCCAAAAGGAACCTCCGTGCTCGGTCCACCTTATTCGCCACCAAGGCGATAGAGAAACGACTGAGCCTGGTGAACTCCACAGCTTACTCATCTACGGATCTAGTGCCGTGTGTCCGGAAAAATTTCCATGTTACGATATCACATATATAATATGTAATAGAATTCAAAACACCAGCATTAACCGACCAACCTACTTCAAGGAGAGAAATTGCTGCTCCATTTACACCCTGGTGATGTTAGGGAAAAACTTCTCCAAAAAGCTCTGGGCGAAGGTAGCCCAAGTGATAGGCCGCTCAAGCCTCTCAGACTCGGCCCTCCACCAGATGTGGGCAAGGTCCATCAACTGGATGCTCACAACATCCACACGGCCCACATCAGCAACCTTAGCTGCCTGCAGTAGCTGCTCTGTTCGGATTAGCCACTGTTCAGCCTCTAGTGGCATCTCGGTGCCTGTGAACTTGTAGGGATGCAGCCTCATGAAGTCTGCGACAGTACCAAGACGAGGGGGAAGAGCTGCCTGAGCGGGCACAACAGGGGTCGGTACAGCAGTGTTCCGGTTGGCAATCTCCAATGCGGTCTTAACTAGTTCGTTGTGCTCTTGCTGCATTTGGACTATCTACCACAGCACCAGTGTAACAGCCGCCAACATAGGCTGTTCATCCTGGGAGCGGGAAGAAGAAGCATTTATGCAAGCCATGGTCTGCACAAAAACCCAAAATAATTAGTATCCAGATCAAGTTGATTATCAATCGTTCATGTGATTGCATGGCCTGTTTATTGTTGAGTTAACCTTGACTAAGTCAAGTCTGACTAACATATTAGTCAAACTAATACATTAGCCTAAACCTGCCTCTGATACCACTAAAAACTTGTCACACCCAGCTTTCCAAAAAAATACGGAATATAAGCATGTGACAAAGCTCAGCGAATGATTTTCATCATTCGTAAGCTGTAAAGATCAACTCAACAATACAACAGAATGTACAAGAAATATACAACCACGCAATCATGAAAAAATCTCATAATTAACAGAATTATTTGAAAATAAATACAAAACCCTCAAATAAAACAAGATCTGGCAACAATAATAAACTTCTGGACAACATACCCAATACAAGTTCAAGTAGCAATAAGAAATTTATAAACTCAAAATAAAAGTAAACTAAAGCATAAAGATTCCAAGCTCAAAACACTTGATCACTCACTCCGTCAGGTAGCTGATCTCCAAAACCTGTGTATTTATCATGTGGAAGAAATAGAGAAATAAGAGACAAGATGCCCGTTAGTGCAAGCTACGGACCGCAAGTAGTACAAGCAAAAGGAACATGAATAACTAGGAAGAATAGGAACCAAGAAATATAACGAAATCAAGAGTACTGATCAAGAATACGAAACAAGACGAAATCAAGTATAATGCAACTAAATGTAAACATGTGAACGAGAACAACAACTTATGAATCAGAATCATGTGACTTGTAAAGCAAAATCATGTAACCAAAATCATGCACTTGTAACGAAATCAGATAACTGGTAGACAGGGATATACATGTGCTTGTGCCAAATCTTGAGTCTAGTAACCTAACTAATGCATGTACTACTGCGTCCCATTTCACAGGTTCTGTAATACCCCAGATCAGCCGACTGGTACTGCCAGCAGTCGACTGGTAGAGGACAGTCGACTGGTACTGCCAGCAGTCGACTGGCTATTGAGATTTGTGAGAGATCTTGAGAAATATAGTCCCATATCGGGAATTTGCAAAGATAATTTGAGTATAAATACTATTGCCGAGGATCAAGAGTCACCTAATTGGTTAACCACCTTTTGAGAGGCAACCTGTGGTGGGCAGTTGTTCTACATAGTATTTATAATTCGTCTGAGTATTGGGGCGGGGCGCTACAGAATGGTATCAGAGCCGACTTTCGACACACCGGGTGTATCTGCACGTCGAGGGGCGGGGCCCTATTCGTGGGGTACACAGGAGATGATTCTCCGGCAATGTTTGCGTGTCGAGGGTCTGCGGACCTATTCACGGAGCATGCAGGGTGCTAGAAAGGGCGGTCCTACACTAGATGTGTGCCCTGTGCTCAGCGAGGACGCTGATTCCTAAGGGGGGGTGTATGTAATACCCCATATCAACCGACTGGTACTGCCAGCAGTCGACTGGTAGAGGACAGTCGACTGGTACTGCCAGCAGTCGACTGGCTATTGAGATTTGTGAGAGATCTTGAGAAATATAGTCCCATATCGGGAATTTGCAAAGATAATTTGAGTATAAATACTATTGCCGAGGATCAAGAGTCACCTAATTGGTTAACCACCTTTTGAGAGGCAGCCTGTGGTGGGCAGTTGTTCTACATAGTATTTATAATTCGTCTGAGTATTGGGGCGGGGCGCTACAGGTTCGATGCATACAATCAATGTCGTTTAGACTCTAGTGAAAAATTCTATAGGTTCATGTACTCGGGTCTTGCAGTGGTGAACCATATCATGTAACCAAATCATATTAACCAAATCATATCATGTAATCCAAATCAGGTGGAACTATTATGGAAAATACGGGTCCCCTTCCGAGTACACTCTCCTATATTGTCCACTACTAGGTCTTACCCTTAACCACGACTTGTTCCTTTTTACAACAAAATAAACATGATCAGGATATAACGAGAACAAAATAGGAACAGGACAAGGATGTATCAAAATCTTAGATGATGCAAGGAACATGTTCTGGATTGCAAAATACAAGAAATAACATGCAAATATTTAAACTTAGCAAAATACCAATTCTGGACAGCAAGACATTGCTGCACCAAAACTGGATTCCCGGTGCTACAAGAAAGCAAATCTGGATCCGTCAGAAGTTCTAGAAACTAGACTCTCTGCTAGTTCCAGCGCATTTATACACGATATATAAAAGTTACAACAACTGGGTTCAAATTCACATTCTACACAGATTTTCATGTACACTCAGATTCTTAAAGTTATGTTTGGATACATGTATAAGGTCTGAAAACTCATCAATTAAATCCAGGAAAATTTAGGGTGATTCCCTAACATGTCTAGTTTCAGCAAGATAATTTTCATATTATATATTACTGATAACATTTCCAAATTAAATTGCAAAACAGGGTGATACAGTAAAATTGTGGATCTGGAAATCCAGACCCAGCAGTACTAAAATAGCAATATATCACAACTCATAATCGAAATTCGATTCCGTCAGATGTTCTGTAAACTAGACACATGGGGCTATAATTCATATTCCGAAACTAATTCATAATTTTGTCATTAACATGGTCAAAATTATCAAACAAGATTAGGACAGCAGTATATAAAGTTACTTTTTGCATGAAATATAACATGATTATTAACTACCATAGATCTAAATTTATGTGTGATGCAAGTCAGGGTTTAATAACTATCCAAACAGCACCCATGTCTATTCCCAACTAAAAAAAAGAAGCAATATCAATACATGCATCATACAACAAAGCATCTATAAGCCATGGCGATTGACAAATTCATGTAGCCAAATAATGAGATAAATAACTAGATCTAACTTGTTGTGAAATGAGTGTAGTAACGAATGGTTGTGACCCTTACGATTATGGAAATTAATAGAGACGAACCACGAGTAAGAAAGATGTATCAACGGTAACAAAATGAAAGTCACAACAAAATCTACTTGCGGTATTTTTCAAAGAAAAGCTTGTATTAGATCAACGAGTTATACAAGGAGATACTTTCCTTGATTGGACAAAAGAATGGCGAAGATCCGTGAGAGCACGTGTGCAACACGTGCAAGCAAAGCTACCACGAAGCACGTGCAACACAAACAACGGACAACACGTGTAAATCAAGTGCAAGCAAGGCTAACAACAACAATGAGAGGGAACACCACAACACGACGACGCCGGGGACTGCGGGGATCGATGGTGATCGGATAGCAGGGCAGCAAGGTCGATGGGTGTAATGGAAGAGGCAGCGACTGGCGAGGCGAGAAGGAGGTGCTGCTTCGGGGTTCGGTGGTTGACAGGCGCAGGGCGAGGAAGAGAGGACTAGCAACTGCGGGGGTTCGACAAGCTGGGAGGAGGATGGTTGCGACGCTGTCAAGGGTAGCTCGACGGAGGGGAGAAGACGGTGAGGATGCGGAGGTTGCAGGAGGCTGGGTTTAGGAGGGCTCGACGCAAGAGGAGGAGGATAAGGATGAGGGTGAGGCGATCGGAGGTGAGGAAGGAGTAGGTCGAGGATGGGTTCTAGAGAACAGAGGGAGAGTCGGGAGGTTAGGGGTGAAGGTTGGTGGCTGCAGTATTAGAGGTAACTAGGTTTAAGATGATAATTAGGGTTAGGGGGTTTAATGATAGTATTTATAGGGAAAAGAAATTAGGTTGTGTGTTATAGGATAGCGGGTTTGGATCCAATAAGATAATGGATATAGGGTTTAAGGGTAATATCCGATAGGGGATAAAGAGAAATAAATAAATAGATTATGCTATGAATTGGATGATTAGAATTAGTCAAATCACAATTTATCAATAATAAAAAAAAATAATTTAGGGTTGACAGGAAAAAATTTAATTAATCAGATTGGGAATAATATTTGAGTCGAAGCAACAATGAACTTCATTAAGAGAGAAAAATCAAATACAAGGTTCAGAATTGAACAAAAAAGAGTACAATGTTAAAAAATACAAAAGAAAATACAAAAATGGGAACAGGGTTACACAAGTAGTATCCAGGCAAGGTGAATGTAGTGGCTGATGGGCTTTGTCGAAAGAGTAGCCTGTCATGTTTGATCACGACTCAGAAGGAGTTGGCAGTAGAGATAGATTAGGTAAGTATCGAGGTTGTTCTGCAAGGATTGGGAGGTTCGTTGGCACAGTTGAGGCTTCAGCCTACTTTGAAGGAACATATTATGGTGTGCCAGAAGTCAGATTCAGCAATTCAAAGGATGTTGCAGCAGATTTCCGATAGCAAGTTATCAGAAATCCGTGTCCAAGATGGGATTCTATGGATGGGTGAGAGGTTGTGTGTGCCAGAGAATGCAGATTTGAGGGAGAACATCTTGCAGGAAGCGGACAGTACTTTATCAGTACTTCCTGGAGGCACGAAGATGTATAAGGACATCAAACAACACTTTTGGTGGCATGGAATGAATAGGGATGTTGTAGACTTTGTGGCAAGATGTTTGAATTGCCAGCAAATCAAAGTAGAGATTCAGAAACCTGGAGGCTTGTTACAACCATTGCCTATCCTGGAATGGAAGTGGGAGAATATCAGTATGGATTTCAACACTGGGTTGCCGAGGAGTCTGAAGGGCAACGACTCGATTTGGGTCAAGTCGGCTCACTTCTTGTCTGTGAAGATTACTTGGTTATTGGAGAAGCTGGCAGAGTTGTACATTGATGAGATTGTAAAACTTCATGGGGTTCCTGTGTCGATTGTCTTCGACAGGGATGTGAGGTTCACATCGAGATTTTGGAAGAGTTTGCAAGCAGCTTTGGGTACCAGAACTAACTTTAGTACTGCTTTTCACCTGCAGACCGATGGTCAGACAGAGAGAGTGAATCGGGTATTGGAGGATATTCTGAGGTCTTGTATCATGGATTTTGGTGGTAGCTGGGAGAGGTACTTGGCATTGGTTGAGTTTGCTTATAACAACAGTTACCATGCAAGTATTTGTATCACATCTTATGAAACTTTATTCGGGAGGAAGTGCAGAACACCTATCTGTTGGTATGAAGTTAGAGAGAGGCAGATGTTTGGGCTCGAGATTGTGCAACAGACGTCAGAGAAGATCGAGCTGATTCGAAAGGGATTAGCCGAGGCTCAGAGTCAGCAGAAGAGCGAATGCAGATACTCGGCGTAGAGACTTGGAGTTTGAGGATAGGAATGCAGTGTTCCTCAAGGTGTCTCCGATTAAAGGGATGATCAGATTTGGGAAGGGAGGCAAGTTGGTGCCAAGGTACATTGGGTCATACAGAATCTTGAGGAGAATCGAAAAGACGGTAGATAAGTTGGAATTGCCCGAAGAATTAGCACAAGTGCATGATGTGTTCCATACGTCGATGTTGAGGAAGTATGTGCCAGATCAGAGTCATCAGCTGACGGAAGTGCCCGGAGGACTACAGCTAAACTTGAGCTACAAGAGGAGCAGCCTGTAGAGATTGTTGATCGACGGAAGAAGGTATTGCGGAATAAAGTGATACCTATGGTCAAGGTTTTGTGGAGGAACCAGTTGTTCGAGGAAGCTACTTGGGAGCCGGAGGACCGTATGAAGAAGGATTTTCCCGAACTCTTGATATGATTGTATTCTTTTACTTGAATTGTTTTTCCCAATTAGCAGTAGTTCTAAGAACAGAACTATTGTAAGGAGGGAGTGATGTAACACCCTACTAAATTCAAGAGAAGTGGAGCTCGGCTTTGCTAGGAGAAGAAGGCTAGCATCTTGTTGGAACTAGGAACAATCTTCTAGGAATTCCTAATTTATTGTTCTTCCATTAAGGTGGATGATTCTTGAACTTTCTAAAATTTAGTAGTATGCATGTGTAGGAATATTGATGCATGAAATTGATAATTCATTGTAATTAATTTTGTGATGATGTTAATTGGAATATTTGATAAAAATGAAATATGAAAAAAATGCATGCTAATTGAAATATTTTTATGAAGAAAATTTGAAATGATGTTGGGTGCATGTTAATACATCATGATCAGATTGAATAAATTGGGGGATAAATTCATACACAAAGTTGTTAATCTATATAAAGAAAGTTGTTGTTTTGAGTTTTGTTTGCACTTCAGAAAATCATATTTAATCAAATAGTTGGAATCTAGAACTAAAATTTTTATGGGAGCATCTTGTATATGTCAAGAGCATCTCTTTAAAATTTCATAAGATTTGGAGGTCGTTTATTATTTTAATAAAATCTAAACTTAGAACTGGTTGGTAGTTGACTAGTTGCTGGAAATCTGTTCACATTTCGGTTTTTGAACATTTCAGCATCGTAGATGAAGTAATTTGAGAAAAGTCAAAACTAAGAACTTGAAGTAGACTCATTAACCTTTCAGTAAAGTCTAAGAAATCAGATTTTCATAAAGAATTGAAATTTTAATGAATTTAACAAGACTGAACAAGTGGCAGTATTTCGATATTTCGACCCTACTGTATATTTCGAAAAATTCAGGGTTAAAGATACAATATTTTGGAGAAACTTATAACTAAGAAATTGTAGTAGAATTTTATACCTTTATTTTGATCTAAAGAACACAATGTTTCGTGAAATATATAATTTTCTATGATTTTTACAAGAAACATGAACTGCAGTTTTCTGGTTTTGAACTTACTGTTTTGCAAATGAATCTAAATGATGTAATTGAATATGATTCTAAGTGTTTTTAACTACAAAGTTATCGTAGAATCTTTTATGGGAATAGTGAATCTATCTTTTGAATAGAATTGAGATTTATAATTGAAATATGAATTAATATGAAAGGAGTTTTATTGATCAAAATGAACTTTGTATTTGGAATATATTCTTGAAGAATAAATATATGTGAAAAGGAGTTTTTGTTAATCAAAGGGACTTAGTAATTTATTAAAATGAATTGTTGATTGTGTGATCAACCAAGAAGTGTTACTTCATGATTAATAACTAAGAATAAATGAAGGAATTGAACGAAATATGAATACATGAAATCAAAAATAAGAATAATAAGGGTATGAGTACCTCAAGTTGTTGAACATGAAAAGAGGTTGTTTCTAGAGGCTTAGTGAGACCCAGGTACCGGCAAAGAAAATGATAATGATTAATTGAATTTTGAGAAAAGGGCCAGTATGGGCTATCTTTCTCGGTGTATGATTTAAGACAGGTAGGAGGGTAAGCGAGCTATAGGTAGTTTTATTATTCATGTTTCAAACTTAAGGACAGACACTAGTTGGTGACATGATGAAACTAGAGCAAACGTGAGTTATGAACTCCAGAATGATTCTTGGAGAGTTACATACCCCAGTATTTCGGGACGATGGACGTAAGGGCCACAGAATGACCAATGGAGCGGGAATGACCTCCAGTATTCCGGGATGAGAGCGACGCTCATGGGATACTTGTGCAATGAGGGCTCCAGGATGACCTACGGAGTGAGACGGTCCCCAGTATTCCGGGATGGTGGACGTAAGGGCCACAGAATGATCCACGGAGTGGGATTGGTCTCCAGTATTCCAAGGGCGAGAGCCAATACTTGCAAAGTGTCTGAATCTTGTAATAGTCATAGTAGTAGGATGCATGGCGAGGGATCTAACCTTATAATGTGGAGTACGTAGGTGCTTGCTCTCGGACCTATGTAGGATGTGATGCATAGAATCTGAATAAGTATGCATTAGTGTCATTGTAGTATAACATCTGCATTTGGCATTAAGTCATATCATACACTGACATATTTAGGATAGGAACTCTTTGCAATTTTATATGCATTCAAGTTTGTGTTTGTTAAAGTAAGAGATTTCATTATAATACAGCATAGAGAGGATCGTTGTTTATAACATTGCGTCGGTTGTAAGCAACTGACCTGCTCACAGATTTTTCAATGCAGGGCTTGAATTGGCAGGGACTTAAAGACTATTATGCTAAAGATTATATTCATGATTAAAGCTGCTGATATTACAATTGTATTTCATGTTGTATTTTATTTAACTTCCGCTGTGTAACTCTATAATAAACATTGTTGTGTAACAAAATATTTTGATTTCCTTGTGAAAATTGTACGAAATGAAGTAAAAGATTCAGTTGTACTACGAATTACATGTAAATGGAATTCAGGGTGTTACAGTTAATTTAGATTCAGATTGCTTGTCATTTTCAGGAAAGGTGTAATTTCAGACTTAATGGGATTTAAGTTCTATTTTTTGGTTTTATGAAGATATATAATTTGAACTTCCAAAAATATTTTATTCGAGCGGTTGTCTACTATTTTAAGGTTATAAGTTTCAGTCAGTTGGTGTTAGTTTGTTTTCATTGGACAAATTATATGGATACGGTTGCATGTGGAGGTACTTGGTTTTGATTGTTGGATTTTTTGGGAAATTCTCGTAACTTATTAAATGAATTTGAATTATGTAATAGAAAAAGGTGTTATGGTGACCTTGGGATTTTGAGACTCTAGAGGTTGAGTGGGGTCCTAGTATGCCGGCATATGAGATTTTGTGGTTTATGGCCAGTTAGGGGCCTTGATGTTGATTAGTTGAGTTAAGTCCGGTAGGGTACACCAACTCTAGGAGAACTGTGGTTAATTAATTAAACTTAATAGATATAAAGACATGCACTAGATGATGATATGATAAAATGGGAGCAAACGTGAGTTATGGACTCAAGAATGATCCGTGGAGTGAGATATTCCCCCGTATTCCGGGACATGGATGAAATAGACCACATAATGATCCATGGAGTGGGATTGATCTCCAGTATTTCGGGACGAGAGCAACGCTCATGGTATATTTGTGCAATGAGGGCTCCATAATGACTTGCGGAGTGAGACATTCCCCTGTATTCCAGGACAATGGATGAAATAGGCCACAGAATTATCCACGAAGTGGGATCGGTCTCCAGCATTTCAAGGGCAAGAGCCAATATTTGCAAAATGTCTAAATCTTATAGTAGTCATTGTAGTAAGTTAGTTGCATAACGTGGGACTGAACCCTATCAAGTGGAGAACGATAAGGGTCTGCACCGGACCTATGTAGAGTGGGATGCATAAAATCCGACAAGTATGCATTAGTAATCATCATGTGCATTTGTGTTTTTCTTGACTTGTATTATCCATGCTTGTTTTTCTGTTTTCTTACACTTGACACTTAGCCTAGTTTCACTTGATGATTTATGCTTCTTTTATTGTTATTTATTGTTCCATCCGTTATTACTGTGTTAATATGTTCCACTTGTTAACTTAAGATTTTATTCTTTATGTTTCCATTTAAGTTTGTATTTCCTTGAATATCACTCACACCGTTATGACTGACCCCTGTAGTTTTGGGGGTTAGGGATATCTCTAGCCTCATGTTTTACAGGTAGGTACCATTAGCATGGAGTTAGGAGCATGTGGTAGATTAGTAAATATTTATGCATATCGTGTAAAGGACTGATTGTAAAGAGAAAATTGTAATTCAAAGTATTTAAATTCCAGTGTGATTTGTAAAAGAGTTGATGTAATAAAAAGTTTTAGTTTTTCTCTGTATTTGTTTACTATGTTTATGATTACACTTGAAGTTGATTCTGAAATTTATGCCACGTATTTCTAATTTTATTTATTAGAAATTCGGGGCGCTACATGGCAAACCTGCCCCTCGACGCAGTCGAGCTCCCCTTTGAAAGGAGTATGATTGGATCGGAGCCAACCGATGAACTAGAAGAGGTCCCTTTCTCCGAAGACGACCCATCCAAATGGTTCCAAGTGAGCCGATCTCTTCATCAGGACCTAAGGCGAGATATCATCGACTGCGTCCGTCGAAGTCGAGATTTATTTGCTTGGGTGCCCTCAGGTATTCCTGGGATATCCGAGGATCTTATAATGCACAATCTGAGCGTCCATTTGGACTCCAAACTAGTTCAACAGAGGTGCCGCAAGTTCTCCCCTGATCGGCAGCAGGCGGTTAAGGAAGAAGTACATAAACTCCTCTCCGCAAAGTTCATTCAAGAGGTGAGCTACCTTGTGTGGCTGGCCAATGTTGTAATGGTCAAGAAGCCCAGCGGGAAGTAGAGGATTTGCAGCGACTTCACAGACCTCAATAAGTCTTGCCCGAAGAATCCCTTCCCCCTCCCGAGCATTGATGCTCTCGAGGAAGCATTCGGGGTCCTTCGATCCCACAGCATGCGGTTAAACCCTTCGAAGTGCGCCTTCGGCGTAACATTCGGGAAATTCCTTGGATTCATGGGTAGCCAATGGGGAATAAAAGCCAACCCAAAAAAATTCATATTAGGCATGGCCCCTCCAAGGAATGTCAAGGAAGTACAGCGTCTCACGGTTCGGTTAACAGCTATTAGCCACTTTCTCTCCAAATCCTGAGAGAAGTCACTGTCGTTTTCCAAAGCTCTTGGGGGAGTTAAAAACTACGAGTGGGGGGAGCTGCAACAGCAAGCCTTCGACCAATTGAAGGTTTACTTGGCCAATCTCCAGCTCCCAAGCAAACCCGAGCTGAGTGAAGTTCTCTCTCTCTAGCAAGTTGCTTCCGAACATGCGCTCAATGCTGTCTTGATTCAGGAGGAAGGCGGGTCGCAGAAGCCAATCTATTATGTCAGCAAAGTCTTTCACGACACCGAGCTCAAGTACTCTAAAGTAGAGAAGACATCCTATGCACCTATGATGGCGGCGAGAAAGCTTCGCCCATACATCCAAGCCCACTCCATTCAGGTCCTTACGGACCAACCTCTCAATCAAGTACTCCATAAGCCAGAGAAGTCGGGCCGTTTGAGCAAATGGTCCATTGAGTTGAGTCAGCACGACATCAAATATAAGCCTTGAACTGCAATTAAGGGACAAGCGCTCATTGAATTCATAATTGTGTGTACCATTCCCGATACATCCAAAGTCTGGGAAGACGAGCCAGAGTGGGAGCTCTACGTTGTTGGGTCGTCCTGCGAAGGCGGGAGCGGGGCTGGAGTCATACTTAGGGGCCCAGACGCCTTCGTTCTCCAATACTCTCTTCGCCTCAACTTTCCGGCTTCTAAAAACGAGGCGAAATACGAGGCAATGATCGCATAACTCCTCTTGGCCCGTAAAGCAGAAGCCAAACATGTAAGGGTTTTTAGCGACTCCCAGCTTGTCATCAATCAGCTTGTCATCAATACCTAACATGCGTTCGACTTTTTCTCTCGGGTTTTCCAGAAGCAATAGTGACTCGGATTCCTCAGGAACAGAATACCCAGGCAGATGCTCTCTCTAAAATGGCTTCTTCCTCCTTCGAAGGATTAGATCACACGGTCTTGGTGGAGGTTCTCCTAAAACCTAGCACTGAAATCATTGAACCGCTCGAAGTCAACTGCATCATCTCACCTGTGGGGGAGACAACTTGCATGGTTGGAACCAATCTTGAACTTCCTAAGGGCGGGTGAACTCCAAGATCCACCTGAAGCCAGAAAGGTTTAGGCCTGTTCGGAGAGGTTCACACTCATTGATGGCACACTCTTCAAATGCTCATACACCAAGGCGGACGAGATACCTTATCTTCGCTGCCTAAATCATGAGGAGGCCAAATACACGTTAAAAGAGATGTACAAAGGAATCGGCAACTGCCACATGGGCAGCAGAACACTTGCAAGGATAATACTCAATCACAGGTACTACTAGCCGACCCTTCTCCAAAATGCTCTGGACTTTGTTAGAAAATGCAGTCCCTGTCAAAGGTACTCCTCCATTCAACACGCTCCCCGAGCAGAACTGAAATCACTAGCCAGTCCAATTCCCTTTGCTACGTGGGGGATGGACCTGGTTGGCCCCTTTCCAAAGGCAACTACGGGAAGCGCTTCCTCATCGTCGCCATAGACTATTTTACCAAGTGGGTCGAGGAAGAACCACTCATCACCATAACCGAGCATCAATTGCAATAATTCTTTTGGAAGAACATCAATTGCCGATTTGGTATTCCTCGGATTCTTGTCACCGACAATGACACCCAGATCGCCGGTAAAACTTCCGCAAGTTATGTGTTGACCTGGGGATCCAGCAAGGTTCTCTTCAGTCTTCTAACCCTAGTCCAATGGCCAGGATGAGAATGCCAACAAGAAGATCCTGGATGGGCCGAAGAAACATCTGGACAACTCGCCAAAAGGTCTATGGGTCGAAGAGCTATCGAGCGTCCTGTGGGCCTACCGAACCACTAAAAGAATTCTAATAGGCAAGTCCCCGTTCAACCTAAATTTCAGAACCGAAGCAGTCATTCCTCTGGAGTTCGGTCTCCCCTCTCCACGCATCATAAGCTTCGCTGAAAGTTCCAACTCAGCAGGACTAAGAGCCAACCTCGATCTCCTCAACAATGTGCGCGAAAAATTGGCTATCAGAAGGAGCATATACCAACAGAGAGTCGAGCACTTCTATAATTAGAAGGTACAACCGACCAACATAAAAGAGAGAGACCTTGTGCTCCGACAGCTCACCATCTTCGAACCTACCAAGAAAGCAAAACTCGCTCTAAATTGGGAAGGTCCTTATTAGGTCTCTAAAGTGGTATGTCTAGGGACCTACCGACTCGAAGACCTGGGGGTAAGGTAGTTAAGAGAACTTGGAATGTGGAGCACCTGATTAAGTTCCATGAAAGCCTTTAAAATGATTCAAACTCTTAATAAGGCAAATGTAATAAGCGTCAGCTTCCAGTGGCCACCGAATAAAGTTATTTTAGTTTCGTCAATCAATCTTTGCCTACTTCTTTTAAAAGCAAATTTAAATCTCGAAAGAGTGCCTCGACTTTGAGTCTTACACAGTTCTCACTGCTATGTCTAAACCTCGGAAAGAGTACCTCGAAAGAGTACCTCAACTCTGAGTCTTACGCAGTTCTTGCTGCTAAGTTTAAACCTCGGAAAGAGTTCCTTGACTTGAGTCTTACGTAGTTCTCACTGTTAAGTCTAAACCTCGGAAAGAGTACCCCGACTCTGAGTCTTACACAGTTCTCACTGCTAAGTCTAAACCTTGGAAAGAGTATCTCAAAAGAGTACCTCGACTCTGAGTCTGACGCAGTTCTCGCTGCTAAGTCTAAACCTCGGAAAGAGTACATCGACTCTGAGTCTTACACAATTCTCACTGCTAAATCTAAATCTCAGAAAAAGTACCTCAAAAGAGTACCTCGACTCTGAGTCTTACGCAGTTCTCACTGCTAAATCTAAACCTCGAAAAAAGTACCTCAGAAGAGTACTTTGACTATGAGTATTATGAAGTTCTCACTGCTACATCTAGAGCCCCGGAATTGCCCTAACCCCAAACTTAATGCGAATCTTTCCACTGTCAAGAATTCAACATCGCGGATCTCAACAAAAATAAGTCAATCTACTGAAAAAGATAAATTTTATTGATAAAAAGGTGATTTCAAAGGCGGTGGCTAGTCTGCAAAAGGCATACAAAAGGCTGAATGCTAAACATACATCTATACATGGTTCGCTTCGTATCTCAGAACACCAGCTACCTTTAGCTGATTCACTCTGTATCTCAGAACACTAGCTACTCCTTAAACATTGAGGAGAAGAAACAGGTGAAGGCACCTCGGCAGTCAACCCCGAGATTCCGTTCCATTAAAAAAAGAGGAAGAAGAGAGGCACTCATGAAAAATCCAGAAGTAGCTGAACCAACCAGGAGCCTGCGCTGTCAGCTCATTAGTCTCCCTAGCCGTTACAGCTCGGCCGTGCACCTCTCCGCTGAAGAAGATTCATACCAACGGAAGGCGATAATGAAGAAGCCTCTCGGGAATCCCTGAGGGAGGATGGAAGTTGAAGCAAAAATGACCCAAACCTCCGTCCTTCTAGTTGAGTCAGCTAATAAAATCTCGAGAGAAGGAGGAAGAGTTCTCTGATATAGATAACTCCATACCTCCTGGCCACGACCATTGGTCGAAGACATCAGATCATGGAATCCGAGTCGTAGGTGAAAAACTTCTACATGGATTACACCCCTAATCTCCAGGTCCCCACGGCCCTGCAAAGACAAGGCAGCAACCCCTGCTCGAAAAATTGTGACCAAACCCCCAGTAATTCCCTGTGGGACTTGGTCGATCGAACTGCAGATCTTGGAATCCGAGTCGAACAAATCGGAATGAATCTCCATTACTCCAATCCTGGTGGGTAGAGCACTCAGGAACCGAAACCAACCTCCCAAGTCCTCATCAGTGACACGTTCACTTTGTGGGAACAGATTGCTTGAAGACCAAGAGATTTTATAGGAAACTCAGCCAACCACCTTATTAAATGTGTGTTCAAATGGTCAACACTTCAACTTCCAAGGCATACAAAAACCTCGGTTATTACGAAGGATGCGACGTAAGCAAATATGTGGCAATTATCCGCTCACAAGCACCGAGGTGAGATCTCGACTACCTAGTCCCGGCCCAACAATGCCCAATAGCAAAACAAAAAGAAGAAAAGAGAATAGAGACAAATCTTATTTATAATGAAAAGAGTACAAAGGCAGTGGCCAGTCCGTAAGAAGGCAAAAATACAAATAACTTATTAACGGCATCGCGGGGTAGATCATTTCTCCTTAGAGGCGAGGGATCCTTTCTCAACAGTCGCGACATCCAGCTCGGTCGCCCGCTGCAGGTCCTCTACTTTCGCATCGAAGGCAAAACCCTCGATCTTGAGACACTGATACCTTATCTTCACGTGTGTAAGAGCCACGCCGTACCCCGCATCCGGGGCGTCGAACTCCTCCTTGTCCTTATTCATCCGCTAAGTCGCCTCATCCAGCTCTCCCTGCAGTCTCTTCTCTTCGGCTTGTCATACTAGTCGTTCCTCGGCCTATCTATCCTTCTCAGCCAGCAACTCTTGTCGAGCCTTTTTCTCCTCCTGCAACTCCTTAGCATCCTTAACAGCCCGTCAAAGCTCCAGATTCTGGTGCACCAACTCCCTACAGTTTTCCTCAAATTTCTGGGCCTGTGTGAGCATTGCGCCAAGTCTCCGCTTCAACTCAGCCCTAATGACGACAACCTGCAGAAAGGAAATATTAGAGGAAACAAAAACCAAAGAAGGACAACAGCGACAAGTAAAAGATCCTTACCAGGACCAAAGCCTGAGTCCAATGAGTGTAGACCTCGTCCTGGGCCTTCCTCTCTAGGGACACCAATTCTCTAGGAGTAGCCAGATTCTCGACCACCTGGGCTGCATTCCTGCAGTTCGTCATCATATCCGCCTTCGAGATGGTCCAGGAGGGAATCCATGCATTCGCCGGTAAGGGCGGCTTCAGTGTCGTCCCACCACCCAGTTGCGGAGTTTTCTCGGCGGTGACCGACGGCTCCGTAATGTTCGGGGGTCAACATCCTTGCTCTTCTACTTCTACGGAGGCGCGACTGGAGAAGGGGGGTGGGGGCACTTCGAAGATCCTCCCTTGGGGTCCTCGATCATCGCGGTCTCCGCTCCGTCCGACTTGGCCTTCCCCTTGATCGCCTTCTTCTCCACTTCTGCCTTGGTCTTCGCCCCTGCCACGGCTCGAGGGCCAGCCTTGGGCTTAGCCTCCACCTCAGCTTTGGACTTAGCCTCAGCCACCTCCTTTTCAGCCTTCCTGGCTAGGCGCCTTTCCATCAAAAATGGGTCGGAAACCATGGTTGAAAGAAGAATAAAATTGATAAGGGGGTAGCGAAGGCAACAAAGGAAAATTGTGAATGAAGAGCATGAAAAAGAATGCAATATATAGGCATGAAAGGAATATAATATACTGTGCACTCACGTGGAAAGCATAGAACATGCAGGTCTCTAGACATTTGGTTTTCCCGTCAGCAAGACCCTTTGAATTCCCACTCCGAGCTGCTGTTGCTTCGAAGTTCGGAGTCTTACAAGGTCTCAATCACAAACAAGACTTGAGTCTCCAACGCCTCCACCTAAGACGACAATCCGACCCCAAAGGATCATCAGAAAATTTCAAAGTTCACAACAAAATCAACGCTTAATAATATAAAAAGTCATTATCATTTCATAAAAAATAATTGGGTACAATGGATGGTGGTCAGTCCGCGTTTGGCAAAACACAACGAAAAATGAAAGCTAAGGCAAGGGGGCTCCTCCCCAGAAGCCGAACAAGCATCGATCCCTCCTACGACCCCGGGAATAGATCTAAAATCTGATTCCAACTCCGAAGAAATCACGGCAGGGGTCATGGGCGAAACCCCTGGCGAAGGCGGACGGACACGTTCATCACTTACATCTTCAAAGGCCCAATGAGTAGGACCGGCACCAGCCCCTAGGTCAGTGGGAATCGCGCGAGGAGTTGTAGGAGAAATAACAAATTTCGGATCATATTCAAGATGGCCGAGGCTGAGATGGGGGTATTCCCATCGGATGCGCTCGATGGCTTGTTTGAAACTGTTAGGTTTCGAGGGCAATCACAGATTAAATACACAGCGAAAAAATCCCAAAATATTGAAACCTATCTATGGATCCATGCGAAAACCATAAATCCTGTTTAGGAGTTATACCTTAAAAATGGATCTGATGTCTCCAAAATATGTCAATCACAGCATTACAAAGGTTGCGGTGCTCTACTATATCTACACGAACGGATTAAATCATGCTTATCATCATGCCACAGTGCTAGCTGTGGGAAGGGGATGTTCTTCACGATTTCTCTGTCTCACAACTTCTGTGACGGCTAGAGTTCTCTCATGTATCTTTTCCACAAAAATATATCGTATCCATGTGAAGACTTGAAATCTGATATCCATGACCCATGAGAATGATCATCAATCTATGCACACACTAGTCTCTATAAATTATCGTTGTCCTAATTCACAATAATACTTAACTAGGGACATTTAAAAATAGTGTTATGATTTTAGCTAATAGGATCTCACAATCAAGTCATGCACTTGATATCCCATGACAATGAACTTACCATTCTAAGGACTTCATTAGGTTCATTTAATTCACAATAAATAAAATGCCTCGGTAGGAAATAAATGTCATGATACAATGTAAACTAGTAATGTCAATACACAACTAGCCTCTAGGGCATACACCAATAAAAAGCACGCTCTGAACCGTCGACAATTTCATCCGGAGCCCCATTAAATCCGACGGGGCTTTGACCAATTGGCGCTCCAGCGCATCTTTCTCGTTTAACAATGCCCAGTGAGCAGATCGTTCCTCACCCGGAATTCCTTCACTTTCTTCTCCAAGGCCTCGATGCGTTCGTGATCCTCCTGACATCTCTTATACCATCTGCCTTTCGATCCGCGAGGTTGAGCAAGCACTCATACAACCTCCTCATCTCGGCATCGTAAAGGGTTGTCTACAGGGAAAACTCAAAAAATTAGCGAGGAATGGTACACTTACAATACAAAATACTTGAACACATACCAGTATGGCCCCTTGAGAAGAATGAAGGAAACACAAATTTGTGGACTTTTAGGCGAGAGCCTCCCGGTCCCTCGGATAGGCAAGGTTCTCCACTACTTCCAGAGCCATCTCCAAATCCATGACGGAGTCAAGCTCCCCCACCGACTAGACTGGTTCGGAGAGTCCCACTGCCTCATTGGCGGTCCTCAACAACCTCTTGCCTGGTCGCCCCCTCGGAGCCTCCTCCAGGTCACGAACCTTCAAAGCCTTGGGACTCTTCAACAGGTGCTCCGAGGCGGGCACCTTGATATTTCTCTTGCCCTTACAGTCAACTGTTGATACCTCCCAAGGCTTCGATGCTAGGGTAACCGTCACACCAACACATGCAGAGAAAAATATGTTAGGTTTCAAGGGCAATAATAGATTACACAGTAGAAAAAAAATCACAAAATATCAAAACCTAACCATGGATCCATGCGAAAACTATAAAACGTGTTTAGGAGTTTTACCTTAAAGATGGAACGGGAGTCTCCAAAATATGTCAATCATAGTACTGCAAAGGTTGCAGTGCCTTTACTGTACCCACACGAATAGATCAAACCAAGCTCTCCCTCATGCCGCAGTGCTAGCTGCGGGAAGAGGATGTTTCTCACGATCTCTTTCTCTCACAATTTCTGTGACGACTAGGGTTTTCTCATGTGTCTTTTTCATAGAAATATATCGTATATATAGGTGAAGAAAATCAACCCTAAGAGAATGGTGAGGTGGTTAGGCTCACAATCTGACCCGGGTTAGATTCGTGTGTGACCCTTCTAACTTTAGTTGGTCCATTTAATCTAACTAATTACCCAACAATGTCAGGAGTCTAAGTCTTACTATGATACCAAATTAAATTCATCTCATGAATTTAAATCTAAATCCTAATTTCGATACATTCTAAATGTGTGGCCCTGTAGGTTCCTATTATGTTGACAGTAATACTAAAATTCTGTTCTAGTGTTATAAACAGTGAGAGATATCTTGCAACACATCACTGCTACTCAAGTAACTGGAATATTAGTGATCTAACATAACTTATTCGTGACTAATGCTACCATGTAGTCTAGTCATTTTGTTCAGATATCGTAATTGACTCCAAGGCACAGATCGTGTCACTCTTGTATAGTTCAAACTTTGGTTTCTTGATGTCCAAGAAGACTTACTAAAACAAATGAGTTCAATATCTCATATTAACTCATTTGAGTACGACCATACATTTTGCAGTCTCATTCAATCAAGGGCCCCGTAGTTATCGCTCCTGTTATTTAAGAGAGACAAATCTCATCTAAGTCACATCCCTCCGCATAATTTGTAGTATATCAAATAGTCAACTTTATAATTACCTTATTATATGCAACGTTTGACGACATTAAAATATATAACTTCTCATGTAGGGAACCGTAGTGACTTCAAGTCAAAAGACTACGTACATCATGGTCACTGTGAGAACCGCTTATGACACGTAATGATCTATGCATTGTTCTCATAGTGGGTCAGTTCAGTACATTATTACTCTAATATGTACTCATGTGAAGACTTGATATCTTATATCCATAACCCGTGAAAATGATTATCAGTCTACGCATACACTAGTCTCTATGTATTATCATTGGCTTAATTCACAATAATTCTTGACTAGGGACATTTAAGAATAGTGTTATGATTTCAGTCAATAGATTTCAGTCAACAGGATCTCACATTCAAGTCATGCACTTGATATCCCATGGCATTGAACTTACTATTCTAACGAATTTATTATGTTCATTTAATTCACAATAAATAAAATGCCTAAATAGGAAATAAATGTCAAGATACAATGTAAATAAGTAATGTCAATACATAACTGGCCTCTAGGGCATACATCAACAGAAACCATGCTCCTCACCATCGACAATTTCATCCACAACACCCACTAACTCCGACCAGGCTTTGGCCAATTGGCTTTTCAGCACATCTTTCTCGTTCAACAGCGCCATGTGAGCAGATCGTTCCCCACCTCGGTCGTCCTTTGATTCCGCAGGCTTCTTCTCCAACTCTTTCACTTTCTTCTCCAACACCTCGACGTGCTCGTGTTTATCCTGGCTTCTCTTCTTATACCGTTCAGCCTTTTGATCTGTGAGGTCGAGCAAACGCTCATACTGCCTCCTCATCTCGACACTGTAGAGGGCGGTCTGTAAGGAAAACTCGAAAAGCTAGCGAGGAATGGATACGCTTACAATGCAAAATACTTGAACACTTACCAGTACAGTCCCTTAAGAAAAATGAAGGAAACACGATTTTGTGGACTCTTGGGCGAGAACCTCCCGGTCCCTCAGACGAGCAAGGTTCTCCATTACTTCCCAAGCCATCTCCAACTCCATGACGGAGTCAAGCTCCCCCACCGACCAGTCTGGTCTGAAGAGCCCCACTGCCTCGCTGGCGATCCTCAACAACCTCTCGCCGGTCGCCCCTTAGGAGCCTCCTCCAAGCCATGAAGCTTCAAAGCCTTGGGTTTCTTCGGCAGGTGCTCCGCGGCGGGCACCTTGATCTTCCTCTTGCCCTTATGGTCAATAGTCGATGCCTCCCGAGGCTCCGACGCTAGGGCAACCGTCACACCAGCACCTGTAGAGAAAAACATGTTGGGTTTCGAGGGCAATCACATATTACACATCGGAAAAAAAAACAGAAAATATCGAAACCTGGCCATGGTTCCATGCGAAAATCATAAATTATGTTTAAGAGTTATACCTTAAAGATAGATCAGGAGTCTCTAAAATATGCCAATCATAGCACTGCAAAGGTTGCGGTACCTCTACTGTATCTACACGAACGGATCAAATCAAACACTCCCTCATGCTGCAGTGCTAGCTGTGCGAATGGGATGTTCCTCATGATCTCTCTATCTTACACAATTTCTGTGACGGCTAGAGTTTTCTCATGTGTCTTTTTCACAGAAATATATTCTATATATACTTGCAGAAAATCAACCCTAAGAGAGTGGTGAGGCAGTTGGGATCATAATCTGACCTGAGGCAGATTCGTGTGTGGCCCTTCTAACTTTAGTTGACCCATTTAATCTAATTAATTACCCAACCATGTCAGGAGTCCAAGTCTTACTAGGATACCCAATTAAATTTATATCATGAATTTAAATCCTAATTTCAATCCATTCTAAGTGTGTGACCCTGTAGGTTCCCATTCTATTGAAAGTAATACTAAAATTCTATTCTAGTGTTACAAATAGTGATCAGTATCTAGCAATACATCACCGCTACTCAAGTAACGGGAATGCCAGTGATTGGACATAACCTATCAGTGACCAATGCAACTATGTAGTCTAGTCCTTTTGTCCAGATATCTTAATTGACAACAAGGCATAGATCATGTCACCCTTGAATAGTTTAATCTTTGGTTTCTTGATGTCCGAGCAAACTTACTAAAACAAATGAACTCAATATCTCATATTGACTCATTTGAGCACAACCATATATTTTGTAGTCTCACTCAATCAAGGAGCCTGTAGATACAACTCATGTTATGTAGGAGGGATAAATCCTATCTGAGTCACTCACATCCCTCCGCATGTTTTGTAGCATATCTGATAGCTGACTTTATAATCACCTTATTACATACAACGTTTGACGATATTAAAACATATAAATTCTCATGTAGGAAACTGTAGTGACTTCAAGTCAAAAGACTACGTACATCATGGTCATTCACGTAACGATCCATGTGAAGACTTATGACACTCATGGTGGGGCAGTCCAGTACATTATTACTCTAATATGTACCCATGTGAAGACTTGATATCTCATATCCATGATCTGTGAGAATGGTCATCAGTCTACGCACACACTAGTCTCTATGTATTATCGTTGTCCTAATTTACAATAATACTTGACTAGGGACATTTAACAATAGTGTTCTGATTTCAGTCAATAGGATTCCCCAATCAAGTCATGCACTTGATATCCCATGACATTGAACTTACTATTCTAAGGACTTTATTATGCTTATTTAATTCACAATAAATAAATGCCTCAATAGGAAATAAATTTCATAATGCAATGTAAACTAGTAATGTCAATACACAACTGGCCTCTTGGGCACACACCAACAAAACATATATAAGATAAGGTAACATACCAGTACAATAAGCCGAGAGCAAAAGAGCTTAAGCGAGCCAACAAAACTTAAACCATTGTCGACCAACCTTTCTTCCGACATTTGTGACCAGTCGACACTAGCGCCCTTCTCGAAAAGTGTCTGAAACTCGGCACTCTCCTCTGAGCTTAGATCGTGTGACATCGGGGGATCCTTCTTCGGCAGGCCCTCATATGACCATTTGGTGGGAATGTCCCAAGGCTCGGTACCTTGGATGATAAAGTATTTCTTCTTCCAACCTTTAATGAATTTGGGATGACCGAGCACCACTTTTTACCCCCGACGCGACAAGATATACTATCAATAGGGGTGACTCGGCATCGCTCTAAAGCCCAAACACGCCTGAAAATGTTTGAGGTAGAGAGGAACCCCTCTCTCGCGATAGACCATGATGAAGCTCGTCAACTACTTTCATGAGTTTGGCGCATACTGCATAGGGCTTAGGCCCACCCAATTCAACACTTCCTATATAAAAGAATAGAGAGGAAGACACATGCCCGAGTGTAACATGTCGACGTTCATTATACACAGTGGCCTCGGAAGATTGACATTTTGTTGAAGGCCGGAGTTCGCAAGCATCAATTCAAATTGGGGAGGAATACAATAAATTGCTCGAAGCAACTCAAGTTCAGTTGCAGCCAAGACGCTCTTCGCCTTATGCACATATGCTATCGACCTGTTTAACGAAGGTAGAACACTGAAGCCAGACTCATCCTTCAGATCTTCAGGATATCTTCGGATAGACTTCGTCCGCACAAGCCCTTGGTAAAGGGCGGGCTGAATCCCCTATGGTCTCGACGATCTTGGCCTACAGGGAGACACAGCCGACAGGATCTCGACTTCCGGCACCACCTCTTCGAGATTGCCCACAGGTCTCTCCTCATCCTCCACCGACTGATCTTCACCCCCTCCCCCCCAATCACCTCCACCCTCTGACGTGTGGGGTGATTCTCGATTTTCCTTCACCAAACTAGTCTCGGCCTCACCGGTCCTAGTATCCTTTTCGACTCGGATATGATCTACTCCCTCAGAACCAGAGATTCCATCGATATCCACGTCCAGCACTGGTGAGATCTCGCGTGTTGACCCTGAATTCATAGGTTCACTTCTCCGTGAAGAGGACTGACTTGACGAACTCGCGACCAATCCACCTCATAAAGAGTTGACATCTGATCCACTGCTATCACCAGAAGAGGACGAGCTATCGATTTCTACGGTCGACATATCCTGAATTACAATCTTGAATAGAGGAATTCCAGATATAAAGAAAGTAATCCCCCACAGTGATAAGAGGGAGCGAATTTATAGAGGTTGGCTGTTTCTAAAACCATTGACACGTGATGTCCCCTCGAATTTCATGAGTGACGGCCCATCGAATGACTACTATCACATGTCGACTTCTTAAGCTCCACGAAATCTAATGCGACAAGAAGTCATGTGGGCAGACCGAAGCAACAGGAGGTCAGCCTTCACTAACGTATTCGTCACCCTATCTGCCTCAATTTTTCGCTGGCTAGGGGACGCTAGTTGTATCCCAAATTGGATCAAGTATAGGAGTTTATCCGGATACATTCTTATTGACACATGCTCCTGGTAGTATGGGGTTTCATAGCCCCTCTCCGGCGCATACTCCATCAGTTCGGCCTTTGGGCTCGCTCCCTTTTCTCCTTGGCGGCCACAGGAAACATGGGTTAGGGAGGGGGGGGGGGGGCACTACATTATCTGGAGAGTCTTTTCCATTCGAGGGAACCTCCTCTTTACCCTCTTCCATCCCCTTCTCCTCCTCCTCTTCTTCTTCATCGGATCAGATTTCAACGGCCTCCGAGGTCACACTGCCATCCACTCCTTCTTGAAAGAGGACTCCGAGGAGACTTCCTCCAACTTCCCTTCCGAAGTTGACCATGAAGTGGATTTAGAGGAACATACGTCATGGCCGGAGGTGGAGGTGGAGGCACTGGACTGAACCCTTGACATAACTAAAATAATAATTTACTTGGATTCCGCTGACGAAACGTTAGTCAGAAAGGTCGTCGGAGGTCGGAAATGGTTTTAGAGAGAGAAGCTCCATAAAGTAGTGATAGAAAGTAAAGATAGATATGAGAATGCAATGGGGGATATATAAGTGAGAAGGGAGACTGTAACCCCTAATTCCGGAAATACGTATTTTCATGAGTATTTTCTGTATTTCAAGATTTATGAATTTTTTATTGTTAGATTCGTTTTGAATTTCATGTTAAAGTATTTTTCTAAACAATAATTATAACTATTTCGAATAAACTTGTTTCCATTTCTACTTGATCAATTAGTTGTGTTTTAACCCTCAAAATATTGTTATTGATTGGAACTATTTCAACGAATTCCTATTTTTATAAATTGATATTATTATTCTGTCGAATGCTATTATTATTATTGTTAGTATTTTATTCTTATTGTTTTAATCTTACTAATTGTTATTATTAGCATTATTATTATTTTATAGACATGATTATTTTACTATTCTTGTGGTTACCGAGATTACGTATTTTTATTGATTATGAAAACAAATCAATTCTTTTTATAATTGTGTTCGTATTTGTCTCAAATAATTTATGTGATACAAATTGTATTTTGTTATGAATCATATTTTATCGGATATCTCATTCTTTTGTATTCGGGTTTATGTTGATCTTTATATCTTTATCCCCAATGAATTTTATCTTATTGGATCCATACCCAACACCCAATACCCAATATCCAAATTCCCCCTATAAGTACCCTAATACATTTCTTAACCTTAATTATTCCTAACCCCAGCCACTAATCCCCATTACTGTGCTAACTCCCCAACCCTCTTCATCTCCTGTTCACCCTCTCCATCTCCCGCTCTCTCTGTTTCCCTTCAACCGAACCCACAACCCATCCATTGCTCCCCCGTTCCCATCTCCTGTCCACCTCATCCTTTGCTCCATCACCTTCCAATCCGACCATCACCCTCATCGTCTCCGTCACCATCACCTCTCTCTCCCCGTCCCTCGCCCAGTCTCCCGCTCGAACCCATCCACCGAGCCGCCATCCCATGCTCTGATCCCCTATTCGTTCACACTGAAACCACCGGAGAACCCAGCCTTCATCGTCGTCATTGTTGCCGTCCAGAGCCAGTGCCCAGTCATCGCCGTCTTCCTCTGTTTTCGAGCGCGAAACATAGCACTCATCCCCGC
Source organism: Hemerocallis citrina (assembly GCA_017893485.1). Taxonomy (NCBI): domain Eukaryota; kingdom Viridiplantae; phylum Streptophyta; class Magnoliopsida; order Asparagales; family Asphodelaceae; genus Hemerocallis; species Hemerocallis citrina. Next base: position 16,097,719 of record CM030367.1, read on the forward strand.
CGTTCTTGGCATTGCGTCGCTTCCCGACCAGTCGCCGCCGCACGTTGCCGCTGCCAGCATCGCGAGCCCCCGCCGCAGTGCCGTCGCGTCGCGTCGCCGAGGTTCTCTCGCGCGTTCACTCTCTCTCTCTACTGAAGGAAGAAGATGGAGATCGAGTTGCTGTTTTCACTGTTTGGTGTGCTGGCGTAAGAGATCTGAAGCCGTTGTCCCGTGTTCGCCCCCGATCCGCTGTGTAGGAGAGATCTTATTGGCGAGATATGGTGTTTCGTGTTCGGTCGCATCAGATCTAGACGTGCTGTCTGCTGTTTTTGGTTGGATCCTGTGTGAGGTAGTTATCCTATTGGTTCGTTCTGGTATTTCGTGTTCTGTGTACGCCAGATCCAGTTTTGGTGTTCTGCGTTCTGTCCCGATCCGGTGTGGAAATTGCTCTTGGATCTTGCTGTTGCTGTTGATTCTTCGCGCATATTTTTGGGAGTTTTCGCCTGGGATTCTAATTCCGTTATTCTATTTTAATAAAATCTGCAGTAACAGGCAAGTCTCTTCTTGAACCCTTTTTATTGTTTGTGTTCAAGATTAATTGATTTCATGCAAGTAGATCCGTCCTTTTGTTATCAAAAATTTGTTTTTGACAATTCCGTTAAGATTATCTAGGGTTTACGCGAGCTAACCTGACATACTCTTAACTTTGTGCTATCTTCTTGATCTTTAACCCAGTCCCCAATGTTCATGCATGAGCACAATTAAAATAACTAGATTTGTACTTAGAACTGCTTGATGAAATGGAGATGAATATACTGATTTCGTTTAATTGATGAATTGACACCATGACTGTAATAAATGTACCATGAACCTTAGAAATTACATGTTGACACCTAGGATTCACTTGATTATTAAATTTCATGCTTCATGTGATCATATGAATTAATTAGTTACCTATTCATGTTAAGACATTTGCTGGACTGCTGTATGTTTCATTTTGAAATAGATTTTTGACCATGCTAGAGACATAATTTGAAAGAACTTACTAAACAAAAAATGTAGCCCTTGATGTCTAGATAATTTTTCCTTACTCTGGATTTAAATTCCAGTTTACCATCTGTTAGTTATCATCACTTTAATGCCACTGTGTTAGTAATTTCAGACTCAGATTTTCATGCATTTTCTGCTGTTGTTTATTTTATTTGACCCTGTTACTAGTACAAGAAAAATCTGAAATAATTTAGGATGAACCTAGACATGTATAGGTATCACCAAGAATTTTTATAGATTTTAATAATGAGTTCTCTGACCCGAAACAATTAGTTGAACATAACCTACTGCATACTGCCTCGACTTAAAACCTGATTAGAATAGAGTTTTCACCCTAGTCCCTATATCTTTTATGTACCTTAATTATACTCGTTGGAACCATGTGGAAGTCTATTTTCCAGATATTCCGGCGGATTCAGTTTTTCTAATTTGTAGTGCTCGCAATACATGTTTTAGTACAGCAAGGTCATGCTGTCCTGATCATGTGATGTGTGTTGATTTGACTTGTTTGCTTCATACTTTGCCTGTAACGCATAGAATTAGTCACACATAGTATATGCGACATTGACACCTTGTATGCTCACATAGGATTAAAATGACTAACAAAAAGCCGGGGTACCATGGGTAGACTAGGTAGTGAACGATCGGAAACTGTACTCGGTTGGGCCTTACTGCCTGAACCGCACTGATGGCCATAAACTACAGCCCGATAAACACTGCTCGAGAAATACTGATACTGAACATGAAATACTGATTACTAGGCTGAGTACACAGACCGAGAATTCACCATCAGTCTAAAACATTCACGGTGTGTTTGCGCGGAACCTGTAGTATGGGATGCAGTAGTACATGCACTAGATAGGCTAATAAAATGTTAATAACCTGCATTTCCTGCTTGATCCTGACATCCCGCATTACATGCATGATTTACTGTAGACCTTTGATATTTTGCCTGCCTTTGCTTTGTTCTTTGTCTTTGACCATGTCCTATTTCCTTTGATATTCAAGTTTCCTTTATCCTCTGTTTTCTCTACTTGCCGTCCACGACTTGCTCTAAGGACTCTCTTTTCTTTCTTTTTAGATCCAGAATTAACAGGTACCGAAGGAGCAATACCAGAAGAACTTGGTGAGCAAACTCTTTGAAGATTGGAGCTGGTCTTTAGACTACTTAGCTGTCTTTTCTTATTTTCTTATTGTATTTCTTTTTATCATACTTTGTATCTTGGGCTTTATGACCCGAAATTGTTTTATCCCAGATTGGATTATTATGTAGTGAATTTATTTCATGATTATCTTTGAGTTTATTTATTGTTTATGTGATTATATTCCTTGCCTGCGCGGTTGTTTCTCTTATATATTGTTGAGTTAGACTGGTGCAGCTTATGGATGATGCATAATCATTCGCTGGGCCTTTGTCACGTGCTCATATTCCCGTATTTTGGAAAGCGGGGCATGATAGAGACTCCTCGATATCCACAATGATGATGTGGAAGAATCCTAACCCTATGATTCAATCCAACAGCTTACAGTGGTGACATAAGCCAACCCACATGCTACATACGTGCATTTGCAACTCTAATGGAAGGAAGAATTCCAAATTTTTTCATCTTCGGCAAAAGCTCACTAAATTTTGTTTGGCCTCATCCCTCGGCATGGACTTCGAGCCACACATGAGAAGTTACTCAATTTCACTGCTTCGTACCTCGGCATGGACTTCGAGCAACACGCGAGAAATTACTCAATTTCATTGCCTTACCCCTCGGCACGCAACGACACTCCGTGTCAGCGCTTGGCTTGTACTTCGAGGTATTGGGGTGCGAAGTCCAGCGATAGCCACCACATCCCTCCAAAATTTGCGCCCCTTTTGATTCCTGTTCTAAAAATAATTAAAAATTGGAATGATTGAATAAAATTTCTAAAAAATAATTATAAATTTGGAAAACTAATTTAAAATTTTCAAAAATTAATTATGAATTTAGGAAAATTAATAAAAAAATCCAACAAATAATTATAGATTCAAAAAAGTTTATTAAAAATGTGAAAAAAAATAACTCGAAGCTCCGAAAGACATTACTGCCTTCCAAAACTCCGATCACATCGCGAATAACCCCAAGAGAGAACTACTCCTCGAAGGTTGTTACTCCTAACTTCCAGGAGTGGGGGGCTTATGATGTAGGTGAAAAACTCAACTAATTAGGGTCGTATGATTCTGCCACAAATCTCGAGGTTCTTAAGGGCAAAACAGTAATCTCACAGAATGTAACCCCTATTTCCAATTTTTTGGATTTTCTTCAGTAACTCTTTTCCGTTCTCATTCTTGTAATGTGATCCTTGTATTTATTTTTTTGTAGATTTTTATTCATCTGCAACCAATTGTAATTCTTTAATCTATTTCTATTTCTCATGCTGAACCTTGAGATTATTTCTGTGCACTTTACTCTCATTTTATCCTGGTGTCTTGTGCATCCAAATTAGCCAGTTTATAAACTTATTTAATTGTCTTTTGGATTCCCAAACCCATCTCTTATTGAATCCAAACCCAAACCCAAATCCATCTTTATTGGATCCTAAACCCAAACCCACATACCCTAATTTCTACTAACAGCTAATCACCATTTTTCCTTCCCATGATCCCCAGTATCTCCACAATCCCCTACACCACTCTTAATCACTCATTAATAACTAATCCCCTCATTAATCCCTTTCTGACTCACAATCTTCCTGACTCTCTCTCTCCCCGACCTTTCTCTCTCCCCCGACCTTCTCTCTCCCCTCCTCTGTTTCTCCCGAGACCCAACCCCCCTCATCTTCCCCAGTCGCCAACCTGTCGAACTTCTCATCGCCATCACCCCTCCAAACCCTTCACCATCTTCCTCCCACCTGTTCACCTCCCGACCTGCGCCCATCGACCACCACAGCCCATCGCGACCCCTCGCCTTCCTTCACGATGTGCCACCAAACCTCCAGTCCTCCATCGATTCCCTCGTCAACCACTGCACCCCCATCCCCATCTGCTGACCTCACCACTCGCCACCAGCTCTCGCGACCATCCTGCATCCCTCATCGAGACCCTGTCGCCTCTCCTTCACTCCACCCTGTCACCATCGTCCTCATCGACCGTGACCCACCATTTCGCTCACTTCGAATCCATCACCGTTGCTCACTGCCCTGCTATCCACCTCGACCCCGTCGCTAGCAACCACCTCACCGCGGCATTCCGTAACATCCTTGCGAGTCCCTCGGCTGCACTCATCCTCCTCTCTGTTGCAGCCAACACTGTCGCCCACCATTGCAACTCCGCCAGTGCACCACCATCCCCGCAGACACGATTGTCGCTCGCCGTTGTTGCTGTCAGTCTTACTGTTGCGATTGCTGTCGCTTTGCTGTTGTTTGTTGTCCCGTGCTTTGCACGTGTCTCCGTGCACACCATTTGCACGTGTGTTGCCGCCGAGACGCTCGTCCCGTTATTCTCACATTCGGAATTAATCATCGGTATAAGGCAAGTCTTCTTGAACACCATTGTTATTCTAGTTCAAGATCGTTTGATCCCCGCAAGTAGTTCATATTTTAATTATCCAATTTATTTGCTTGATATTTGTCAAAGAGGGTATTACGGATTCATCGGCGAAACCAAGTGATAAATCTCTTTTCGTGCCATTATCTTTGACTCAAACCCAAACTTGATCACCCATAGTCATATGCATACTTCATGAATACAATTAGAACATGTTAATTATAGGGTAGATTGGTGAATTAAATGTTTTGATTGAATGAAATTTTATTCGTGAATTGAATGCTATGATTATAGAAATCTTGCCTTGTTAATGTTTCAATGTCATCCTGATAAATAAGTTAAATATTCTGTTAATTTATTGCCATGAAATCACATGCTTGCGTGTTTGATTATTGCCAATTCATATCAATTAACTTACTAGCTTGCTGCCTACTCAATGTTGCATTAAACTTTTGAACTAGTTGTTGTAAGAATTTAATAAAACCTTGTAAATAACAATTGTAGCACTGTGAATCTACTTTTCAGAAAATTTGACAGATCTAAATTCCAAAAAATAACCTGCAAGTTATCAATCTTTTAATGCTGCTAGGTCTAGACTTCCAGATTTATTGTTTACATGCGTATCGTTGTGAATTAGTAATTGAAAGGAAATGTTAACAATAGAATTAAAATTTGAAATTATTCTGGCTGCAACTAGACATGATTAGCAATCACCCTGAGTTTTTGTGGAATTATTTGATGAATATGCAGACCCGATATGTACATGTAAAGATGACTCTAAGTTTTTGCTTGAACATAAAAGCAGTAAAGAATAAGATTTTACACCTAGTTTCTGTAGTTATCATATGCTGTGTGTATATGCGTCAGAACCTTCAGCGAGTCTAGTTTCTAGAACTCCTGACGGATCCTAATTTGCTTGCCTGTAGCAACGGGAATCTCTATTTTGGTATAGCAACGTCTTGCTGTCCACAATATATGGCATTGTATTGATTTAGTATAAACATGTTGAGCTTACACCTAATGGGTAGAAATTAGTCCACCAAGCATGACACAACCTTGATATCTTCCTGATCTTGCTTCGACACTGCTACACCCATTGCATGCTCACATTAGAATGTAATAAAATATTAACAAGCCGGTGTATTAAGGGTCAACTTGGTAGTGAACAGTATGAAACTGTACTCGGTAAGGGCCTTTCTTGTTTACATGGATTATTGTTATGGAAGGTGGAGTAACGCTTGTTATCTTGTTATCCTGTTATCTTGTTATCTTGTTATCCAAGTACATGATCTGTTGAGTTCACCATCACAGTCTAAACGATCACTGTTTACATGCACCGAAACTGTGGTATGGGACACAGTATTACGTGCATTAGATAGGTTAATAAAAGACTAATAAACCTAGATTGTAACTAGCATGCTTGATCTTGAATATTGTCATCGATCTTGATCATTGATTATAACCCTTGATTCTTGCATGATTAATTATAGACCCTTCATCACTTTATCGACCTTTGTTATTGCTCTTTGATTCGATCCAGTTCATTATTCTTGATATACCATGTTTTTCTTACTCTCTGCTTTCACTACTTGCAGTCCGACACTTGCTCTAACGGGCAATATTTTTTCTACTTTAGATCACGAGTTTGCAGGTACTCAAGGAACTGTCACGCCCTGCTTCCCAAAAATACGAAATACGAGTACATGACATTGGCCCAGTGAATGACTAACGTCACCCATAAGCTATTTATCCGATTAACTCAACAATACAATCAATACAGAATAATTGTGCAGGCAATAATAATAATCTCATGAACAATAATACTTGAAATGAAGTAATATAAAATATCCAAGTATAATAATAATCCAATATCTGGAAGCAAATAATAACAATATTCGGGTTAAAAGCCCACAATACAATGAAATAACAATAGGCTAATAATTAAGTCTTCATGACAAAGCAATAATTTATTAAGCGACGCTGCTATCAATTCATTCACCAATGTTGTTCTTCCAATCCATCAGGCAATTCTCCATCAACACCTGTAAATACTTCATCTAAAAAGAGGAGAAAAATTGTCCTTAGAGCAAGTCATGGACAGCAAGTAGAAAAATCAGAGAACAATGGAATAATGATATAATAATGAATTAATGGATCAATAGGAATCAATAACATGGCATGAAAATAATAATCAATATTACGGTAATCGATGCAATGACTATAAACAATATTTCAATCTTCGATAACAATATTCAATGATCAATAACAATAACATTTAGCTGATATTCGATATCAATAGGAACAATGATGAACACTACGCAATATCGATGTGGTGTCAATCCTTAAGTATATTAATAATTTTAATCCTAACTAATGTAGTACATCATACGTCCTATTTATTTACCACATGGTTGCTACATGCAAACAAGTTACGTTTAGACTTAGTGGTGGATTTTATAGTTCATGTACTCAGCAATTATATTCAATAATGACCGATGATCGAATCAATTGAGATACTGTAGTCAGTAATCTAGAAAAATTCGATGATCGATATGACCAATAGACCAATAGACCAATAGACAAATAAATAGGGAAACACCGGCCCCTCCTCCGTGTACAGTTCTTATATTGTCCACTACTAGAGTCAATCCTTAAACTCCGCCTTGTTAATTATTTTATTAATGCAATAATTCAATATGCAATCTAGAGACATTAGGTGAACGATAGTAGCAATGGAAGAACAATATGCCGATAACTTAGATAGGACAATTAGAATGATGGCAATAACTCATTAGGATCATGCAATACAACATATATACATTAATTCATGGAACACAATGATATAGGATAATTAAACTACTAAAAACTAGAAGATAAAATTCTGGGCAGCAAGAGTAGTCTGTACAAAGATGCAGTTTCCCATTGTTTCAGAACTCGAAAATTGATTCCATCAGAAATTCTAGAAACTAGACTTCCACACGGTTCCAATACATATTTAAAGTTCAAAATCCGACAACAGTAGCTAGGTTAATCACATTGTTCTTTACAGACTTAATGTTCAAGCAGAAATTCGACATTATGTTATTTTATTTTTAGAAACAGCAAAAATTCAATAATAAATTCATTAAAAATATTTTCTAGACTCCTAAACATGTTAAGCAACAATCTGAAAATTATCAGAGCAAAGTTTTATCATTTGGTCTGCCTTTTTGCTGTTTAAACATGAAGGATACAAGAATCTGAAAATCTGAAACTAAAAACACAGCTGTAGTAAAACGGATATAACTTTTACTACACAACTCGGAATTTAGAAATTCCAGATGTTCTGAAAACTAGAAAGATAAGGCTACAACTCTTATTTAGAAAATAATTTATTTTAAGATCGTTTACTGGTTCAAAAACAGCATTCAATGTACAGGTCAGCAAGCAATATACAGGTTTTGGGTAGTTTTCTTGAAAATAAATTAATTAAATATGATGGGTATCGATTCTTTCGTAAATAAATTGTGTAATAAACATGATGGGTGCAATAACATGATGAATAAGAATAAAATCATATGCATACACTAAATTATCATCGATCAAACAACAAACAATCGACCAAACATACAACCTAATAGTTGTTTCTATAATAATTTATTTGTATCATGATTATACGGTTAACCCTATTATCAATTCTACATGAATGCTTGAAAGATCCAATGTTTAGAGTCAAAAGTGGCACGATGTCAAGAATATTGGGATTAGCTCGTGTAAACCCTCAGTAGATCCAACGAAGAGATGAACAAGGTATAATACTATAAAGAAAGGGATCTACTTACAAGAATTTCAACAAAACTTGAATTTGATACAATTAACAATTCAAGAGGACGGTGACTTGCCTTATAAACCGTGAAATCGAATACCAAGAATAACGGGATGAGAATCCCGGAGCAACGAACCCACGAACACACAAAATTGCGCGTGCGATATACGTGCACACAAAGAGACCAAGAAGTAATAGTAACACACAAAAAGACAGCAACTGCAAACAGGAGAGAGAGCGTCGGCCAGGGGCGGAGGCACACTGGCTAAGGGTGGCAACGGGTCGTCCACTGGATTCGATGGCGGGACTAGCAGCGCGAGGAATGGGTGAGGGCGGTGCCGGATCTGGGAGGGGACAGGCTCGTCGATCGGAAATAGGAGGAGGACAGGGGTCTGCGAGGGTGTGTGGCAACGCCAGAGGTGGGGGTCGCAACTAGAGGAGATGGCGATGGGGTTAGGAGTTGCCGGAGGTGGCGGGGGAACGCTGGAGAAGACGACGGGATGGGATTCGGTGGGTTTGGGCGAGAAACTGCAGGGAAAGAGAGAACGAGAGGAGAGAGGAGAGAGAATAAGTAGCTAGGACTTCAAAATTGTGTAATTTTTAGGGTTTGCAGTAGAGTTATATTTGTAGGGTACAATTAGGGTACTGGGTTGGCGAATCTGGGTCCAATAATAGCGGATTTTGGTCAAAACAAACGAAATTGGGTTTTAGGGTTCAAATAAGAGATAGATCTAAATCAATAGGGTTCAAATAAAAATATCCACAATTCAATAAAATAAAATTCACAAGATGGATAACCTAATAAAAGAGAAAATAGTTAAAGAACGAAAATTCCAATCCAATTAAATAAATAAATAATACAATTGAAATAATGTGAATTGGGCTTAAAATTAAATTGGAACTCGCCCAAGAAAATCAGATCGGGTATAATAATAAAATAATTCGAAAGATAAATTTTTAATTAGATAATAAAGACTTAACAATTAATAATTATAAAAATAATAATATTATACAACAAAATAATATTCGGGTTTAACAATTTCATTAAAATAAACCAATAGCAATAATATATTTGTTTTAGGCTCAAAAATAAATAGTCGATCAGTAAGATATAGAAAATAAGATCAAAATACACCATAATTCGAAATGAATAAAATTTTTGATTAGAAAATACTTTAATATATGATCCGAAATGAATTTGTCACAAAATAACTTTATAAAAATCAAATTATAGAAAACACACGGAAAATATCAATTGGCGGAAATGGGGGTTACAGGAACAATATCCGAAGGACTTGGTGAGCAACACTTTTAGAGATTGGAGCTCATGGAATAGACTGCATTGATTATCTATTTATGTTATTTGAACATTGCTATTATTATTGTACTTTGTTCCCGGGTCTTGTTAACCCGAAGTTGTTTTTATCCCAAATGTTGGATATTATGTTATGGATTATTTTGTTGATTATTGAAGTCATTCTTCGTTTATATGATTATTTACTCTTGTGTGGTTGTGGTTGTGATTGTTATTCATATTATTGAGTTAAACTGGTACAGCTTATGGATGATGCTTACATCATTCTATGGACCTTTGTTACGTGCTCGTATTCCCGTATTTTGGGAAGCAGGACGTGATACATAAACTACAAAGGCCACGATTAGCGTACGGGCCACCCGCAAGCCTACTATCTTGGATCATCCTACAAGGGAGGCTAACTTGCAGCCCAATTAGGGGAGATTGACCAGTCAACCATGACTGGCAATACAAATGCCCCGAAATCAGGAAGATAATAATTGATTATATCCCTTGATTTGGAGGATCTTCTAAATCAGTTATGGAATCTTCTCAATAATTGCCCCCTTCCTTGCCTATAAGTACAACTCTATCTCCTCCATTACCAGGTAATCAAGATTTTGCTAAATAAAACCCAATTTACATTGCTGAATGCTGAATTTATCGTCGGAGGACCTGTCGTCAGGAAAACTCGTGGTGTTTCAGGCTTTTTGTAAGTTTCCAGCAGTATCTTTGCCGTCCATCCTACATCCGTCCACAAATACTAGACTCACATCAGATCTGATCGATGGGTGAGATGTGTAGTCTATAATCATCAAAGAACTCATCATTTGTTGTTCCCACACCAAGAAAAGCAGCATCAACTCCTTTGTAGGAGGTTGGAGAAGTCTCGAGGAGGTCTCTTGGCGAGAGATGCTTTGAGGACCTCGTGGTTGACATTGTGTCAGAAGGCAGCAACTACTATTGCTAAGTCAAGGGAGGGGATAGATATGTCTTCGATCGTGAAGCGTCTAACGAAGTCTTTGAGCGGCTCTCTTTCCTTCTGCTTTAGTTCGAGCAAGGAAGTACTTGTTTTATCAGTCTTGCGGCTGGTGACAAAATGTATTAGGAAGAGCTCCCGAGGTGGTCGAAGGAGAAGATAGACCCCGGAGAGGGACGGGAGTACCATACCTATGTTGATTGCTTCAGGGTTACTGAAAATGTTTTGCAAAGAGGGCCACAGGAGCATTGTGGATCATCATGAGAGTTTTAAAACTCTCGATGTGATCTTTCCGATCGGACTAACCGTTGTATAATTCGAAGGTGGAAGGCTTGAAGTTCTCTGGAACAAGGACTTTAAGAATTGATCTACTGAAGGGAGGTCGGGTGAGGCAGTATGCTTGGAGATCCTCCTCTTGGCCGATCCGAGCAAGGTGGTCTTCCATCTCCTGAAGGTGATGGACGACCCCATCGTCTCGCTCTTCGGATCGGGTAGAATCACGCGACTCTTCACTTTGCACAGTCCTAGGGTGGTGATTGCTGATCCATCGATTCCTGTTTGGGGCTGCCCTGAGGACTTGGAGGATTTCATTTTTGAAGTTGTGAAATTCAGCGCGGGTGATAGGTGTGATACCCCAAATTTTGTCATCAATAGCTCTTTTTCCAAATAATTTTTTACAAAGTGCATTTCTTTAATATTTTATGCAATGATAATTTGTATATGACCGACACTTTTTTCTCAAGTATGGAAAGAACATATACCTTAAGTGACTTTGTAATTTAGTATAATTATTTTGCATAATTCATCGCAATATGAGATCCATAATATTATGACAGTAAGTAGTTAAGATTAAAATCATAATGGCATCATAAATTGCTAGTATCCAACTAATTAAGATAAGCAAATAGATAATTATGAGAATTTGATAGGTTAAGAAATCTTGCTCGAGAAGAATGATTTATGTCCCTATAATAACAGTATAGGTAATTCTTAATGCCTAAGAGATAATATATTCTGATATTCATATGATTATTTTAAAATATTATTATATCCATACAAGTTGTCCCCTATAGATATCAAATAGGGAGCATTTTCATAGGGAGAACAATTACACAAATAGGCTGGTTATATGTGGCAGTGTGAAGGGAATTAAAGTTGCGGCTGTTACTTGACATGCAATTGCAGAGTTGGCTTCGCCCAGTTGGCTTAAGGAAACTTGGGCCTCACTTAAGGTTCTCACCACCTAAAAACACCTTATAAATAGAGATAGCCTAAGCCCTATTTTCATTACAAACAAGAACAACAATAACTACAAGTTTTAAGAAAGAAATTAATGTTATATCGGTGTTTCCTGTGTTTCCTTCAGCAAAGAAATTAGAGCAGCGATTACTAGATAGTATTCGGTAAGGGATTTCTAATCATTCGATGTATGCCAAAGAGATAACCATACGTTGAGAACCGTACAATCTAACTTGAAGATGAAGTTGGGGTTCAAACAAATCAGCCAGGCCCACACCCAAAAACCCATTAGTCGTGCTTGGTCGACCTCACATAACTTGCGGTCAACTGTCCCCCTCACAGGAAAACCCTGTACAATGACCGGTTGACCGACCCCTAGGTATGGTCGACCGCAACATGCTTCAATTCTGCTACTGACTGCTATGTTCTCTATCTTCAACCATTCACTTCGATCCATCTCATCGCTTCATCGTCTTCTTCATCGAACATGTGTATGCAAAACATTTAAACCCAACAACGTCCATCTTGGATTGCATACTCATGAATCCACACCTGTGTGATTTAAACTCTTCCGGACCTTTCATCTTCGCTTTGTAAAAACCCGTTTCTATGGCTTCTTATGCTAGTTGAACCTACCTCCACATGTTTTCCTCCAGTCGTATGCTCCCTTCAAGGGCTCACCCCAATAGATGTAATAATAGAAGTACCACCATCTACACGAACTACACCTACCCCAAGGGTCACTTCACCTTCCAACGATATTTGAACGTTGTAGTCTCATTTTGGTGATTCTAGTGATGGCTTACTAGATGATGCTTTAGGAACAATGAACTTCCAAACACTCGGCCGAGTTTTTCTGCTCTCACAATACTGGTAGAGATTATGCTGACCCTGCCCAATCTCCCTCTTACCCTTCATCACCTTACGACGACTATCCCAAACTGTCAAAACTCCACATCGAGTTGTGTACCTGCAGTCCTGAGCATTAAGAGTCCCCAAGGATATCAGATTCTACTTTATCGAAGAAATATGTCTGACCTCTTCTAGTGTGAACCCTTTACCATCTGACGTCTCTAATTTAACTATTCCCTAGCCGTTCTCACACTACGGTCTGTTGACGACTTGTAAGTAGAAAACATCTCATTCTTGGAGTAAATGTGAGAAGAACTCCCCGAATCAAGATACTAACTTGAATCCACATATGAAGAACTTGAAACAAAAAGACTTAGTTCAAAGTTACCAAATTCACCTGAATCAATTGCACTGGCTGCATTGACTTGATCACCTCCTGTAGTAGCACTCAATCCATTTACAATAGTGGCAATAGATCTTACCCTTGTGTGTCGTATCCCTTTCAATTGAAGTATCACCATCCACCGCTAAACATGCTACAGAAATAGACCCTCCTTTATGAGTCATCTTTCTCAGATCATCTTCCTTCAGACACTTAATCACCCAGGCTACTGTAAGTGTTTCCTTGGCTGATTTTCCGTGTAGCATGGTAGTTATCAAGTGATCATAAGAAGTTGAAAGTGAATATATCAAGTTGAAAGCTTTATCCTCTTCGCTAAGATCATCAGCATTAATCACATTCAGTTCAGATATTACCTTCTTGAACTCCACAATGTGATTTTGAATATGGGTACCTTCCTTCATTGAAAACCTAAACAACTTTCTCTTCCAGTACATCCGATCTAACAATGATGATCTCGAGAAGTCAGATTTTGAGTCTCGCCCATAAACTCGCTGCACTTTTCTCATCAAGAATATTACACTTGACTTCATCCTCTAATTGCAACCAGATTAAACTCAAGGCCTTCAAACAAATCTCATCCCACTTCTCATGCTTCATGTTGGCTGACTTTTTCTCTTTTAGGGCAAGGTGCAAGTCCTTATGAACCAATACATTATACATGTCGACCTTCCATAGATTGAAGTTGATCTTACCGTCAAACTACTTGATCTTCGTCTTTTAATCTGCCATCTTCTCCAAGGAACTCGAATAAACCCACGAACCTGATGTGCTCTGATACCAGTTGTTAGAGCATCCACTGTCGTTTTTTAAAAACTCAAAAATTGAAAATCGATTTAGAAATATGCCTCACAGTCGTTTGCTAAAAATCCATAATTTAGGATAGAAATGAACAGTGGCTTGCTAAACTTAGCAGCTCCTTTAGCCAATTGCTAAATATAGATTACAGACGATGTTCATCTGTTTGACGAAGGGACGGATGAAGGAGTGTCGTCTAGTTAAATAAAAATTAAAAAAAAGATGAGAGACGGATGATGGTGTTCCGTCTCTCATCGAAAAAAATTCTTTTAAAAAAATCACTGAAAACACGCTAGACGGATGAAGTTGTTCCGTCTAGTGTGTTTTTTATTTTATATTTTATTTTATTTTTAAACAAAAAAAATCCAAAAAACACCCAGACGGATGATGTTCATCTGTTTTGGTGTGTTGTTTGGATTTTTTTTTGATTTTTTTTAACCCAAAAAAAAACACCTAGACTGATGAACATCATCCGTTTGGTGTGTTGTTTGGATTTTGTTTTTGATTTTTTAAAATTTTTTAAATTTTTTTTACTGAATACCAAAAAAAAAAAAGACGGAAGATGATCTTCCGTCGGTTCTATTTTTAGACTTTGACGACTGCAGGGTGGTCCTTCTATTGCTATTTCTAAATGCTATATATAGCAATTGACATAGCAAACGATAGTGGATGCTCTTAGGGAATCCTATCCTCTAGAGGGTCTTGTTGAGTCTACGACACAATGAACCCAAACCTCCAAGCAAATACTAGATCACACTAATCACAAAAGGCACACAATAATTGTTCCGGTTGGGGCTTTCGCCTTAATCTGGGGGAGGAAGAACCGATATATTTTTTCAACTAGAGAAGATACAAGAATATTACAATTCTCTCCACGACCCTCTCTCAAGTCTGACCGGAAATTGGTTGATGTTTACAATGGAGAGATCTCTCACATATCAAATGAAGTACTATCTTCCCCTATTCGGCACTCAATAAAATCATATGTTTCTTCGAGCCATTACAATAAATATATAGATGTAGAGAAATCCTAGTTTGATATACTTGATACACTAACCATCTGATGTATACTGAAGAGATAACCATACGTTGAGAGCCGTACGATCTAACTTGAAGACGAAGTTGGGCTTCAAACGAATCAGCCAGACCTGTACCCAAAAAACCCATTAGCCACGCTCGGTCGGCCGCACATAACTTGTAGTCGACTGCCCCTCTCGAGGGAAAACCCTGTACAGTGACCAGTTGACCGACCCATAGGTACGGTCGACCGCAACCTGCTCCAGTTGCTGTTGTTGACTACTATCTTCTCCATCTTCAACAATTCGTTTTGATCCATCTCATCGCTTCATCGTTAGCATTGGTATCGGGTCGGGTCTAGGGCTGTTCATACTTTGGTTAAAACCAATTACCGAACCGAACCGAACCGAAATTTACCAATTTGGTTCGGTTTTTCGGTTTTCGGTTCGGTTTTGATCCAAACCGAAGTTTTTTTAGAGAGTTCGGTTCGGTTTTTGGTTTGCTTCTAAATAAACCGAATCGAACAAAAAACCGAACTTTTTTTGGACCAAACAGCATGCCACATGAAGCTTTTCTAAGACAAATTTTGCTTCATTGCTCTCCAAAATGTAAACTTCTTATTATGGGTCTCTGAGAAACTTTTCCAACCTGATAAAACTTTTCTGAGAAAGCTTTTCTGAGACATAAACTTCTTATTATGTCTCAGAAAAGTTTACTAACAATATTGTATTTTTAAACTTGAAATATGGATAGAGATTGAGCAAAATTAGTTTCTCCTCAAGGATTTAGAGCACTGGTTTTTAGTCATGTAAATTTTTAAGTTACTAATTCATGATTGCTTATAGGTGTGGAGACAACCCGGCATTTCTTGTTAGAATGGTTGAGTTATATGTACAGGTACATTCCTTTTGGTCTGTTGGAAAGGTTCCACAAGGCTTCACTTTTGCACCAAAACATAAATCTAATGCATATAACCGAGCAGAGAATGGTTGATTTTTGCAGGAAAAAATCATATTCTTTGAGGTGAGAGGCAGTAACACGCCTGTTCCCATTTTATTAGGTTGGAAAAGTTTCTCAGAGACCCATAATAAGAAGTTTACACTTTGGAGAGCAATGAAGCAAAATTTGTCTCAGAAAAGATTACACTTTTTTTGGACCCTGCATCTCCTCATCATGGCATACGAAGCCTAACAAACAGCTGGACTGTCGAGAGCTCTGGATGATCAGCATCAAACAGTTAAAGGTGGCATCTTTTGTTTTATTTTTTGTTTCTTAATTATATATTCTTCTAATTCTTCTTTTTTTTAAGAGAAAAATGTATGCAGTACTAAAAATTTCGGTTAGTTCGGTTATTAACCGAACCGAACCGATAAAATTCGGTTCGGTTCAAACCAAATTTTATCAGTTTCGGTTCGGATTTCGGTTTCAAATATACTAAACCGAAAATTTTGGTTCGGTTCGGTTTCACACCGATGAACAGCCCTAGTCGGGTCAGGTCGGGTCGGGTCCTTCACTACCCAGACCCGGACTCGGTCCCTACGGGTCCAAAAATCGAAGCCGGACCCAGACCCGTGAGGACCGGATCCGGTTCCGGGTCCTATTAAAATATTCCTACCCGTTCGGGTAGGAGCAGGAGTGTGAGCAACAAGCGGAGGCAACGAGTGGAAGATTTAGAATAGAAGTGTAACCCATGTTTCCTGTATTTGCATTTTTCTGCTATATTTCATTTCAGTGCGCTCTATTTATCAATTCAACATCTTGTATTTTGTTTCCAGTTCTAATAAAAGTCATTTCTTTCGTTTTGACTCAATTTTGTGCCCAATTTATTTTACTTGCATTTTCCCTATCAACTCAAATTTGCTACTCTTCTTGGAAATTCAACTGATTCATATCATCAAATTCATATAGCCTAATTATAGTAATTTTTTGACTCAATCTCCTTTTGGATCCTACTCAAACCTGCTATCCGATAACCCAAAACTCGTAACCCTACTATATAAAAACCCTAACCTAATTTACATTAACCCTAACTCTAATCACCGTTGAGACCCTATACACAGCTGCCCTACACTGTTCATCTTCTTCTCCCACCTCCGTTCGTCTCCCCAAGCCCTCAACACTAGTGCCTCGTCTCCGCCCCATCGTCTGCCCATCCCCCTCATCGTCATTACCGCCTCATCGCTAACCCATCAACCCCGTCGTCTTCGCTCCCGAAACCCATCTTCTTCCTCACTTCTGAACCCACCTCGCTCCCGAAACCCATTACGCTCTCGACCCTGTGCTTCATCCTCGTCATCATCCCCTACCGCTACACCCCCTCCATCGCCTCGCCATTGCCGAATCCCCAAGCCTTCGCCATCACCATTATTTGCTCTGTTTTCCTCCCAAGAGCAGAGCCTCGTCGTCACCTTCCCCCCGTCGTTGCCCTCCGTCGACTGCTCCCCAGTCGAGGACCTCGACCCCGTCACAGTTGCCAGTCGAAGCTTCCCCCACCATTGCAGCTGTGTGATCGGGAGAGAGGTTGTGCTTTGAATCTTGACCGTTCGATCTCCTTGCGATTGTCACCATCATCCGATCAGATCAGATCTTGGCCTCCCGATCTCTTCTTGATTCGAGCCATCATCAGATCTCCATCATTAGCATCAGGTTCGTGATCACCATCAGATCTGACTTGATTACCTTGATCTGGGCCGTTCGTTTGATCTGATCTTGATCATCACATCAGTGCGATCTCAGCCGTTGATCTTCTGATCTTGATCATCATCAAAATCCGTGCTAATCCAATCCATTCAATCTCGATCGTCGATCAACGCCCTCATCCATTCAAGGCAAGTATCTTCTTGTACAATTCGTTGTTCTAGTACGAGCTTTTATTTGAAAATACCGCAAGTAGATTGTAGTTGTGACTCCCCTTTGGCTTATCATTTGATGATCTCATTTTACTTGTTGTCGTCCTTATCAATTCCATGATCACAAGAGTCACAATCTTTCGTTGATATATATTTGTTTCATAACTAGTTAGATCTATTTTATTATCTAATTATTTGAACACATGAAATTATGAATCACCTTGACTTGTAGATGTATGTTGTATGATGTATGTGTTGATTTACTTTCTTTTGAGTTGAGAAATAAATGTGGCTTGCTGATTTGATACCTATTACATCCTGATTTGTATCACACTAATTTAGACTCATAATAGTCATTAATCAAGCCACTTTTATATACAAGAAACCACTTTTGTTGATGTTTCTGTTTTTACTTGCTGTTTCGACCCTGATAACATCAGAATCTGAATTTGAGTTCTAAACATGAAATTTAGCCTCAGATGTCTAGTTTACTACCCTTTTGACGGAATTGAATTCCGAGTTATGGTTTGCGAATTATCACTGTTTTAGTACTGCTATGTCTGAAATTTCAGATTCATGAATTTGCTGCGTCATTTTATTTTACAATTAAATTAACTATGCTACCTGTAAGATAATGACTTAAAATTTTGCATGCTGATAATAGACACACTAGAGGACCTTCCCAAATTTTGCTGAAATTAATTAATAAAGTTTCAGCCCTGTTTCATATTTATAAACACATTTTTTACAAATTCTGGCTGAACACGAATCCTGTGTAGTTTGCTGTTTTGACACCAGTTGCTACAACTTTCATGTATCTTGTTTATATGCGCTAGATTTGGTAGAGAGTCTAGTTTCTAGATTTTCTGACGGATTCAGATTTGCATTCCTACGTTGGCGGGAATCTCAGTTTTGGTTCAGTAACGTCATGCTGTCAAATTTAGAATTTTCGTCGTTTTTAATAACTATAATTTGTTTGATACTCGAATATGCATTCTACCTAGCCTAAACTTGTTCTCTGTCCTTGATCATGTTTGCTTGCCCTATTTCGCACGCTTTTATGCTTGTCTTGATAATAATAATAAATAACAAGCCGAGATTAAGGAAAAGACCATAGTAGTGGACAATATATGTAAGTGTACTCGGAAAGAGGCTCCTGTTTCCTATGATTTTAAGTTAAATAAAACTAAGTGCCACGTCGTGGGTTGACGGGGACCACCTCTATTACCTGCGGGGGTTACCTCTAGTACCCATTATATGATTAAATGATATATGTTTGCAATCAGATGGAATTAAGTACCACGTAGAACTAAGTGCCACGTCAGAGGTTGACGAGGGCCACCTCTAGTGCCTGCGGGGATTACCTCTAGTGCCTATGGTTTGACCACATGCTCGTATTTCCTACAAGACCCGAGTACACGGCCCTATAAAATCCACCACTAGGCCTAAACGTAACTTGTTTATAAGTAGCAGCCATGTGGTAAATAAATGGGACGCATGAAGTGCTACCTAGATAGAATTAAACAACAGACTTAAGTATAACATGTTCACTTGCACATTCTTGTTATCCGTTCCTGCTACTTGTTACATGTTACATGTTATTTGTTACTTGATACTTGATACTCATTACATGCTCACTTATTACCTATTCCTGCCACTTGTATTTGTTACCCGATCCTATTACTTGATTTGTTTCACTTACTAGCTAGTCTCTTGAACTTCACTACTTATTGTATCCTTGTCAAATGATGCTGTATATTCATGATTCCATATCTTTGTTTCATATTTTTTTGTACTTGTTTTCATACCCCTTGCTTGTAATACTTGCGGCCCGTAATTTGCACTAACGGGTGACTGTATTTGTTTCTCTATTTTCCTTCTATATGATATATATACAGGTTTTGGAGATCAATTGTCTGCTGGAGTTGGTGAGCAAACCTTCTAGGCTTTGCTTGGGAAACCTTGCTTTAGTTATTTGTATTTGAGTTATTTAATTCTTGTTGCTATTTAAAACTTATAACGGGCCTGTAGTCCCGAAGTTTTTACTTTTGATCCAGATCTTGAATTTATTTGGGATATTTATATCTGTTTCAAATGTTTTCTGTTGATTAATAAATTATTTATGCATGCGTGGTTGAATATATTTTGCTATATTTCTTGTTATGATGCTGAGTCGATCCTACAGCTTATGAATGATGAAAATCATTCACTGGGTTTTGTCACATACTCGTATTCCATATTCCTTTTTGGGAAGCAGTGCATGACAAGAAGAGAGAAGAAAAATGCATGAGTTTTGAGTTTGGAAGAGGAAGATTTAGAATTGAGGAGGAAGGAAATGAGGGATAATGATAGAATATTTATTTTTATATTGATTTTTTGGATTTTTTAAAGGGTCCGGGTCGTTCTCTTTTGAGCGGACCCAGTCCCGAAAGTACAAGTCCAATTTTAGGACCCGGACTCGGACCCAGATAGGTCGGGTCGGTTCTGGTCCAATGCCGGGTCCAGGTCGGATCCGGATTTCGGGTATTTATACCAATGATATTCACCGTCTTCTTCATCGAACATGTATATGCAAGACACATAACCCAACACCTTTGACTCTCAGTTTCAGGTTCACTATAAGAAGAAAATATCAAAAGATGTTAGAAGTGCAACATTTTGCAGTAGTATCGAAGAGATCGAGTATTAATTTTCATTAAAGGTTGTATAATATTTTCAAGAAAATTTGTAAGGTGAAGTAGTTGTATAATAATATTTGATTGTTTTTAGAAGCTCTGTGTATTGTATTGGACGAAAAAGTTAATAATGGTCCCAGTTCGGGTCTATATTTAATTCCCGCTCGGGGTGTTACAGTGGGTGCCTCGTCTTCTTTGTTGTTTTTGGGAGCTCGTCAACTGACTAGAATTGGGCCCCTCTCGCGTCTTCATCTCCTTGGCGAGGGCGTTAGATGGGATTTTTGCGGTCCAGGAGAAGGGCTTCACTTGCTCCCTTGGTGCTCTGAGTGGGGGACCTCATCTAGGGTACGCTTTTCTTCTAAGCGTTGATGGAGGTCCTTCCCTTGCTATTGGGTGTTGATGATGTGGCAGAGGTCTGGCTGTACTTTGGGCACCACAACGGGCATCGTGGAAAGGGAGGTTGTGTGGATTGAATTTTGGTCTTCAATCGGGTGAGGCCCAGAGCTAGGTTCACAGTGAAGCCATTGAGAGCCCGCTAACACAGCCTTGCTGAGTGGAGGCTGCGACAGCAGACGGAGGGCTTGCGACGATGAGCATGGAAGATGCGCAAAAGGTGGATGAGAATAGGAGGGTCAACTTGATAGCTTGTCATCATCACCTTCCTTTCTTTGGGGGCCATAGGTGGAAAAAATGGTTTATTGTCGGAGGATCTTATCAGAGAGGTTGATCTGTAGTTTTCCACAGACGGTAGCAATATGTTGTTGCTTTTTTTTGGTGTGGGAGTAATCAGATGATGAGTTCTTTTTTAGGAGGAAACTCACAATCTGGAATATCGATCAGATCTGAATTGTGATGGCTGAAGTCTCCGTGATCTACATCTGAACTGTTGGGAGCGTCTGGATTTTGATTAGACGACTGATATGTTGCCGGCAAACTTGTACAAGGTCTGAACACCGAAATTGACCCTGGTAAAAGACTCTCTGATGCTCAAATCAGTCACTCAGAAAAAGACAACAGTTTTGGTTGCAAATGATTGATTACCTGACATTGATGGATGTGGAGGATATTTATAGCCTAAGAGTTAGTTCCATATGATAGACATAAAAGATTATCTTTTTGGGACTAAACTTCAGATTCCCATGATGATGGAATAGAATTAGTTACTAATCCTACTTGGGATAAAAGATTTGATCTGACAACTTTTAATTAGCTGAAAATCATTCTTGTTGGGTTATTAATTATTCTGAATTGTTGGCCTGGTTGAATTTATGGGCCTAGGGCAGCTGATATTCGCCTAGTGGACATGCAGAGGCTCTAAAATTACCGTTCTGCCTTCGAGAAGCTTTCAGATGCATGTTGGGATTGTTCGGCTCTAATTTTACCCATATCAATATCCAAACATAATTTGAGCATTTTCTTTATTTCAATGAAATGGCATATTTGTTATGTTAAAAAGGCATGGCTGAGTTTTATAGTTTTATATATATATATATATATATATATATATATATATATATATATATATATATATAAAAGAGTAAATAACAAATAATGGAAGAAAAGAGTAAACAAATAATGGAAGAAATTGCCATAAGTGAAATACCTACGGTTGTCGATACGAAGGCAAAGAAGAAGCGAACCCAAAAGCATTGAAAAACTTACTCACAAATAGTGTGAACAATCAATACCTAATAATTTCACCCCCCCAAAGAAAAGAGGAAAAAAAAAGGCAAAATTTTAAGTTGGCCCTTTAAACAGGAAAATCAAAATAATACGCAAAATCATGTATGATAATATATTAATATGTACCCCACAAAGGGCAGTTAGATCTCCTAAAAAATTGAGTCCCTACCAGGGCCGGTTCTGAGAAACCAGATACCCTGTGCAAAACTTAAGATTGAACCATAATATAATAAAATTTATTATCACTTTATTTTTTTTATGGCTTTATTGTTCCATAAAGCAAACTATAACTAAGATGTTCAAACAAAAGTATATTTTGAAGGAAAACTCTAATTTCTCATTAACAAAATCTTCATTGACTAGATATTATGAATTTTTTACAACAAATCTATCAAGAGCTCATCTTTGATCTTGAACCAGCTGCTATGCTTTTCTTCTTTTTAGACATTTAACATGACCAGAATCATATTTCTAATGGGAGGCATTCTAGTTTCCTAGAAATACATCACAGGAGAAAAGAAAAACCCCAAAGAAAGAGGAAAAAAAAAGGCAAAATTTTAAGTTGGCCCTTTAAACAGGAAAATCAAAATAATACGCAAAATCATGTATGATAATATATTAATATGTACCCCACAAAGGGCAGTTAGATCTCCTAAAAAATTGAGTCCCTACCAGGGCCGGTTCTGAGAAACCAGATACCCTGTGCAAAACTTAAGATTGAGCCATAATATAATAAAAATTATTATCACTTTATTTTTTTTTATGGCTTTATTGTTCCATAAAGCAAACTATAACTAAGATGTTCAAACAAAAGTATATTTTGAAGGAAAACTCTAATTTCTCATTAACAAAATCTTCATTGACTAGATGTTATGAATTTTTTACAACAAATCTATCAAGAGCTCATCTTTGATCTTGAACCAGCTGCTATGCTTTTCTTCTTTTTAGACATTTCACATGACCAGAATCATATTTCTAATGGGAGGCATTCTAGTTTCCTAGAAATACATCACAGGAGAAAAGAAAAAAAATGATAAAGATATAATTCTATGGTTAATTCTATACATATAATTGTGTATAGTCTCATGCTTCTTTAATAAATTATTATTATTATTATTATTATTATTATTATTATTATTATTACGCAGGTTGACCAGGAGAGTGTGGTTATCTTGAAATTGTATAATGTGACAGTGATATAGTAACCATGAGAGTGTGGTTATCTTGAAAATGTATAATTTGTAACAAACTTTAGTGACAAACTGAAGTTATTTGAAGTGAAATTTCAATTATCCATCAACTTTATATGACGGAAAATTGGAATGAATTCAAATCCAAGCTTCATCTCCTCATGTTCTCTCCAAATCCAAGCCACAGAATTCACCCAGAACTCACCCTTACATTACATATACTAGTATTATACACGTAGGGAAGAGAGGGGGGGGGGGGGGGGGGGGGGGGGGGGGGGTTGAAAAGGGCAAAAAAAAATTTACCAGCACGTCCGTTGCACGGATTGGGATATGGACAAATTACACTAAGGCCTTCTCCCATTATAGTAGTAGAGATGATGGAATTATGGAAATGAATTCAATAAAACACATACAATCATTCTTATCCAAACAACACAAAAATCTCACATCCAAATATCCAATTAGATACCTCATTTCACAATATAATCACAAACCCACTTTATCCAATTAGATGCTCCCTTTGATTCTTTAAACACTTTTACTAGCTAGTCTAGCATCAAAATAACCCTAATTAAAATGTTCTTCAAATCATAGACAATCCCTCAAATCAGCAAAAATTCAGAGGATGAAATAACTCAAAATCAAATAAATATAATAAATAACATAAATTAAAGGAAGAAGAAACTCATGAACGTGGAGATCTAAATACATTTTACTGCCGTCGCCGAAAACCCTTGTCGCTCTCCTTTCTGGCTTTGTCAAACCCAAAACATAACCCAAAAGGTAAGAGTCTTCACTCTTCACATTCGGGCTGGGAAAGAGGGGGGGGGGGGGGGGGGGGGGGGATTTAGTAGCACACCTATGTGGGCCCCCTAACTGCACCCCCTCAATAAGAGCTCCAGCTTGAAAAAATAATGGAAAAAAAAAACGCCACCAAATAATTTTACACATATACCATACAACAAACAAAATAATTTTATAGTTAATGACTTAATTCTATAATTTATCTATATAATAAAACACAAAGAAAGCTATCAAGTGGCTATCATTCAATCCCCTCAAAAATCAATGGTCTAGATCTAACCTCACAAAACATATTTTTCCCCCCAAAAGTTTTCCCCCAAAACTCAAATTCAAATCCCCCACCCAAAACAACTCTTATATTTATTTAATTTTTTTTCTCTCTCTCCCCCTCCCTCTTCTGTTTAAAAAATTAAGAAAATAAAAAATTTTTAAAATTAAAAAATTAAAAAATTAAAAATTAAAAATTAAAAAACTTTTAAAATAATTCAAAAAAATAAAAAAAAGCATATAATATGCTTTTTGCTGGACCTCCAAAAGTTTCTCATAAAATATGTTTGCTACTTCAATTAATTTGCTAGACCTCCAAAACTATTTTATATGATCAAATAAGGTGCACCGTTCTGAAGACGTACAGTAGGCACGTGTCAACGGGCAAATCTAGTAATTCTATAATATATAATTCTATACATATAATTGTGTACAGTCTCATGCTTCTCTAATTAATTAATTAATTATTTTATTTTTTATTTTTTTTGCAGGTTGACCATGCGAGTGTAGTTATCTTGAAATGTATAATGTGACAGTGACATAGTAACCGTGAGAGTGGGTATCTTGAAATTGTATAATTTGTAACAAATTTTAGTGACAAACTTAAGTTATTTGAAGTGAAGTTTCAAATATCCATCAACTTTATATGATGGAAAATTGGAATGAATTCAAATCCAAGCTTCATCTCCTCATGTTCTCTCCAAATCCAAGCCATAGAATTCACCCAGACCTCAGTCTCACATTACAGACGATCATTCATATCCAAACAACACAAAAATCTCACATCCAAATATCCAATTAGATACCTCATTTCACAATATAATCACAAACCCACTTTATCTAATTAGATGCTCCCTTTGATTCTTTCAACACTTTTACTAGCAAGTCTAGCATCAAAATAACCCTAGTTAAAATGTTTTTCAAATCATAGAAAATCCCTTAAATCAGCAAAATTCAGAGGATGAAAAAACTCAAAATCAAATACATAGAATTATACAACAAACTCAAAATCAAAATCAAATAAATATAACAAATAACATAAATTAGAGGAAGAAGGAACTCATGAATGTGGAGATCTAAATACCTTTTACTGCCGTCGCCGAAAACCCTTGCCACTCCAGTCGCTGCTCTCCTATATGGCTTTGTCAAACCCAAAACATAACCCAAAAGGCCAAAAATCTTCACTCTTCACATTCGGGCTGGCAAAAAACGGTGGGGTAGGGAGGGAATTTAGTAGCACACCTATGTGGGCCCCATAACTGCACCCCCTGAACAAAGGCTACATGAAAAAATAATAGAATTCAAGCCATAGAATTCACCTAGAACTCACCCTCACATTACATATATGATGGAATTATGGAAATGAATTCAATAAAACACAGACGATCATTCATATCCAAACAACACAAAAATCTCACATCCAAATATCCAATTAGATACCTCATTTCACAATATAATCACAAACCCACTTTATCTAATTAGATGCTCCCTTTGATTCTTTAAACACTTTTACTGGCAAGTCTAGCATCAAAATAACCCTAGTTAAAATGTTTTTTAAATCATAGAAAATCCCTCAAATCAACACAATTCAGAGGATGAAAAAACTCAAAATCAAATACATAGAACTATACAACAAACTCAAACTCAAAATCAAATAAATATAACAAATAACATAAATTAGAGGAAGAAAAAACTCATGAATGTGGAGATCTAAATACCTTTTACTGCCGTCATCGAAAACCCTTGCCACTCCAGTCGCTGCTCTCCTTTCTGGCTTTGTCAAACCCAAAACATAACCCAAAAGGCCAAAAGTCTTCACTCTTCACATTCGGGCTGGCAAAAAACGGAGGGGGGGGGGGGGGGGGGGGATTTAGTAGCACACCTATGTGGGCCCCCTGACTGCACCCCCTAAACAAGGGCTACATGAAAAAATAATAGAATCCAAGCCATAGAATTCACCCAGAACTCACCCTCACATTACATATATGATGGAATTATGGAAATGAATTCAATAAAACACAGACGATCATTCATATCCAAACAACACAAAAATCTCACATCCAAATATCCAATTAGATACCTCATTTCACAATATAATCACAAACCCACTTTATCCAATTAGATGCTCCCTTTGATTCTTTAAACACTTTTACTAGCAAGTCTAGTATCAAAATAACCCTAATTAAAATGTTCTTCAAATCATAGAAAATCCCTTAAACCAGCAAAATTCAGAGGATGAAAAAACTCAAAATCAAATACACAGAACTATACAACAAACTCAAAATCAAATAAATATAACGAATAACACAAATTAAAGGAAGAAGAAACTCAGGAACATGGAGATCTAAATACCTTTTACTGCCGTCGCCGAAAACCTTGCCGCCCCGGTTGTCGCTCTCCTTTCTGGCTTTGTCAAACCCAAAACATAACCCAAAAGGCTTCGGGTTGGGAAAGAGAAGGGGAGGGGGGGGATTTAGTAGCACACCTATGTGGGCCCCCTGATTGCACCCCTGAACAAGGGCTTCCAGCTTGAAAAAATAATAGAAAAAAAACGCCACCAAATAATTCTACACATATAGCATACAGCAAACAAAATAATTTTATAGTTAATGACTTAATTCTATAATTTATAATTCTATAATATATAATTCTATACATATAATTGTGTATAGTCTCATGCTTCCCTAATTAATTAATTAATTATTTTTATTTTATTTTTTTTGTAGGTTGACCATGAGAGTGTAGTTATCTTGAAATTGTATAATGTGACAGTGACATAATAATCGTGAGTGGTTATCTTGAAATTGTATAATTTGTAACAAATTTTAGTGACAGACTGAAGTTATTTGAAGTGAAGTTTCAAATATCCATCAACTTTACATGATGGAAAATTGGAATGAATTCAAATCCAAGCTTCATCTCCTCATGTTCTCTCCAAATCCAAGCCATAGAATTCACCCAGAACTCACCCTCACATTACATATATGATAGAATTATGGAAATGAATTCAATAAAACACAGACGATCATTCATATCCAAACAACACAAAAATCTCACATCCAAATATCCAATTAGATACCTCATTTCACAATATAATCACAAACCCACTTTATCTAATTAGATGCTCCCTTTGATTATTTAAACACTTTTACTAGCAAATCTAGCATCAAAGTAACCCTAGTTAAAATGTTATTCAAATCATAGAAAATCCCTCAAATCAGCAAAATTCAGAGGATGAAAAAACTCAAAATCAAATACATAGAACTATACAACAAACTCAAACTCAAAATCAAATAAATATTAAAAAAAACATAAATTAGAGGAAGAAGAAACTCATGAATGTGGAGATCTAAATACCTTTTACTGCCGTCACCGAAAACCCTTGCCGCTCCAGTGGCTGCTCTCCTTTCTGGCTTTGTCAAACCCAAAACATAACTCAAAAGGCCAAAAGTCTTCACTCTTCACATTCAGGCTGGGAAAAAACAGAAGGGTGAAGGGGGGGAAATTTAGTAGCACACCTATGTGGGCCTCCCGACTGCACCCCCTGAACAAGGGCCACATGAAAAAATAATAAAAACAAAAAAATACGCCACCAAATTGATTTGAACCTAGGACCTTCTAAATTCGTTAATTAGTCTTAACAAACTGAGCTAAGGTGCCAACTATTAAGAGGATGATTTTTTGGGGTACTTATTTAGAATTCATATAGCATACTTATACTAAATTCAAGGGCCCTAGCAAATCGGGGTCCTGTACCCTTGCACCATCTGCCCACCCCCAAGGCCAGCCCTAGTGCCTACGTGATATCTTTTATCCATCCACGACTTACGGAGAGATCACAGTGGAGTATTAAGTCCTCCACATGTCTACTTTGTCCTTCAAACAACATAGAATTTACGAATGGGTGTCTATTCAGATTTTCTTTTGCCTTTCAGTATGCTCGGACGAGGGAGGAGAGGAAAGTGTGAAAAGTGGAAAAGATTTTATACACTATTAACTGTTTGTTCATGTTGCTCTCCATAAAAATCAGAAAGATAAATATATAAAAATATATTGTCCATTTCATAATTATATAAATATAAAAAATTGAGCCAAGCATACAACTCACAACCATTCTGAAGCTGAATACACACATATTGCAGCAATGAAGAATGTTGGCATGCCCCTTACATAATCAATATAGTAGTGGTTCACAAGGATCACAAACATAGTGGCATATGCAGAAAAAAATATAGCTAACAGTAGCACAATAACATAAGTTAATTGATTGGAAATCGAATCTAATTACCTTTTGTATCAATAGAACATCTCGAAGCATACCTCTCACTGTAAGTGCTAACAGCATATAAATAATCAAGACAGAAACAAATATAAAAAAAATCCGCAGTCCATTAACATCCATGCTCTTCGGAGGACAACGATTAGCTACCCAATTTGCTGGACCTTTCCCCTCTCCATTTGAGACTCGTTGGTCCATACCAAGATTAAGTAGTAGACTTTTTCCACCAAACCCATAAAAAGTGGGACACTGGTTGAATTTGAAACGTAGAAATATAGAATGTTTAATAATGTATTGGACCAGTAAACCCATAAAAAGTGAGAGCGGACAAGTACACAGAAACAATGGATGTACTGTTTCTACCTAATAACAGATGCAACATAGTCCAATTGCAATTCAAGAAGATAGGTTATTTAGGTGCACAATCTAACCGTGTTTGGAAAGGGAGGTAAACTGATGGTAATTGAAGGAATACGCAAGTATATAAGATATGTTCAACTCTCCAACCTTTTATCTGTTTGGGAGTATTTTAGGCTATGTTTCGGAGCGAAGGGTAAGGAATAAGGATAACTAGAGTGATCTCTCATAGAAAACCATAGTTATAACATTTGGAAAACTCTCCCTACCCTAACTTTGGCAGTTTGGAACTCATTTTAGAATTAATATAGCTAAAGTTATCATACCAAAAGGAGGTGAGAAAACCATAATTATTCCTATATTATCTTAAATATGTACAAAGATAACTTTAAGTTGGGGATAAAGGTATGACAATCAAAGTTACAAAACCTTCTACCATAAAAGTTAATAAAACTTCAGCTGTGTTTCCAAACCGGACATTAAAAGTTGAGATACCTCCATATTTTTCTCACCTCCAAGGTTGAGATTTCGGCAGTATCTAAACAACACTGTAGGGCCCATATTCCCCCCCCCCCCCCCCCCCCCCCCCCCCGCTTCATTAACTTTCTGTCAAGACACATACGCAGGTATAGTTAAATTTTAACTGGAGATAAAGGTACGAACCACTAACATCTACTCTGTGTCCAGTTAAAAATTATCTACAGTTATCGTAAATGGGTATCCAAACAGGGCTTAAGAGGATTATCTTACACTATTCGATATTACGAGCTTTCCTCGAGCTTTTATTCTCCAATCAAGTTAACAGTTTGCCTTCCTCCCATTTGGTAGTCTCCCTCATCCTTCATCATGAAAACTTACATGACTTCATATTCTATTTACTAGAATAGAATGTCAAATAATGTACTGGACCAGTAATCCCATAAAAAGTGGAGAGGACCGGTACACAAAAACAATGGATGAACCATTGCAACCTAATAACAGATGCCACAAAGGCCACTTGCAATTCGTGAAGAAAGGTTATTTACGTGCACAATCTAGCCGTGTTTGGAAAGGGCGCTAAACTGAAGGTAATTGACGGGATGCGGAAGTATGGCATCTTCAACTCTCCATCCTATGATCTGCTTAGGAGTATTTTACTGGAGTGATGTCTCGAAAACTTTAGAAAACTTTAGAAAACTCTAGTTGTACTAATTTTGGCTTGTTTGGGACTTATTTTAGAGTTAAAATAAGTACAATTATCATGCCCAAAAGGTGAGAAAACCATAATTATACCAAAATTCTCTTAACTACGAAGAAAACTTTAAGTTGGAGGTAAATGTATCACAACCAAATTACCTTCTACCTCCTAAGGTAAGATAACTTCAGTTATCTTAACTTTGTTCCAAACAGGGCCTCAAAACTTGAGATACCTCCATGTTTTAACACCTCCAAGGTTGAGATTTTGGAGGTATCTAAACTCCACTCAAGCCTTAAATTTTTCTTACCGTGTCAAATATTTCCCCCTTGTTTCCTTAACTTTCTGTCCAGAAACATGCACAAGTTTAGTTAAATTTTAACGGGAGGTAAAGGTACAAACTACTAAAATCTACCTCTAGCTCCAGTTCAAAATTATCTACAGTTATCATAACAGTGCTTAATAAAACTATCCTACACTAATGAATATTGAGAGCTTTCCTCAAGCTTTTATTCTTCGATCAAGTTACGAGTTTGCCTACTTTAATTTGGTATTTTCCCTCATTTTCCATCAGGTAAACTTAGATGGCTTGTTCACATTCTATTTAGTAGATATAGTAATATACACGTGCGATGCACATATTAATTTTTTCAAAAAAAAGTAAAAACTCTAATTTACACGTGCGATGCATGTCTTAATAAATATGATTATATATTTTTAAAAGTAAATGTAAAGACTATAATGGGAGAGTTGAGGTAGATTTACAACTCAAACTCTTCCATTAAAATAGTAGAAATTATATATTATATTATAGATAGGTACATAGAAATTTACATGTGTGAAGCATATTTAATATATTTAAAAAAATTCAAGTAAAAAATCTGACGTAGTAAGGAATCGAACCTGAAACCTCCTTCACATTAGTTATGTATGTGCAATGCACGCGTTGGTAGATTTACAAATTTACAAATGACAATAAGGCCTTCTCCCATTATAATATTAGAGATAACCATGTTCATGTTTAGTTTTCAGGGAGGGTAAGTTCTCACAGATTCTTCTGTTAAGCCCTTCATATGCAACTATCACAAAACAAGTAATTAGAAATCTGAATAGATTTATAGTAGAATAAGACACATTTTATGATCTATATAAATAAAAAAAAGCATCTTAACTTTCTAGATTCTAATCCTTCAATTCAAAATCAACATTAAAAAAGTTGTGTAACTTTGTATCAATACAAATAATATAATGTATTTTATACTTTCAAAGTAAAGGCTGTGATAAAACACTGGTGTATGAACTACTACAGTATTTACTGATCAAAACATTAACATAAAGTCTAACATAAAGTCTACACAATATTTGAATAAATCTTATAAGAACATCCTAAGCGCATCAATATTTTCAGTCAAAAAATTCTCATTGCTACCGGGAGATTTAAATCTGATTCCTCTAATTAGGCGTGAGAAAGTTCGCACTGTAAGATTCTCAATTGCTCGTACTACTAATACTGTGGAATTAGAGCATATGAAGGCTCCTACAGAGTTCTATGGGGGCAATTATTCTTTTACATTCCAGGAATGTCTTCTTGTTATATTTTATGTTACCATCTCCCTAAATTCACAGCTACATTTGTTCTTCATCCGATCTCTAGACGTCCGGTTTAGTTTCCTCCACCATCTTATTAAGATTGATTTTCATTTTTAAAATAAGAAGAAATAGAAAATGCACAAGTATCTAAAAAAAAAGATGAATCAGTTTCATAGCATTTTATTTATTTCAAGAACACAACATTTTGTTGTATCAGAAATGACTTTGATGAGTTCCAAAGTTTTATAACAGCAAGAGTAAATAATAATAATGGAAGAAATTGGTAGTATTGAGAGGGTTCCGGTTCAATTTCTACTCACAAGCAAAGGAAGAAACAGACCCAAAAGCATTCAAAATCTCACTCATGGAAAATGTAAACAATACCTGACAAAATTGCGTGCATTTTCTAAGCAAAGGAAGAAACAGACCCAGAAGCACTGAAAAACTAACTCACGAGAAGTGTGAAAAAGAACTGACAAAATAGCTTGCATTTTATAACCAAAATTTCTAAATTGCATGAGCTGAAGTAATTCATGCCTCTAAATCTTGAAGGGAAGAAAAAATCAAAGACACAACGTCATATAAGAGAGGGGGAATTGGGTATCCTAAAAATCTGCGGTCCTACCATCTTGATTTCTTGATTTCCTCCGTGATTTTAGAATAGATTACGAGCGAATTATCTGAGTAAAAAATGCAATGGAATTATTGTCCGCATAATTATAGTCCTACAATATAGAGCACATGATAGTTTAATCCTTCTAAAACCTAGCCCTCGATAGTGTTGAGTGGAGGAGAACGATTCATGCAACCGACCACCAAATTGGATTGTTTGAAACCTACAACACAAAATTTAATGGGTGGACATGTTGAACATGAAATGGTGTTTAGATGAGCGAGAAGGAAAGTTTGAAAGTGGAATCGATTTTATATACTTCATGGTATGTTTGCATAAAAGACATTTCTCATGCATAAGAATACACCCAATTAATTATAACTCGAAAAAGTGTGTTGCAAAGCAAACCTTCCGGACTAAAATCTACAGTATCTAGGCGTTGGAATTCACTGTAAGACATATGCTTAGCATGACAATCCCTAAATGAGATGGCACGAAAAGCAAAGCAGGTGTACATAAGTCTAGTGTTCAATTACTATCACAATTATACTATATTAGGTAGTAACATAGGTAACGTAAAATCAATCACAATCGAAATCATACTTAAATTGGTATGATATAAAATAATTATAATATACTTGAAGATAACAACATTTCACAAGAAATATCAAATAAAACATCCTTTGACCATAATCACAAATACATCATAGGATCATTCCGATCCGGTACTTAATTAATTACAATAATATTAAAATATATTAAACAGTTATCAATCAACAAACAGAGACCAAATTCATTCAGGGATGCGAACAAACCCTTGCGATCTACGCCAACTGGTCGTAGTTGTCCCTCCTCTGGTACTGATCAGGATCTACGGCTACGATCACGTATACGGCGTACACGATCCCAGGTACGTACCCAAGAATCGTTAAGAGCAAGCAGATGCAGAACTCCAACTGCATAAAATCATTCAAAAAATAACTAAAAAGTTAAATTAACTAAAAAAATTGAAGAGGGAGAAGACGATGACGTACAGTGCAGCAGCCATAGCGGAGGAATACGCCGAGGGGGGGGAGGATGATGGCGATCAGAATCTCCAAGAACGTGCAGCAACGATCGGATGCCATTAAGATTCTGGATCTGAATCTAAGGGTTTGGATCTTGAAATTATCAAGTTTTTATTAAGGTTTAAAAATGGGAAATTTTGGGGAGAATTTCGGATGGTTTTGAGGTGGAAAATGGGGAAAGCTCAAAGCTTATAGGCGAAGATATGAAAGACAAATGCAAACGACCCCAGATCCGCAAGGTATTCGAGGCCATTTGGAACTTTGACTTTGAGCCCATTTCTTTTTTTTGATGTAACGGATAGAGTCCTGGGACTCCAGCCAACAGATCAAATAAATAAATAATAGTTTACAAGTACGGTTTTACCAGCGGTAAAACAAAGAATACAGTAAGGAAGGATAATTTACAGTTAGATATATGAACAGTACAAACAGAGAATACAAGAAGGACACCAAAACTTCTGATAAGATGCCCGCCGGAGCGGAGCCGCGAGATCAATACTCCTCCAAAACTCCCCCGAAGCTGCTGATAAGGACGGCAAGCCGGAGGCGGACTCGAGCTGGGAGCAAACTCACACTGAGCATAAGAGAATCAATGCCAACCAGGTGCTAACAGCTGAGCGCAGAAGGGAAAGGAGCTGGGTGTCGAAGAAGAAGAGTTCCTCCACAAGAGCAATGCAATTACACACAACGCGCAACACCCAAACCCAAAGCCATAGCTGAGAACGAAGCCCACTCTCAAACAACCAAACAAAACAATACCAGGGCGTTACCTAGAACGCCAAGGCCAAAGGCCTAACAAAGAGATGATGCCCACACAACAACACTCAATCGAAGGCAAACTGCACAACAAACAGAAATAAACAGCACAGGCAGAAAATAATGCAAAACAGAGCAATAATCGCAGCGAACAGCCACTAGCACAATAATATAGAAGAGAAGAGAACTGATGAACACTAGATTAAGCAACAAAAGGGGTAGTAGAAGGTTGTAAATAAAGCCCAAGTCGCAAAAACATAAACAACTAGAATAAAAGAAGAGTGAACCAAAGGCACCCATCACCGCCTCCCGATAAGAGCAAAAACCAACCCAGACAGGAGCAAAAAGTCCAGCGGAGGACCAAAAAAACTGAGCTTGTGAACAGCCAGTCACAAAAAAACAGCTAGGGCCACCATAGATCATGAAAGGAATCAACCCTGCATAATTAAAAACAGGAGAATATAAGATAGGAGAGAACGAATGAAAGTAAAAAGAGTGAAATAAGCTAAAATAGGACTTATAAAGCCTGAAGATTTTTAAGAACAGTAAAAGATTGGAGTAATTTGTTAGAGGCTGACGCAGCGTCCTCTTTGAAAGATGGGTTAGAAGCCCAGAGATTAAAAAGAAATAAGAATTCGTCGATAATAGCAGCTACAGGTTTGCGATGAAGTCGGAAAAGCCTACTATTTCTTTCTTTCCAAGAAATCCAAATAATGATATGAATCGACAAAATCCACGCACTTCGAAACGTACTATTCGAAGGCGAGAACTCCCAAACCGAAAATAAAGAGGGAGGAATCATACGCAAATTCCAAGCTAAAGTGACAATCTTCCAAAGAGGGATAATAAAAGAGCACTGAGTGAAAAGATGATGGATGTTTTCCGGGGAATGCTCGCATAGTGGGCAGAGTTGGCCCCAGGCGATATTTCTTTTGTTGAGGATCTCGACAGTGAGAAGTTTGTTGTTTAAGGCTAACCAAAAGTTAATTTTGACTTTCAAGGGAGCACTAGATGCCCAGATGAACTGCGAGAAAGACGAGCGCGTTCCTCTAGAATTGAGGAAACTGTAAAAGGACCGAACCGTGAAAATTCCCGACGCAGTCCAACGCCAGGAAATCCCTTCAAAAGGGAACCAAACGTAGCCATTGAGGAGACTAATGAGATGATTGAATTGTTCAATGAGATGAATGGGGATCTCAGAAATCAAAGGAATCGACCAATGTCTCACATTATCAATAATAGTAAAGGATTCAGCTACAGTTGCCTCTGGGGCTGCCGCTAAGCGGAATAAGGAAGGGAAAGCCGACGACAGTTTAATGTTACCGATCCACAAATCAGACCATAGGTGAGCCGAGAAACCTTCGGAGCATAAACGGGATATGCTACAAAGGAAAGCCTCAGATGCTTTCCAAACACCTTTCCAAAAGGGAGAGACGTGGCGGGAAGTCGAGGGGGGGAACTCCCACCAATTAGAGGGGGATCGGTAATTTTTGATGCATTGATCCAAGGAAGGTGATTGAGATTGTGGAGTCTCCAAAGCCACTTACCGAGAAGGGCGATATTATGATCTCTAAGGTTCAGAACACCGAGCCCTCCTTCCTCTCTAGGAGAGCAAATGAGCTTCCAATTGGCCAGGTGCGAACCGGGGTTGTAAGAAGCGGATCCCGACCAGAGGAAATTACTCCTAATCTGATCAATCCTTTTGATAACCCATGAGGGGAGGAAATAGAAAGACATCAAATATTGAGGCATTGCTGACAGAACAGAATTGATGAGAATTAATCTACCACCTCGAGAGAGGGTTTTGCCTGACCAGACAGAAAGTCTAGACTCGACTTTGTCAATCAAAGGAATCCAGTCAGATCTAAGAAGCTTACCCCATCTGAGGGGGATGCCCAAGTACGAGATAGGGAAGTTGGCAATGGGACAATTAAAGACATTTGATACCTCATTTTGGCGATTGGGGGATCCGCTTAACCAAATCACCGAAGATTTTTGGAAATTGATAGATAAACCTGAAGCCAATTCAAAACAATAAAGAAGCAATTTCAGATTTCGAAGAGAATGAAGGTTAGGCTTGGAGAAAATAATGGTGTCATCAGCGTATTGAAGATTTAGAACGCCCTCGAATAGGGGTGAGGAACCCAGGCCCTCAATCATATGCGAGTTCCAAGCATTCCTAAGAAGCTTGCTAAAAACATCCGCAACAAGGGAAAAAAGGAGGGATGAGAGGGGGTCTCCTTGGCGGAGACCGCATTTAACTTTGAATTGATGGCCTTCGGTGCCGTTGACAAAGATGGCAGAAGTGCCAGAGTAAAGGCTGGATTTGATCCAGGCGATCCATTTGGGACCAAATCCCCGAAAGGAAAGAATGTCAAATAGGAAGTCCCAATTAACATTGTCATAAGCTTTTTGAAAATCGAGCTTCAGAAGAATACCTTCCTCACGAGATCTGTGACAACGGGAAATGATTTCTTGAGCTGAGGCCACGCTATCAAGGATGAAGCGATCCTTGATGAAACCCGATTGAGCGGAGTCAATGAGGGGGGAGATGATGGCACTAAGCCTAGAAGAAAGAACTTTCATAATGATTTTAAAGGAGGTGTTGATGAGACTGATCGGCCTAAAACTGGACAACAAATGCGCTCCCGCTATTTTAGGGATAAGGACAATATGAGCGTAATTAATACGGTCAAAAGAGAAGAGACCCTGATGGAGATCCTGGAATAATTTGAGAAGGTCATCCTTAAGCCAATGCCAAAATTTTTGATAGAAGAAGGCAGGGAAACCATCAGGTCCAGGAGCGGCATCGCTTTTTAAGGCGAAAACCGCGGAGTGAATCTCTTCTAAAGTGAAAGGGGCTTCGAGGGAAGAAAGATCGTGAGCTTGATGGCCATAAAGATGGAGCCAATCTAGCTCAATAGAACGAGGTTTATTAGAACCAATAAGATTCTTATAGAAGTTAAGGAATGCCATGTGGATTTCTCCATCAGTAGACACCTCTCTCCCAGGAATCGAGAGAGATGAAATGTGATTATTCCGTTGCCGATGGGATGCAAAGTTATGGAAGAAAGAAGTGTTAGCATCGCCCTCTTGCAGCCATCTAACATGAGCTCTTTGAGCCCATTTAGCGTGGTCTTGCTGGAGGATGTGAAAATAGTCTTGTTTGCAGGAAAGACGCTCGGCACGGGCTGATTCCGACAATGGATGAGATTCTTCCATTTTGTCGAAGGAATCAATAGAATGGAGAAGAAAATTTTTGAGGAAGACAGTATTGTGATGCCTCTTAGAGCGCCAGATTTTGCATCCGTGCTTGATAGCATGGAGTTTGAGAAGAATGTTACCCAACCCCGAGGAGCCAGTGATCGAAGCAAGACATTCCTTCACCAGGTTCACAAAAACCTGATCTTGCAACCAAAATTTTTCGAACCGAAATTTGTGCTGTTGACGGAAAGGTAAGTGAGACGATAGAGATATCGGACAATGGTCAGAAGCAGGGTTGGGGAGAGCCTGAACTGAGGTCTGGGGGAAACGGTTCAACCAAGACAGGGAAACAAGAAAACGATCGAGTTTGGCTAGGGATGGGGATTCACGCTGGTTGGACCAGGTAAAAGATCTACCAGAAATTGGCAGATCGGTTAATTGCAGAGTGCGAATACAATCGTTAAAAAGGAAAGATTGATGAAATGAGGATCCCTGGGAGGATCGTTCGGAAGCGAAACGGGTGACGTTAAAATCCCCACAAAGGAAACAGAGATCAGATAAGAATGGGTGTAAGGATAGGAATTCATCCCAGAATAAAGGCCTTCTCTCCGCAGAAGAAGGACCGTACACAGAAATAACATTGAGAGGACAGTTGAATTGGGACCAGTGAAGTTGAACTATAAGAAAAAAGTTAAGACGATGAGTAGCTAAAAGGGAGAAAGATGATTCTTTGAAACCGACGAGGATACCTCCTCTCGAACCAATGGCATCTAGGGAAATCCACTTAGAGATAATGGAACCGCCTAGATTCCGAAAGATAGGGGAGGAGGGAGAATCTAATTTAGATTCTTGAATGGCAATTAAATCGCAACGGGAACTAGTAATAAGGTCGAAAATTGCCCGTTGTTTAGACGGGCAATTCAAACTGCGAATATTCCAGGAAACGCTAATCATCGGATCGACTATGCTCCAAAACACGGCGCCGTTCCAGTTTCCTAATGGAGCAGATACTATGAGTATCGGAAGAGGAGAGTCGAAAGCCCATATCACGAGCAAGGGAGGCTATATTACAGTCCGAGAGAGAGTCGAAAATGGGGATGTAAAGGGATCCAAACTGGTTATTGGGGTAAGAGCATAGGCTTGAAGAAGATGGCAAAGGGGAGGGGAGAGTCCCAGACGGGTAAGACTCACTAGCACAAGGGTCAACGGCGGACTGCAATTTCTTCTTTTTTAAGGCCAGCAGCCGAGCACTGGCTCGAACGAAACGAAGGGAAGACTGAGAAGGGGGGCTAATCTCACCAACAGATCTGCTGGAGAGAAAAGAATGCGAGGAGAGGAAGGGAGAAGAAATCGAATTGGAGAGGCTAGATGAAACAGGGGAAGAAACTGATGCTGCATGTGCAGCACTGCGCGGGGGTAGAGAGAGAGGAGAGAAATGAGTCTGAGACTCAGTGCAACAATGGGTCTTTGTATCGGTGGACGGAGAGAACCACAATCGATACAAAGATCCAAGATTAGCAGGAATACTAATGCCAATGACCTGATGATGCTTGTTCACTAAATGAACAAACACAGCCAGTTGAAGTAATCTAAAAAAGCAAAAACCGAAGAATAGTACGCAGCAATCAGAACGAACAGAGAGCAGAGGGGAACATACCTTTTTGGCTTTCGAAGCACTATTAAGATCCTCTTCCTCCTCCAGAAGCAGTGGATCTTTGTCAATCCAAGATGGAGCTTTGGATGACTTTGAAGCATTAAGAATGGCTTTCTCGAAAGCTGGCTCGGCTCGCTTAGGGGTGGGAAAATGGGCAATATGAATGAATTGCTCCCAATCCGAGGCAAAATTGGGGTTGACCTCCCACGCAGGCCAAGGAGAGGAGGGCGATTTGCCTTTAGAGAAATTAGAAGAGGTGGTCGGGTGAGTCGCCGCTGAGGGGGCGGGCGACTGGACGATTTTCGGGGGAGAAGAAGTAGTAGTAGGTTTAATCGGAGTTGTAAGGTTGGTGGAAGAGGATCCTTTCGCGGGAAGAATATCAGGGTTGATCCATACCAGATTCGGAGCTTTGGAAGGAGAAATCTTAGTGGCTGGAGGTGTTAGAGTAGGCCTGTGGAGGGGGGGAATTTGCTACGCTAAGAGCCCCCGCGGGGAGCTTTGAGAGATGGAGAAGAAGAAATAGCAGGAGAGTCTTGACCCGGATGAAAAGCGGCTTTAGGATCGGCTTCAAAACTCGGAGCCGTGACCACAGTTGAAGAAGAGGGAAGAACAGTAGTGGGGAGTGCAGACTCATGGTAATGAGCTGACACTGAGTAGGAAGAAACACCATCTGATAAACAAAACGCCTCAATACGGGGACGAGATTTGTTACAACGGAAAATCGCTTCAATTTGGACAGAGCCTGAGGCTAACCAAGCTTTGGACGAAATGCTGACCAAATCACCAATGCAATTGGCCAACTCGGCAACCAAGTGAGGCGAGTCACAGAACGGGGGCAAGCCCACCAAAGAAACTTTGGAATCCACCCAATCAGAATCCAGAGATAGAGAAGGCAAATTCACCCAACGGCGAACAGAGAGGTTGATAGAACTGATAGATAGAGAAGGAGACGCGATCAGTTCTTCCAATAATTTAGGGGAGGGGCAGCGGATCACCATGTCGCCATTGGAGCAATTGTAAAGAACCCAGTCCCAATCCTTGATATTACAGAAGTTGCTAAGAAAGGTGTTAAGAGTGAAGAAGGGTACTGCTCCTCCAGAGAAAGAAATCGCTCCATACAGACTGAAAGACTTCAGACGATCCGAAAGCACTGATTTGGGAACAAACACACTAGTGATCTGCTGAGCGGGGTGGGAGAGAGGAGAAACAGCAGGAGAATTCTGCTGAACCTGAGAATGCTCGGAGATGCGGAGTGTTGAAGAAGGAGTGGGAAGTAGAGGTGGTTTAGAGGAAATAGACTGTTTACGAGGTTTAGGAGGAGCGGGAGGAGGAATCTTGTTCCTAAGAGAGGGGAGGTCCACAGCACTGAGAACTTGATCGGAGATCGGAGCCCCAATAGCAAGCCCCAAGATTTTCTGAAGAGCAAAACACCGCTGTTGCGCGTGCCCCTCTTTGAGGCAAAAGAGGCATTTCATTTTGTTGGGACAAAAGGCTTTGATGTGCCCACGCTCAAGGCAGCGGAAACAGGAAGGCCAGAATCGGTGATGGGGAGAGTGTAAGGAAGAGGAAGATGAACAGGTGGTAAAAGGAGGGCGGGATTTAGAAGTGGAAGGGGTACGAGGAAGCTTCGCGAGGAGGCTACTCGAAGAGAGGGAAGGGCCCAAACCATTAGGCTTAGTGGGCTCAGAATAGAAAGGGGGTAAATCAACAGCAATAAATTGATTTTTCCTTTTTTTTTTTTACAACCTCAACCCAAGATAAAGCCATGGGCCAAGAAAAGAAAAGGCCCACACCAGAACAAGATCGCATAAACGGAGAGGGAGGAGGGGGAGAAGAGAGAAATAGGTGATGTTAATGGCTAGAAGCCAATAACAACCAATCGTCGACGGAACTGGGGGCAAACACCCAATAACCGCACAACTGTACCTCACGACAGTACGAGATGAGGCTCAAGGCCAGAGCGAAAACAATACCGCAAAACTCAATCACAGCCAATAAGCAATCCCTCAAACAAACGCAACGAGTACCAGTCGCTCACAACCGAGAGAGCCCAGAAGCACTCAATCAAACACCGAAGAACTAAAGAATTAATACAGAAAAATTAAAAATACTTACAGTGCAGGGGGAGAAACGCACTACTGGATAGGCGAGGGAATAGACGCACACTCTGAGGAGGGAGGAGAACAGCGAGAGGGGAGGAGAAGGCTCGAGCACCGGGACCCACCGAGAAGGCGCCAAACCGGACCTGGAGGAGGAGGAGCGCTGACAGGGAAGCGACGCCTCGCAGAGGAAGGGGGGAGAGCAGACAGCCCAGGGAGACCGCACAAAATAGCAAGGGGGAAGAGGGGGGAAGGAGGAGAGGGCACTTCCACCAACAGTTGGATCTGAGCTAAAAAGAAAAGGGTTTGGAGAGGAACGAACGATAAGCAACTTTAAAAGAAGGGGAAGATGGGATCGGGAGATCACAGACGCCGGATCTGATCGAAGAGAGGAGAGGAGGAAGAGATCGCCAGAGAGAACCTCTTTTCTTTTTCTTTTTCACTTTGAGCCCATTTCTAAACTGTCCATTATTGCAAGAGCATCTGTAGTCGTTTGCCAAATATGCATAATATGCATATTTGGCTCAAAACGGCGCTACAGTCGTTGGCCAAATATGTATATTATGCATATTTCGCTACAGTCAATTGCCATAAATGAGAAAAAATTTGAGATTTATTCATATATGAAAGACGGCACTTCGAGTGCCGTCCAACAAAAAAAATTAATTTTTTTATCGTCCGACGACACTTGAAGTGCCGTCGCTTGAAAAAAAAAAAAAATTTTCAATTAAAAAACCTCCAAAAATAGCACAAACTCTCGGACGGCACTTCAAGTGCCGTCCCTTGCCCCCCTTTTGTCGGACGACACTTCATGTGCTGTCCGGAGTTTTTTGCTAATTTATATTCTTTTTTGCAATTTTGTATTTGTTTTTGTAATTTCTGAAATGTTTTTATAATTTTTTGTAATTTTTTCGTAATTTCTGAAATGTTTTTGTAATTTTTTATTTGCACTTTGAGGACGAAAATTTTCCATCTATGTCGAACGGCACTTCCTGTGCCATCCGAGGTTTTTTACAATTTTGTATTTCTTTTTGCAATTTCTAAAATGTTTTTGTAATTTTTTGTAATTTTTTTTAAATTTTGAAATGTTTTTTGTAAATTTTTGTAATTTTTCGTAATTTCTGAAATATTTTTGTAATTTTTTATATTTTTTTGTAATTTTTTATTTGCACTTCGAGGACGAATTTTTTTCATCTATGTCGGACGGCACTTCGAGTGCCGTCCCTCCCTTCCGCTTTAATTTTTTGTTTTTTACTCCTCCGACGGCACTTCGAGTGTCGTCGCTCCAATTAAATTTTTTTTCCCGCTCCGATGGCACATGAAGTGTCGTCGCTTATTATTTTAGTATAAAAAGCTAAAAAGTAGCTTTTGACGACTGCAGCAAAACTTCGATTGCTATTTCCATTTATGCATATATGCATATTTTTCCCTTAAACGACTACAGATGCTCTAACTACTAGTAATTTGCTGGTATGATGCAAGTTTTAATAAATATTTTTAAAAGTAAATATTACGACGTAGTCTGCCCTCGAACCCGAGACATCCCTTTACCCATCCCTAACACTTATTATTTATGCACGAGCGATGCACGTATATTAATTTTTTTACATCTACAAATCGAATTGTTTGTCCATAACACAACCTCAACTCTCCCATTGAAGAGAAGAAAAAAAGTTTTTTTTTGTATTAACCCATTATTTGAAAATAATTACCAAACTGACCCACTTTTGAAAATATTTATCCAACTAACACACTATGGGACATGTCAGCATAAAATGCTATTGACAACAACGGCATATGTTAATTTGATGCTAATGTTGCTAATGGTGACTAGTATAAATTTTCTTTTTTCACATGCCACTTTTTGGAGTAACGGCATTAGTACATTTTGCAGTTAATCATGAATTCTTTGACTTGATTTTTTTTGTAAGTGTGGAAATATCTTATAACTGATGTCGTTATCCCCAATAATGGTATCTCGCATATTATTGCCGTTATTGGAGATAACAGCATTAGTTATAATAGGTCTTACATATAAATAGTGGCACCCTCTTCTCCTTCCCCTTTCAGTCTCTCACGCTTTCTCCCTCCACTCTCTTTCTCGCTACACTCCCGAAACCCAAAACCCTAAAACCCTAAAACCTTATATCCCACTTCTTCTCCTTCAATCTGTCATCTTTCATATCCCCAACTAATTCACAAAATACTTATCATAAACCCTAATTCTCATCCCCTCAGACTCCCTTATCTTTTTCGTTGACTTGAATCTATTAGGAATGTGTCTTAAATACTCGTGGTTCAGATTAGAAGAAGGTAAGATGAATTACGGAGGTCTAAGCATCAAAGAGAGTAGAAGAAAATAGCAACAGGAAGGTGCATGCATAGTTGCGGTCGACTGTCCCAAGTTGCGGTCGACCGCACCCCCCGACCGCAGTTGCACTGGGTTTTAGCTGAGAGGTGGAGGGTCGACCGGTCTTGTTGGATGGTCGACCGATCGCAGCGCTGTGTTCGTTTTAGGCCTCAATTTGTTAGGTCGTTTTAGCCCAATCTTCAACTCCAAGTTAGATCGTATGGCTCTTGTTGCCGCTGAAACCGGTGTGGGGACAAACAGATAGATTTGTGGATTCGAGGGAAGTTGAATAGTCAAACCTGAACACACCTTTGCTGGAGTTTGACCGTGATCTCCCGCTGTTAACCTGCAAAAAGTGTGAAACACCGGGGTTGATTTCGGCTACGCACCCCCTGACGCTCTTGTCAGTAATCAGAAAGATTATAAGAGCTTTGATTGGCAAAAGATTGATTACCTGATAACAGTGGGAGATGGGAGGTATTTATAGCCACCTTAGGAACCAGTTTCGGGATAAGATCAAATCCCTAATTCCCAGTGAATGGATAGAAGTGATCAGGGCTGATGATCAGGGACGATCATAAACCCTAATTCTATCCTGTTGGACTGGGTTTCTTGCGGGTTAGAACCCGCACCCAGTAAGACGGATCCGTTTATAGGTTATTGGGCTTTTGGAAAAAGACCTAGTTTCCATTTCAGACCCATTTGTAGGTGAAATTACCGTTTTACCCCTGAGCTTTGAGATTCGTGCTCGATTTGGACGGTTCCCATTTAACCCTATTTTTAGCCATATCATGAGCCTCCCACTCTCGAAGTATGAGTTTGATCAGCCTTTAAGGAGTAGTTTTACTGT
The DNA here is from genome assembly GCA_017893485.1 of Hemerocallis citrina. Taxonomy (NCBI): domain Eukaryota; kingdom Viridiplantae; phylum Streptophyta; class Magnoliopsida; order Asparagales; family Asphodelaceae; genus Hemerocallis; species Hemerocallis citrina. The sequence continues at coordinate 16,142,107 of CM030367.1, forward strand.
TCTAATGACTTGTGGAGTTGTATCGGAGTCCAAATGAGGGGTATCGAATCTTTATACGAGGTAGTATGGTGATTCTCGGAGTTGGCTGTGCGCTCGAGGTTGTTCTTGAGCTCTCCTGGTCTTTCGGTGATTTTTCTTGAATTTTTATTTATTTTTCGGACCATTTATTCAATTTTGCGAGGTGGTGATCTATTTTTTAGGAGCATTAATTAGTTATTCTAAGCAATAACTATTTACCCAGGGACTCAAAAATATTTCCCGAATTTATAATTATTTTAAAGAATTTTTAATTAATTTTCCTGAATTTTTAATCAATTTTTTTCGCAATTTTTAAATAAATAATTTGAATTTGATAAATAAAAAATTAATTTTTAATACTATTTTCGATGTGGCACAATCTGGGCAGCTTATTAGCCAAAAGCGTGAATATCTGAGCGATCGGACGGTCCGAGTGGCTTGGTAGCACTTTTCTCTGCTTGTAAAGGTCGGTGCCCCGGTAGCTCGGTCATAGCTCCTCGGCAGGTCGGTAGCTCGACTCTTCATGAATTGCCGAACTACGTGGCTGAATCTGGAGCGTCCGTCATGGCGCGAATCACGAGGTAGGAGGCTTAGATCACAAGAAAACGTGATTTTGTCGTTTTGTGGGCGTGGCGTGATCTGAGCCGCTCGTCATCTTTTGGCACGAATCTTGGAACAATCTGACAGTTTGAGTAGCTCGGCAGCATTTTTCTCTGCCTGTGAAGGTCGGTGCCCCGGTAGCTCGGTCATAGCTCCTTGGCAGGTCGGTAGCTCGGTTGTTCATGATTTGCCGAGCTAGAATCTGGAGCGTCCATCATGGCGCGAATCACGAGGTAGGAGGCTCAGATCACGAGAAAACGTGATTTTGTCGTTTTGTGGGCGTGGCGTGATCTGAGCCGCTCGTCATCTTTTGGCACGAATCTTGGAACAATCTGACGGTTTGCGTAGCTCGGCAGTATTTTTCTCCAAATGTTGAGGTCATGCCCCAGTAGCTCGGCACAATGCCTCAGTAGCTCGGTAGCTCGGTGCTTCATGAGTTGCCGAGCTACGTGGCCAAATCTAGAGGGTCCATCAGGGCACGAATCACGGTGCAGGCGGCTCAGATCACGAGAAAACGTGATTTTGTTGTTTTGTGGGGGTGTATGAATCTGAGCCGCTCATCAATTTTGGGTGTGAATCTTGGGACAATCAGACGGCCCAAGGGGTTCGGTGCCATTTTTCTCTAAATGTGGAGGTCGGTGCCTTGGTAGCTCAGCACAATGCCTTGGTAGCTCGGCTCTTCATGAGTCGTTGAGCCACGTGGCGACATCTGGAGCATCCATCTGGGCACGAATCACGATGCAAGCGGCTCAGATCACAAGAAAACGTGATTTTGTCGTTTTGTGGGCGTGTCTAAATCTGAGCCGCTCATCAATTTTGGGCGCGAATCTTGGGACAATCAGACGGCCCGAAGGGTTCGGCGCCATTTTTCTCCAAATGTGGAGGTCGGTGCCTCGGTAGCTCGACACAATGCCTCTGTAGCTCGGCTCCTTATGAGTCGTTGAGCCATGTGGCGATATCTGGAGCATCCATCTGGGCACGAATCATGATGCAGGCAACTCAGATCACGAGAAAACGTGATTTTGTCGTTTTGTGGGCGTGTTTGAATCTGAGCCTCTCATCAATTTTGGGCACAAATCTTGGGACAATCAGACGTCCCAAGGGGTTCGGCGGTATTTTTCTCCAAATGTGGAGGTCGGTGCCCTGGTAGCTCGGCAGAGCATCTCGGTGGCTCGGCGCTTCGAGAATTGCCGAGCTGTGTGGCTAAGTCTGAACTGTCACCACCCTTCTGAACCATCGCCGCCCTTCTCTATTCTGTCATTTAGCCTTGACGGGCCCAAAGCGTTACAAAAGTCCAAGAGTCGTCTCTTTGACTATAAGTTTTCACCCCCCTCACTCTTTCTTTCATTTTGTCACTTTTCACTCTCAGAACTCACTTTCGCTCTCGAGTTGCTCTGCTAGCAGAGATTTGAGCTCAATGGCGGTCGTGTTAGTTTTCACGGCAGGCCAGACGATTTTCGGCGAGGTTTTTCCGACCGTAAACATCACATCAAGGTTAGTATATATATTCTTAATCTCATACATACACCCTACGAGGTGTCATGAGTGTCCTTGGGTAGTGAGGCTTCTTCCTCAGGGGGTCAGAGCGATGAGCGGTCAGTTCACGAGGAAAGGGGAGAAGTGGTGAGCAGACGGAAAGGGAAGAAGATAGTAGGGTCATCGGTGGCCGAGGATACGGGGAAGGAAGTGGCCCGGTCTTCGGTTGTTGAAACGGTTGTGGAGACCATGAGACGAGCAGGCAAAATGGGTCGGCTGCCGACCGTGATATCCGGTCACGGGGGAATTCGACAGTACACTGGCGAGTTGCTGACTAAGGCCATCTACGGACACTTGGAAACATACGAGGAGAACGAACCGAGAAAGGTTACCGAAGTCGACGATATCCCCTCGGTTCTAACCGAACGAGATCTGCTTCGGATTCGGAAGAGCTTTGTTATTCCCCCGGAGTACACCCTGATTCTCCCTGGTCCCGAGGTGCGAGCGTGCACGACCTTCTCGCCCGATACTTGCGTCTTTGCCTACAACGCGTTGAATGCTGGACTGCATCTTCTCCTCCATCCCTTCGTGACCGAGGTTCTCCGGTGGTATGGACTGAGCCCGATCCAGTTCATGCCGAACATGTGGCGACATGTGCTCGGATTTCTGCTCCAATGCCGAACAGCGAAGGTGGAGCCTCAGCTCGTCGTCCTCAGAAGTTTGTACCAGATCAATCGGATGAGCAAGACCGAACACCGGTACTATCTGTCGCCTCGAAAAGGCATCAAGCTAATAGAGAACCCCGACTCTATCAAGTCGTGGAAGGGTAAGTTCTTCTTGATCCGAGGCCCTTCGGCATGGGACTTCCTGACCCAGTTGAAGGAGAACGTGCCGAAGTATGCAAAGGCCGAGCTGGTGTTGACTCCGGCCGAAGCAGAGATTGCGGCAAAGTTGGTGGTCTCTCGATGTTAGCTGGAGGGACATGACCGAGGAGGTGCTTCACGAGTCAGGCCTTAGTCCGATCGACCCGAGTACGCTCCGGACATCTCTCTCTCTCTCTCTCTTTTTCTTGTATACTTTCTGTTATGCCTTGTATTTTCTAACTTTGTTATCTTTATTCGACAGAGGCTCCGAGCATGGACTTCCGATCAATTATGGCCGAGCAAAACAAGGCCTCCGATGCTAAGAAGAGGAAGAGGACGAGCGCGGGGCCTTCGTCCGGCCGACCAACCAAGATTCCTTCGGCTGCGGTTGTGGATCTAGCCTCTCCTCGGCGATCGGCCTCGGCTGTAGGTCTTGTTCAGCCGACCCCCTATGGTCCTTCGGGCGAAGGCTTCTCCGTCTCGGCAGCTCTGGCGCTCGAGGCCAGCCCTTTACCGAGCAGGCCAAGGCCATACTGACCGAGGTCCACAAGAAACTGTTTGTCCCCGATTGGCGGGTGATGAACCACGACGGTTTCTTGGGGGACTCGTCACTGAGTATGCAGGCTCTTCGTCATCTTCCGACCCCAAAAGACCGAGCCGCACTGAAGGCGGGGATGACAGGCGATGATGCTCTAGAGGTAGCTCGGTCACTCATGTCGGTAAGTTTTCTCAGTCAATTTCTATAATGTTTTGAAAATTTTCTAAGCTTTTAGCTCGGCTTTCATCGTGCTCCAACTGCTTCTTATTGCAGACCACGTGCCACTTTAGCCACCTTCTCGAGCAGTACGCCAAGCAGGAGAGGGAGTTGAAGGCCGCTTGCAACAAAGACCGAGTGGAGAGGGTGAGGATCGTGAAGCAGTTCGAGGCGGAGTAGTGCCGCTCGGATGCTTTGGCGGCACAGGTCGCCGACTTGGAGGCGGCCTTGGCGTAGGCGAGGGAGAAGCTCGCCTCGATGGTGGCCAAGGCAGCCGAGGAGAAGGCCGAGGCAAAGAGGGCCCTGGAGGCGGTGATGCGGCAGAAGGACGAGGCCGTAGAGGCGGCGAGGGCAGAGATAGAGGCCGAAGCTAAGAAGCACATGATGGCCAACATGGAGCAGTCTTATGCCACCGCGCTTGAGCACGTCGAGGCTCGAGTCCCTGACTTCGACAGGTCGGGATATGGATTGTGGGGTCCAGTCGGCGAGGAGGACCCCAAAGCCGAGCAAGAGGAAGAAGGAGATGAGGGGGAAGAGCCATTCAGTGGCGATGCTCCAGCCGACCCTGAGACTGTGGTGGTGGGGGGAGGGGGCGACGAGGCTGTGGCCGACCCCCGAGCCGAAGTGGAAGAGGAAGGGGAGCCGTCCACTGAGGTGCCTGTCACCGAGCTACCACCCAAGGTGGCCCCTTGATCTTTGTTGCTTTGTATTTTTTCTTCTTTTTTTCATGTATCGCCTTGTAGCGGACTGGCCACCGCTTTTTTGTTATGAATGAAATTTTTCTTTCTTTGACTAAGTGTTGGAGTCGATCTTGTTTTGGAGGCATCTTGATTTGAAATTTTTCTAAGGGCTGGAAATAATTTCGTTTTGAAATCCAACTAAGTGTCGAAGTGTTGAGAAGAACTCACTTTGAAATCTAGCTAGCTGTTGGTAACAACTTTACTTTGAAATTTAGCTATGTGTTGCTCGAGCTTAGTGTTGTTGTGTTCTTTCAGATCGCCGAGTTGCGTCTAGCAGAGGCATCGCCAAACACGGTGGCGGCTGAGATCACTCGCCTCCGAGCTGACTTAGGAGCAATGGAGTTCGCCCTTTCTCGAAGTCGAGAGTGTTTTCTCAAGAGCGAGTTGGATTTAGATCACCTCAAGCTAACGCTATCGAAGCGTTTCTTCGAGCTGAAGCAACTAAAGAAACTAGCTCGAGAAGCTCCTCCCAAAGGGGAGGTGGAGTCGCTTCGAAAGGCACTATCAGGTGTTTCGATGGAGAGAGATGATGTGTTAACTGAGACTCACAACTTGACGATAGCAAAAGACGAGCTTTTGGCGGGGAGAGAGGATCTAACTATAGCGATGGGCAAGTTGACGGCGGAGCTGGACGAATTGAAGAGGGTTACAGTTGACAAGATCATTGAGGTTACTCATCTCCGTCGAATTATTGCCGATAGAATTGGTGATGCAGGCCCTGCTCGGCTTCCTCGCTTCAAGATAGCCGTGAAGGATGACTCTCTGAAGCAACGAATCGTCGAACTCGAGGCGGAGGTCGCTCGCCTCAGACCCCAACCTGAACGGATTAATGTCAGAAGCACGTCGTGTACTCGTAAAGAGAGCGAAAGAGGAATTTCCTTTTACGAGCTTGTGACTCGCTCGCCTGCTACTCGGCAGAGCCCTGTTGATGCACAAAGTAGGGTGGCTGCTTCGTTGAGTGGAGCATCCGTTGGGGCTACCATCAGAGGCAGTGCTGAAGATGCATCTCAGTTTGCCGGTCTAGAGACGAACTCTGAGGTTAGGCGTCGCCGTCCCCGGGTGTCTTTAAACTGGAACATCCCTTCCCCGAGGAGGCGTTGAAAGAGCTGTCTTGTAATTTTGGCTTTTTGAACTTTGTAACTCGTCGTAGGGAAGAGTAGCTGGCCTTGTAATCTTAGTTTCCTTAAACTTTAAACTTTATAGAAGTGAAATCTTGTTTATTCTTTGGCGCTTGTGTGTTTGCGTGTTTAGTTAATCATCTATGGTCGTTGGATTAATTCTAAATGGCGAACCACTTCTAGCTCGCTGAAGAGCGAGGAGTAGAAGCGTAGTCGAGCCAAGTTTTGTACTCCGAACTTGTCGTTTGATTAAGTTCCAATGATTGTGGGAGCAGTTCCGAATGGCGAACCACTTCTAGCTCGCTTAAGAGCGAGTTTGCGAAGCAGAATCGAGCCAAGTTTTGAACTCTTAACTCGTCATTTGATTAAGTTCCAACAGATGTAGGAGCGATTCCGAATGGCGAACCACTTCTAGCTCGCTTAAGAGCGAGCTTGCAAAACAGAATCGAGCCAAGTTTTGGACTTCGAACTCGTCATTTGAGTAAGTTCCAACGGTTGTGGGAGCAGTTCCGAATGGCGAACCCCTTCTAACTCACTTAAGAGTGAGCTTGCGAAGCGGAATCGAGCCAAGTTTTGGACTCTAAACTCGTTGTTTGAGTAAGTTCCAACGGTTGTGGGAGCAGTTCCAAATGGCGAACCCCTTCTAGCTCGCTTAAAGTGAGCTTGCGAAACGGAATCGAGCCAAGTTTTGGACTCCGAACTCGTCGTTTGAGTAAGTTCCAACGGTTGTGGGAGCAGTTCCGAATTATGAACCACTTCTAGCTCACTTAAGAGCGAGCTTGCGAAGCAGAATCAAGCCAAGTTTTGGACTCCGAACTCGTTGTTTTGAAAACGCAATTAGGGTTTTAAATAGAGAGATAAAACAATCACAAGAGAATTATTATGCGAAAGAAGTTCTTTATTAATGATTGCTAATCAGCCGCTTCTAAGTTGCAGGCCGTTATTACAATGGGAGAATAAAAAAGCAAAGTACAATTAAAAAGTAGATAGGAATGGCTCGACATTTGATGGTACTCAGAGATGCATTCAAACACCCTCTTGGTACTTCAGTAAATGGTCGGTATTCCATGTTCTTGCTATCTCTCTGCCTTCGAGGTCTTCAAGACGATATGCTCCTGACCGAACTACCTTGGAGACGTTGTATGGTCCTTCCCAATTCGCAGCTAGCTTGCTCTTTTGGCTGGGGAACGAGATGGCTAGCTTTCTGAGGACTAAGTCCCCTTGCTTGAGATCTGTGGGACGGACCCTTTTGTTGTAGGCCTGCTCGATTCTTCTCTGATAACTTTGCTAGCGAATCGAGGCTCTTTCACGGAGCTCGTCGATGAGGTCCAAATTGGTTCGGAGCTCCTTGGCATTTTGCTCTTCATTATATGCAACCAGGTGAGGAGATGGCAAACCAACTTCTAAGGGGATTACGGCCTCGGACCTGTAAGTGAGATTGAAGGGCGACTCTCCTGTGGAGGTTCTTTTTGTAGTGCGATAGTTCCACAATACGTTAGGAGGTTGTTCTGCCCATAAGCCTTTGGCCGACTTGTCTAGTCTCTTCTTGATGCCTGAGAGGATCTGCCTGTTGGAATTCTCTACTTGACCATTGGATTGAGGATGGGAGACGGAGGAGAAGCGTCGCTGAATGCCGAGGTCTTCACATAAGGAGCGGAATGCGGTCCCTGTAAACTATGTTCCGTTATCTGTTACTAGGACTCGAGGTATGCCGAACCTACAAATCACATTTTTCCAGAAGAACTGCAGCACTTTGCTCTCGGTAATGGTTGCTAGTGGTTCAGCCTCGATCCACTTAGAGAAATAGTCGATTGCCATGACTAGGAACTTGAGCTGGCCTGGAGCTGGTGGGATCGGACCTAGCAAGTCCATCCCCCACATTGCAGAGGGAATTGGACTTGAGAGAGATGTAAGTTGTACTTGTGGTAGGCGGCGGATGTTGGAAAACTACTGACAGTTGCCACATTGCCGGACGCATTGCTCGGCATCTCGAAGCAGGGTAGGCCAGAAGTACCCGTAGTTCAAAACTTTTCTGGCGAGGGACCTCGATCCTGAATGGTCCCTACGAATACCTTCGTGAAGTTCCTTCAAGGCATACAAGGCCTCTTCCGGATAGAGACATCTCAAGTAGGGTCTGCCATCTACTTGGGTATAGGAGCGTTTGTACAAGACTCCCTCAACAAGGGTGTACCGCTCCGCTCTTGTCCGAATTCGGCGAGCTTCTTTAGGATCTTGGGGGAGGGTCCCATCTCTGAGGAACTCGATCAAAGGCTTCATCCAGTTATCCCTGAGTTGGACAGGCAGCGACTCCATCGAGTCGGGGGCTTCTTCTTCGATGCGGGCCTGAGTAGGACTTCGATTAGGACGGTCTGCTCGAGACCTTGGAGAGAGGAAGAGGCCAGTTTTGAGAGGGCATCTGCTTGGGCGTTCTCCTCTCTAGGGATTCGCTAGAGTTATGCCTCTTCGAACGAAGCCATGAGACTTTGGACCTTGGCTAGGTACTTGGCCATTCAGTCGTCTCACGCTTCGTATTCTCCTAAGACCTGATTTACCACAAGCTGCGAGTCACTAAATATCCAGACATGTTGCGCTCCTGCCTTGCGAGCCATGCCTAAGCCTGCTATTAGTGCTTCGTACTCAGCTTCGTTGTTGGAAGCTTTGAAGTTGATGCAGAGGGAGTATTGGAGATTGAAGTCATCTGGGCCTGCCAGAATGACTCCGGCTCCGCTCCCTTCTGCGCAAGATGACCCATCTACATACACTGTCCAGCGGGATTGTGCTTTCCACTATAAATCTGGCTAGGGCTTGGGCCTTGATAGCAGTTCAAGGCTAATAAAATATATCATGTTGACTCAGCTCGATTGACCACCTCATTAGACGTCCGGAGGTCTTGGGCTTGTGCAGGACCTGCTTGAGCGGTTGGTCGGTGAGGACGACCACCGAGTGGGATTGAAAATAGGGGCGGAGCTTCCTGGCTACCATAACCAAGGCGTAGGCTATCTTCTCCAGTCACGGATAGCGGAGCTCGGCATCTCTGAGGACCTTGCTCACATAATAGATAGGCTTCTGAGCCTTGTCTTCTTCTCGCACTAGGACAGCACTGAGGGTTTGCTCGGAGGCAGCGAGGTAAAGGTAGAGTGTTTCCCCGGGAGTAGACTTGCTGAGGAGTGGGGGGTTGACCAGATAGGGTTTCAGTTGGTCGAACGATTCTTGCTGCTGCTGGCCCCACTCGAAGCCTTTAGCCCCCCTAAGGGCTTTAAAGAAAGGAAGACACTTTTTCCCTGACTTAGACAGGAAGCGCCCTATAGCCACGAGGCATCCTGTGAGTTTTGGTACTTATTTTACATTTGTAGGAGGGGCCATATTGAGTATGGCTTTTATCTTCTCAGGGTTGGCCTCAATCCCCCTTTGACTGACCATAAAGCCCAGAAATTTACCAGATGAGACCCCGAATGCACACTTATTCGGGTTTAGTCTCATGTTGTGCTTCCTCAACACGTCGAAGGCTTCTTGGAGGTCGGCGACATGGTCGGACCCCTGGATGCTTTTTACTAGCATATCATCTACGTAAACCTCCATGTTTCGGCCGATCTAATTTTGGAAGACCATATTGACAAGGCGTTTGTAGGTGGCACCGACATTTTTTAGCCCGAAGGGCATTACCCTATAGCAGTAGAGGCCTTGATCTGTGATGAAGGATGTCTTTAGGATATCGGGGGGGAACATTCTGATTTGGTTGTATCCAGAGAAGGAATCCATGAAGCTCAATAGCTCATGGCCCGAAGTAGCGTCAATCAAGGTGTCGATGTTGGGGAGTGGAAAAGGATCCTTAGGGCATGCCTTGTTCAAATCTGTGAAGTCGATGCAAATTCTCCAACTTCCATTGGCCTTCTTAACCATAACAATATTAGAGAGCCACTCGGGATAATTGACCTCTTGTATTAACCGAGCTTTGAGAAGCTTCTCACTTCTTTCTTTATAGCTTGCTGGCACTCACGGGCAAATTTACGCCTCTTCTGTTGGACCGGTTTGGACTCCGGAGCAACACTTAGGTGGTGGACGAGGAGATCTTCGGAAATTCCTGGCATGTCGGTAGCTGACCAGGCAAAGAGGTTTTGATTCTTCTTTATGCACTGGACTATATCGGAACAGAGGGCAGAGGGAAGGGTTTTGCTGATGAAGAATTTGCAGGTCAGATCTTGCTTCGAGAAGAGAACTTCTTCCAGCTCGTCTACCGGTTCTGAAATAGGCTGGGTGTTCCCCTGGGGAATTTCGAGGGTCTCGAGGGAAAGGACGGGTCCTCCGGTTGAGGTTATGCAGCATTTGCGGACCATCTCTGACTTCCTCTTACTTCCCCTACACCTGCCTTGGTGGGGAACTTCATTTTCAGATGATAAGCTGACGGGACGGCTTCTAAAGCAGCTAGGCTAGGTCGACCTAGGATCACATTGTAAGCGGCTGGGATGTCAACAACCATGAAGTCATTGGCTCCGTTCGGGTAGTAGGAGTTTTGCCAGCAGTTACGTCGAGGGTTATGACCCCTTCGATCGTCACTGGCACTCCCGTGAACCCATGGAGAGTGTAGCCGGCGGGCTTTAACCAGTCCCGCAATAATTTGAGTCCTCGGAAGGCCGCTAGGAAGAGGATTTTGATAGAACTGCCGTTATCCACCAGAATTCTTTCTACTTTGAAGTTTGCCATGTGGAGGTTAATGACTAGTGCATCACAGTGGGGGGTTCGGACACCCTCTAGATCGTCATCCAAGAAAGTAACCGGGACTCCAAGACCTTTGGGAGGGGGTAGGCTGTGCACCGAATTGACTTCCCTGATGAAAGCCTTTCGAGAAGAGTTAGAGGTTCCTCCCATTGGACCTCTGTGGATGAGGTGCAAGATGCACTTTTCTTCGAATTCGGGAGTCTCATCACGCCTCTCGGGCCGCTTGTTAGCCCCCCTGGGGGGCGGAGGAAGGTCGACCCGATCCTTTTTTATAAATTTGGATAGCTGGCCTCTCTGAATAAGGGCTTCAATTTCATTCTTCAGGACCCGGCAGTCATTGGTGTCGTGACCGTGGTCTCGGTGGTAGCGACACCACTTCTCCTTGTCCTTCTTCTTCCCTGGAGTATTCATCTTCGGGGCAGGAGGTAGGATCCCTTCTTTCTCTACCTCCATGAGAATAGTTGAAACATTGGCGTTGAGAGGGGTAAACTTTTCAAATCTGGTAGGTGGACGATGCTGACCCCCATTGTCCTTCTAGAGCTTTTTGGCCCCCTCGTCTTCATCGGCCTTCCTTTTATTTCCAGAAGAGGATCCCTCGAATGCGGGGCAATGCTCAGCCTCCTCCGCACGGATATACTTTTCGCTTTTGAGAAGAAGGTCGGAGAAATCCCGCGGGGGCTTTTTGGCAAGGGAGGACCGGAGGTTCGAGTTGAGGATATTGGACTGGAAGGTGGCTGCAGCGACCGACTGGTCGAGGGAGGCGATAGACCTGGCCTCCGCGGTAAACCGCTTGACATAATCTCTTAACTTCTCGCCCTTCTTCTGATTGAGGAAGAGTAGTGAAATACTCGTCTTAAGCAGTTGCTGCTCACGAAATGGGTTATGAAGAGGGTCTCGAACTATTCAAAAGAGAATATGGAGGATGGAGCGAGGCGGGAGTACCAATCCTGAGATGGGCCTTTAAGAGTAGCTGGGAAAGTCTTGCACAGGAGGGCATCGGAGGCTTATTGGATCATCATTAGAGTTTTAAAACTCCCAATGTGATCCATGGGGTTTGACTCCCCCGTATATGTCTCGAAATGCGGGGGCTTGAAATTTGCTGGAACGGGGTCTCCATGATGGTTCGAGAAAATAGAGGTCTGCTCGGCCGGAGGGTCCTTCCTCTCAGTTCCTCATCTCTATTGAGTTGACCGAGGTGCCTCTGCATCTCGTGAAGACAGCGGTAGACAGCATCATCCCTTCGATAGTATCCTAGTGAGCCTCTGGACTCATCTTCGTACAAAGGGGAGCGTGGACTATGGCATCGGTAGCTCGGAGACTGGTGAGGGCTAGGAATGTGGTGGCGGTGGCTCGGAGCTTGAGAAGGACCGAGGGACCGATGGCCAAGGCTCCGAACCGGCCGAGGAGTGGGGACCCTCTGAACATCATTGTTGTTGTTTGGCTGGAGATTGAGGGCCTGCAAGATTGTTACCTAGAACTCTGGGAATTCTGCTCGAATGATAGTTCCGCTCTGGTCCCTATGGGGCTGTCGACCAGCGGAAAAGTGATGCCTTCTTCGACGGTACTTAGGGGACTCCATCTGCCTCCTATGGAGAGGGGACCTCCTATGGTCGCGACGGCGAGGAGATCGCGCATTTGGACTTTCTGAGCGGGAGCCTCCCTTACGGCCCTTCCTTTCATACAAACGGTGGCGAAGGTCCTCTTCTTTCTGCCGGTTGATGATGACGTTGCGGAGGTCTTTTGAGGGACGAGGGTTATGGGATGCCATGGAGTCGGTTGAAGGGTTATGTACGGAGATATGGTCGCGGTGAAGAGGTTGCTTCTGAGGATGGGTACGAGAGGTCCCAATACTAGCGTTCTGGGGCCCGAGTGGAGCATGCTGGTGTTGAGGATTTTGGAGAAGAGGCTGCTCCTGCTGCAGCGGCAGATCGGGTTGAGGAGGGAGCTATCCTTGAGGCTGGATGGGTTGGAGGGGAGCCTCCCGTTGCGGTTGGGGAGGAGTGGGTCCACGGTTGGACCCTCTAGATCTTAGTTTCCTTGGTGGTATGGCTGGAGGCGGTACTGACCGGTGGAAGAGGTTGGACTGCTATTCGTTTTTCCCACAAACGGTGCCAATCTGTTGCCACTGAAATCGGTGTGGGGGCAAACAGATAGATTTGTAGATTCGAGGGAAGTTGAATAGTCAAACCTGAACACACCTTCGCCGGAGTTTGACCGTGATCTCCCGCCGTTGACCTGCAAAAAGTGCGAAACACCGGGGTTGATTCATGCGACGCACCCTCCGACGCTCTTGTCAGTAATCAGAAAGATTATGAAAGAGTTTTGATTGGCAAAAGATTGATTACCTAATAATAGTGGGGGATGGAGGGTATTTATAGTCGCCTTAGGAACCAGTTTCGGGATAAGATCAAATCCCTACTTTCCAGTGAATGGATTGAAGTGATCAGGAACAATCATAAACCCTAATTCTATCCTGCTGAACGAGATTTCTTGCGGGTTAGAACCCGCACCCAGTAAGACGGATCCGTTTATGGGTTATTGGACTTTTGGAAAAAGGCCTAGTTCCCATTTCAGACACATTTGTAGGTGAAATTACCATTTTACCCCTGAGCTTTGAGATTCGTGCTCGATTTGGACGGTTCCGATTTAACCCTATTTTTAGCCATATCAGCTCCTATTCAATTACTTCTTTTCCAGGTTATATCGGACGACTGAGAATCAAAATTATACCTAGGTTTCTCTCTATATTCTTATATATATATTGTAAACTTCTCCAATATGAGAGGCAGTACTTCATAGATTATTTTCTCCATTGCAAAGAGAGGCTCGAGAGAGAGATAGTTCTTGGTGGGTGAGTTTAATTTCTTGTATTGAGTGAATCAGTAACTCCTTATAATCTCTTCTAGTTGAATATCAGATCTCCCTATATTTTCCCCCGGATTATGCAAAAGCTAACCGGAAAAAGTCATCGTTGTGTTTGTATTAGTTTGGTGGATCTACTTGCTTGCTCAATTTATTCGTCTCATCTACTTCGACTTCCTCATTGCACTATTTAGTTTTGCTGCGACCAGAGGCATTAGTTGACGCTCCAATCCCAACAACTGTTATCAGAGATTCAGGTTACTGAGTTTCTTGGTTAAGATGACAGGCCACAATTCGATGAAAAGATCAATTTCAATCTTTGGAAGACTGACATGTATGATGTCCTTGTTCAAGAATTTTTGTAGTTAGCCGTTAAGAAGAAAGAAAAGACAACTGATACGAAGGATGACGGTTGGTAAGATATTCGTGAAAGAGCCATAAGTCTGATCCGACTATTCCTGGCGGACGAGGTCAAGTGCAGATTTCTTGAAGAAACTAATGCGGCGAGTTTGTGGGAAAAACTCATAGCTGACTACTCTGGCTCGTCGTTATTAGATTGGATGCATTGGAAGAGGAAGTTGTTCCATTTATCTATGAAGGTACCGATCTCCAAGACCACATTACTAAGTTCAGTAAGATATTATCTGAACTTAAGGCGATCAACGCAGATGTGTGTAAGGAAGATAAAGCTTTCAACATGATATATTCACTACCGAATTCGTACAAGCTTTTGATCACTACCATGCTACACGGTAGATCTGCCAAGGAGAGTATTTCGGTAGATGGTGTAATCAAAGCATTGAAGGAAAATCAACTTAGGAAGGAGACCCATAAATCATCTTCGTCTATTCCCACAAGTTGTCTAGCAGTGGATGGTTCTTCAGGGGAAAGACAATGTGCTTTGCAGAAGGATTCGATTCGTTGTTGTTATTAAGAAGCCAGGGCATATCAAGAAAGATTGTTGGAAGTTGCAGAATCAGGAGAGCGCAAAGAACGGGAGTTCAGTCGCTAATGTGGTTAGTGCCTTTGATTCAAGTGATTCGTGCTTCTTGTGTCAAACCCTTTAGAAGTGGATTCTAGTTGGATTCTTGACTCAGGGAGTTCTTCTCATATTTGCTCTGTGGGAGAGTTGTTTTCTACTTATAAGTCTACTACAGGACATTGTGTGACAATGGAAACTGGGGAGATTTGTAAAGTAGTGGGTGTGGGGACAGTTGAGTTGAAGATGCCAGGTCTAAACATGTTCACTCTAAGGAATGTTTTGCATATTCCTTTGCTGAAATGGAATTTAATTTCCTTAGGAGCTCTTGATGCATGGGGTTGTAGGTACACAGCTCGAGGTGGAGTTTGTCTGTTTTTCAAGGTCGTCGTGAAGTGATTAGAGGTATGCGAGTGGTTGGACCAAGCCAACACAATCTCTACAAGCTTTGGGGAATTCGAAAATCCTATGCAGGGGTTGTTAGTTCTTTTTCCGTTATTCCTGCAAGCTCAGCTAGTTGCCGCAACTAGAATCATCGAGATGAGACCACGACGTTCGAATATCGTCGAGTGGTGGAGAAAGCCTAAGGGTAGGTAGAGTGCGGAGTTTGGCAACTTCGTGAGTACATCTACGGAAGTGTGCCTTTGAAGGGCTACACTAGATCAAGTGAGATTGGGTAGAGATCAGTTCAACTAGAAAAAGAAGCTATTGTTCTAAGACTTTTTGCAAGTGGAATTTATTTAAGTTTGGAGATGAATAACACAACATGTGATAACACTCATATGCAATCCAAGGTGGAGTTTGTTAGGAATGTGTCTTGAATACTCGTGGTTCAGATTAAAAGAAGGTAAGATGAAGCACGGTGGTCGAAGCGTCGATGTAGTGCCCCAAATTTCCAATATAATATCTCAGAAGTATGTGGCACAATTCCCAATATCAACTTCAATTTATAATAGTAAACATAGCCAAAAACACAGATAAAGTTTTTCAACTTTTATTACATTAATTCTTTACAAAACACAGCGTAAAACAAACACCTTGAATTACAAATCTTTTCTCTTTTACAACATGTTTTTTTACAATTTTACATAAGGCATGACATCAAATTAGCACTAGCATCCAAATCCCAAGTTATAAGCACCTACCTGTAAAACATGAGGCTAGAGATAACCCTAACCCCCAAAACTACAGGGGTCAGCCATAACGGTGTGAGTGATATAAAAAATAAATGCAACATAAAAAAACATGAAGGATAAAGTCATAAACAACATGCATCAATAGCAAGAATAAGTGAGATAAGAAATAACAATAAACAACACAAGAAAATGTCAAGTGAAACTAGACTAAGTGTCAAGTGTAGAAAAATAGGAAACAACATGCATAAAACCAAGTCAAGAAAACACCAATGCTATATGCTGACTCTCTAATGCATATTTGTCGGATTCTATGCATCCCACTCTACATAGGTCCGGTGCAAGCCTTTAATGTTCTCCACCGTATAGGGTTTAATCCCTCGCTATGCAACTAATCCTACTACGATGACTGTTACGAGATATAGATAAACTGTGAGTATTAGCCCATGCCTCGATAATTTCGGATGTCAATCTCTATCCATAAATAATTCCAGAGACTATTTCACTCACACCTGGGAATCTTCGAGAATACCCTACACCGCAAGCTATGACGCCTCATCACACGAATACCACATGAGCGTCGCCTCGACTCCTATAATTCTGGAGATCAATCCCACATCACAGGTAATTTCGGAGACTATTTCACTCGCACCTCGATAATTCTGGGGATTATCTCACACCGCAAGACATACTGAGGTCCATAACCCATGTTTTCATTTCATCATATCACCATCTAGTGCCTGTCCTTATCTTTGTTAAGTTAATTAATTAATTTTGAATCTCCTAGAGTTGGTGTACCCTACCGGACTTAACTCAACTGATCAACAACAAAAGCCATAACTGGCCAAACATAAAAATCTCAACTACCAGTATCTAGGGTCCCACACACCCTCTAAAGACTAACTACTCAACCATCAACCCAAAATCTTTCATTTTAATCACTTCTTTTTATTTCATTGTTAACCTACTCACAGTGAGAAAATTCATTCATTCATATTGTTTGTATATTGGTGTATATATATATGTGTAGGAGGTCCTCTGATTTAGTAAGAGTGTGCATATGTATGTATATAATTCTTTACTGAGTTGGAGTGCACATAGGTGTATATATAAGGTATAGAAACCCCCCTTCACTGAAGTTGAGTATACACAGGATGTGGAAGAAAAACCCCTTTTCTCTGATTGAAGTATATGAGTATGGATAATATATATAAAGAAATTTCTTTTACTGATAAGGAGTCTGTATATATATATACAATATATAGATAGAAGATTCTTGTAGTGAAATGTATATGTATATATATATATATATATATATATATATATATATATATATATATATATAATATTATAATGGTAGAAGGCCATAGTGTCATTTGTCATTTTGTCATTCTACCAACATGTGCAACGCACGTACATAACTAATATAAAAGAGGTTTCCAGTTCAAATCCTCCCTACGTCAGAGTTTTTATTTTCATTTTTTGAAATTATTAAAACGTGCAGCGCACGTGTAAATTGCTAGTATATATAAGGATAGACCTTCTACTGAAGTGAAGCATATCTGTGCATATACATGATATCTAGAAATTCCTATTTACTGAGTTGAAAAGAACACATGTAAATTACATATAACTGATATATATATATATATATATATATATATATATATATATAGGACACAATATACTGATTGAAATATGTGTATGTCCAATATATATAGGGAAGACTCTGATACAAACAAAAACCCTTTTTACTGAGATGAGGTGTAGTGTATATGTACATGATATATTTATGGAGAAATCTCTCTCTTTACTGGGTTGAAGTAAGCCTATGCAGGTTATAGGAAATATAGAAAATTTTCTGTGATATATATATATATATATATATATATATATATATATATATATATATATATATATATATATATATAGAAAGCCTCTTCACTAAGCATGAGGCAAAGGCAGGAAGTATATATTCTCTTTACTAAAACATATGAGTGTGTATATGATATATCAAAAGGACTTTTTGTTGAAGTGAGGCATATGCAACCTCATAAGCAGATCCTTTAGTGAATTGAAGTATGTATATGTATGCGTATAGAGTTTCCCTAGCACTGACATGGGGGGGGGGGGGGGGTATGTGCATATATATGTGGTATATCAAAATTCCCCCCTTTATTGATATGCACTGCATGAGGTACAAAAGCCCTCAATGTATACACAGAGACTACCCAACTAAATCAGCTCAAGGTCTACAGATACATTACCCAGGTTAGGTCTTGTGCATGTTTTCAACTGATACCACTTAAGCCTTGCAAAATGAAATATCTAATTCCCTGAGATGATCAATCACCTCCAGTGTAACATCTAGGGGTTGTTTAAAAGTACATCAAAACCTATCAGGTTCTCAATTAGGGATTTTTCACAAAAAGTTCTCAAAAGCCAGCAAGTAGGGGAATTTAAGCATCAGTGCATGCATATATGCACTCATTTAGGTATGAACAGTAGCTAAAAATTCACTTCATGATGGAAGCAGTGTATATGTATATATATATACTAGATCAAGAATGCAATGGACAATTCACCTTAGTTCATCTAGTTCAAATGTTCAATGCTTGAACCCAAAACCAATTCTATAACTTCTTTACTCATGTATCAGTTTTGAAAACAAGGACAAACCCAACCTGCACATTGAAGATTTCTACTTTAAACCTGATTCCCTCTCAAAGTTTTGTTATGTGAAATTGTTAAATTCAAACTCAAGTGGTTCATTCACCCCAGTCCTCAAATTGCCCAAAATCCTCAAAACATGCACACAACAGATCCGAAATGCAATACTTCCTCTTTCACTTCAAAGCTTGTTTCTTTAGTGCAAAAACTTTTTATATACATACTCCAATCATCTACATCAGTGTATCCATGATTATAAGCAATTTATAAGACTAATTAGTAAGTTTGAGGTATCAACAATGTGTATATGCTCATATCACAGAAACAGATCTCACTTTGTTCAACTTGTCTATTCTTTTATGCAATACATCACACAACCCATTATATATTCAAAACAGCAATCGAATAATTGAAACATTCTACTCATGATCTCTATTATGTTTTTCAACAATCACAAGTCATCAAATTGCATTTTTCAAGAAAAGATTCAATCCTTCATTCATCTATTTATCAAAATTCATTATATCTCCACATCATCATCTAATATGCTTACTAATAGATAGATCAACACATACAACATGCTTACAACAATAAGAAAATAAACCTAAGTCACTCACTTTATTGAAGAATCAACCGTAGATAAATAAGAATAAGAAGAAAACCAAGATCCTCACTTTAAAAAATCTAAGAAAATAATAATAAGAAATCCCTTTGTGTTTTGCAGCAAGTGACGGCTACACTCCACCCCTTTATAGGCCGGGATTCCAAGGAATTAGGGTTTTGAATACATTTGCAAAAATACTCCTTTTAAATATATCTTTACATATATAAATCCTTATACTTGGAAGTTTAATAAAACCAACTTAATTGAGTTTTAAAAATCAAAATAGTCCCCCTTGTATCAGCCGGCACTGTTTGAGAAAACCCAGAAAAGCAAAATTGCATTTTTTCCCCTTTAAGTGGCAAATTTGTAAAAAGACCCTTCTTTATCAAACTTGCAAAATAAACCAAATTTATTAAAACAAAAAGTAAACTCTTTACCTCTAAGTTGACTAGACATCATGCCCAGCCCAAAATCCAAAAATATGGGGTTTTTACTCTAAGTGGTAATTTTGCACAAAAGTCATTCTTTTTGTAATATTTGCAAATAGGTCAATTAATTATCAGAAAAATCCAAAAAATTCACAAATAATATCTAATAATAAATAATGAGTTTCACCGAAATAATTTTTGATTTCGAACTTTTTAAAAAATTATTTGCACGTGTTTTGCACGTGTAAAAAGGTAAATTTTCAGGAAAATATTTACTAAATCACCAAAAATCATTTTAATTCATTTATTAATCTTAAAAGAATTATTTAAAAATCTGGGGGTATTACATCACTCCCTCCTTAGAATAGATCTTTCATCAGAACTACTAATAATAGGGTCCAAACAAAATGAGCAAAAGGAATTGAAATCTCATAAATTGAAACATAGTTCAAAAAATACAATTACTTAAGAGAATGTAATTTAACAAAAGAAATACAACTCAAGTGAAGGAGTAAAATCATATAAAGAGTTCAAGAAAATCCTTCTGCATGTAATCTTCCGGCTCCCAAGTAGCTTCCTCGAACTGCTGGTTCCTCCACAACACCTTAACCATAGGTATCACCTTGCCACTCAGAACCTTCTCCCTACAATCAACAATCTCTACAGGTTGCTTCTTGTAACTCAAGTTCACCTGTAGACCTTCAGGCACTTCCACCAGCTGATGACTCTGATCCGGCACATACTTTCTCAGCAACGACACATGGAACACATCATGCACCTGTGCCAACTCCTCTGGAAGCTCCAACTTATATGTTGTCTTACCAATCTGCCCCAAAATCCTGTATGGCCCAATATACCTTGGCGCCAACTTGCCTCCCTTACCAAACCTGGTCACTCCTTTAGTTGGAGACACTTTGAAAAAAACTGCATCTCCAACCTCAAACTCCAAGTTCCTTCTTCGAGTGTCTGCATAACTCTTCTGCCGACTCCGAGCCTCGACCAACCTCTTGCGAATCAACTCAATCTTTTCCGATGTTTGCTGCACAATCTCGGGCCCAAACATCTGCCTCTAGCTAACCTCATACCAACAAACAGGTGTCCTGCACTTCCTCCCGTACAAAGCCTCATACGAAGCCATCTCGATACACGCATGGTAACTGTTGTTATAGGTAAACTCAACCAATGCCAAGTACCTTTCCTAACTACAACCAAAATCCATAACACAAGCCCTCAACATATCTTCCAATACCCGATTCACCCTCTCAGTCTGACCATCAGCCTGCAGATGAAAAGCGGTACTGAAATCAGTTCTGGTACCTAAAGCTGCTAGCACTCTTCCAAAACCTCAAAGTGAACCTTGTATCCCTGTCGAACACAATCAACACAGGAACTCCATGAAGTCTCACAATCTCATCAATGTATAGTTATGCCAATTTCTCCAATGACCAAATAATCTTCATGGACAAAAAGTGAGCTGACTTGGTCAAACGGTCAACAATAACCCAAATCGAGTCATTGCCCTTCGGACCCCTTGACAACTTGTAATGAAATCCATGCTGATATTCTCCTACTTCCATTCTGGAATGGGCAAAGGCTGCAACAAATCTCCAGATCTCTGGTTTTCTGCTTTGATCTATTGGCAAGTCAGACACCTTGCTACAAAATCTGCCACATCCTTCTTCATACCTAACCACCAAAAGTATTATTTGATGTCCTTGTACATCTTTGTGCCTCCAGGATGTACTGATAACAAGGTACTGTGGGCTTCCTGTAAGATACTCTCTCTCAAATCTGCATTATCCGGAATACACAACCTCTCACCCATCCATAGAACCCTATCTTGGATACGAAACTCTGATAACTTGCCATCAAAAACCAGCTACAACATCTTCTGAATCCCCGTATCTGATTTTTGTCCTTCCACAATCTGCTCTCTCAAGGAAGGTTACACCTCAACTGAGCCAAAGATGCTCCCGAACCCTGCAGTACTACCTCGATACCTGCCTGATCAATCTTTGCTGCCAACTCTCTCTGAGTAGTGATCAAACTCGACAAACTGCTCTTCCGGCTAAGTCCATCTTCTACCACATTCGCCTTGCCTGGATGATACTTGATCTTAGGACGAATGTCTTCCAATACTTCCAACCACCTTCTCTGCCGAAGATTTAAATTCTTCTGCTGATAAATGTACTTCAAGCTCTTGTGGTCGGTATACATATTGACCTTCTCACCATATACATAATGTCTCCACTGCTTCAAGGCAAAGATAATAGCTGCTAGTTCCAGATCATGCATCGGATAATTCTTCTCATGTGGATGCAACTGCCTCGAACCATATGCAATGACCTTGCCTTCCTGCATCAAGACACACCCCAAACGTCTGAGAGATGCATCACTGTAGATATCATACTCCTTCCCAGCCTGTGGCAAAGCTAAGATAGGCGCAGTCGTTAACCTCTCCTTTAGCTCAAGGAAACTCGCCTTGCACTTATCAGTCCATGTGAATGCCACATTCTTCCGAGTCAACCATGTCAACGGAACTGCAATATGTGCATAACCCTGAATCAATCTCCTGTAGTACCCAGCCAAACCCAAGAAACTCCTGACTTCCTTCACTGACGTTGGTCTGGGCCAATCCTTTACTACTTCGACCTTCTGAGGATCAGTGGTCACTCCCTCCTTAGAAAGAACATGACCAAAAAAAGCTACCTCAAACTTCCAAAACTCACACTTTGACAACTTGGCATACAAACTATGCTCTTGTAACTTCTGTAACACCTCTGCCAAGTGCATAGAATGCTTTTCCTCCGACTTCGAATACACCAAAATGTCATCAATGAAAACCACCACGAAGGAATCAATAAACGGCCGGAAGATCCGATTCATCATATCCATGGATACTGCCAGTGCATTCGTCACCCCGAATGGCATTACCAAAAACTCATAGAGCCCATGATGAGTCATAAAGGCTATTTTACTCACATCTTCCTCCTTGACTCGAACTTAATGATACCCTGACCTCAAATCAATCTTCAAAAATACAGCTACACCCCGAAGCCTATCGAACAGATCATCAATCCGTGGAAGTGGATACTTGTTCTGAATAGTCACCCTATTCAACTCCCGATAGTCAATGCACATCCTCATTGACCCATCCTTCTTCTTGACCAACAACACTGGCGCACCCCACGATGAAGAACTCGGCCTGATAAAATCCTTACTCAGCAATTCCTTAATCTACTTCTTAATTTCATCCTACTCTACAGGTGCCATCCTGTACGGAGCCGTAGAAATTGGAGCACTCCCCGGCTGAACATTAATACAAAACTCTACATCTCGCTGCGGCGGCAATCCTGGTAAATCTTCCAAGAACACTGTAGGAAAATCCCTGAAAAATGGAATGTCTCTGACTTCATATGGAATCATTAATATAGATACCACTGCAGCCATTTTCGGGCCCTTCATCTTCCCCTGAAAAGTCACTGCGGGACCACCTGGTGCCTTCACCAACACCTCTTTCTTCTTGCATTCAGTCGTGGCATCATATATTGCCATCCAATCAATGCCCACAATCACATCCACACCCAGAACTTGCAACTCAATGAGATCAATGCCAAATAACCTCCCACCAATCTCTATATCACAACCCTCATAATATCGATCAACAATCAATTCTTCTCCTGACGGTATTGCTACCGACAAGACTCTGCCTGGAAACAACTTAGGCTCCACACCTAAGACTTTTGCAAAATAAAGCGACACAAATGTATGTGAAGAACCAGTATCAAATAAAACTTGTGCTTTTATTCCATTAATATAAAAAAATTCTGTTACGAGAAGAATGATACTCAAATCTCCAATTTATTCTCAAATAAAGTTTTACTTAATACATTAAATATAAAAAAAATTCAAAACTCTTGCATACCCTGGATCACATCCTCTGAGTTACCCGCATCCTCCTCAGTCAATACGAACACTTGCCCTTGCCTCTGAAATTTGCCTCCGCCTGAACCACCCTTCTTCAAATATGGACAAAAAAGCTTAGAATGCCCCATATGCCCACACTGAAAACAAGTCTTCTTCGCCAGCTTAAGACATAATGACCTGTAGTGACCTGCCTCCTTATAGTAGTAACAAGTTACCTCTTGAGTTGCATGTGCCCTATGCTCCGGCCTACTGAACCTGCCCTGCTTCACTGGGAACTTCTTCCCACCCTGACTAGCTATTGGCCTCTTGTTCCTGTTTCAGATCTCTTGCTTCTTCCGAAACTGATCCATATCCTCTTCTGTCATAACTGCCATCCTGACCAACTTATCAAACCTCCAGATGCCCAAAGGAATCATACTCGACCTCAAATTTGGCCTCAAGTCCCGCTCAAATTTCTTGGCCTTCTTCACTTCATCAATAATCAGCTCTGGTGCATACCTTGACAGCTGAGTGAACTAAGTCTCATATTCACGCATTGTCATATTGTCTTGCTGCAGATTCATGAATTCTGTTGCCTTCTTCTCTTAAATATCCAGAGGAAAGGAACGATCCCTGAACTCATCCAGAAAAACTTCCCAAGTCACTTGCTGATCTCCAAAAGTCCTCTACACTGACTGCCACCAGACGCCAGCATCCTTCTCTAACTGCATAGTAGCCAATTTCACCTTATTGACTACTGAAGTTTCCGAGACTTTGAAGATCACTTCCGTCTGTCTAATCCAATCATCAGCCTCATTTGGATCATTCTGCCCCTCAAACACGGGCGGCTTCATACGCTTGAAGGACTCTATCTGCTTGATAGGATCAGCATTAACAAATACTGGTCTAGCCCCCTGATTTCGATTCTGATTCTGATTCTGATTTTGTACCATATTAGCTGCCATGAATGCATGTAAGATCTGATACACCCTGCTAATCTCAGTCTCAAGATCAAGTCCAACCCCCTGGGAACTCCCAGCCCCATCACCATTGCTACCATTTCTGGGGTCCTACCATTACTAAATACTGCAAAATGAGGGTAAAGTTAGAACATCACAACTTAATTCATATTCATATCAAAACCTCATGGCAAAATCCCAACCATACCCTCAACCCAAACATCATGTTCTAATTCTATGTGATACTCACACTCTAATGTCCACACCTAGGTTTATTTTATTACATGTTCATCATTACTATTGAAGCAGGCTCTGATATCAATCTCTGTAGCGCCCCAAATTTCTAATATAATATCTCATAAATACGTGGCACAATTCCCAGCATCAACTTCAATTGTAATAGTAAACATAGCCAAAAATACAGATAAAAATTTTCAACTTTTATTACATAAATTCTTTACAAAACACAGCGGAAAACAAACACCTTAAATTACAAATCTTTTCTCTTTTACAACATGTTCTTTTACAATTTTACATAAGCCATAACATCAATTTAGCACTAGCATCCAAATTCCAAGCTATAAGCACCTACTTGTAAAATATGAGGCTAGAGATAGTCCCTAACCCCCAAAACTACAGGGATCAGCTATAACGTTGTGAGTGACATAAAAAATAAATGCAACATAAATAAAATATGAAGGATAAAGTCATAAACAACATGCATCAATAGCAAGAATAAGTGAGATAAGAAATAGCAATAAACAACACAAGAAAACGTCAAGTAAAACTAGACTAAGTGTCAAGTGTAGAAAAACAAGAAACAACATGCATAAAACCAAGTCAAGAAAATACTAATGCTATATGCTGACTCTCTAATGCATACTAGTCGGATTCTATGAATCCCACTCTACATAGGTCTAGTGCAAGCCCTTAACGTTCTCCACTTTATAGGGTTTAATCCCTCGCTATGCAACTAATCCTACTACGATGACTACTACGAGATATAGATAAACTGTGAGTATTAGCCCATGCCCCGATAATTCCGGAGGTCAATCTCTATCCACAGATAATTTCGGAGACTATTTCACTCATACTTGGGAATCGTCGAGAGTACCCCACATCGCAAGCTATGGCGCCTCATCACACGAATACCACATGAGCGTCGCCTCGACTCCTATAATTTCGGAGATCAATCCCACACCGCAGTTAATTTCGGAGACTATTACACTCGCACCTCAATAATTCTGTGGATTATCTCACACCGCAAGCCATATTGAGGTCCATAACCCATGTTCTCATTTCATCATATAACCATCTAGTGCCTGTCCTTATCTTTGTTAAGTTAATTAATTAATTTCTAATCTCCTAGAGTTGGTGTCCCTACCGGACTTAACTCAACTGATCAACAACAAAAGCCATAACTGGCCAAAACATAAAAATCTCAACTACCGGTATCTAGGGTCCCACACACCCTCTAAAGACTCACTACTCAACCATCAACCCAAAATCTTTCATTTTAATCACTTCATTTTATTTCATTGTTAACCTACTCACAGTGAGAAAATTCATTCATTCATATTGCTTGTATATTGGTGTATATATATATATATGTGTAGGAGGTCCTCTGATTAAGTAAGAGTGTGCATATGTATGTATATAATTCTTTACTGAGTTGGAGTGTACATAGGTGTATATATAAGGTATAGAAACCCCCCTTCACTGAAGTTGAGCATACACAGGATGTGGAAGAAAAACCCCTTTTCTCTGATTGAAGTATATGAGTATTAATAATATATATAAAGAAATTTCTTTTACTGATAAGGAGTCTGTATATATGTACAATATATAGATACAAGATTCTTGTACTGAAATGTATTTGTATATATATATATATATATATATATATATATATATATGGATAGACCTTCTAGAAAAGTGAAGCATATGTGTGAATATACATGATATCTAGAAATTCCTATTCACTGAGTTGAAAAGAACACATGTAAATTGCATATAACTGATATATATATAGGACACCATATACTGATTGAAGTATGTGTATGTCCAATATATATAGGGAAGACTCTGATACAAACAAAATCCCTTTTTACTGAGATGAGGTGTAGTGTATATGTACATGATATATTTATAGAGAAATCTCTCTCTTTTCTGGGTTGAAGTAAGCCTATGCAGGTTATAGGAGATATAGAAAATTTCCCCTTTTTTGTTACTGATATGTGTATATATATAAGTATGTGTGATATATATATATAGAAAGCCTCTTCACTAAGCATGAGGCAAAGGCAGGAAGTATATATTCTCTTTACTGAAACATATGAGTGTGTATATGATATATCAAAAGGACTTTTTGTTGAAGTGAGGCATATGCAGCCTCAGAAGTAGATCCTTTAGTTAATTGAAGTATGTATATGTATGCATATAGAGTTTCCCTAGCACTGACATGGGGGAGGGGGGTATGTGCATATATATGTGATATATCAAAATTCCCCCCTTTACTGATATACACTGCATGAGGTACAAAAGCCCTTAATGTATACACAGAGACTATCCAACTCAATCAGCTCAAGGTCTATAAATACATTACCCAGGTTAGGTCTTGTGCATGTTTTCAACTGATACCACTTAAGCCTTGCAAAATAAAAAATCTAATTCCCTGAGATGATCAATCACCTCCAGTATAACATGTAAGGGTTGTTTAAAAGTACATCAAAACCTATCAGGTTCTCAATTAGGGATTTTTCACAAAAAGTTCTCAAAAGCCAGCAAGTAGGGAAATTAAGCATCAGTGCATGCATATATGCACTCATATAGGTATGAACAGTAGCTAAAAGTTCCCTTCATGATGGAAGCATTGTATAAGTATATATATATACTAGATCAAGAATGCAATGGACAATTCACCTCGGTTCAGCCAGTTCAATGCTTGAACCCAAAACCAATTCTATAACTTCTTTACTCATGTATCAGTTTTGAAAATAAGGACAAACCCAACCTGCACATTGAAGATTTCTACTTTAAACCTGATTCCCTCTCAAAGTTTTGTTATGTGAAATTGTTAAATTCAAACTCAAGTGGTTCATTCACCTCAATCCTCAAATTGCCCAAAATCCACAAAACATGCACACAACAGATCCAAAAAGCAATACTACCTCTTTCACTTCAAAGCTTGTTTCTTTTAGTGCAAAAACTTGTTATATACATACTCCAATGATCTACATCAGTGTATCCATGATTATAAGCAATTTATAAGCATCACGCCCTGCTTCCCAAAGAGAATACGGAATACGGATACGTGACTAAGCCGAGCGAATGATTTTCAATATCCATAAGCTGTTCAAGAATCTTTACAACATTTCACAAGAGTAATCAGAGTCGGAAGCAAAAGAATCAACCAATATGTACATATGAACCAAAATACCAACAAGAATACTTGAAATCAAAATGTATTAATCTCAAATAATCATGATCTGAATAAGTCAATATCCTGGGTCACATTGCACAAATACAAACAAATCCAAGTATCAAAATACAATTGTTCAAAACAAGAAACAAAAAATAATAATAGCAAAACTCAGCACTAATACTTCATTTTACCAATACTATCTGGAACCTGTTCTCCAAAATCTGTAATTTAAGAATTGCAGGGATAGGAAAAATGAAGCAAATTTTCGTCAATGCAAGTTACGGGTCGCTTGTAATACAGGATACAAGTACATGGGAAAAACTAACTAATAACATAGAATAAGCATGATGATAATGTATAACAACTAGCATGGTAAGGTGAACAAGTACAAGTAGCATGTATCAAGTGTCAAGTGAACAAGGATCATGTAAACAAGTATCAAGTGTCAAGTATCATGTATCAAGTGTAATGCATCAAGTCTCATGTAAACAAGTCTCATGTATCATGTAGTCAAGTATCAAGTAAGAATATATCATGTTCAAGTATCATGTTCAGGTATCATGTATCAAGTCTTGCAGTGATTACAATCTAGGTAGCACTTCATTCATTCCATACTACATGGTTGCTACATCAAATAGTTTCGCTTTAGATTTTATAATGGACCATAGAGGGTAGTGTACTCAGGAACAAATATCAAGAATCGAGCTCCAAGCTCCAAGTATCATGTATCATGTATCATGTAATCACGTGTCAAGTTGTGCAAGTGGCAAGTATGTGTCTTGCGTGTAAGTGTCAAGTAATCACGTGTCAAGTATCATGTCTCAAGTCATCACGTAGGATCAGTGGATCCCCTTCCGAGTACATGTTCCTGAATTATTCACTATTAAATCTTTCTCTTAAACCACGGCTTAGTTATTTATTATTAATCTCAAACAAGCATGTAGGTGTGCAAAATATATCAAGAATAACATGGCATGATCATGTGACAAGTTCAAGTGCAAGATAAACATGTACGGGTGCATAAAAGGATAAAATAACCAAGTTTCTAGTTCAGGACAGCAATACCATACTTCAGTAAAATAGTGATTTTTGGTGTTACAAACATGAAAATCTGAATCCGTCGAAAGGTCTAGAAAATAGACTCCCGGCCGAGTTCAACGAATATAAATAAGTCATATAGTATTTCACAAAAATATAGCTCAAAACTGATTTGAATCCAGAAAATAGGTTCATCCAGAAATCAGTAAATGGAATTCAAAGTCAGGAAAACAGCATCAAAATACCTCAAATAAATCCAGGAAAAATTTGGGGTATTCCCCTATATGTCCAGTA
Organism: Hemerocallis citrina; assembly: GCA_017893485.1. Lineage (NCBI taxonomy): Eukaryota > Viridiplantae > Streptophyta > Magnoliopsida > Asparagales > Asphodelaceae > Hemerocallis > Hemerocallis citrina. The sequence goes on from CM030367.1 coordinate 16,170,689, forward strand.
TCAGAATATAAAGTTTCATAATTTTTCAGTAAGATTAGCTTAGCCAACAAAAATCAGAAAATATCAAGAAACGGTAGTTTGGCAAATCTTGAATTCCCAACACTGCTGTACGAAAACTGTAATATCTCACAAACCGTGAAACAAAATCCAAATCCGCCAAAGGGAGAAGAGAATAGAAAAAATAAGCTAACTTTCATATTATATAAATATTTTTCATACAGGAAAAGGAACTAGGATGAAAATACAAATCTTTACAGCACAGCGAGCAAAATCCAGCAAGTATAGTTTTTATTCAAAAGCATGAAACGGTATGTAAAACTTATCAAATAAATCCACCAAAATTCTGGGTAATCCCTAATTAAGTATAGAAATACTGAACAAATTTTCAGATCAAAATAATATGTTTAGCACTAATATCAAAATACTTTAGTTATCGAAATCACCAAGAAACGAAATCTGGAAATGAAATACACCTCTGTAGTAAAACAATCATATCTCACATATATGAAAACGAAATCGATCAAGGTCAGAGAGTTTGAAAAGAAGACGGATTTCTCTGAAAATCATGTTTAATACTGAATTAAGATACTGACCTTAATATGGTCTAAAATACCAATCAAAACTGATCATCGACAAAAATACAGATTTTCCTCTTAACAACAAATCAACATACAACGCACGAAACTCATTCCAAACACAACCAAACATGTTATAGAGTCGACTAAGTGTCCAAACATCATGAAGTAGGATATATTGCATGTCCACAATAAGTATATCACATGGATCCAAACAACACACAAATTTTCATAATTATCACACAAATATAATCATATCAAGAGCAGTCAAAACCTAAGTTGTTTCATATCAAATTTGTGTCATGAGGCAACTATGGTCAATAGTACTATAAAGATAATACTCATCAAAAATACATCACACACGATTGTCTCTAGTCACCAACTACACTACAAGCGGTATTTATGACTTGTATCATACAAAGGAATTGAGTACAAGTTACTTGCCTTAACCGATGAAGAAAATGACTCCAAGCAAGAATAATGGGAACGGATTTCTAGCCAATGAACTCAACGAATACCGACGAACCAGGAACACCAAAGCTCACGAACAAAAACCCACGAACTACAAAAACCACGAGCAAACGACCACGAACCAATGATCAGACATGCAACTCCGAGCACACACAACCCAAGGGAGAGAGAGAACGGGAGTGGCACGGCGGACAACGACCGCAGCTACCTCAGTCGGCAAGGGGAACAACGGCGGCGGCGCTGGCTTCTGCTGGCGTCACTGCTGCTGTTGCTGGGCGTGCCGAAAACAGAGCAGGGAGAGAACAGGGGAAGGTGGGAGATGGGTGCACGGCTAGGGTGCAAGGGAGGGTGGTGCAGTGGGTCGGGGTGAAGCCGAAGAGCAGGAAGGTGTGAGGAAGTGAGGGTTTGGGAGATGGGGAGATGCAGACGGGAGAGTAGAGAGCGACAGAAGGGAGGTATAGGAAACAGGGTGCATGGGTTTTGTAATATATAGTGGGTTATAATTAGGGTTGAGAAGTAGGGGGTGTTGGTGGTGACGGTGGAATGGGTAGGGAAATATCGGGTCGGGTTGAGTAGGGAGAAGGGGTATAGGTGAGTGTGTATTAATCTGGGTATGGTGGATTTATTGTAGGGTTTTTGATAGGGTATAGTATAGGTTTAAAAAAAAGAACAGGTTTGTGAAATTGATATTGGTTTAAAAGCAAACAGAGCATGGGTAACAATTGGGGTATTTGGTTAAGTGTATAGCTAGGGGATCAAAATGCGTATTAGGGATTCAAGCAAAAATACAGATGGTGGTAAAAATGAACAGAATAATAGAAAAATATACTGCAGGCTTGAACAAATAAAATAAAGAAGATAACAATAGCTTGATCAAGGAGACGAAACAGGAGACGAACAAAAGAGACAACGGAATCGAGAATTCAAATAAAAGAACGACAAAAAATAATAAAATGAATATATATTGAAAATAAAATCTAATATACAGTCCAAGAAAAATACAAGAGGAACCAAATACAAGAAAAAAAGAAAATACACTCAAAATACACAAAACGAAAAACAGGGGTTATAATAAGACTAATTAGTAGGTTTGAGGTATCAACAGTGTGTATATGCTCATATCACAGAAACATATCTCACTTTGTTCAACTTGTCTATTCTTTTATGCAATACATCACACAACCCATTATATATATTCAAAACAACAATAGAATAATTGAAACATCCCACTCATGATCTCTATTAGGTTTTTCAACAATCACAAGTCATCAAATTAGGGTTTTGGTCCTTAGTAGCATAGTTTCAAGAAAAGATTCAATCCTTCATTCATTTATTTATCAAAATTCATTATATCTCCACATCATCATCTAATATGCTTACTAATAGATAGATCAACACATACAACATGCTTACAACAATAAGAAAATAAACCTAAGTCACTCACCTTATTGAAGAATCAACCGTAGATAAATAAGGAAAAAAAATCCCTCATTCGCAAGAAAACCAAGATTCTCGCTTTAAAAACTCCAAGAAAATAATAATAAGAAATCCCTTCGTGTTGTGCAGCAAGAGACGGCTGCACTCCACCCCTTTATAGGCCGGGATTCCAGGAATTAGGGTTTTGAATACTTTTGCAAAAATACTCCTTTTAAATATATCTTTACATATATAAATCCTTATACTTGGAAGTTTAATAAAACCAACTTAATTGAATTTTAAAAATCAAAATAGTCCCCCTTGTATTAGCCGGCACTGTTTGAGAAAATCCGAAAAAGCAAAATTGCATTTTTGCCTCTTTAAGTGGTAAATTTGCAAAAAGACCCTTCTTTATCCAACTTGCAAAATAAACCGTGAGAGTGGTTATTTTGAAATTGTATGATTCGTAACAAATTTTGGGGACAAACTGAAGTTATCGGAAGTGAAGATTCAATTATATGATAAGAAATTGGAATGAAATCAAATCCAAGCTTCATCTCCTCATGTTCTCTCCAAATCCAAGCCATAGAATTCACCCAGAACTCACCCTCACATTACATATATGATTGAATTATGGAAATGAATTCAATAAAACACAGACGTCATTCATATCCAAACATCACAAAAATCTCATAGCCAAATATCCAATTAGATGCTTCATTTCACAATATAATCACAAACCCACTTTATCCAATTAGATGCTCCCTTTAGTTCTTTACACTTTTACTAGCAAGTCTAGCATCAAAATAATCCTAATTAAAATGTTATTGAAATCATAATAAATCCCTCAAATCAATAAAATTCATAGGATGAAAAAACTCAAAATCAAATACATAGAACTATATAACAAACCCAAAATCAAATAAATATAACAAATAACATAAATTAGAGGAAGAAGAAACTCATGAATGTGGAGGTCTAAATAACTTTTACTGCCGTCTCCAAAAACCCTTGCCGCTCTAGTCGCCGCTCTCCTGTTTGGTCTTGTCAAACACAAAATATAACCCAAAAGGCCAATAGTCTTCACTCTTCACATTTGGGCTTCGGTCTGGGAAAAGAGAGGGGGGGGGGGTATGTAGGCCCCCTGACTGTTGTACCCCCTGAACAAGGGCTCCCAGTTTGGAAAGAAAAAAAAAAAAGCCACCAAATTGATTTGAACCTAGGACCTTGTAAATTCATTAATTAGTCTTAACTAACTAAGCTACAGTGCTAACAATTAAGAGAATGATTTTTTGGGTACTTATTTAGAAGAGTTCTTCTATGATACAAACTCTTAACTATCTTAACCACTTTTAGGCAGCTCCTATAAAAGTGGAGTTAATATCTATTTTCTTTCAAATCAGGTTAGTTTCGGTATTATCTTGTTAAACAAACCAATAAATAGGGACCACTACTTTGTTGGTTTTCTCTTTGTTGGAAAAATATTCTTATGATCAAAATTGTATATGATTTAATATAAGGAGTAAAACTAAATATTGGATCATCTTAAATAATGTGTTGGATATTCAGATATCTTATAATCAATAGAATTTAATTCCTTGTTGCACTGAGTTTTGGCCGAGAGGTGGACGGTCGACCGGTCTTGGTTGACGGTCGACCGACCGCGACGCTGTGTTCGTTTTGGGCCTTGATTTGTTAGGTTGTTTCAACCCAATGTTCAACTCCATGTTAGATCGTATGAATCCTATTCAATTACTTCTTTTTCAGGTTATATCGGACGACTGAGAATCAAGATTAGACATAGGTTTCTCTTTATTCTTCTATATATATTGTAAACTCCTCCAATATGAGAGGTAGTACTTCATAGTTTATTTTCTCTATTGCAAAGAGAGGCTCGAGAGAGAGAGATAGTTCTTGGTGGGTGAGTTTAATTCCTTATATTGAGTGAATCAGTAACTCCTTGTAATCTCTTCTAGTTGAATATCAGATCTCCCTATATTTCCCCCCAAATTAAGCAAAAGCTAATCGGGATAAGTCATCGTTGTGTTTGTATTAATTTGGTGGATTTACTTGCTTGCTCAATTTATTCGTCTCATCTACTTCGACTTCCTCATTGCTCTATTTAGGTAGTGTTTGGCCCAGCTTAAAAGTAGCTTCTCTTCTCCTTTAGAAGGAGAAGCTGTGCCAAACACATAATTTGAAAAGCCCAAAAAAAGTAGAAGTAGCTTTTTTTTGTTAGGAAAAGGAGCTCCAAAAGAAGCTATCCAGATCTACTTCTGGCTTCTCCTTTTCTTCTTTTTCTACAGGTTCTCTTCTTTTTTACCCAAAACCAAAGATAAAAAAAACTCCCCTTCCCCTTCCCCTTCCCCTTCCCCTTCCCCTTCCTCCACTACCTAACCGAACTGATCGGCTGCCGTCGTCGAACTTTGCCGCAGACGAACCAGGTCGCCGTCTTCGCCGTCGAACCAGGTCGCCCTCGTCACCGTCGAACTTCGTGTCCGTCGAACCTGGTCGCCAGTCGAACCAGGTATGCCTTTAGATTTGTTCAATCAATTTTTTTGACTTTAGATCTGTTAAATTATCATACTTGTTAGATCTGTTCAATCAATTTCAATTAATCTCTCTCTATTATACCAACAATCAATCATACAATTTAGAGATGTTGTATCATATTGCTGACTTTGACTTCATCTGGGATTCTATACATCTGGAATCGATTTAATCACTCCAGATCATTTTTTTTCTCATACAGTAATTTGTCTTTAGAGTTTGTTGAAAGTCTTGCTCGACATTTGTATATCTAGCTTTCTGTATTAATTTAGGATGCTTTTGATTTCATTTTGCTTTTGATTCAATCCTTTGTAGTAATTTCTCATACAAATCATTTAGGATGCTTTTGATTTCATTAATTTGAAACTTCTCATACAGATCATTTAGGATGCTTTTGACTTCATTAAAAATTTATATATATATTTGTCATTAAAATATTTTTTTTATTTTTATTTTTAATATAAGCTAATAATTTATTTTTTTTTGTATAGGAAAATACTATCTAGTTGATGCTGGATATCCAAATATGAAAGGATATCTAGCACCATACAAGGGTGAAAGATATCACATTCCTGATTTCAGAGATGGCATTCAAGAAAAAGGTTTACAAGAAGTATTCAACCATGCACATTCTTCATTACGAAATGTCATTGAAAGGACAATTGGAGTTTGGAAGAAATATCCCATTTTATGATATTGTAAACACTTTGTCATATTCATTGTCATTGAATTACCCATTTTGAATTGAATGATGCATTTCATAAAGTATCGTAGCCCTTTGATCTTTTTATAGCCCTTTAATCTTTTTATTTACGTACATTTCAAATGTGTGTGTATATATATATATATTTCATTTATTAGTAATATAAAGATTTTTTTTTGTAATTTGATAACTTATATTTTAGTCTTAAATAAAATCAAAAACTTAAATTAAGTATAAAAGTAGCTTACAATTGATATCTTATGCCAAACAACTTCTAGCTTAAAAGTAGCTTTAAAGTTAAAAAAAAGCTGACTATCCAAACAACTTCAGCTTTTAATTTTAAAGCTCTACTTTCTTGCTTCTACTTCTGAAGTAGCTTTAAAGCCCAAAAAAAGCTAGGCCAAACGCACCCTTAGTTCCGCTGCGACCAGAGGCGTTGGTTGACGCTCCAATCCCAACAGAATCTCGGCGCTGATTGTTCTACAACTCACCTTGAATCCGAAATTGTACCAGGTATACGAAAACCCTTATTTTTGAAAAAAATATTCACTTTGTGTATTGAGATTTGTATTGACAATATAGTATATGAGATGTTGTGAAAATTTTGTTTAAATTAGAATTACTATATTTTTCAAAGTTAAGAAGATTTATGTGTATGTATGAATGAATGGTGATATGAGATTTGTATGTATGTATGCATATAAATATGTAGTGTATGGAGATGTTGTGGAGATTATTATAAGTAGTAGTATGATTCGAGTATTGAGACATACTTTTGATATTGATATTAGTAGGATATTTATATGAGTAATGTATTGGTACGAGCACGTCGAATTTTTAATATATGAGAACTGGTTTATTTTTCAAAATGTTCAAGATTTGTGTATGTATGAATGGATGTACTCAATGTGTTCATATATTGTCGATACTGAAAGGAGTTGTGTATTGAAACGAGTAGTTTAATCCCAATACTCAAATTTTGTTCATAAGAAATGCTTTACTAATCTCGACAGATAAATGATGCGACCGAGTGGATCATCACAGCCGTCGGGCAGTGGTAGAGGCCAACCACCATCACAAGTAAGAAGCAGTTATTATTTTTAGCCTTAAATCTTATTGTCTAATATGCTTCCTATAATAACAAGAATTTTTATTTTTGTGTAGGAGCAGGCCAACCATCTTCTTCGCATGTAGTAGGTGCGTTGTCTTCCACCGCAAATGGAGGTCCAGGTCCATTAGACCCATCCCTACTCTACTTACAAGAAGAGTGCATGTCTCAAGTGGTGTGGAAAGGAGAGATGAAGAATATGAGTTTCTGGCTACACACGGTATTGTCGGTGCACCCACGTATATGCAACTATTTGGTAAATTCCGGTTTCCATGGAATGTTGATGTTGGCCAAAGTAAAATATGACCATTTATTACTTACAGCTCTTGTGGAGCGATGGAGGCTGAAGATACACACATTCCACATCCCTGTTGGTGAGATAACGGTGATGCTACAAGATGTAGCGATTATATTTGAACTTCTAATAGATGAGGTTGCCGTGACCGGGGGTAACCTCATGTTCAGCAAAGTTATATTGGTCAGAGATTATCTTGGGAGAGAGGTTGATGAAGACGGCAAAGGTGTGTTCGTCGGCGAATGATTCCGCCGTTCGTGGCTCTATTCAGAGTTCAACAATAGTTTAAGAAAGGAATCGATCGACTTCGAATTTCAATGTTACACTCAGGTGTACCTAGTGAGTAAGTCGAAGGTGTTATCTTTCCGAACACTTCCGGTGATGTCGTCCACCTAAGGCACCTACCTTTAATAGCGGATCTACAAAGAGCTGCCCTTTATAGGTGGAAAAGTGCGGTGTCTTCCATTGTGTAACTGTGCAATGAGTTTGATACAGATGACAAGGCCGATATGGATATTACAGATTTGGTTTTTGGAACATATACACCTCGGCCGTTCACCGGTGGTCACACGTGGAGAGATAACCCACGTGGATATTGGTATATGCCCTAGAAACTAGTTGTGTATTGACATTACAAGTTTATATTGTTTCATGATATTTATTTCATATTTAGGCATTTTATTTATTGTGATATATATTTCATGATAGTTGTGTATTGACATTACAAGTTTATATTGTTTCATGATATTTATTTCATATTTAGGCATTTTATTTATTGTGATATATACATACATACATATATATATATATATATATATATATATATATATATATATATATATATATATATATATATATATATATATATATATATGGAAAATGCTCCATTGAAAACAGGTTTGTTTTCACGGGTTGGAAAACACCAATACGAGCCGTTGGATCACTTTTGATCGTGATCAGCGGCTCAGATCGCCTCCGCCCATCACCCAATATCATTTAAGTGGCGGAGGGTTATTTTGGTAATTTTTTCCCAAATAACTCTTCATCTGATTCGCTCTGAAAAAATAAATATAACCTAGGCCGTTGTTGGGAACAACGGCCTAGGTTATAAAAAATTGAATTATAGACCGTTGTTTGGAACAACGACCTTGTTCTAAATTTTTATAACCTAGGAACAACGGCCTAGGCTATAAAATTTCTATAAAATTTCTATAAATTTTTATAGCCTAGGCCGTTGTAAATTTTTATAGCCTAGGCCGTTGTAGAAATTTTTATAGCCTAGGCCGTTGTAAATTTTTATAGCCTAGGCCGTTGTAGAAATTTTTATAGCCTAGGCCGTTGTAAATTTTTATAGCCTAGGCCGTTGTTGGGAACAACGGCCTAGGTTATAAAAATTTAGAACAAGGTCGGTGTTCCAAAGGTTATAAAAATTTAGAACAAGGACGTTATTCCAAACAACGGCCTATAATTCAATTTTTTATAACCTACGCCGTTGTTCCCAACAACGGCCTAGGTTATATCAATTTTTTTAGAATCTGTTCAGCGAAGAGTTATTTGGGACGAAATTCCCAAAATAACCCTCCGCTGATCAATTGAAACGGGTTATGGGGAGCTCGATCTGAGCCGCTGATCACGATCATGAACGATCCAACGGCTCGAATTGGTATTTTCCAACACGTGAAAACTAGACCCGTTTTCAATGGAGCATTTCCCTATATATATATTTCTAGGTACACACCTCGATAATTTTGGGGACTATCACAGATCGCAGATCATACTGAGGCCCTCTTCCACACCCGGTGTCGAAAGTCGGCTCTGATACCATTTGTAACGCCCCGCCCCAACACTCAGACAATTTTTAATAATTTTTTGGAAGAAAAATTAATATATATAGTACAACTGTCCACCACAAGTTGCCTCTCAAAAGGTGGTTAACCAATCAGGTGACTCTTGATCATAGGCTATTATATTTATACTTAATTATTTTTTGTATACTCCCGATATATGATTACTCAAATCCATCTCTCCTCTTTTACTTTCTAATCCCGTGCACAGTGAAATGCCACGTCATCAACCAACCAAAGACAACATACTCTGTCTTCCGAAATTAAACAATGGTGGCCCTGACATCACCCCAAACCAACAGCACAACGTGCTGCATTTTTCACCATGTGGGCCCCCTCTACTATTTAATTTCCACTTATTTACCATCATGCCATTCTCATCTATTATATATATATATATATATATATATATATATATATATATATATATATATATATATATATTTGAAATTACGGGGTATTACAACTAGTGTGTGCGTAGACTGATGACCATTCTCACGGGTCATGGATATGAGATATCAAGTCTTCACATGAGTACATATTAGAGTAATAATGTACTTGACTAACCCACCATGAGAACACTGCATGGATCGTTACGTAAGTTTCATAAGTGGTTCTCACAATGACCATGGTGTACGTAGTCCTTTGACTTGAAGTCACTATGGTAACCTAAATGAGAAGTAGTATGTTTTAATGTCGTTAAATGTTGCCTGTAATAAGGTGATTATAAAGTCAATTATTGAATATACTACAAAGTCTTTTCCCCAGTCAAAAAATCTGTCAAGTCAGTAGAGCCGAAACTCGACCTATGAGTGTCAAGGGAGGATTCCCCACTTAACTTAGGGAAACCAAGCACGCCCCTTTACTGGTTGACAGAAGAAGAGTGGCATGATGATGTTATCATCGCTGATGCACAAGTTGATGCGGAGGGATATGAGTGACTTAGATAGTATTTGTCCCTCTTACATAACATGAGCGATATCTATGAACCCTTTGATTGAGTGAGACTGCAAAATACATGACCGTTCTCAAATGAGTCAATATAAGATACTGAGCTCATTTATTTTAGTAAGTCTACTCGAATATCAGGAAACCAAAGATTGAACTATACAAGGGTGACACGTTCTATGCCTTGTGGTCAATTAAGATATCTTGATAAAGACTAGGCTACATGGTAACATTGGTCACGGATAGGTTATGTCAAATCACTGATATTCCCGTTACTTGAGTAGAAGTGATATATTGCTAGATACCGCTCACTGTTTGTAATACTAAAATATCAACGTAATGGGAACCTCTAGGGTCACACACTTAGAATGGATCGAAATTGGGATTTAAATTCATAAGATGAATTTAATTGGGGATCCAAGTAATACTTGGATTCCTGATATTAGTTGGACATTTAATTAGATTAAATGGGCTGACTAAAATTCAAAGTCACACACAAGAATCTGACCCAGGTCAAATTGTGAGCCCAACAGCCTCATTACTCTCTTAGGATTAATTTTCTGCACCTATATATATGATATGTATCTGTGGAAAAGTTACGCATGAGAAAACCCTAGCCATCACAGAAATTGTGAGAGAAAGAGATCGTGAGGAACATTCTCTTCCCGCAGCTAGCACCGCGACATGAGGGAAAGCTTGATTTGATCCATTCATGTGGATACCGTAGAGGCACCGCAATATTGTAGTGCTGTGATCGACATATTGTGAAGACAACAGATCCATCTTTAAGATATAACTCCTAAACACGATTTATGGTTTTCGCATGGATCCATAGTTATGTTTAGATATTTTTTTGTAATTTTTTCGTTGTGTATTTAATCTTTGATTGCCTTCGAAACCTAACAGTGGCGTGTTGACGTACTATAGAGCTGAGCTTGATCAATTGTTGGAAGAGTATGTCATCTGTGATCCATACACCCCCGATAGGCTTGAAAGACTCCCTCCCTCTTGCACGGCCAACATGCAACTGTGGTTGACATGAGCTCCACTTGTGAACTTCAATATCATGGAGTTCTACTACCCCGATCGAGTCCTTTGACAGTTTGGCGCGCAACAAAGAATCCCATAAAATCAAATTTACGACCTACGACTACACAACATCACCGGTCAGGGTCGATTGCCGAATATTGATTGGGCCGATCATCATCGATCTCATGTGGCAATGTGGAACAAGAGAAAATATGATTTGGTGCTTGAAGGTCTCATACCATATGATGGGTCGGAGCAAGCGTACATGATGTGGTACTGTCGTGTTATGCGTTTGTATATATCTCCACGAACCACTATACTGGCGAAGATCCATATACTGAAACCGAAGCACCAGGTCGAACCACAACTAACACATTCTACATATCAACCGAGGTATCAGCCCAAGGCCTCGTCGTATTGACTCTTAGTTAGTAACTCGTTTGTTAATAATTATAAATTAACAAATTCTGTACCTATTTGACTTATACTTGTATCACATAATTATGTTTATGCATGGTTATATTTAAATGGTGTTTTAGATTGATAATTCATCGGATATTGCGTGGAAATGCACTCCAGTGTTGAAAAGTAATGCTTCAAAGGCTTGTAAAGAATTAGTGTGAGAAATCCTCCACCCGTGTTAGTTGTTGCTTGAAGAGGTTGGAGACGTACCACAACTTGCTGCTCTTCTAGCTCCACCACAAGCACAAGCCCAACATCCACCACAATCACCAAGCCAAGCTCAAGCTCCTTCCCCATGACAAGCTCAACAACCACGATTGTCACATGGGCAGTGGCGGAAGAGCGATACTTAGCCTGGGGAAGGTGCCTAACTTCAAGTGCAAGAACGTGCACGGCCAGAAGAAATTGTAGAAGAGGAAGCTAAGCATGAAGAGGATGTTGCCCCCCAGATACCTGTGTCACAGTTATCACAAGTAGAACGTGTATGGAGAGTCCCAGTTCGGAAGAAGAGCAAGTTGCAACACCACATGCCTAGTTAGTTATTGGAACTAAAATGTGCTGTTGTTTGTTGGTACAAACTGGAGTTTGATAACAGTTTTTGGTGGCAGTAACATTCTATGTGTGCATGAATAGGACTTTTGGAAAAACTTGTGAACTTCACTGTTCTTGTTTATGCATGATTCCTATCCCTTAGTGTGTTGTGAACTCTATTTTTGTCGATTATGCATGATTACAATAGCTTGAGGTTGATTGGTGAGGAATATTGTTAATGTGAATGTATGTTTTGGAACTTGAAATTGTAAAGGTGTGTTATACAGATTGATGTCCTTTGGCTTTTTTTTAAAGTTTAAATAACTGATGCCGTTGTTGGGGATAACGACATCAATTACCTGTAACGTTATTCCCAACAGCGGCATCAGCTCAAAACATGCACACACACATGTAATTTTTATAATAGCTGTAGCAGCTATCTCAAAGAACGACATCAATTATTTTCATACCATTATTGGAACTAACAACATCAGGTTTTGAAATTTTTTGGAACAAACTTCCACTCTCTGGAACTCGTAGTATTCACAGTCGTTATTCACAATAACGGCAAAAAAAAACTGTCGCCGTTGTTTCGAATAGCAGCATCAGTTCAAAGAGATTGATCAAATTTTAATACAGTCTAGATAGTTTTACTTTGAACTGTTGCCGCTATTGCCGATAACGGGAGCAATTATTTTGATGCAGTTATTGGGACTAACTGCAACTAGTTCAGCCAACTTTTGGGCCAAACTTCAACTATGTGGAACTTTCTATCTCCACAGTCGTTAATCCCGATAACGATTTCAAAATGACTGTTGCTATTGTTGTAAATAACAGCATTGGTTCAAAGAGATTGACCAAATTTTTATACAATATGGATTATTTTTCTTTTAACTGTTTAATCCTAATAACATGTTATAACTAATGTCATTTCTTGAGATAGTGGCAACAACTATAATCATAATTAATATCTGAGATATGAGTTTGTGCATGTTTTGAACTGCTGTCGCGGTTAGAAATAATGTTACAGGTAACTGTTTTTGTTATTCCTGATAGCGGCATCAGTTATTTGATTTTTGAAAAAAAAAACACCGAGGACTTAAGACCTGTATATGACCAACTATAATTTTTTAAGAACAAAACATGCACATCATCAACCAAATATATCCAACATTCACAGTAGATAATATCCAAGATATATCCAACCTCGAACACTGCGATCAAATTTGCAGAACACCATTTAGTACATCAAAATGATGAGAATAAATTTAGTACATTTTTTACTTTCAACCATCAAGATATAACAAGTGAACCACAAAACCAATAATTGACATTATCAAGAGCAATAAGTAGCAGATGCATATTCAAATTTTAGTCGTTTTAGATGGATCTACATTGTCATTATTCTTGCAGCTGTGCTGATTTTGTCAACTTAATCCGTATTTAGAACAAATTTTACCCGTGCTTGAATCTTCTCGGGCATCCATATCGGCTAAGGTTTTGGAGGTCTTTTCAGTTGTAAGCCTGAATTCTCATGTAAAATTGACAATGAAATTAAATATGGTGTACAAAGAAGATCATACTGTATTTCTGGGCTCAACCAAGCACCATAACTGTTTTCAAGTTCTTGGGAATATCATAATGGTTCGATATAAAAAAATTTGTATTGGTGCGCCAATGATAAGAGTAGATTTATCAAATAAAGAGAACCAAAGAAGTCGACTTTTGTAGAATTTGGATATACCTTTCAGCAATAGATTGTTGATATGGTTGTTACAAAATTTGATGCCTTGTGGGTTGATTTCCCCAAATCTACTCCCTGTGCACAAAAATGAATTTCTGCGGTTGCCAAATTTTCCCGATTCCTAATATTAATGAATTGACAAATTTGACTAACTGTTTGAAACTTACTGGGTAGAACCATTGACCATGAAATGGAGAATCTGTAGGATTGACTCCTAAGGAATGCATTAGCTCCATTGTCAATCTGAAATGATATATAGTACCTGATATGTATGTGAAGCCATCCCAGTTGTTAAAACTTTTGTTACCATCAAAGTATCCACCTTTAAATTGAAACCATAAATATCAGATCAATGTTTAATATGATTAATATTCACCTAAAAAATAAGACAGTTAGTCTGTTTGGTTTGTTGTTTTTTCCTTTTTTTTGTTTTCCAAAACTCCAAAACCCGTTTGGTTATGTTGTTTTTTGAAAACAGTTTTCACAAAACTCCACTTCACCTATTTTCTGTTATTTCACATCCTCTTTCTAAATCTATTTATATATATTATTATTATTATATATATATTTATAATATATTATTGTTACATATATTATTATTATTATTATTATTATTATTATTATTATTATTATTATTTTTAATATATATATATATACTATTATTATAATATATATTATTATTTCATATATACTATTTTATATATACTATTATAATATTCTATTATTATTATAATATATATTATTATTATTATATATTACTATTATATATTATTATATATATTATTATATAATTTATTATTATTATAATAAATTATTTAATATATTATTATAATATATTATTATTACATATATATTATTATAATTATTATATGTTATTATATATATGTATATAATTAAATATGTTTATTATAATAAATTATTTTATATTATTATATAATATACAATTATTATAATATACAATTATTTTATATATACTATTTTATATATACTATTATTATATTATATTATAATTAAATATATTATTATTTTATATATACTATTTTAAATATACTATTATTATATTATATTATTATTATATATATTATTATTATATATATTATTATTATTATTATATATTACTATTACATATTATTATATATATTAATATATAATATATTACTATTATATATTATTATATATATTATTATGTAATATACTATTATTATAATATATTGTTATATATATATATATATTTACAGTATATTATTGTTACATATATTTTATTATTATTATTATTATTATTATTTTATATATTATATAATTATTTACATTTATATATATATATATATACACTATTATTATTATAATATATATTATTTTTTCATATATACTATATTATATATACTATTATAATAATCTATTATTATTATAATATATATTATTGTTATACATTATTATATAATTTATCATTATTGTAATAAATTGTTTAATACATAATTATAATAGATTATTATTACATATATATTATTATAATTATTATATGTTATTATATATATGTATATAATTAAATATGTTTATTATAATAAATTATTTCATATTATTATATAATATAAAATTGTTATAATATATTATTATTTTAAATACACTATTTTATATATACTATTATTATATTATAATATTATTATATATATTATTATTTTATATATACTATTTTATATATACTATTTTATACTATTTTATATGTACTATTATTATATTATATTATTATTATATATATTATTATTATTATTATATATATTATTATTATATATATTATTATTATATATATTATTATTATTATATATTATTATTACATATTATTATATATATTAATATATAATATATTACTGTTATATATTATTATATTTATTATTATATAATACACTATTATTATAAAATATTGTTATATATATATTTATAACATATTATTGTTACATATACATTATTATTATTAATATTATTATTATTATATATATATATTATATTATTATTATATATATTGTATTATTATTTTTATTTATATATGTATATACACTATTATTATAATATATATTATTTTTTCATATATACTATTTTTTATATACTATTATAATAATCTATTATTATTATAATATATATTATTATTATTATATATTACTATTATATATTATTATATATATTATTATATAATTTATTATTATTGTAATAAATTGTTTAATATGTAATTATAATATATTATTATGAAAATATATTATTATAATTATTATATGTTATTATATATATGTATATAATTAAATATGTTTATTATAATAAATTATTTCATATTATTATATAATATACAATTATTATAATATATTATTATTTTATATATATTATTTTATATATACTATTATAATATTATTATAGTATTATATATATTATTATTTTATCTATACTATTTTATATATACTATTTTATATGTACTATTATTATATTATATTATTATTATATTATATTATTATTATATATATATTATTTTATTTTATTATTTTATATATACTATTTTATATATACTATTATTTCATATATACTATTTTATATATACTATTCTAATAATCTATTATTATAATATATATTATTATTATATATTACTATTATATATTATTATATATATTATTATATAATTTATTATTATTATAATAAGTTGTTTAATATATAATTTGAATATATTATTATTACATATATATTATTATAATTATTATATATTATTATATATATGTATATTATTAAATATGTTTATTATAATAATATATTTTCTATTATTATATATCAGTATGTATGTATATGTCAGAGTATATATACCATATACAGCATATACATACAACCAAACCTATACATACATTATACTCTCATTTTCAAAAAACTGTTTTCATAAAAAATTATTACCAAACAGCTTTTACACTCTCATTTTCAGAAAACTGTTTTCAGAAAACTCTTTTCAGAAACTGTTTTCAGAAAACTGTTTTCAAAACAACAAACCAAACGCAACTTCCTCAAAATAATAACTCAACATCAAAGTTACCTTGATGGTAAATAAATAATCTACGAACCTGTATCTCTCAAACCTGTATCTCTCTCTTTGCAGAGGATGTGGTCCACGACTGCACTGCAGAGCGACGGTGGCAGGACAACTGTGCGATCGTACAGTGGTGTAGCGGTACGACACAACGGAGGCATGTCTGGTTGGGAAGAGAGAGGGAGAGGAACACATGGATGTGTTTTAAGGAAGAGGGAGAGCAACAGTCGAATGAAAATTGAAAGTACGGGTTTTGCTGACTAAAAAATTAATTTGTATGTACGTGCAATTTACAGATATCTTGAATTTATATTGGGGAGTTACTTTGTACGCGCGATGCACATGCACATGTTGTTAGATTTACAACCAACAACTCCAACTCTCCCATTATAATAGTTAAATTATAGATAGATAAATAAAATGCAGTGATTAATCCCATAAAATTTTCTCAACATCATATAGATTTGAAGGAATCATATGCAATAAACCCCAGGTAAAGAAACAAAGAACGACACATCAAAGAAAATTGTATAATTCTAAAATCAAATCCCAGAAAAAAATTTCAACAAACATTTCAGTAACTCTAGTAATTATACAGAGGTATATTTGAATCCCACATCCGAAGAGTGAAGGGGCCTGGTCACTTGATCTCCGTCTCTCTCTCTATCTCTGACTCGGGAGTAGTGAGAGGCTGTATCTCTATCTCTGACTCGGTAGTAGTGAGAGGCTGAGCTGATGATGGTTCGTTGGTGGAGTTTATGGTTTTTTTCTTAAATTGAACAAGGATCATAGTCATATTGTCGCATCCCTCTCCAATAGTTGTTGTCGGTGCCAAACACCTGTCGAGTACCTTCTCACATACCTCGGACAGATGACCCACCTGAAAAGTATGGTCAAGGGGAATGCGTAGTAAGAGAAACATTGTATAACGATGAAATATCCAAAGAACCAGCTCTGAAGGGTCGAACTTCCAAGTGTGATAACTTACAGTGTCTATATGTTGATGAATAAAATCCACAAGCTGCTGGCTTGACATGCAATCCCTAGTAAAATCGTTGAAATAGTAAATAACAATTATCATCTAAACAATAAGTATGCAAAACATAACCATGTTTTATAATTATAGTAATAAAAAAAAGGGTATTGAAACTCGTACAAATTAAATCTTTTTAAATGATCTTACCAAATTCCATCACATGCTAAAACAATGAAGTCATCATCCTCACTAAGATCCACCTAACAAACACAGAAAAAACGAAAAATTAAAGACCATGAGATAGCTAACAATGCAGTTCTGTAAATAAAATCTACTATTTAGTTCTATACATAACATGCTTACAGTGTTTATATCTGGATGGGCTGTAACAACTTGTTTTTCAGGAGGCAAATCTTTGTTCTGCTTGAATTCCATATCTCCTGCAACCCAAAAGCATGTTTTGGAGACATCAAAAACACATTCTGGACTCAAAGCAGTATAAAGTTTAAAATAGGTGTTTCACATGTACAAAGCACAAAGCACTTTCAAAAACGGGGTTTTCCACATTTTTCTGCCTAGACCTTAGGAGGTGCTTTAGTTTTTTGTGTAAGTGCTCTTTTGTCCACCCTCAAGAAAATCTTAAATCACCTCTCTAAAAATCGCTTTTCGGTCAGAATAAATTTTTGTTCACAACAATACCCACAAAGCCTAAACAATATCATGCCAATACAGAGTTCATCCAACAAACCAAGTACCAATTGCTCTGGAAAGGTTCAAGCTTCCCTCAACTCTCCCTGCATGGATAAAACCTCCTGCTTTTACAATCCTATCTCTCTCGGCCTCAAGTTCAGGCTTGTGATCCCTCGACAAATCGTAGGCCTGCAAAATGAATTAAAGAATGATCAGGGTCAGCATATAAAAATATCAGACAGACATTAAAGAAAGATATGGGCCGTGGTGAGTGGATATTACCCGACCCTTCCTTGAAATTACACAGCGAGAATCACCAGCATTTGCAACAATAAGTTGATAGTTTCTAATGACTGCCACACAAGCTGTGCTTCCTGCTGTTGGTCCAGTGAAATCAGCGTGCGCCCCCTGCTTGCCATGATTGAGATAATAAGCCTATCAAAATTCGAACCAACTACAAATAGCTTATTTTTTGTAAATATCATCTTCGCAAATTTTATGGCTACTAAACTATCAGGTATCTCAAATGAGTTATTTGGTCTATTTATATTTGTAGTTACTGAGAAAAAATTCGTTTCCTGATATAAAAATTGGTTTTCTTTTTCGATCTTCAATATAAATATAATTTGACATAGTTCAATCATGTGCTAATGATTGCCAAAATTAGGTTCATGGAGGAAATTAATCGAAATAATACATCAGGATAAATTAATGTTTATTAGGATGTAGATTGTATCTCTTGCTGTTTTAATATAAATTTTTACTTTTTGTGATTCTCCTACCTGCTCAAAAAGCAGCAAATTTTAGTTTTTTCTTAAGGCCTTAGTCAGTTCCTTTATTAAACTGGCAGTTTTATTTCCTAGAAGAGATACCTCCTCAACTGGCCACTCATCTAGTCTGGAATCAACACTCCTTGGAGAAAACAATCCTTCTATCATGCCAGTTAATTTGTTCTTTTTATCTCCTAGTAGAGCCAACTCTCTCCACCCTCTTTGCCCAACCATCATCTCATCCATCCTGTGATCAAACATAGTTTTCAGCTATCAAAATGAGACATAAGTAAAAAATATAAATACAACAGAAAGAAATGTAAGATCAAACCTTAGAAAAGCTTTCTGCACAGAAACACCTAAATCACCAGCTGAAGAAGCTTCATTCTTGAGAACCTCAGTGTGCAGAAATTTTGCACAGAACTTAGCTACAACTTTTCCTGAAAACCACCCACAGATATATAGTTCAATCATCAAAACCATATTTTATATGCATTCAGAACCAAATGTTTAAAAACAAGCAAGAAATATCATCCCCTTCTTTACATGAAAAACTGATGATTCCAATTTCAATACTGATATTTGTTGTTCTATGGCAGGCTGGCAGTCTTATACCAAAGAATTTACGAAATAAAATGAATTGGATCATTATATATTTGCTCCCTGGATGTAAATGTTAAATGTTGCATAAGAAAATTATGGCCAAAGCAAGCATCCATTAGGCATAGCTATAAATAAGAATTTCCATGATAAAGGAAACTATTTATGTTGAACCTATAATTTTGAGTTAAAAAATTAAGATGTAGAGATGTTGAAAACAGGTTCCATGTCTTGAGCTATAGTTAAATAGTGTATCACAAACGCAATCAAGTTAGAAATGACAAAATAAAGAAATAAAGACAATTATATAAGGCATTCAGCAAATTACATGAAATTATGATGAACATGAATAAATGAATATGAGAGAAGGAAAACTTAGGAAGAATTTAAGAAAAAAAAAAGTAATAAATTAAAAGAAATGATTTAGAGAATAAACTCACCTCCATGTCCATCATAAACTCCAAAAAATGATGTGCTATCGTCAAGATCTGGTAATGCAGTATGCTAAAGAAAACAATATATGTAAGTACATGTAGTTTCAGAAACATCCCAAAAACTTGACAGGGTAGTAGACCACATATTTCAGGAATGTGCAGAGCGCAGTCTCATAATTAGGCATTGAATGTCAAAGCAAATGCATGTTTGGTTGAAGACCAACATATACTATCTTTATCTAATATGCTATTCAAGAATAACTGATCTGTGGATATGCAGATTATTGATAATACAAGACTAAAAAGTTCTAAAGCATTTGTAAACTTTTACATTAGTTTCTAAATTTTTTGACTACATGCTATGAGATTTCCGTCTAAATCTCACCTCACAGTTGGGGGAGGGGTAGCCACAGATATTAAATAGCTGTAATACCCTGAGAAGAGAAGATCTGATAAAATTAACCCCCCATCATCTTTTGTTTCTCTTCAACTCTTTCCCTACCTAAGCAAAGTTGGAGGAAAATGCTGAACGACGAGGGGGAAGGATCACTTATTGGCTTCTTGAGATAAAAGGGCCGTGTATAGCCATTGGAGATCATGGAGAATGGTTTAGGTAACGGAAAATTCTTGTTTTTCCCATCAAGTCAGAAGGAAATACATTAATCAAACTCAGGTTAGCCGATTAAGTTATCAGGTCATTGGTTAGACCTATTTAAAATTTCTGTAATTCTATTATACATAATAATCAAAACAGATTTTTTAAAATAAAAAAAAGGAGGTAAAAGTCATTTGTATCTACAAGCAAGTTCTGAAAAAGGAGGCAAAAGTCATTTGTATCTACAAGCAAGTTCATACTGTCAAACCTACTTAACTGTCATTGTTGAACAATAGATTTCCTGTGTATTAGTCACTACCATTCCCATTTTTAGTCTATGTTCAAGCTAACTGTGTTTTTTAACAAAAAAAAGAACTTCTGCAAAGAGGCAATCTAAGAAAAAAAAAGAAAAAAAGGTATTAACTATCCACAATACCGTAACATATACGTGAAAGTATCCTGTCCCTACAAGACAGAAGCAGTGAGAAAACTATGTATATCTCAAAAAATAAAACTAAATCAATAACAACAAGCTTGAAGAAAGTAAAGCATGAAGAAAAAATAGATGAGAGAACAAGACATAAGGATGTAATAGGCATGTCGTATTAAAATAGTGAAGGAACACCTCATAAGACAAGACAAATGAAAGGGGAAACAACAACAATAAGGATGACAAAATGCATAATAAAGAAAGATACATGGATAAGAGAGTTAGAGGAGATGGTTGGATTTGTGTTCAAGAACTTCACCAGTCAACAATGTGAACTGTGATACATGCCTGCCTCTGTTGAGGGTGCAAGATATTAAGTGATCAGTATAGTTGAAAGCGAAAGACACAAAGCAACTTCACTACCCCGTAAAAAGCCTGAGGCGCAAGGTGCAATTTGAGGCATAAGCCTTATTTAACCAAGGCGCACTGTTACTTTTTGGGGTTTTTCAAATTTATAAATAACATGGATCGCCCATTAGGTGGCTAATCAATAATAATCAATCTAAATGAGGAAATTTTCTCATATATTATAAGGTCATTTTCCCATATATTATAATATTATGTGCAGTAATTATATCTTTTCCTTAATCATTGAAAGAACGCTCCTACCAAAAGTTGTGAGCATACTTGAACCCATGACCTCTCACATTCTCAAACATTCTCAAAAGTGCGCCTTGCAAGAATGAGGCGCAAATAGTCTAGGCGCCTTCGACTACACTGTAAGTGATACCATCCTCATAAACTTACTACCCATGCATGATTAAAATAATGCAATAATAAAAAAAATCACACTATCCTCTGGCTGTGGGATTGTACTCAAAAGCCAAACGAAAGGTGACAACGTTGTGATGAGGGGCATTCCAGAAGACCAGCGGACTAAGTTGAGCAAAATGGTCAACTCTTCCGATTCTCAGGCCAAAACTAGAGCCGCCCAATCCAAATCAAATAGGAGTGACAATTTGATCCCAATGCAAATTGGTATTCATGTTTGGGTTTGATCAAGTGCATATGGAGGTGCTGATAAAGATGTGATACATATAGTTTAAATAAGGGTGATGTCTACAAATGCAGAATGACCAAGACGTTCAATGGAGTAGAAAGAGAACAAAAAATCCCTAAATCAAAGATTAAATGAAAGAAATCAAAATTAAGTATTAGATGACTTACTGCATCTTCCATACTTTGTCGCCATCCTTGCATAGATGAAAGACCAAACCTAAGTTGGTCATTTTCACCATCTTCAGAAAACTTCTCAGTTTTTGGAGTGCTAAGATATACTCCCATCTTTTCTGTCAGGAAGAACCTGAGGATAAGAATACTTAAGGACAATGAACCCACTTAAATTTGATAATCCCATCATCGCATAAACAAGAAAGCAGTTCTTTAGTCATGAACAGTTAAACCAAATATGTCCAAAGACCCCTACGTAGATAAAATATACGCACAAACCATCTCAATTCTCAAGGTTGGAATGATAGGCAAAGGGGAACCAGAATTTTATCTTAGAAACTGGTATCAAAAGAACCTTACTCCTAAAAGTTAATACGGCAAACTAAATAACAGTTTAAATGAACCTGCCACTTAGTTAACAATCTTACATTTAGGTTATTTAACTGATAAACAGAACCAAACAGTAGAATCAACTAACAAATGCACAAAACAGAAAAAATCGGAGAATTTCTCTCAACACACATCAAAAAAACTGTACCAATATTTCTTGTTTCTACACAAGCATCAGCCACTGGATACAGATGTTGCGTGAAGGATATAATGATTCAAATGTATGTGGTGGTACAGAGTAAAAGATTCTGCAAAAATATGAATACCCGTATTAGTAAAGATACATTTGTCAACAATTCAGAGTTTCAAGCATCAGATGTTCTAGAAGCATATTACTTCCACCATTCCCGCCACTTAGATATTTTGACCATTATTCATGCAGATATGTACATAAAAGTCAAAATTCACTGATGCAGCCATGCTTTATAAAGACTATAAAATTGAGTAGCAATTGGCTTATCACTAGCATAAGATCCGTAACCCAAAAAGGTTGTGTTAAAGCCAACACCTATGTTGGGTAAGCGAAGCCACCTTTATTGGAGAGTAGGAAACATCATTAAACACAGAAAACCATACTCATATATATATATCAACAATCCTTATAATTTTCTACATCCTTGAAAATGGTTAAAGTAAGCACATCCATCACATCTAAAGTGCAAATTAAATCCAGTCAACCTACACTAAACCTAGCTTGAACAATGAACAACAACAGGCTACCAACTCTAATGTTACTCATCAGTTGTCGTCACTTCTACTCATCCTTTGGGATCCCTAATCACATCAATCCCAAATTTATAATTAAAATATTCAAGTAAATGGTACAAAACCTAAACACTAAGGCATACATATCATTTTCTATTATAGTATTTAAACATTCCCTCTTCATATCAAAATAGTGAAAAATATGCTACACCAAATATACAAAATCACTATCAGAACATCCAAATTCCTCCAAACCATGATCATCCGACCTAAACTCAATGACCTGTTTCAACAATCCTACGTAAATAACGGATGCCATATTAAGAGAATCCAAACCCTAATCCATTTACTAATCACAATTCATAAGATACATAACCCAAATCAGTCATGTAAAGCCAACACCTATGTTGGGCGAGCAAAGCCAACCTTTATTGAAGAGCATGAAACATCATTAAATGCCACATATACTCCCATATCGTCAATAATTTTTTGCATCCTTGAAAACGGTGACATTAGACACATGCATGATGCATCGCATCAAACTCACAGTAACCTAGCTTGAACAATGAACTGCAACATACTACCAACCCTAACTTGACCCACCCATTGACGTCCCTTCCACTCATCCCAAATTCATAATTAAACTATTTAAAAATAAATGGCCCCTACACCTGAACATGAAGATACTACCAAACTTTTCTTCCATTAAAAAATTCAAATATTCCTTATTCACAATTTCACATCAAAGGAGTGAAAAAGAGACCCAATATACAAAATCACAATCGGAACATACAAGTTCCTCCAAACCATGATTATTCAACCTAAACTCAATGACCCATTTCAACCATCAAATTCAACTAACAGATTCCACATGAAAGATTCCAAACCCTAACCCATTTCAAGATTCTAACTTGAACACCAAAATGACAAATACATCACATAAGGAAGAAACCCATATCAAGAAATACAATCTTGTAATCTTGTCTCTAAAGAAAAAAAACCCATTTCGTAAATGGCAACAAACCGCGTCGAATCAGAGCAAAATCGGAACGGGGTGAGATGAGGAAGGGGTTAACGGACTTACGATAGTGAGGGGGAGACACCCAACAGAGATTGGAGATCGAAAGAGAGAACGTGATGACGAAATTTTGGAGACGAAGAGAGAAGAACTGAGAGATGGGGAGAGAGAGTGAAAGAACAAAATCAAGTCTCCCTTGAGATATTTATATACAGCTGTAACTACCTAAAATAAGATAATATGGGTTTTTCTGTGCAGAGGTCACTCGAAAATCTTGGAATTGCGGATTAGTCACCTAAAATTCACTGTTTGCATATATACAAGTAACAATTAGCACTATCACATTTATCCGAGACCCGGACCCGGCATTGGACTGGAACCAACCTGATCTATACGGGTCCAGGTCTGGATCCTAAAATAAAACCCGATGCACTTTCGGGAACAGGTCCGGGTTTACTCAAAATAGAATTGACCAGGACCCAGACCCATTAAAAAATACTCCCAAACATATAGAATTTGAATAATAAGATTATAGGAATATACATATAAAAGTAATTGTTGAAGATAGATATATAAATATAATATTAATTCATGTACTTAAGTGCAAAAAAAAATTAGAATCGTAAGGTATTGGGTGCAAAAATACTTAAGTGCAAATATTTATTCTCTACTACCGGACCCGACAGGTAAATTTTTTTAACAAGGACCCGAACCCGGACCCAGTTCTTGCAAGTCCGAATCCAGGTCCAATTTTTGGACCTGTAAGGTACCGGATCCGGGTACGGGTAGTGGAGGACCCGACCAGATAGGACCCGATTCCAACTCTAGTAACAATCGTTAATTTTTTGGGTTTTTCCCATATGGGTCACTAACAAATATTTTAATTCCATATACCTCACTCACAAACATTTAATTCCATATAAGTACTTGAGTGAGTTATATGGAATTAAATTTTGGTAACAAAATTGGTTATTTGTGATTGATTTCATATTGTAAGTGCGTTATATGGAATTAAGTTTGTTAGTGAGGTATATGGAATTGAAACATTTGTTAGTGACCCATGTGAGAAAACCCTATATTTTTTTCCTAAATAAGGACAGTATTCAGACTTTAAAAAAATTCCAATTCTCAACAATTTCGTCCTCATTTCCATAAGAGTAATGACACGGCCACTACCAATTTCACTATTTCACTACCTTAGGTGGCACACTCCTATTGGAGAGTAGATGGGGAGTATGTGATAGAACTCTTCAATAAAAGTATATCATCCAAGGTAGTGAAGAGAAAAATAGTGAAATTGATAGTGGGTGTAACATTACTCTTTCCATAATCCATCAAAGATTTTATAATTGGAATTTGAGGAATCTGAGCCCAAAAAACCCAAATAATAATGAGAGATTTAGAGGCTTAGATTATTATAGTAGTACTGGTAATTTACACGTGCAATGCACGTCTTAATAAATATTGTTTTTTAAAAGTAAAAATTCAGACATAGTTTGAGTTTGAACCTAACACCTCCTTTATAATAGTTATGCACATGCGTTGCACGCGTTGATAGATTTAAAGGTTTTCTCCCATTATAATATTATTAAAGATTTACATGTGCGATGTACGTCTTAATAAGTGTATTTTTTGAAGGTAAAAATTTAGAAGTAGTCTGGATTTGAACCTAAGATCTTCTTTATAATAGCTATGCACGTACATTGCACGCGTTGATAGATTGACAAATAACACAAGATCTTCTCCCATTATAATATTAGAGTGAGATAAATAATAATTAGATTAATAATATTTTTGTATATAAAGTTTATATACAAAAATAACTACGTAGACTTCAATACATAACTACGTAGGTCAGTTGTAATTGGGTGATAATCTTCAAACTTCCCCTCTTGTAATATAAAGTATTTGATGTTTAGTACAATTAGTACTATTTTAAAATCTTTTGTGTTATAAACTGAAAAAAATATTGAGACTATAGAAAAAATAATAATTCCCAATTTTTTTTATCTCATTCATGTTCATAATCACTTTATTTATAGGTTTACATGATATTGGTAATAATTATATCATTTACAACATATGTTACAAAACTCTTTATATGATGGATGTAAATGAGTGTTTTATGGTAGTCATCCACTATCATGTATTTACAATATTCTTCCTTGAATGTCCACTATAAAAGATATATGCCTTGTTAAAACCTTACTAAGAAAACCCCATGGGATATACATGATCAAAGAGAAAAATAGTACATATCCATGTGAGATATTGATGAATATGCGACACTGCCTCATTAAAATCTTGCCAAGAAAAATTCAGTGGGACAAAAACTTGGACGAAGGAAAAAGAGTACAGTGTGAAGGTATTAATGATGTCACGCTCCCTATGTTGTTGGAATATCCTTAAGTCGACGCATTCCAATATTGTATGCCATCTTTCAGAACGTTGTAGCCAGTAGTGCTTTAGTGAATAAATCTGTGCAGTTGTCATTTGATTGCATCTTCTCAACATATGTCACCATTCTTCTGAATCCCGTGTGTAGAAAAATTTTGGTGAAATAAGTTTGGTCCTATCGCATTTGATATAACCGTTTTTAATTTGCGCAATACAAGCCGCATTATCTTCATACAACACTGTTGGCATGTTCTTGATGGAAGATAATCCACATGTTTCTCGAATATGTTGTATCATGGATCTTAACCACATGCATTCACGACTTGCTTAATGTAAAGCTAGAATTTCTAAATGGTTTGAAGAGGTAGCCATTAAATTATGCTTTACTGATCTCCATGATATAACAGTACTACCACAAGTGAATATATATCATGTTTGTGATCTGCCCTTGTTTTGATCAGAAAGATAACCAACATTAGCATATGACTCATTTGAATAGAATATGCCCATCAGTTGTTCCACGAAAATAACGCAACACATGTTTGATCTCATTCCAATGCATTCGTGTAGGTAAAAACCTATATCTTGCTAGTAAATTGATAGAAAAGAATCTGTCAAGCTGTGTACTGTAACACGCCATTTTTTTAAAATATTTTTTTATTTAAATGACTTCTAACATAATCTATTACTTATCTACACCAAGCCTTACTTTAAAAAATATTCATTGATTTTTTATTAAAAATTTTGGCAGAGTTTTCCTTAAAATATTAGCCATTTTGCAGCAATTCCTTACGGAATTCTGCAAACAATTACAAAAATCATGGTACCTGTAATATATATCAATCGTCCCCAGGCCAAATCATTCAACATCACACAGACAATAATAAATACGGCTCTGGGAGCAAAATTCCTCATAATATGTTAGATACAATTTAAAAACCAAAAATTATTTTGAAAACATATATGATTTTTAGAAAAAATTTTAGAAAACCTTTCAAAAACCAACCATAGAACCTAGTACTCCACAACGAGGTGGGTACGGGCTTTCAGAATTCATCACAGCACTATAAATATATTACCTTTTACAGTTATACACACAATCTTCCACACTACAAGATAATACACCAATCTACTCCCATTTCTACATATAATAATACATACATATATTCCACTTTACTACGAGCAAATGTACAACTATCAAACTACAACACTAGCTCACCTCACAGCTATCAAACCTGCAGGAGAGTTAGGGTTGTCCACCTTAGGGATGGCAAACAGGTCGGGTCGACCCGCGACCCGCCCGCCTAACCCGGACCCGTGAGTAACCGGTTCGGGTTCGTGTCGAACCCGTTAATGGAAATGGGTCGACCCGTGTCGTAAAATAGGAGAATTCAACCTGTTAAACCTGGCCCGAAAACCCGCGCTATAGTAGCGACCCGCTCGTGAACCCACGGGTTGTGAAATGTTCGACTTGCACGGGTCAAACGTTTGACCCGCGGGTCCAACGAGCGCAATTCACACCCGATAGCACATTAACGGCTATTTTAGCCATTATTTTTGTTGTTTTTTGGTTGTTTTTTTTCCTCCTATAAATATCCCTAAAACCCAAACAAAAAATTCACACCTTACTCTCTTACTCTCTCTACTATTATTACTCAATTCATTTCAATTTTTGTGAATAATTGAACAAACAAGGTAGCAAGACATATACACTATCCAATGACAAATTCCGATCGTATCGAACTCAACATTCAACTACGTCTTCAAGTCTTCAACTCTTCCAAGTGATCAAACAAAGAAGCTCTCTTCAAGTCTTCAATTCCGGACTTCTACTTCTACTTCTATTTTTATTTTCACTCTCATTTTATATACGACTATCCGCGGTGAATGGTATCAAAATTTCATAACCCTCTTCTTCTATTTTTATTTTTTTTGTAGTTATAATTCTTTGTATCATATTTGTTTGTTGGTTTTTTTATCTTCTCTCTCACAACCCTCTTGTTTTCTAGATTTTTTTTGTAACTTATCGTGCATACATCGTATTTAATTTTTTTACATACACTACTACATATCAACATGTCTAGATCACGAGGTAGCGGCCGTAGTCAAAGTGGACAAGATTCCACCGGCACTTCCCATAGGCCTCCAATTGTCCCACAAAATGAGACCACTAAAGAATACCCTCATCCTCCTCCCCAACAATGGGGTACACACGATGAGTTTATAGGAGACATAGAATTAGAAGAAGAACTACAAACACAAGCAATGGAAACAACACAATCGGATAGTAATAGGAAAACTAGAGGGAGAAGTAGTGATTGGCACAAATTTTATGATTATATTCCGGACGAAAATGTACCGGGTGTAGGTTTAAAAGTTTGTAAAACATGTTCGAAGCAATACAAATGAAAGAGGAGTGAGGGCACAGATACAGTTAGGCGACACATCCAAAATGTGCATAAAGAACTTCTTGTTGACCTACCCGGCCAACAAAAAATCCACCCTAGGACCGGTCTAGTTGATAGCCACCCTTATGATCCTGAACATGTTCGTCGGGAAATGGCCCGATTAGTAATCAATGAAGAGTTACCATTTTCCTATCCTGAGAGTAGGGACTTAGAAAATTTTAATCAAACCGCCTTAAACCCTCATTTTAAACGAATCCTTAGGAATACTTGCAAATCGGATTGTTTTAAAATGTACAATAAAATGAGGGAAGTTTTGATTGCAATTTTATGGAGTTTAACTTATAGAATTAGTTTAACTTCCGATTGTTGGACGGGTTGCAACAATATTGCAATGATGGGAATAACCTGTCATTGGATCGATAGTGATTGGATTCTTCAAAAAAGAATCATATTACTTACCGCGTTGCCCTATCCCCATAGTTGTATTGAAATTGCAAATCGTATTTTAAAAATTTGTGATGTTTTTTATATTTGTGATAAAATTATGTGTATAAGTTTTGATAGTGCTTCTAACAACAATGCATCAATTAGTGTATTAAAATTCGCATTAAACCGTCCATCTGACAATATTTTTCATGTTATATGTGCATGTCATATTTTAAATTTATGTGTTTAAGATGCATTAAAAATAGCCGAACCATATATAGTTAAAATTAGAAATTGTGTACATTTTATTGCATTAAGTGGCACCATATTTTAAGAATGGAAAGCTTGGTGTAGACTTAAAAATGTATATTTTAGAAAATTTCCAAAGCATGTTAAACACCGATGGAACTCTACTTTTGATTTGTTACATGTTGTTACTGAATTTAAAGCATGTATAAATAATTTTTGTATTGCAAAAAATTTGCCAAATTTTGAAATGACTCCCTAAGATTGATTTTATGCCAAATCTTTATTGAAATTTTTAGAACCTTTTAAAACTGCAACTTTCAAAATTTCAAAATCTTATGAATCTAATTCTAGTACCATTTTTATTTTAATAGTAACTATGATGCAAACTTTCAAAGAAATGATCGATGATGCTTTTATTGGTCATATTGTGAAACCTGCATGCACCAAAATTTTGAAGTATTTTAGTCCCCCTCCTATGTTGTATTGTGTTACTACTGTGATGGATCCTCGTATCAAATTAGAAGGTACGGAGAGTTTGATTGAAATATTTTTTTACTTTACTTTGGGAAGATGAATGTGAAATTGATAGCATAACTTTTTTAGTTAAATTTGAATCGACATTAAATAACTTGTATGATTATTATGATAGAAGTTTTGGATCTAATAGTACAACTTCTTTAGTTAGTTCTTCTTTTTCTACTTCTAAAGGTAAGGATAAGAGTAAATTAGATGATGCCACATTTAATTTACTTGCACAAATTCAATCAAAAAAACCTAGGACTTATCAACCAAATGAATTACATTGGTATAACCAACAAGATTCTGAGTCTTTTACTTCTTCACTAGATATTTTACAATGCTGGAAATACCATGAACACACTTATAGTATTCTTAAATATATGGCTAAAGATCTACTAACTCTTCCTGTCTCTACAGTTGCTTCAGAAAGTGCATTTTCTACAAGTGATAGAGTTCTAACTGATTATAAGGATCACTTACAGTCCCAATCGTTGGAGATGCTCATCTGCACAGAAGACCGGCTGAAGGCCGAAGATAGGACCCAAGGAAAAGTATTCGATACGTTCACAAGTGGGAGCAACTCGCCGGAACAACAACAACAACAACAACAACAACAACAATAACAATCAAAATGAAGAATTCAAGACCAACAACAACAACAACAAATTGAAGGCCAACAAATTGAAGACAATTGTAAATGGATAAAAAATTGTATAAATTCTTTGCTTGTTATTTAAAATTAGGTAAATTAAAGAAAATTGAAATTGTATCTAAAAAAATTGTTAGTGTATAAAACAAATTTGTAGAAAATCTTTATTTCTTATTACAAATTGTGAAACTTGTATAAGTTGAAACCATATTAATAATATATAGTTTTTTTTTGCAATTTCACTCTTTCAATCTTATTATTATTTTTACATTTTTTTGTTTAAAATTACATTACTTTTTTTGTTTAAGTAAAAAAAAAAAAACTTTAGCCGGGCCAACCCGTAATCCGAACCGACCCGACCCGGGTTGGACCCGAAAGGGTTCACGGGTTGGGCGGGTCGTGAATTGGCGCTATCGACCCAGCCCGGTTAACCCAAGGACCCGACCCGAACCGAACCTGCCCAAGTTGGGTCCCAACCCGGGCGGGTTCGACCTGACCCAGCCCGTTAGACCCGTTTGCCAACCCTAGTCCACCCTCAGGGAGGGACTCCCCTAACCCCCAGAAAACAACAGGGGTTAGCCATATCTAGTGTGAGTATAATCATCATGAATATGAGCAATATCAATGAAATTAATAACATGATTTTTAAAATGAGAAACATAAATAAAATATGAAAGTGTAAAAGAAATAAATACAATCAAGTACTTAAACCTCACTGTATACCTAACCATCTATTACCATCATCAAACACTTAACCATCTACTTCACATCCACGCTACTATACCTTGACACTAATCCCATATATCAATTCATCACTGTAAATAAACCTCCACCAGTATTTCTTTTACCATCTCTATTACTGTTCTCATTAACACTTCTATTATCCTTATATGAAATCTTACATACCGTCATTATTATAATATCATTGATAAACTCATCCCTCTAGCCTCCCTGGGGTTCGTGTCTCGGCAGTTAGTTCCCCTCATTTCAACCGAAATGGGGGGCAGTAGTTCCTTGACCCGAAACCCAAGGCAAACAAATTCATACTTATCCATAAATTTACCCCACCCACACACTTACCATATATTTGCCATTTCTTCATTATCACATAGTTCATATATACATCATCATATGTTTAACTATACACTTGACCATTATCTCTACCACCTCTTTGTCACTCATCTCCTATATTACTCCATATCTGTTTCCTACTTCTCATAATTTAGTATCACACTTCATACCACATTCTGGTACTCTATTATTACTATTAACTCATTCAAATATGATTTTGATACCATCACTTTACACTTAACATATTCATATCCAAAACTGTTTCTATTAGCATTTCCATTTTCGTATCCATTATCATTTATTTAACCACATACTTAAATCGTTATTATATCGTTACCATCTCACATTTCTATCTTTTATTCTATATCATACATAATGCCACACTCCCAGGTTGATCACTTGGGTTACATTATCATACATCACATTATATATATATATATATATATATATATATATATATATATATATATATATATATATATATATATATAGTAAGTCTATTAAGAGCTCAGAAGCTGAATGCCTTATCGGGAGCTGGGAAGCTCAGCCGTCTGATCGATCTTGATCACAATCGGACGGCTGAGATCGTCTCCGCCTTTTCTTCAGATTAGCAGAGGGGTAAAAGGGGTATACTCATTCGACTGAGTATACCCCTTATCTCTAATCTTCCTTATCGATTAAGCCTTCCTCTCTTCTCTCCCGCTCTCTCTCGTTCAAACCCTAATCGCCCTCTCCCGCTATCGATTCCCGCTCTCGAAGTTCAAAGACGATCTCTTTGGATTCCTCTCTTCTCTTCTCACCCTATCTGAAGAGATCGGCATCTTCGAAACCCTAATCGAAGATCTCTTCGAAACCCTAATCGATAAGGAAGTAAAGTCGAGCGCTCTTCTCTCCCGCTCTCTTTCTTCCTCACCTGTGTAAACCCCTATCCCTACCACCGATCGGATCCAGACTTCGCTTATCTTCAGATCTGTCGAGGGGTAAAAGTGGTATATGCGATCGATTTCTCGGCCATCGGGAGCTGCACCTTAACATTGCACTTTGAAGTTCATTCTCTCCTTCCTGACGGAGAACCCAAACTGCGACAAGGGTTTCAATTTCTCATCTCGAATTCAAATTTTATTTCCTTTATAAATGCTTCTAAGTTGTTGTTATATTTTTAGCGCTTAAATTATGCTCTGATAATATTCGCACTAGTATTAGGACTAGTACATTTACAATAGCAAATAATATTCGTACTGGTATATGGAATTTTTAGATGTGGACATGACACGTGCATATAAGCACACAAAATCCATGTAATATGCAGTCTAGTTTTTGTTTCTTTCGAGATTTGCTTCAATCACTGCTAATAGGACATGACACATGCATATAAGCACCCAAATTCCACGTAGTTACCATGTAAGAAGCTGTAGGTTGTTTGCCTTTTAAATGTTTCTCCCATAAAAGAAAAAAATTTGGACTTGTAGATCAAGAATGTATTATGTTGGACTTTTTAGTTTGTGCTAATTTAAGGTTGTAGCTTTATTTTTAATTTTTGTTGTCTCATTCTCCTATAAAGGATGGAGGTTGAAAATGAGGAATTACTAAGCCAGGATGTTCAGTCCAGTTGGAGGGATGTTGATGATGCTTCTAAACCATTTTTTGGTTTAGTATTTGCAACATTAGAAGACGGATATGAATTTTATAAGACATATGCAAAATTAGTTGGTTTTTCAGTATGCAAGTTTGAAACGATGGTTGATACTACCACAAAGGAGAGATATTTACAACAATTTGTTTGCTCAAAGTAAGGCAAGCCGGTTGATACAACTGTTGTGAATGTTGCCAATAACGAAGAATCTTCTTCTTCAAATTTGATCAAGAGAAGGAAAAGGGCTGTGACGAAAGAAGAATGTATGGCTCAAATACGAATCCAAAGGGATGATGACGGGAGATGGTCAATCCGTAGGTTTGTTGAGGAGCACAGCCATATTTGTGTCACACCTAGAAAGCAACAATTTCTAAGATGTAATAGAACTGTCTCTGAAGCGCAGAAAAGTTTACTCAGTACTTTCAAAGAGGCTAACATACGAACTTCAGAGTTTATGTCCTTCATGGAAATAGAAAATGAAGGTTTCAGTAACATTAATTGTACTGAAAAAGACATTAGAAATTCCTTGCAAAGAGATAGGGATGGTATGAGACCTTATGATGTTGATATATTGCTGGAGCACTTCCAAGAGGAAAAAGAGATGAATCCTTCTTTCTGTTTTCATTACAAGGTTGATGAAGACAACAAATTAACCCATGTATTATGGGTCGATGCTATTGCCAGGAAGGCTTACAAGCATTTTGGTGAAGTGCTAATTTTTGATACCACATATGATATCAACGAATACAAGTTGGTTTTTGCTCCGTTTACTGGAGTTAATCATCATGGCCAATCTGTAAATTTTGGTGCGGCTTTCATAAATAAAGAGACCACCGATTCTTTTGTTTGGTTGTTTCAAAACTGGGGTGAAACAATGGGTGGGTCTCCACCAAAAGTGATCATCACAGACCAAGATCCTGCAATGGATAATGCAATTCGCACGTGTTTTCCTAGTTCGAGCCCAGGCTTTGCATGTGGCACATTCTTAAAAAGCTTCCCGATAAGCTTGGTGGCCCGGGCTTGAATAGTAATTTTAGCATTCCATTCCACAGTTGCATCTGGGAATCTGAGACCCCAGAAGAGTTTGAGATGAGATGGAATGACGTAATGCACGCTAATGTGCAAATTGCAAGTATTACTTGTTTCAATAAATTATTCTTATGTTTGAACTTTTGTTTTGTACTATTAGTACTTGATACATATTATAATAACAGGTAATCCTTGGCTTTCTGACATTTATTTGCTTCGTGAGAAGTGGATACCGGCTTATGCTAAGCATATTTTTACTGCTGGAATTCGCACAACTCAGAGATCAGAAAGCATGAATGCTTTTGTAGATAAATATGTTAATAGCAAAAATTCTTTACATGAATTTATGACGAGATTTGAAAGGGCAATAAGGAAACAAAGGCAAAATCAGTTAGCAGCTGACTACACCACTCTGCATACCAAACCAAAGCTGCAAACAGATTTTGAAATTGAATCCCAAATGTCTGAACTGTACACTAGATCGAAATTTCATATATTTCAGGCTGAACTAGTTGAAAGCTTGAATTATGCATCTTTAATGAAAATTGACGATGGTAGTGTGCGATACTATATTATCAGGAGAATGGGAAAGTCGGTACAATCTGATAAAACAAGAGATGTGTTCTACAAGGGGATGGATATTGCTGGGACTTGCACATGTAGTAAATTTGAAGTGGAGGAAATTCCTTGTAGACACATCCTTGTGGTATTGAGGAATGAGTTTGTTGATTCCCTGCCTCAATGTTATATTTTGAAGAGTTGGACCGCTTCTGTGACTACCGAGATTGTATATGATGATGCTGGTGATGAAATAATGGGTAGTTACGGTAGTCCACAAGATTTGGACATGGTGGAATTGTCGAATGAAATCAACAAAGTGATGAGGATTGCTCGCTCATCAAAGGAGATGCGCCAAAAGGCTAAAACATTACTAGTTGGTGTTGTTGCAGAATTGCAACAAGATATGCCCCAAGAATTACAACAAGCAACAACTAGTTCACTACCTAGAACAGTCCATATTCAAGTACCCGATATTGCAAAAACCAAGGGTAGTGGGAAGCGCATCAAAGGGGGTAAGGAGAAAGCATTGGAGAAGGCTGCGAAACCACTGAGAAAGTGTCGCTTGTGCAAGAAGCTTGTTAATCATGACAGTCGTACTTGTCCTTTAAAGGAAAGGTTAGTAATTAAATACAAAGTTTACACTTTATTTTCTTTGTATATAGTATAATCTTAATTTCATTTTGTGAACATTAATCGTGTAGCTCTACTATAAATGAGTCACAAGCTTCTACTATAGTTTCAACAATGCAACCTATAACAGAGGATGCTCCGAATATAGCATGAACTTTGTTGAGTTATTTCTGTGGCTTTTGCAAGGTAAGTGTCATACATATCTGCCGTTATATTAGTTTAATACATTATAACACATTTGTTAACTTAACACTTTTGTTTTGTTTGTTTGCAAGTAAATTATTCATGGAAAAAAATGATGCTCGATAAGCAATTTAGTTCCTGATAAGTTGGTAAAAAATTTCCGGTTTATAGTTTATATTTCCACTTTTAGTAGGCAATGATGAAAAGTATATGCAACTTGAATTTTGTTCTTGGACACTAGCCGGTGTGCCTTAATAAAGCGGCCCTAGTGTCAAATTCAAAATTTCAAATTTGACTCCTTTATACCTGATTTAATATGCGGCAGTGATGAAAAGTTTATGCATGATTTCATACTTCATGATTATTGGATGGTGTTGAACTTCATGTTCATTTTGGTTTTGTTTTGAGTCGGGAAGCTGAAATTATTTGCCACTTCATGCTCTGTCTGTGTTGGTTCTGAGCTTACAAAATTTCATTTTCATATAGAGTAAGTCTATTAAGAGCTCAGAAGCTGAATGCCTTTTCGGGAGCTGTGCTCCTTTAACAATGCACCTTTGACAATGGTTTTACCGGATATTAAAGTTGATGGTGTTGTTTTTCTGAGCCGGCATGAATTTTTTATTCCGAGTGAAAGAGATAATGTTTTCTGTTGCACTTGTTCTGAGCCTACAAGTTTTAACCATGTTCAACATACACTCTCCAGGAACATGCCACATATGTACTTGAATTTTCTTCTATTTGATGAATCATTTGGTGCGGGAATCGAAGAGAAAGAACGAGATGTTCGTTAGCGACGAACCGGAGATACTTCAAGCTATGTTTCTGTTTGTTTTGGGCTTACTCCAAGCTGACAAAAATTGGGTACTTCATGATCTGCACTCGACAAGATTTGATTCTTCAAGTTCTGTTTGAGTTTGTTCTGAGATTACACAATTTTGATACTTCATGATCTGTATATGATTGTTGTGAGCTAAAATAATTTGTATACTTCATGCTCTGATTGTATTTGCTCTGGGCTGGGAAAAAATTGATACTTCATGTTATGTCTGTGTTGGTTATGATCTTACAAATTTTGCATGCTACATGCTCTGTCTGTGTTTGTTCCCAGCTTACAAATTTTGCTTGCTTCATGATCTGTCTGTGTCTGTACTGGGCTGGTAAAATTTTTATGCTTCATGCTCTATACATCATGATCTGTTTGTGTTTGTTCTGGGCTGATAAAATTTGTATACTACATGCTCGATTTGTGTTTGATCGGGTCTGGCAAAAAATTGAGACTTCATGTTCTGTCTGTGTTGTTTATGAGCATCTCAAATTTTGCATACTACATGCTCTGTCTGTGTTGCTTCTCAGCTTACAAATTTTGCATACTTCATGATCTGCCTGTGCTTGTTCTGGGCTGCCAAAATTTTTATACTTCATGCTCTATTTGTGTTTGCTCTGGACTGGCAAAAATTGCCACTTCGTGTTCTCTCTATGTTGGTTCTGAGCATACAAATTTTGCATACTACATGCTCTGTCTGTGTTTCTACTCAGCTTCCAAATTTTGCATACTTCATGATCTGCCTGAGCTTGTTCTGGGCTGATAAAATTTTTATACTTCATGCTGTACTTGTGTTTGATCTGGACTGGCAAAAATTGAAACTTCATGCTCTGTCTGTGTTGTTTATGAGCATTACAAATTTTGCATACCACATGCTTTGTCTATGTTGCTACTCAGCTTACAAATTTTGCATACTTCATGATCTGCCTGTGCTTGTTCTGGGCTGACAAAATTTTTATACTTCATGCTCTATTTGTGTTTGATCTGGAATGGTAAAAATTGCCACTTCATGTTGTCTCTGTGTTGGTTATGATCTTGCAAATTTTGCATACTACATGCTTTGTCTGTGTTGCTTCTCAGCTTACAAATTTTGCATACTTCATGATCTGCCTGTGTTAGTTCTGAGCTTTACAAAATTTGTTACTTCATGCTCTGTCTGTCTTAGTTCAGACCTTACAAAATTTAGGTACATGATGCTCGGTTTGTGGTACTTCTGAGCATGAAAATCAATTGGATACGTCATGCTGCGTAATACACCCAAAAAAACACAGAATTTCAATCATTACATCAAGACAATAATGAGCTGAATATTTGGAAAAAATTGGATCTTCATAGAATTGCAAAGTAATAGTTCACAAAAACTCTACAGCATAAGAAATGTACTTGACATCTGACACTGTACAAAGAACTGAAACATAAATAATAATTTACAGCATAGTACATTGTTTAATAAATTTCAAGTACATGACAAAATTTAGATAATTTGCTCCGAATATCAAATTTTCCCGTACTGCAGTCTTCAATCGCTCCAAAATGCACTTCATGCTGAAATCAACCTGAAATCAAAAGTAAACTGAAATTATTGAACATGGAGAAGACAAAATAA
This sequence comes from Hemerocallis citrina, assembly GCA_017893485.1. Classification (NCBI taxonomy): domain Eukaryota; kingdom Viridiplantae; phylum Streptophyta; class Magnoliopsida; order Asparagales; family Asphodelaceae; genus Hemerocallis; species Hemerocallis citrina. The sequence goes on from CM030367.1 coordinate 16,209,439, forward strand.
ATAAAAACAGATAGTCGGTTCAGAACACAAAAAAATTTCAAGTAAATATTGTAGGCTCAGGAAAACAGAGGTTGAACATGAAGTTCAAAAATCATGAAGTGTTAAATTTTCCTCCTCGATCAGACCAACACCAAAAAAGCATGAACTATCAAAATTTGCCAGCACAGAAACAACACAAACAGAGTATGAAGTATCAACTTTTGCCATTCCAGATTAAACCCAAAGAGAGCATGAAGTATAAAAATTTTGCCAGCCCAGAACTGACTACAGACAGATCATGAAGTATGCAAAATTTGTATGCTGAGAAGCAACACAGACATAGCATGTAGTATGCAAAATTTGCAAGATCATAACCAACACAGAGACAACATGAAGTGGCAATTTTTGCCATTCCACATCAAACACAAATAGAGCATGAAGTATAAAAATTTTGTCAGCCCAGAACAAGCACAGGCAGATCATGAACTATGCAAAATTTGTAAGCTGAGTAACAACACAGACAGAGCATGTAGTATGCAAAATTTGTAATGCTCATAAACAACACAGACAGAGCATGAAGTTTCAATAATTTGTATGCTTAGAGTTAACACAAACTGAATATGAAGTATCAAATTTTGCCATTCCAGATCAAACACAAATAGAGCATGAAGTATAAAAATTTTACCAGCCCAGAACAAGCTCAGGCAGATCATGAAGTATCAATTTTAGCAGGTCCAGAACTAACAGAAACATAGCATGAAGTATACAAATGTTGTTAGCTCAGAACAATCAGATACAGATCATGAAGTACCAAAATTTCTAATCTCAGAACAAACAAAAACAGAACTTGAAGTATCCAAGTTTGTCGAGTGCAGATCATTAAGTATCCAATGTTGTCAACTTGAAGTAAGCCCAGAACAAACAGAAACATATTGATGAAGTATCAAATTTTGTTCACTCAGAACAAACATAAAATGAACTCTTTCAACATGGACACGAAGCACCAAAATTTGTGTGCTCAAGACTAACAGAAGCGTGCCATGAAGTTTCAAACTTGGTATAGTGTCAGAACAACGGAAACTGAACATGTGGTTTAAATAAAACTAGTAGGCTCAGAACACACTATTCATACCTAGGGCTGCATTGGGGTGCCGTGCCAACTAAGATATGATAGATATATAATCAAGAATAAATACAACAATCTTGAAGTAAATATTCAGATCATAAATTGTTTTGCATCACGGCCTACACCAACAAAGCATTTGAGAGACTCAAAGACCAAAAGGCTTAGATGAGTACCCAACACATACACATCCAACGTCAGTTACTATAAAATCTAGTTTTCTGTTGTTTGGAGCTTACAAATTTTGCATACTTCATGCTCTGTTTCTGCAGTTTTGAACTTATTATCAACTGTCTTTCATAAACAAATAAAAAAACAATAGGCTCAGAACAGACTATCCATAACTAGGGCTGCATTGGGGTGTCGTGCCAACTAGGATATGATAGATATATAATCAAGAATAAATACAACAAATTGAAATAATTATTCAGATCATAAAGTGTTTAGCATCACTGCCTAATATACAGTTTTTTTTGTATACTTCACGATCTGTTTGGGTTTGTTCTGGGCTGACAAAAATTGATACTTCATGTTCTGTCTGTGTTGGTTGGAGCTTATCATCAACTGTGTTACATATATAGAGTAAGTCTATTAAGAGCTTGGGAACTGAATGCCTTATCGGGAGCGAGGGGGTTTTAGCCATTCCTTCGCGATTGTATGCGATGGAACGATTCATATTTGATACTGCTTATCTTCAGAATGTTTGGGGGTAAAAGGGGTAAAATCAAATACCCCTATCTCTTATCTTCTCACAATCAATCGGCCAAGCTCACATAATAGACTTACTCATGAATATATATAGACTAAAGAAAACCAATAGGCTCAGAAAACACTAATCATAAGTAGGGCTGCATTAGAGTGCCGCGCCAACTAGGATATGATAGATATATAATCAAGAATACTTAGAACATGATTGAAATAATTATTCAGATCATAAAGTGTTTTGCATCACTGCCTAAACCATTGTGAGTCATCGGTGCCAAAAATTTTTGTGAATTGAGTTAGTCTCAAAACTCAAAAATTGATACTTTCAAGCCTTCCTATCTTCTCTCCCGCTCATACCCCAGATGTGTACTCAACTTTGAATAATTATCATGGCACACAATCAAATACACTTCAAAACAATAATTTCAATGGCCCAAAATTTTGTAACCAACTAATATCCAAATCAATCTCATCATTGCCTACAAACAAAACCGAAAGAAAATGCAAGAAATTAAACAGATATCATTAAAGCATTTATGAGAGTTAAATACTTCCCTCCGGAATATGAGAGAGGAACAACCCAATGAGCCGAGAAATCCAAACCGGCAGCCCTGAAATCGATCGCGTATACCACTTTTACCCCTCGACAGATCTGAAGATAAGTGAAGTCTGGATCCGATCGGTGGTAGGGATAGGGGTTTACACAGGTGAGGAAGAAAGAGAGCGGGAGAGAAGAGCGCTCGACTTCACTTCCTTATCGATTAGGGTTTCGAAGAGATCTTCGATTAGGGTTTCGAAGATGCCGATCTCTTCAGATAGCGTGAGAAGAGAAGAGAGGAATCCAAAGAGATCGTCTTTGAACTTCGAGAGCGGGAATCGATAGCGGGAGAGGGCGATTAGGGTTTGGAACGAGAGAGAGCGGGAGAGAAGAGAGGAAGGCTTAATCTATAAGGAAGATTAGAGATAAGGGGTATACTCAGTCGAATGAGTATACCCCTTTTACCCCTCTGCTAATCTGAAGAAAAGGCAGAGACGATCTCAGCCGTCCGATCGTTATCAAGATCGATCTCATCCGTCCGTTCGTTATCAAGATCGATCAGACGGCTGAGCTTCCCAGCTCCCGATAAGGCATTCAGCTTCTGAGCTCTTAATAGACTTACTATATATATATATATATTGTCGCACCTCCAAGCCGATAACCTGGAGAATAATCACCGCACCCCAAGTAGAACTTGGGTAATATAACATCACATCTCAAGCCGCTAGCTCGGTTATTACTTTTCTATATTTTTGTTTTCATCTTACAATTTACTTTACTTTATTTACCCTCTCGCAATCTAATCATCATATTACCAACCCACTAATTCACCCGGGAGTTGTGTCAAGGCAGGTAGTTCCCACCATTTCCATGGAAAATAGTGGGCAAGTAGTTTCTCAACACAATTCCGAGGTAGATCAAACTCATATCATAACATATTTTACTTTAATAACCATTCTCATCACATAATATCACTTACTTTTATTATTATTCTTATAATATATTTTACTTCATGTTTCACACTCATATTTATTTCCATACCGCAATTTCTTCAATTTATTCACATTACTTCATATACATAGTTCCTTCACTTTTCATACTCATTATATAATCCCCACATCTTCACTAATCATATTTAATCACTTAACATACTTTCTTCTCTTTTCATTGATATTTTATTTTATAAATATACTCACATAACGCAATTTCTTCTCTTTTCATTCTCATTCAAAAACTTATTTCATTCATTATTTATGTACATACTCAACACATACACCATTTGTTATATGAATTGTTTTCTTTCTTAGTGCCCCCAAAACCCATTAAACTGACGTCGATAGCACAGTATAAACGCGGGAAGCTGCTCACACAGAGTCTGACACCCCCGAGGCTACGTCTTCCTCCTGGCCTATACCAGCAAGGGAAACCCCTCCCAAATCCATCCTGGGGTATCCACTCTCATATCTAGGGATGGCAACTGGACCGGGTCAACCGGCGACCCACCCGCGACCTGCCCGTTGAACCCGGCCCGGTTAAGAGTTTGGCGGGTTCGGGTCGAACCCATGTGCAGTAACGGGTCGACTCGGGTCGAAGAAAATGCGAATCCAACCCGCCTAACCCGGCCCACGAACCCGTTAAAAACTATCCAACCCACCGCCAACCCGCGGGTCGACCTGTGGGTTACGACCCGTTGGACTCGTACGGGTAGAACGTTCGACCCGTTACGGGTCGACCGTTGGCCCATGGGTCAGAGGCCCGTTGGCACTGTACAACAGAGCCCAATAACGGCTCTTTTAGCCATTTTTTTGGTTTTTTTTGATTTTTTTTGATTTTTTTAACATTTGTAGCCTATAAATACCCCCAAAAACCCCCTTAAAAAATCACACCTTACTCTCCTACTCTCTCTACTATTATAAATCATTTCTAAGGGATTTTTCAACAATTGAAGTATCCAACAAGCAAGTCTACAACAAGGCATATACACGATCAATTTTCGATCTATCGAAATCAAAATTCAACGTCTTCAACGTCTTCAACTCTCTTCAACTGTCGTCAATTCTCCTTAAAGCTCTCCTCAACTTTTCAATTGCGGAATCGGCGAAGCGCCTCTTTCTAGTTCTACTTCTATTCTTATTTTTACGGTTTATTTTACATACGCGTATTCCACGGTGAATGGTATAAAAATTTCATACCTCTCTTGTTATATTTTTTGTTGCGTTGTAGTTAAAATTATTGTTGGTTTTTTGATCTTCTCTATCTCAACCCTCTTATTTTTTAGATTTTTTTTTATAATTCACCGTTCCTACATTGTGTATTTTTTTTACATACATTAATACATTACTACATTATGTCTAAATCACGCGGTAGCGGTCGTAGCGGGCAAGATTCCTCCTCCTCTTCCCGTAGGCCACCAATTATCCCAACTAGTGAGCCCGCCCAAGAGTACCATGATCCTCCTACCCAACAATGGGGGTGCACACGACAAGGTTGTAGGTGACATATAATTAGAAGAAGAAGAACAATAACAACAACCAACCGAAACCACACAACTCCGTAGTAGTAGGAAAAGTAGAGGAGAAACTAGTGATTGGCATAAGTTTTACGATTATATCCCGGACGAACATACTCCGGGTATAGGTTTTAAAGTTTGTAAAACATGTGGTAAAACATACAAATTCAAGAGGGGTGACGGTACCGGTACAATTAGTAGACACATCCAACATAACCATAAAGACCTTCTTACTGACCTACAAGGCCAACAAAAAATTAATCCTATGACCGGTCTAGTTGATAGCCACCCTTATGATCCTGATCTTGTTCGTCGGAAAATTGCCCGATTAGTCATAAAGGAAGGGTTACCATTTTCCTATCCCGAGAGTAAGGACTTGGAAAATTTTAACCAAACGGCCTTAAATCCTCATTTTAGAAGAATTCCGAGAAATACTTGCAAATCGGATTGTTTTAAAATGTACATCGAAATGAAGGACGCTTTGATTGCAATTTTATGGAGTTTAACTTGTAGAGTTAGTTTAACTTCGGATTGTTGGATGGGTGTCAACAATATTCCAATGATGGGAATAACCTGTCATTGGATCGACAATGATTGGATTCTTCAAAAAAGAATTATATCACTTGCGGCGTTGCCGTATCCCCATAGTGGCGCTGAAATAGCAAATCATATTATAGAAATTTGTGATATTTTTCATATTCGCGATAAAATTATGTGTATTAGTTTTGATAATGCATCTAGCAACAATGTAGCAATTACTACTTTAAAATCCGTATTAAACACTCCATTTGACAATATTTTTCATGTTAGATGTACATGTCATATTATAAATTTATGTGTTCAAAATGCATTAAAAATAGCCGATCCATATATAGTTAAAATTAGAAATTGTGTACATTTCATTGCATTAAGTCCAAGCATATTACAAGAATGGAAAGCTTGGTGTAGGCTTAAAAATGTACCTTTTAGAAGATTTCCGAAGGATGTTAGACACCGATGGAATTCTACTTTTGATTTACTACATGTTGTTACCGAATATAAAGCAGTTGTAAATAATTTTTGTATCGCAAAAAATATGCACAATTTTGAAATGACTCCCACCGATTGGTTTTATGCCGAATTTTTTTTGAAATTTTTAGAACCTTTTAAAACCGCAACTTTAAAATTTTCAAAATCATATGAATCTTAGCATGATGCAAACATTTAACGAAATGTTAAATGATACTTTTGTTGGTGAGATTGTAAAACCTGCATACCAAAAATTTTTGAAATATTATTTTCCTCCTCCTATGTTGATTTGTGTTGCTACCGTTATGAATCCTCGTATCAAATTAGAAGGTATGAAGAGTTTGATTGAAATATTTTTTACATTACTTGAGGAAAATGTAGAATTAGTAATTGATTGCGCTACTTTTTTAGTTCAGTTTGAATCTACATTAAATAACTTGTATGATTATTATGATAGACGTTTTGCTTCTAGTAGTACAACTTCTGTAGTTAGTTCTTCTGGTATTTCTAAGGGTAAAAGTAAATTTGATGATAGAACATTTAATTTACTTGAACAAATTCAATCAAAAAAACATAGGACTAATCAACCAAATGAATTAAATTGGTATAACCAACAAGATTCTGAGCCTTCTACTTCTCCACTTGATATTTTACAATGGTGGAAAGACCATGAACACACTTTTAGTATTTTGTCAATTATGGCTAAAGATTTACTAACTCCTCCTGTCTCTACAGTTGCTTCTGAGAGTGCATTTTCTTCAAGTGGTAGGGTTCTAACTGATTACAGGAATCGCTTGAATCCCGACTCGTTAGAGATACTCATTTGCACAGAAGACTGGCTGAAGGCTGAAGATAGGACACAAGGAAAAGCACTATCAACGTCCACAAGTGGGAGCAACTCGCCGGAAGAACAACAACAACAATAGCTTTGCTTGTAATAACAACTCGACCGACACGTTAGAAATTGTATTTTATCTTTGCTTGTTATGTTAAATTAGAAAAATTGGAGTCAATTAAAATTGTATATAAGAAATATGTTAGTGTATAAAATATATTTGTGAATTGAATTTTTCATTTCATTAGAAATTGTGAAAATTGTATAACTTAAATTACAGTGAAAATTGTATAACTTCTCGGATGAAGATCCTCCCTTCTACCCTCTGCTCCGATATAGTCCAGTGCATAAAGGGAAACCGCGACCTCTTCGCTTGGACAACAGCCGACATGCCAGGGATTTTCGAAGAGCTCCTCATCTACCATCTAAGTATCGCTTCGAGGGCCAGACCGGTCCAGCAGAAGAAGTGCAAGTTTGCCTCCGAGCGCTAGCAAGCCATAAAGGAGGTGGTGGAGAAGCTCCTCAATGCCCGGTTCATATAGGTGGTCAACTATCCATAGTGGCTCTCCAATGTTGTGATGGTCAAAAAGGCCAATGGAAGTTAGAGGATCTGTATTGACTTCACAGATCTAAACAAGGCATGCCCCAAGGATCCATTCCCGCTCCCTAGCATCGACACCTTGATCGATGCCACATCAGGCCATGAACTTCTGAGCTTCATGGACACATTCTCCGGATACAACCAAATTCGAATGTCCCCCCCAGATATCCCGAAGACATCCTTCGTCACGGATCAAGGCCTCTACTGCTATAGGGTGATGCCCTTCGGGCTTAAAAATGCTGGTGCCACCTACCAATGTCTCGTCAATAAGGTCTTCAAAAATCAGATCAGACTGAACATGGAGGTTTACGTCGATGATATGTTGGTGAAAAGCATCAATGGGTCTGACCATGTCACCAACCTCCAAGAAGCCTTTGACGTGCTAAGGAGGCATAACATGAGACTAAACCCGAATAAATGTGCATTCGGGGTCTCATTGGGTAAGTTCTTGGGCTTTATGGTCAGCCAGAGGGGAATTGAAGCCGACCCTGAGAAGATAAAGGCCATACTCAATATGGCTCCCCCCTCAAACATGAAAGAAGTGCAAAAGCTCACCGGGTGCCTCGCAGCTATAGGGCGCTTCCTCTTCAAGTCTGGGGAAAAGTGTCTCCCCTTCTTCAAAGCCCTTAGAGGGGCTAAGGGCTTCGAGTGGGGCCAGCAGCAGTAAGAGTTGTTCGACCAACTCAAAGCCTACTTGGTCAACTCCCCACTCCTCAGCAAGCTAACACCTGAGGAAACCCTTTACCTCTACCTCGCTGCCTCTGAATAGATCCTCAGCGCTGTCCTGGTGAGGGAAGAAGACAAGACACAGAAGCCTATCTATTACGTGAGCAAGGTCCTTATATATATATATATATATATATATATATATATATACATATATATATATATATATATACATACATATATATATATACATACATACATATATATATATATATATATATATATATATATATATATATATGTATGTATATATATATATATATGTATGTATATATATATATGTATGTATATATATACATATATATATATATATACATATATATGTATATATACATACATATATATATATATAAAACACCCCCCCCCCCCCCCCCCCCCCCCGAAAAAAAAAACAAAAGAACTCGGCTATATATATATATATATATATTCGAGTTCTTTTGTTGAGTGATGCTGAGCTCCATTATCCGAGGTTGGAGAAGATGGCCTACGCCCTGGTTATGGCGGCCCAAAAGCTTCGTCCCTATTTCCAATCTCATTCGGTGGTCGTCCTCACCGACCAGCCGCTCAAGCAGGTCCTGTATAAGCCTGAGACCTCCGGATGCCTCATAAAGTGGTCAATCATGCTGAGTCAACAAGACATATCCTATCAGCGTCGGACCGCCATCAAAGCTCAAGCACTAGCGGAGTTTATAGTGGAGAGCACGATCCCTGAGGTCAGTCAAGCGGCAAATGGGCCACCCATCTGGACGGTATATGTGGATGGGTCTTCTTGCCCTGAAGGGAGCAGAGTCAGAGTTATCCTGGCAGGCCCAGATGACTTCATCCTCCAATACTCCATCTGCATCAATCTCAAGGCTTCCAACAACAAGGCCGAGTACAAAGCCCTCATAGCGGGCCTGGGCATGGCTCACAAGGCAGGGGTGAAGCGTGTTCGAATGTTCAGCGACTCTTAACTTGTGGTGAATCAGGTCTTGGGAGAATACGAGGCACGAGACGACCGTATGGCCAAGTACCTAGCCAAGGTCAAAAGTCTCATGGCTTCATTCGAGGAAGCACAAATCTAGCGGATCCCCCGAGAGGAGAATGCCCAGGCAGATGCCCTCTCAAAACTAGCTTCCTCCTCCCTCTAAGGGCTCGAGCAAACCATCTTGATCGAAGTTCTACTAAGGCCCAGCATCGAAGAAGAAGCCCCCGACTCAATGGAGTCGCTACCGGTCCAACTTGAAGATAACTGGATAAGGCCTTTAGTTAAGTTCCTCAGAGACAGAAGCCTTCCCCAAGATCCCAAAGAAGCTCACCGAATCCGAACAAGAGCGAAGCGGTACACCCTCATTGAGGGAATCTTGTACAAACGCTCTTACACCCAAGTAGATGGCCAACCCTTCTTGAGGTGTCTCTCTCCAGAAGAAGCCCTGTATGCTCTGAAAGAACTCCACGAGGGGATAGACGGAGCCCATTCGGGATCAAGGTCCCTCGCCCACAAAGTCTTGAATTATGGGTACTTCTGGCCTACCATCCTTCGGGACGCCGAGCAACATGTCCGATAATGTGGCCTCTGCCAACAATTCTCCACTATCCGTCGCCTACCGCAAGCTCAACTCTCTTCCCTCTCACCAACCCCCTTTGCAATGTGGGGAATGGACCTGCTGGGTCCGTTCCCACCGGCTCTAGGCCAGTTCAAGTTCCTAGTCGTGGCGATCGACTATTTCTCCAAGTGTATTGAGGCCAAACCACTATCGACCATTACTGAGAACAGGGTGCAACAGTTCTTCTGGAAGAACGTGATCTGTAGGTTTGGCATACCCCGAGTTTTGGTGATAGACAACGGAACACAATTTGCGGGGGCAACATTCCGCTCCTTTTGTGAAGACCTCGGCATTCAACAGTGGTTCTTCTCTGTCTCCCACCCTCAATCCAATGGCCAAGTTAAGAACGCCAACAGGCAAATCCTCTCGGGCATCAAGAAGAGACTAAGTAAGTCAGCTAAAGGATTGTGGGTAGAGCAGCTTCCTAACATACTGTGGAACTACCACACTACAAAGAGAACCCTTACAGGAGAGTCGCCCTTCAACCTCACCTACGGATCCGAGGCCATGATCCCCTTAGAGGTTGGTTTGCCATCCCCCTACCTAATTGCATATAATGAAGAGCAGAACGTAAGGGAGCTCCGAGCCAATCTGGATCTTATCGATGAACACCACGAGAGAACCTCGATTCACCAAGAGAATTCTCGAAGAAGGATCGAGCAATCCTACAACAGAAGAGTCTGCCCTACGGATCTTAAGGAGGGGGACTTAGTCCTCAGAAAGCTAGCCATCTTGTTCTCCAACCAGAGGGCCAAGCTAGTACCAAATTGGGAAGGACCCTATAAGGTCTCTAGAGTAGTTTGCCCCGGAGCGTACCAACTTGAAGACCTGGGGGGCAGGAAGATACCAAGAACATGGAATGCTGATCATTTACTAAAGTACCAAGAGGGCATTTGAACACCTCTCCAAGCAACATTAGATTTAAGCTATTCTATTTGATTTTCCATTGTAATAACGACTCGCAACCTAGAAGCGGCCGATTAGCAGTATTTAATAAAGAATTTCTTTTGAATAATAATTCTTTTGTGCTAAGTTTATCTCTGTTTAATACCGCTAGTGTATCGTTTTAAACGACGAGTTCGGAGTCCAACACTTGGCTCGACTCCGCTTCATCAACTTGCTCATAAGCGAGTTAGAAGTGGTTCGTCATTCGGAACTGCTCCCACAACCGTTGAATCTCTTTTAAACGACGAGTTCGGAGTCCAACACTTAGCTCGACTCCGCTTCATCTACTTGCTCATAAGCGAGTTAGAAGTGGTTCGCCATTCGGAACTGCTTCCACAACCGTTGAATCTCTTTTAAACGACGAGTTCGGAGTCCAATACTTGGCTCGACTCCGCTTCATCAACTTGCTCATAAGCGTGTTAGAAGTGGTTCGCCATTCGAAACTACTCCTACAACCGTTGAATCTCTTTCAAACGACGAGTTCAGAGTCTAACACTTGGCTCGACTCTGCTTCATCTACTTGCTCATAAGCGAGTAAGAAGTAGTTCGCCATTCGGAACTGCTCCCACAACTGTTGAATCTCTTTTAAACGACAAGTTTGGAGTCCAACACTTGGCTCGACTCCGCTTCATCAACTTTCTCATAAGCGAGTTAGAAGTGGTTCGCCATTCGGAACTACTCCCACAACTGTTGAATCTCTTTTAAATGACGAGTTCGGAGTCCAACACTTGGCTTGACTCCGCTTCATCTACCTGCTCATAAGCAAGTAAGAAGTGGTTCGCCATTCGGAACTGCTCCCACAATCGTTGAATCTCTTTTAAACGATGAGTTCGGAGTCCAACACTTGGCTCGACTCCGCTTCATCTACTTGCTCATAAGCGAGTAAGAAGTGGTTCGCCATTCGGAACTGCTCCCACAATCGTTGAATCTCTTTTAAACGACGAGTTTGGAGTCCAACACTTGGCTCGACTCCGCTTCATCTACTTGCTCATAAGCGAGTAAGAAGTGGTTCACCATTCGGAACTACTCCCACAACCGTTGAATCTCTTTTAAACGACGAGTTCAGAGTCCAACACTTGGCTCGACTCCGCTTCCTCTACTTGCTCATAAGCAAGTAAGAAGTGGTTCGCCATTCGAAATTGCTCCCACAACCATTGATTATCGAAACTAATACTACCAAAGCACAAATTGACGCTTGCAAAAAGTTATTTCTTTATTTCACGAAAGACCAATCAAAGATACAACTCTTATGCTAGGGTACAAGTCTCACATAGAACCAAAAGCTCGTACAACACAAGTCTTGAGACTACAAAATCACCCTTCTAAGGACGAGGGATGCTCCTCTGGAGCGACACTCGAGGCCAACGAGCTACACATTGCATTCTTTCCGTCTCTGCTGAAGACTGTACACCAGCAGATTGGGTTGCGCCTTTGGCCCTCAATCTAACCATAGCGCCGCTTGACGAACCGGCGACCCCACTCTGCGCGTCTCCAGGCCTTCGCACCAGAGACGATGACTGGCGTGCAAACTCGTGAAAAGTTCTCCCTGGGGCATACTCCTCCCGAGGATAAGAGAGACTCCTAACATTGCTTCCCTCAGTCAACTACCGAAGGTACAAGTTCTCCGCCTCTAACTCAATCACCTGCTCTTTATGTGCTTCATCAGTCACTTTGATCTTGAAACGGGGTAATCGACTCGAACCACCCCCGTGCGGAGCCTCCGAGATGTCTCTCCGAAGTTGCGCTGCCTCCATAGTTTTCTCAAGCACCACATTCTTCAGCTCATCCCTTTTAGCTCTCGTTTTGAATAAAAGACCCCGAAGAGCTACTTGCCTCAGGCCATAGTGATAAGCCCCTGAGAGGCATCTCTCCTCCCCTTCGGGGGGTGCCTCGCGAGCCTGCTCATCTAATCGCTCCAGCTCGGAGTCTCGTTTAGCCAACAGCACCCTAACGTGATTTAGCTCCAACTCAGCCTTGAAGAGTTTCTCACGAGTTCGAGCAAGAGCCAGCTTAACGATGCCAAGCTGAGAATGGGATGATGATGGTTCGAATAGCTGAAAGAGTTGAAAAAATTGGCTATGTCTAAAGGACCAAAGTATAAAAGCTAAGCCTAGGCGAGCATAGTGAGAGACTTAAAAGTTAGACAATCAATGAATTCAAAATATCTCCAACACTTAGTCAAAATAGAAAGTTTCATTCATACAAAAGTTTGATTGCTACAAAAAAAAGCGGTGGCCAGTCCGCTATAAGGTAATACAAGAAAAGAAAACGAAAATATGAGACAACTGAAGTCAAGGGGCCACCTTAAGTGGTAGCTCGGTGACAGGCTCCTCGGTGGTTGCCTCCACTTCCTCCACCGCTCCGGCCTGGGGGTCGGCCGCAGCCTCGTCGCCCACTTTCTCCACCACCATGGCCTCGGGGTCGGCCACAACATTATTGCCCCCTGCTCCTCCCCTTCCTCTTGCTCGACCTCTTGATCGGCTTCGAGGTCCTCACCATCAACCAGACCCTACAGTCCGTATCCCGACCTATCAAAGCCGGGGACTCGAGCCTCGATGTGCTGGAGCGCAGTGGCATAGGACTTCTCCATATTCGCCATCATATGCTTCTTCGTCTCGGCCTCTTTCTCCGCCCTCACCGCCTCCACTGCCGCGTCCTTCTCCCTCATCATGTCCTCCAAGGCCTTCTTTGCCTTTTCTCTCTCCTCGTCTACTTAAGTCGCCTTCGAGGCGACTTTCTCGTTCGCTAGTGCCAGGGCCGTCTCAAGTTCACGACCTGAGCTACCAGGGATTCTGAGCGGTGCTACTTTGCCTCATACAACTTCGCGACTCTCACCCTCTTGGCTCAGTCACTGTCGCATATCAGCTTCAGCTCCTTCTCCTGCTCAGAATATTGCTCGAGGAGGTGGCTGAAGTGGCACGTGATCTAAACAAAAGAGGAAAAGAAACGATGAAAACCGAGCAAAAGACTTAGAATTTTTTTTGAATTATCAACGAATCGACTAAGAGACTCACCGACATGGTCGCCCGAGCTATCTCGAGAGCATCGTCACCCGTCGTCCCCGCCTTCATTGCTGCTCGGTCCTTCGGGGTCGGAAGATGGCGCAAGGCCTGCATGCTCATGGCCGAGTCCCCTAAGAAGCCATCGTGGTTCATCACCTGCTAGTTGGGGACAAAGGGCTTCTTGTGCCCCTTGGTCAGAATTGCTTCGGCGCTTCGGCCTTCTCGGTGAGGGGCGAGGTCTCAAGCACCAACACTGCCGAGATAGAAAAGCCTTCGGCTGAGGGATCGGATGGGGTCGGTTGAGGAAGAGCGGTAGCTAAGGTAGATCGCTGAGGAGACGCCAGGTCTACAGTCTCGACCACGGTGGAGGACACTTTGGTAGGTTGGCCAGACAAAGGCCCCGCAGTCATCCTCTTCCTCTTCTTGGCATCGGAAGCCTTGTTTCGTTTAGTCATGATCGCCCTAAATTCCATGTTCGGAGCCTCTACCAAATAAAATAAAGCGAAGTTAAGACAAAAAATACACAAGGTACAGAGAGTAAATAAAAGAAGAAGATGTCCGAAGCGTACTCGGGTCGATCGGACTGAGACTTGACCCGTGGAGCACTTCCTCGGTCATATCCTTCTAGCTCAGGGTCAGGAGGTCGATTAGCTTCGTCACAACTTCTGCTTCGGCCGGAGTCTACACCGGCTCGGGCTTCGCCCACTTCGGCACATCCTCCTTCCACCTGGTCAGAAAGTCCCATGTAGAGGGGCCTCAGCTCAAAAAATACTTGCCCTTCCACGACTTGATAGAGTCCAGATTCTCTATCAATTTGACACCTTTTCGTGGCGACAAGTAATATCGGTACTCCGTCTTGTTCATCCGATTGATCCGATACATACTTCGGAGAACAACGAGCTGAGGCTCCACCTTCACCGTCCGACACTGGAGCAGAAACCCGAGCACGTGGGGCCACATGTTGGGCATGAACTGGATTGGGCTCAGTCCATACCACCGAGGCACTTCGGTCATGAAGGGGTGAAGGGGAAGGCAAAGGCCTGCATTCAGCGCATCATAGGCAAAGACGCACGTATCAGGTGTGAACGCCGTGCACGCTTGCACTCTGGGTCTGGGGAGGATTAGGGTTTACTCCGAGGTATCATGAAGCTCTTCCGTATCTGAAGCAAGTCCCTCTCCGTCAGAACCGAGGCGATGTCGTCAACCTCGGTAACCTCCTTCAGCACGTTCTCCTCATACGTCTCCGATCTCCCATAAATGGCCTTCGTTAACAGGTCACCGGTATACTACCTGACCCTCCGTGGCCTGATATCTCTATCGGCAGCCGACCCATTTCTCCTCCCCGTCTGACGGGCTCTACAACCATCTCGACAATTACCGACCGCGACACCTCTTTCCCTTTTCCTTTGGCGAGCAGAGCGACTGGCTCAACCACGGCCGACCTTGTTACCTCCTTCCCCTTCTCTTGGCTTAACACTTCTACCCCCTCCTCCTGAACGGGCAGAGCCACTAGCCGCTGCTCACTCTCACCTCCCGAGGAAGAGGCCTCACTACCTGAAGACACTCTAGACATCTTGAAAAGTATATATATATATAATTGAAAATGTATATATTTATCTTGATGTGACGTCTTGGTCGGAATAGTTTGCCGGAAATCACCTTACCACACCGCGACAGCTTGCACGACCGCCCTGTTGGATCCTGTAGGCAGGGTAACATACACTAGAGGGGGGTGAATAGTGTTTATAAGAAATTAAATTGCGGAATAGAGATTTTTCTTCTGTACAGTCGACTTAAGGGATAAACCAGTCGACTGAATTAACAAAATGAAAAAGTAATTTAAACAAGTCTGTAAAGTCGACTTAGAGTTGAGACAATACTTAGCATACAGAAAACTTTGAGAGTATACGAGTCTGACAAGTCAACCTATCAAGTACTCAGTCGACTGTCCAGACAAGTTTCACAGTAAAAACACAAACTGAGAAAATATAAATGCAAGTAAAGAGATACAACCACAGAGTGGACACGATGTATCCTGGTTCGATCCTTCCGACCTACATCCAGTCCCAAAGCAACCCACTTGAGGTTTCCACTATTCTTAAAAAAGTTTACAAGAATACCCTACGGCGTTCAGACAACAACCTTGTCTAACCCGTAGTCCTTTCTCTCAACCAGAGAAAGCAACCCACTCTTCCACCAAGAGTGACAAACCTGACTCTATACCCTAGACTCCTACTCTCCAACCGAGAGAAAAAGAAAACAATAAAAATTGTTTACAATCAACCTATAGCCTTGTTTGTGATTGTGATACAGTACGTGGCTAAATGGTTGACTTCTATATCCAGTCCAGAACGAAATCAAATGTTATACTGGACTGAAGACAGAGAACCAAGTCTTAGTGAATTGAAAGCTTTAATCTCTTGAAAGTATGAAACTTAAGATCTCAAAAAATGCTTGGAGTATTAGTGACTTTTTACAGTGGATTCTAACCTCTATTTATAGAGTTAAATACACTGGACGTTGGGAAACAGTTGCTCCAACTGTCATCCAACAGAAAAATGATTTGAATTTGAAAAAGCAATTTTAAAAACAGAAAACTGTCAAACGCACTTGATCAGTCGACTGGGTTGCCATAATGAGTCGACTGGTCAGAGTTTGAATAAGATTAGGCAGTTTTGTACAGACTCAGTCGATTGGAACAAGTAGCAGTCGACTGGTACTCAACAACTAATCTAGTTCAAGCTGTTTTGACCTTTGGTTTTGAAAACACACATTTAGAATGAGTTATATGTGAGTATATGTGTGTGTGACAAGGCTGTACATCATTCTAAGACTCAAATAAATAAAAATATTATATTTGTTTACAAGACATAAAAAAAATAACATTTGAAGCATAGGTCTTGACTTGAGTCTTGAGTGAAGCCATTGTCTTTATCCAGAGCTTGTGCTTGTTCATTTGTTCAGCTGTATAGAAATGAGGCCTTTGTGTATACAACCTGCAATTATATAGTATAGCACAGATACATGTTGCCGTGTGTTGTAATCATCAAAATCAAGAATCAACATTCTCCTCCTTTTTGATGATGACAACACAATAGCTGATAATAACAAAAATAGTAATACAAGCATTGATATGCTCCCCCTATTAAAAGCACATAATGCATAAGCAGAAATCATCACAAAACTGAACATCAAAAAAAATATCAGATTAGTCGACTTAACAAGGAATCAGTCGACTAAAATATCAGATTAGTCGACTTAACAAGGAATCAGTCGACTTAACAGAACTAAAAAAAATATGAGGTCTTCTCCCCCTTTGTCATCAACAAAAAGACACAAGTGGGAAGAACCAAAGCAGTAAGACAATATGGTAAGATAATAATGAACAACTGAAATCGATGAATAATGGAGTCTTACAAAAAACAACAGATTCTTACAAAATTAACCACATATAAAAATGCAATAAAAAATACATAGGAAAGAAAACAAAAATCAGCAATCTTCGTCTTCGTCGTCGTCATCAACATCTTGAGACGGAGGTGGAAATTGAGTGGTAAATAACTGAGTCAGATTGGAGATTTTGGATTCAAGGGAATCAATATGGGAGTCAAGGGTATCTTGACGATCCATGAGATAGTTAACAGCATGATATAGACTACGTGGATCATCAAAATCAGCACGAGGACGAGAAGAGCTGGAGGCTGAAGATGGTCTAGCAGAAGTTGCTAAAGGAACTTGGGTGTGGGAAGTAGGCCTAGGGGAATATCTAGGTGAAGGATCAAGAAGCTTCATTCATGCTAGACTAGCACGATCGAAGCACTCATAATGCTTAACAACATTGATCTCGGAGTCGAGATCAATATCATAAGTAAGGAAGACATGAGTAAGGAGACCACCAAAAGGTAGAAAGTGAGTATGAGACTTGTGGAGTCTAGAAAAGAGGACACGACCCCAATTGACATTTAGTTTACCAAAAATTGCATATACCGCTTGTTGCAATTCCATGGAATACTGATCAAAACTCCCTGTTTTGGGAAGAATATTATATGATAATATTCTTGTAGCAAGTTTTGCAATAGGTGTGATTGATTTATTAGACATGGGGGGTCCATGGTTTGGCAAAAAGATTTTAGATAAGATAGATGCATCATCTAAAATGATCTCACCCAAATCAAGTTCTTCATCATCAATACCCATAATTAGATTAATTCTCTCGGATGTGAGTTTAATCTTCTTATTTCTTACAGAAGAATAAACAATAACTTCTCCTTCATCCGATTGAACTACTCTCATATTGGTATAAAAAAGATAAATGAGTTGTGGGTAGTAGTGAGGTTGATTTTCTAAGGATAAAAAGTCATAAAGACTACAATTTTGAAAGAGGGAAATAAGATTGAACCTATCAAGATCATTGAAATTTACAAATCTACCTGGAAAAATAAGAATGGTACAAATAACATACCACTTCTCCAGGAGATCAGGACTCCTAAGATATTGTGAATAGTCCTTAGATGAAGAACTATCATCTACATGTGAGGTTTTAGATCTTTTTGGTGCCATGAAAGAATGTAAGGGAAGAGATTATACCAACAAAGAGAAGGGAATCAAACAGCAAAAGAAGTTGGAAATCAGCAGCTCCAAACAGCAGATCCGACAGTCGACTTCTAAATCTTGCTCTTTCTCCTTAGGGTTTCAGATCTGGAAATAGGGAATGGGGTAAAAGTGAAAGTGAAAGGAAGTAGGCAGTGAAGAGGGTTTTTAACAGAAGCAAACGGTTGGGATTGAATGAGAAAGAAATCAACGGCTCACAAGAAGTCACGGGCGAGACAAAGTGAAAGATTTCTCAAAAACAGTATGACGATTCGAAGTTGAAGACATACTGATTCGCGAAAGTCGACTGGTATTAAGGTACAATCGACTTAGTGAAATAAATAATTATAACAACTGATCAGTCGACTTGGTGAAATCTCAGTCGACTGGTCAGAGAGGCAAATAAGTATATAAAAAATACGGGACAGTCGACTGAAAATCATTGACAAGTCAACTTAAAAGAAATATTTTCAACAAATATCAAGAAAATTACATATCCCTAGTTCTCTTCTTAAGGAAATAAAAGTATATTCATTAAGGGGTTTTGTAAAAATATCAGCTACTTGTTTATCAGTAGAGATAAAGTCTAAAGATATGTCTCCTTTTAAAACATGATCACATAGAAAATGATGTCGAATATCAATATGTTTCGTACGTGAATGTTGAACCGGATTTTTAGATAAGTTAATTGCACTGGTATTATCACACATTATTGAAGGTTTTTCAAAAGAAATACCATAATCTAATAGGGTTTGTTTCATCCACAAAATTTGTGCGCATGCCAAACTTGCAGCGATATATTCAGCTTCTGTAGTAGATAGAGATACCGAATTTTGCTTTTTACTGCACCAAGAAACTAGTGAATGTCCCAAAAAGTGACATGTCCCACTAGTGCTCTTGCGATCAGTTTTATTTCCAGCAAAATCAGCATCACTGTACGACAAAAGTTGGAAATTATCGGTACGTGGATAGAATAAACCATAATCAGATGTACCTTTAATATATCTTAAAATTCATTTCACAGCTTTTAAATGAGATTCTTTAGGACTAGATTGATATCTAGCACACAAACATACACTGAACATAATATCTGGTCTACTAGTGGTTATATATAAGAGTGAGCCAATCATACCTCGATAGAGTTTCTGATCTACACTCTTACCTAATATATCTTTGTCAAGGGTAGTGGTAGTAGCCATAGGTGTGGATTTACTACTTGTACTATCCATGTTAAACCGTTTGAGTAATTCCTTTGCATATTTTCCTTGATTATTAAATATGCCATTTGAAGACTGTTTAATTTGTAGTCCAAGAAAATAATTGAGTTCACCCATGTGACTCATCTCAAACTCGTTTTTCATGGTGTTAGCAAACTCTTGACATAGATTATTATTAGTAGAACCAAAAATTATATCATCAACATATATTTGTATGATTAAAATATCATTCTTAATTCTCTTAATAAACAAAGTAGTATCTACTTTACCTATCTCAAAACCTGTTTCTAAAAGAAAAGTTTTTAATCGATCATACCAAGCACGTGGTACTTGTTTAAGACCGTATAAAGCCTTCTTCAATTCGAAAACATGGTTTGGGAATTGTTCATGTTCAAAACCTGGTGGTTATTTAACATAAACATTCTCTTTTATAAACCCATTAAGAAAAGCACTTTTAACATCCATTTGATAGAGTATAAAATTCATAAAACAAGCAAAAGATAATAAAATACGAATTGATTCTAATCTAGCAATAGGAGCATATGTTTCATCAAAATCTATGCCTTCTTCTTGATTATATCCTTGAGCAACTAGTCTAGCTTTGTTCCTTACAACTTGTCCTGGTTCATCTAACTTATTTTTGAATACCCATTTGGTACCAATAATAGTATGATCAGGAGGCCGTGGAACTAAATCCCATACATCATTCCTTATGAATTGGTTTAACTCATCTTGCATGGCATTCATCCAAAATTCATTCTCACATGCTTCTTGTATATTTTTCGGTTCAAAATCCGAAAAGAAGGCTGTATGAGATATTATATTAATATGTGATCGTGTCTGAATACCATGGGAGATGTCACCAATTATTAAGTCATGAGGATGATCTCTAACTTCAACAAAAGATTTTGGTAAAGTTGAAGATATCACAATAGGATCAGTCGACTTGACAAGTTCCTTAGTCGACTGGTTTATATCAGTCGACTTGATGTCCTTATCGGTCGACTTATCTGCGAGACTAGTTTGTTCTAAAGATGTAATTACTTTATTTAAAGGTGATGAATCAGTTTCATTATCTTTAATTAAATTTGATGAAGGCAGAGATTCATCGAATGTAACATGCATTAATTCTTCAATAGTCATTGTTGACTTGTTGAAAATTCTATATGCTTTACTCCTATTTGAGTATCCTATAAAGATACCTTCATTAGATCTAGGATCAAATTTATCTAAATTATCTTTAGTGTTCAGAATAAAACACTTACAACCAAATGTCTTAAAGTAAGTGACTTTAGGAATTTTGTTAAAAAATAACTCATAACAAGTCTTTTTTAGTATAAGTCTTATTAAAATCCTGTTTAAAACATAACAAGCTGTAGCAACGGCTTCAGCCCAAAAGTACTTAGGTAAATTGCTTTCAACAAGCATGGTACGTGCGCATTCTTGCAAAGTCCTATTTTTCCTTTCAACCACTCCATTTTGTGGTGAAGCCCTAGGAAATGCAAATGAATGTGTTATACCATTCTTGTTGCAATATTCTGTAAACGTTTCATTTTCAAATTCTCCACCATGATCACTTCTAATAGTGACTATGGTTAGAGATCTTTGGTTTTGAATTCGTTTACAAAAATTTGCAAATTCATTAAAAGTATCATTTTTATGTTTTAAAAAGAAAGTCCAAGTGAATCGTGGAAAATCATCTACTAAAACAAATATATATCTACTTTTATTTAAAGAAGCAATTCTAGTAGGGCCAAATAAATCCATATGAATTAACTCGAGCGGCCTACTAGTAGAAATTACTCCTTTTGTTTTAAAAGTAGATTTGATTTGTTTTCCTAGTTGACATGCATCACATAACTTATCCCTTTTAAAGGATAGTTTTGGTAGTCCTTTAACTAGGTTATACTTAGATACTTTAGAGAGATTTTTCATATTCACAAGACCAAATCGTCTATGCCAAAGCCAAGAATCATTATTAGAAGCTATTAAACAAAAATCATTTGAAAACTCATTTGTATTCAAACATAATTCATAAATATTATTTTTGCGAAAGCCTTGAAAAATAATGTTTTGCATAGTAGAATCATAAATTAAGCAAGCATCTTTTTCAAATACAATTTTATAACCTTTATCACATAATTGACTAATACTTAACAAATTATGTTTTAGTCCATTAACTAGCAAAACATTTTCTATAGTAGGGTTAGTGTTTTTACCAACCATGCCGATTCCTATGACTTTTCCTTTATTGTTATCACCAAAGGTAATTGTTCCTCCATTGATGCTTTGTATGGTGGATAGGAGATTGGCATGACCAGTCATATGCTTTGAGCATCCACTGTCAAGTATCCAACGGTCTTTCTTTGGTACCTATAAGATATTCAATGTGAATATGGTACCATTTTCTTTGGGTCCAAAACATATTAGTGTGCAGGAAACCAAACCCATAATAAGTTTTATTTTCCTCCATAAGCAGGAATAAAATTCACAGAATTACATACATTTAACATATATGAGTTGATATAAGCAGTTCTATCATTCAAACTCAAATTGACTGGAACCCATACAAGTTTGCTCTGTCCAGTCGACTTTATAACATCCTTCAGTCGACTTCTACTGTATGCCAGTTGACTGGATGATAATGTAGGTCGACTTATAAGAGGTTTTGGTCTTGTTAAATAAGGCTCAGTACCTCTGGACAGACGACTGGTGGATGGACTCAGTCGACTTGGCTGAATTTTAGATTTGCTTTTATCAATAAAACTTACAAGCTTAGGCTTTTCAAAGAACTCATACAGTTTATGTTTAACACTAGAAATAGATTCAGGTTTATTTATACTTGTGTTTTTAGAAGAAAGATCCTTTACAAGAGACTTTTCAAAACCAAGTCCAAATTTTGAACTAGATTTTACTTGATTTTGAAGAACATCGTTTAAATTCTCTTTTCCTTTATTAAACTTAGATACGTTCTTGGAAATCTCTTAATAATTCTTCTTTAGAGACTCAAGATCCATATCTAAACTTGAAATACGAGAATTTAAAGATTTTACTTCTTTATCAAGGTTAAGATTCTCTTGAGAAAGTGTTTGATTAACTTTCTCTAGGTTCTTAACTTTAATCTTTTCCTTTTTCAATTCTTGAAAAATTTCATTGAACGCATCGAGTAAATCATCTGAATCATAATCATTACTTACTTGATTCTGTGATGCCATGAAACACATGTTCGCAACCTCGTTGGTTTCATCAATTTCTTCTTCTGAAGAAGAATCGCTATCATCCCAAGTTGCTTGATATGCCTTTTTGTTTTTGGCAAACTTGTTCTTAGTGTAGTTATCCTTCTTGAAGTTGGATGTCTTTCCCTTAGACTTTACATTTTCTAGAGGACAATCCTTCTTCATATGGCCTGTTTCGTTACACCTGAAACAAGTTGGAGGATCATTAGAATCTCTAAATTTTGAATTGAACTTACCTTTCTTTAGAAATTTTTTGAATCTCCTTGTGAACATAGCTATCTCCCCTTCATCTTCTTCTTCATCTTCTGAGTCTGTCATGGCTTTAAATGCTAATGATTTCTTCTTGGCCTGTTGTGGTTCTGCATCCTTCTTTCTTTCTTCAATTTGAACCTCATAAGCCATTAGATTTCCCACAAGATTCTCAAGAGAAAGTTGTGATAAATCATTGGCCTCTTCTATTGCAGTGGTCTTCTTTTCCCATTCAGGAGTAAGTGCACGAAGAACTTTTCTCACCATCTCTGCTTGAGTGTATATTTTCCCAAGTGCCAAAAGTGAGTTTGTAATGTCAGTAAATCTGGTAATCATTTCGGACACACTTTCATTTTCCTTCATGCGGAACATTTCAAACCTGTGAACAAGAACGGATATTTTAGATTCTTTCACTTTGTTTGTTCCATCATGAGTTACCTCGAGTGTGTGCAAGATTTGATGTGCGGTTGTTGAATTTGACACACGATTGAACTCCTCCTTTGTAAGAGCACAAAATAATGCATTCATCGCTTTTGCATTGTTCATTGTTTGGTTCTTCATGTCATCATTCCATTGTGGATATGGAATAGTAGGAGCAGTGTATTCTGTTTCAGTCATGTTCCATATTTCATAATTGATGGATTGAAGGTAGATCTTCATTCTGCACTTCCAATAATTGTAATTTGTTCCATCGAAGAGAGGTGGCCTTTGTGTAGATTGGCCTTCATGGTACTGATTTGCATTTGAAGTAGTTGTCATAGCCCTTAACCTTGCTCTGATACAAAGTGTTGGATCCTGTAGGCAGGGCAACAAACACTAGAGGGGGGGGGGGGGGTGAATAGTGTTTATAAGAAATTAAATTGCAGAATAGAGATTTTTCTTCTGTACAATCGACTTAAGGGATAAACCAGTCGACTGAATTAACAAAATGAAAAAGTAATTTAAACAAGTCTGTAAAGTCGACTTAGAGTTGAGACAGTACTTAACATACAGAAAACTTTCAGAGTATACGAGTCTGACCAGTCGACCTATCAAGTACTCAGTCGACTGTCCAGACAAGTTTCACAGTAAAAACACAAACTGAGAAAATATAAATGCAAGTAGAGAGATACAACCACAGAGTGCACACGATGTATCCTGGTTCGGTCCTTCCGACCTACATCCAGTCCCCAAGAAACCCACTTGAGATTTCCACTATTCTTGAAAAAGTTTACAAGAATACCCTACGACGTTCAGAAAACAACCTTGTCTAACCCGTAGTCCTTTCTCTCAACCAGAGAAAGCAACCCACTCTTCCACCAAGAGTGACAAACCTGACTCTACACCCTAGAGTCCTACTCTCCAACAGAGAGGAAAAGAAAACAATAAAAATTGTTTACAATCAACCTATAGCCTTGTTTGTGATTGTGATATAGTACATGGCTAAATGGTTGACTTCTATATCCAGTCCAGAACGAAATCAAATGTTATACTGGACTGAAGACAGAGAACCAAGTCTTAGTGAATTGAAAGCTTTAATCTCTTGAAAGTATGAAACTTAAGATCTCAAAAAATGCTTGGAGTATTAGTGACTTTTTACAGTGGATTCTAACCTCTATTTATAGAGTTAGATACACTGGACGTTGGGAAACAGTTGCTCCAACTGTCATCCAACGGAAAAATGATTTGAATTTGAAAAAGCGATTTTAAAAATAGAATACTGTCAAACGCACTTGATCAGTCGACTGGGTTGCCATAATGAGTCGACTGGTCAGAGTTTGAATAAGATTAGGTAGTTTTGTACAGACTCAGTCGACTGGAACAAGTAGCAGTCGACTGGTACTCAACAGCTAATCTAGTTCAAGCTGTTTTGACCTTTGGTTTTTAAAACACATATTTAGAATGAGTTATATGTGAGTGTATGTGTGTGTGACAAGGCTGTACATCATTCAAAGACTCAAATAAATAAAAATATTACATTTGTTTACAAGACATAAAAATAAATAACATTTGAAGCATAGGTCTTGACTTGAGTCTTGAGTGAAGCCATTGTCTTTATCCAGAGCTTGTGCTTGTTCATTTGTTCGGCTGTATAGAAATGAGGCCTTTGTGTATACAACCTGCAATTATATAGTATAGCATAGATACATGTTGCAGTGTGTTGTAATCATCAAAATCAAGAATCAACACGCCCAAGAGCGAAAATCACTGCTAATGGAGCAACTCGAGAGCAAAAGTTTCTCTAAGAGTGAAAAGTGAAAGAGTGGGAGAAAATGATGGGGGGGGGGTGAGAACTTATAGTAAATAGAGGGCAACTCTTGGGTTTCTAACATATTGGGCCCCACTCAAGCCCATTAAGAAGGTTAAACGGCAGAATGTAGAAGGGCAGGAACAACCCAGGTCTGGCCACATGGCTTGGCAGCCATCGAAGCGCCGAGAAACCGAGGTGTCCATCCGGAGAAGGGCGCTCCCGAGCTTCCGAGGCACCGACCTCCGCATTAGAGAAAAAATGCCTTCGAGCTCCTTGGACCGTCAGATTGTCCCGAGATTCGCGCCAAAAACTGATGGACGGCTCAGATTTCGCCACGTCCACAAAACGACAAAATCACGTTTTCTCGTGATCTGAGCCTCGTGCACCGTGATTCGCGCCGTGATGGACGCTCCAGATCTAGCCACGTAGCTCGGCAGCCCACAGAGCACCGCGCTACCGAGCTACTGTGCCGAGCTACCGGGGCACCGACCTCTGCATTGGAGAAAAAATGCCTCCGAGCTCCTTGGACCGTCAGATTGTCCCGAGATTCATGCCAAAAGCTGTTGGACGGCTCAGATTTTTCCACGTCCACAAAACGAAAAAATCACGTTTTCTCGAGATCTGAGCCTCCTGCGCCCTGATTCGCACCGTGATGGATGCTCCAGATCTAGCCACGTAGCTCGGTAGCCCACGAAGCGCCGAGCTACCGAGCTACTGTGTCGAGCTACCGGGGCACCGACCTCCGCATTAGAGAAAAAATGCCTCCGAGCTCCTTGGACCGTCAGATTATCCCGAGATTTGCGCCAAAAGCTGGTGGATGGCTTAGATCTTGCCACGTCCACAAAACGACAAAATCATGTTTTCTCGTGATCTAAGCCTTTTGCGCCGTGATTCACGCCGTGATGGACGCTCCAGATCTAGCCACGTAACTCGGCAGCCCACGAAGCGCCGAGCTACCGAGCTACCGGGGCACCGACCTCCGCATTGGAGAAAAAATGCCTTCGAGCTCCTTGGACCGTCAGATCATCCCGAGATTCGCACCAAAAGCTGGTGGACGGCTTAGATCTCGCCACGTCCACAAAATGACAAAATCACGTTTTCTCATGAACCGAGCATCTTGCGCCATGATTCGCACCGTGATGGATGCCCCAGATCTAGCCATGCAGCTCGGCAACTCACGAAGCGCCGAGCTACCGAGCTACTGTGCCGAGCTAACGAGCTGCCGAGGTGCCCGTTCGGAGAAAGGCGCTCCCGAGCTACAGCACCGAGCTACCGAGCCACAGCGCCGAGCTACCAGGGCACCGACCTCCGTATAGGGGAAAAAGCACCTCCGAGCTACTTCAGTCGTTAGATCGCTCAGGAATCCACACCCAAGGCCGATGGATGATCCGGATCGCTCCACGTCATAAATAGGTATAAAAATCAATTTTTTTTATTTAATTCGAATTATTTATTTAAAAAATTGTGAAAAATGATTATAAATTTAGGAGAATTAATTAAAAACTCTAAAAATTAATTATAATTCTAGGGAAATATTTTTGAACCCCTGAGTAAATAATTATTGCTTAGAATAATTAATTAATATCCTCGAAAAATAAACCACTACTTCGCAAAATTGAATAAATGATCCGAAAAATAATTAAAAAGTCAAGGAAAATCACCCAAGATTTAGAAGAGCTCAAAGACAATCCTGAGCATGCTACCAACTTAGAAAAACACCATCCTGCCTCGTATAAGATCCGAAACTCCTCATTCGGACTCCGATACAACCCCACAAGCCATTAAATCAGTAAAACTACTCCTCAAAGACTGATCAAGTTCAGCCTTCAGGAGTGGGGGGCTCGTGATATGGCTAAAAATAAGGTTAAATCGGAACCGTTCAAATCGGGCACGAATCTTAAAGTTCATGGGTAAATGGTAATTTCACCTATAAACGGGTCTGAAATGGAAACTGGGTCTTTTGTCAAAGCCCAATAATCCATAAACGGACCTGTCTTACTGGGTACGAGTTCCTACCCATAAAGAAACCCACTCAAACAGGATAAAGAAGGATTCAGATTCACAATTAACTCTAAGAGGTGGTTTTAACCACTTCTATCCATTCACACCGGAAAGTAGAGATATGTTCTTATCTCGAAACTGACTCCTAAGGCGACTATAAATACCCCTCTCCCCCACCATAAGAGGGTAATCAATCTTTTGCAAATAAAAGCTCTATCTTAATCATTCAGATTACTGACAAGAGCGTCGGAGGGTGCGTCGCCGGAATCAACCCCGGTGTCTCGCACTTTTTACAGGTTAACGGTGAAAGGGTCTCAGTCAAACTCCAGTGAAGTCGTTCAGATTTGACTATTCACCTTCCCTTGAATCCACAAATCTATCTGTCTGCCCCCACACCGATTTCAGCGGCAACACAAAATAAAAACAAATATTAGAATTTGGGAAAAATAATGAAAAAATATAAAAAATAAAATCAAGCTAAAAAGGGAAATTAACAAATTAAATTTTAAAACACAATACTCTTTTTATAATAAATACAAGGTTTACAAAAATCAAAGGCTACAAATCTAGCCTTTTCTCTAACCCTACTGTAACCCTTGCTCTAACCCTCTAACCCTGTAACTCTTAAACCCAAATCAATGTATATGTAGAATGATAATAAATCCATAATTTTTATTTACGAATATTATATGGAATTCTAAATTTGTATGGATATTTAAAAAAAATATAAAAAAAAATGTTTAAACAAAATAAAAAATATATATTAGAATTTGGGAAAAATAATGCAAAAAAAATAAAAATAAAATCAAACTAATAAAGGAAAATTAACAAATTAAACTTTAAAACACAATACTCATTTTTAAAAATAAATATAAGGTTTATAAAACATCTAAGGCTACAACTCTAGCCCTTTCTCTAAACCTACTCTAACCCTTGCCCTAACTCTCTAACCTAGCTCTAATCCTCTAACCCTCAAGTACAGCAAACCGAACCAATGTATATGGAGGAAGATAATTTTTATATGGAGATTTTATATTTTATATGAAGAATTCAATTTGTATGGAGATTTTACTATATATAATTTATTATTAAGATATCCTATTTTAAATCTTTTTGTACATTTCTCTTCTACTTAAGCCGTTACTTCCAATGACGAGTTAGGTGAGATTAACCCGTCATCGATAGCAACAGTTTAAATTTGAAGATTTTGGCAGAACTTACACCCTTCATAAGTTTAGGTGAGATTAACCCGTCATCGATAGTGAGTTAATAATTAAAGGAAACTACTAAAAGTCAAGCATGTGACCCTGGCCGTTAAAGATAGTTAGAGCTCCTGTGAATGAATCTGGATTGTTGATTGACCACCGCGATCTAAATCTGACGGTTGCTGATGCAGCCGATGGACCTGCAAAAAGCCCGAAACATCGGGGAGTGGCCCCGGCGACAGACCCTCCGATGCTCAAGTTAGAACTAGAAAGAGAGAGAGAGAGAGAGAGAGAGAGAGAGAGAGAGAGAGTAAAAACTTGCAGATTGTTGGTTACCTTCTGACTGAAGAGGGGAAGGGATATTTATAGGTCTGAGAGACATTTCAAGAGATTGATTTGTGTCCGTTGGATCGATTTAACTACCTTATCTCTTCCATGTCTCTCCCCCTCAAGAGATAAGATATTTGTTAGGGGATAAGAGATTTGACTCCTAGCCTGCATGGACTGGGTGTCTCTCTTAGTGGGCCTAGTTTGTCACTTTTTATGGGCATAGGAGAAGCCTATGTCTTGGAGTGGGCCTAGACCTGTAAAAGAGGCATACGATGGCTAATCTGCCTGTAGATGCTTTGAAATATGTACAAGAATCATACGTCTCTGATCTGCTGTGATTTTTACCATCATCCTAAACCCCCCACCCCCAGAAAGCAATTTTCTTGGCTTTCGGAAAGTAGTACGTCTTATTTTTAGAATCTGACGTATAATCTTAGCAGTCAGAGTTTTCGGAGATACCTGGAACTGATATGTGGCTTCTGGAGGTAGTGAATATTTTTTTGTATTTTTCATAGTTCTTCAGATTTTTTTGAATTTTTTGAAATTTTCTGGAATTTTTCCATAGTTCTTTGGATTTTTCCGAATTTTCTGGAATTTTCTGGAATTTTCTGGAATTTTTCCATAGTTCTTCAGATTTTTTTGAATTTTCCGAAAATTTTGCCAATTTTAAAATCACTTTTTCGAATTTTATAATTAATTAATTTAATTTTAATTATTTTTTCAGATTTTTCAAATTAATTTTCCCAATTAAAATAATTATTTTTCATTTTTTAATTACTATTTTGAATTAAAAATGAAACTATGGGGTTTTTTGTAAAAAACCAGACTTGCACTGATCTTGGCGCGATCTTGCACGCTGATCATAGCCAGGCGCACACGTTGAGAAGATTAAACAACCTGGAATCTTTCGCTATGATGGAGGATGACGTGGTTAGATCAGTGATGCTTATCATCGCTCGGCTCGTCTGCTGAGTGAATCAGATGGTGGAGGAGCGATTGAAGCAGAGGAGAAGAACACGGGCGACGTGGACTCTTCTGAGCCGTCCGTTGTGCTCGTACTCAAATTTTAGAGAGATCCAACGGTTGACAGTGACTGTGAGCGACCCCTTAGCTCGGCCGACCATGTCGCCGAGCTATAGGCAATTTCTTCGACTTTTGAGGATCTCGTCGTGCTACTGTGCCGTGGTGCCACTGTCGAGCTGTGGTGAGAGGTCATCGTCGAGCCATTTCGGTCGAGCTACAGGATTGAGCCTCGCTCGAGATTTCGACGCTCTGTTTTTCGCTCGAGCGTCCACTCCGCAACTCCGTCAACCTATGGGAGTGTCGAACTACCTCCTCTTGGTCGAGCTACGGAGCTTGGAAGCCTCGCCGAGCCATGAAGGTTTTGAATTTGTCAAGCTATGAACCCGAGCTCTCACCGAGCTATCACAGTTTCGCCGAGCTATGGGTTATTGAGGCTTCACCGAGCTACGGAACTCCTCTTTCAGTCGAGCTATGACAATAGCTCGCTGTGGCCGAGCTATGGAGATTGCCACCTCGCCGAGCTATGGCTTTTGAACTCTTCACTGAGCTATCAGAGATGTTGTCGAGCTTTGAAGCAGTTGAAGGCTCGTCGAGCTATGGAGTTCTTGTTCGATCGGGCTACTTCGGTCGAGCTATGAAGACGACGCTCTCGACGAGCTAGGAGAGATGTCCTCGCCGAGCTCTAGGCAGCTTGTTGGTCGAGCTCTGTTTTTGGACTCTCTGGGTTTCGGCGAGGAGAACCATAGCTTGGAGTGGTGTTCGACCATGGGAGCTCGATGATGCCGTGGTTGAGGAAGAAGTGCAATTGGTTGACTTGCGAAGGAAGAGGGACCCCTAGGCGTTGAGAAGCTTCGACGATGGAAGGAATTCTTTTGGGTTCGAGCTCTGTTTGTGGTGGAGTCTCTGACGAAGTGGGAGCTCGTGGCCTTGGAATGGTGGAGCTGTGACTTGAGATCCTTCGTGAGCTATGGAGCTCCATTGCCTTGCCAAGCTCTGAGCCTTTGATCGAGCTATCGAGCTATGGTGCTTCTTCACTGAGCTATGGACGGTGCTCCGTTTCTAAAGCTTTAGTCGAGCTCTTGATTTCTTGTCGACTTATGGGTATCTTCGAGCTGTGAACTCTTCAACCAAGACTTCGGTGGAGCACTTAGCAAGGCGTGAGCTCGAAGTCTAGAGTTGGAGCGAGGTGGAGAAGACGAGTTGGAGTATTGATCAACGTCGAGAGTTTTTGGCACTCAAATTCTGAAGAAGAAGAAGGAGGAGGAGGAGGAGAAGTGTGCGGGTCTCAGGTGTTCGGGTCTGGATCCGACCCGTTAAGCCCCTTGAATTATGTTTGCGGGTTTGGGTCGCGAACCCAACCTGCTCCGAAATCCTTCACTACCCAATCTCACAAAAATAGTGAGTGTTTTTGTATTTGCTCTTGGAAATTTTGCATTTTTGCAACTTTTTGGGTTTCTTGGAGATTTGTGGGGATTTTTGAAGCTTTTGATCTTGCTATAAGCTCGCTTTGTTAGGAATGGAGTTGTCTTCGGTGGAGTCCTTTCCCACAACGAGGTAGGAGCACTATTGTGCTTGAGTTTTTTGGAGTTGATCATCTTTTTGAAATCTTGGCTGATTTTGGTGGAGAGAGTTTGAACGGGCTTGGAGACTCTATGGGGTTAGCAGGCTTTGTCACAAGGAAGCTTGATTAGCGATGGGTTCTCTTCTATTGGTGGTGAATATGGCGCCCACCAAGTGTTTGTGAAATTTCTCACCCCATCAGGTTCATCAAGTGTTTGTGAAATTGCCCATCCCATGACATACACCAAGTGTTTGTGAAAATGCTCATCCCACGACATCCACAAAGTGTTTGTGAGATTGTTCACTCCTTCGTGTTGCTTCTTCTGTTGACCGAACATCGTGATGATCGTTCGTGTTATCGACTGACTGTCCCGTTGTCAAGTTACTGCTACTATTTGACCAGGGTTGGTGTGATCTGACCGTTGATTCTCGAGGAGGTCTTAGATTCTGCCATGTTACGATTTAACCCCTAGGGTTATATAAATAGGGGTTGATCCCACCTCCCTTCCCTCATTTACTACCTTCACTTTCTTTCTCCTGAAATTTTTTTGAGAGCATATCTCTCTAGAAATCGTGGTGTTTCACCTGGTGGTGCTTGGTGGCTTGACTAATGTCTTGACTGGTGTGCTAGTTTCAGTTGTTGGTTCGGAGTTTCTTCCAGTTTGGCTAGGTAACGTTCTTGCGATCGCTGTTTGTCATGTCTAGTATTTCGTCGGTCTGTGCCTCTACTAGATCAGCTGGTCTAGATGGAGAAGAGGGTGTTATGATTGATCACTTTCCTGGAGAGAAGAGTGTGCGTGGTTGTAGTGCCCCAATTTCCTTATACTGGGAAACCGTGGCACGAGCCAGGACCTTTTCTTCAATTAGTCACAATACACAGAAAAACAGGAGAATTTAAAACTTTTTATCCAACACCCAATGTATTACAAGTCTGAGTATCATACAACTGCAATACATTATGATAGTGTTACAATAGTACCTTTACATTCCCAAGTGTTACCACTTTCAACAACTTACATCAGAGTACAAAGAATGAAGAACAACACTTGGTAACTCTCACTTGAGTACTTTCCCACAATAGAATATCAACGTAATTATTACAGCGGAAACTAAAACATGACATTGACTCCTCGCTCTCCTTGCCTTGCGTCCTCCTGAATCTCGCACCTGTACTTCTGCGATCCAGTACCTATTGAAGTGGGGACGTCAGTATTCACTGACGCTTAAAGGCTGATAACATAGCAGTGAATCTCCCAAAACAACATACAGAAACATGACAATTGTGTCGGTGTAGTTGAAGTGTTCGTGAGTGCTATGACTAGAATCTAATGTAATATTAACTAAGCTAAGATGCTCTTATCCTAATGCAAGCAAGTCTCCGGAACAGTATGCATCCCATACTACATACGCCCCATCTCAAGCTGTTTTCTCCATATAGGGATTTGAACCCACGCTATGAGTTCTACTCTTGTACCCATCCTGTTCCTGACATGATACTACATGACTGGTGACTATTGCCCGGCGTACCGGACCTCACACCAAAAGCCAACACAAACTGCAAGATACTTGTCAACCTTCTTCCGTGCTCTCAACTCGTCATGAGAAGGCATAGAACCTGCCGGGATCGTAGGGTCTATTTCCCTAGGAACCCTCTCGTTCTTATCATGGTACATTCAGGAATTAACAATCAAGATACGAAACCCGTGCTCCCAACTTGTCATGAAAAAGCACCGCCCATATCCCTTTGACAGGGGAATACATCCCGATAACACCACCTAGTGTCTGCCTATAGGAGAGGTTGGATTATAGGGTATCACCCCTGACACCAACTCTCACCCTTTGGCAATTTATAGATAAAAATGGTTAAGTAACTGTTACTAACATAACGATGTCACTAACCCTTAACCAACAAGCGGGACATACCCCTGTGCTTTCAACTCGACATGAAAAGCACTGTACGTGTTCCTCTTCTAACCAAACAAGCGAGATACGGCACTGTGCTTCCAACTCGGCATGAAAAGCACCATACGCGTCCCTCTTCAAAAGAGTGCCACAATTAACCTGTCTTAACCTAGACTTCTCAATATCTCATCGGATCTATTCACAGCCTACAATACCTACATACGAGCCAATTAAGCTACGTATGAGACCAACCGTTACATACGGCCCATGTGAGCCACGTATGAGATGACTACATACAAAACAACCATACAGGTAATCAAACCTAGAAGCAACCAAACGTGCTTACTAGCAAACTTGATCTTCTATTATTAGAAGCAACAGAAGAATCTACTAACAGCCTAAACCAGGCATTATACCAATGCGAAGCCCAAAACGACCTAACAACTTTTATATATGAAGCTACAATATACCATTCAAGCATGCATGGCTCTTGAATCTAGAACGACTAAGCAATCTCAACACGAGTTCCTTCTAGGGGATTAGCTAGAACGACATCACAACTTAATATTGCAACTACAACATGATTTGTTCTCCACTAACGTTACAATCCACATCATGCTAGTTCTCTACTAGCACAATTTACGATAACATGATAGTTCCTTACTAACGCTATAACTACAACGCGATAGTTAATATTACAACCACAACGTGATAGTTATTACTATAACTACAACACGATTAGTCTCTTTGCTATACACTTTAACTGCAAGCATGGATACAACCTACGTAGAAATCCACTATAAGTTAAAGCATGAATAGCTACTAGATTTAAGCATGGATATCTCTTACTACTTTAAGCATGGTTAATTGCTACAACTTAGCATGAGTACTAATAATTTAGCATGGTATACAACCTTAACCATTCCTACAACAATCCTAGGCATGGTAGGCAATTCAACATCAATCCTACACATTCCTAAGCATGGATTATACTTTTCTACAACAATCTAAGCATGGTAGGTAATTAAACAATAATTCTACAACAACCTAAGCACGGATTATACTTTCCTACAACAATCTAAGCATGGTAGGTAATTAAACAATAATCCTACAACAATCTAAGCATGGATTATACTTTCCTACAACAATCTAAGCATGGTAGGTAATTAAACAATGATCCTACAACAATCTAAACATGGATTATACTTTCCTACAACAATCTAAGCATGGTAGGTAATTAAACAATAATCCTAAAACAATCTAAACATAGATTATACCTTCCTACAACATTCTAAGCATGGTAGGTAATCAAACATTAATCCTACAACAATCTAAACATGGATTATACTTTCCTACAACAATCTAAGCATGGTAGGTAATTAAACAATAATCCTACAACAATCTAAGCATGGATTATACTTTCCTACAACAATCTAAGCATGGTAGGTAATTAAACAATAATCCTACAACAATCTAAGCATGGATTATACTTTCCTACAACAATCTAAGCATGGTAGGTAATTAAACAATAATCCTACAACAATCTAAGCATGGATTATACTTCCCTACAACAATCTAAGCATGGTAGGTAATTAAACAATAATCCTACAACAATCTAAAGATGGATTATACTTTCCTACAACAATCTAAGCATGGTAGGTAATGAAACAATAATCCTACAACAATCTAAACATGGATAGAACATGACATGTAATTGCTACAATTAAGCATGGATATCTTCTAAGCATGAATACCTACTAACTTAGCATGAATAATAATTAAGCATGGTCATTTACTAACTTAGCATGAACAATGGTTAAGCATGGTCATTTACTACTTTAGCATGAGCAATAGTTAAGCATGATACTTACTAACTTACCTACAACCATCTACTACTACTTTAACAATGTTCCTACAACCATCTACTACTACTTTATTTTAACCGTAAGCATCTACTAAAATTTAACCTAACATAAACATCTACAACTACTTCATTTTAACATCTACTACTACTACTTTATCTGAAACATACACATCTACTACTACTACCATGAGCATCTACTGAAATCTTTATTTAAACATGAAACTTCTACTACTAAAACATTTACTAAAATCTTTATTAGCATCTATTTCTCATTATTACTAGTGAACATAAAAGAGATCTTTTTAATCATTCTACAACTAACAACTTAGATCTTTTTCATACTAGAATTAGCATCTTGAAGTGAGTTCTCTTTTACTTAAGATTTATAAAAGGAAATAACAATAATAAAATAAGTAAGGAGTCCTCCATTTTGGTTCAACCAAACATATGCATGTTCTTTAGTCCAAAGTTCAAGTGTATGTTCTACAACCAAAAATGGTTGTACACAAGTCCATATGCTTATGTATGAGTCCACATTCAAGTCCTACAATCCCAAATGGTTGTATGTACAAGTCCATATGCATATGTCATTTTAGTCCAATTTATAAACACAAAAACAACCACTACTACTACAAGGATTCCATCTTTATGTTTATACTACTACTTATCACATTTCTTTTTCATGTGGTTATTACTTTTAACCATCCACAACATACAACAAAACTATCACAAATAACACCTCTAAAGAACAAAGGAAAACAAAACAAGGAAGGTGAGAAGAAGAAGAAACCAAAACAACAATTCAAACAAACAAAAGAAGGTGGAGAACCCCCACCTTAATCTTCTTAATGGAAGAACTAGCTTGCTACACTTCTCCTTCCCCTTAGCTCCTAGGAAACTTCTAAACCTACAAAGAAAACTCTCAAGTTAGAATGGTTCTCTTTTTCTTTTCCTTTCCTTCTTTTTTGTCTTTCTAAAATGAGACTAAGGTGAAGGGAGGGGATATTTATAGGTGGAGAAAAGGGTGGAGAGTGCAAATTTGTACACACAATTTGCACAAAAACCCTTCCACAAAAGAGGGGCCGGTTTTGCCTTAGGGAGGCTTGGTGTGGTGGAGGTATGGTGTGGTGGAGGTGTAGGTTTCTAGAAGAATACCTCCTAATTCTCTTATGCATACATCTTAATCCTATGTTTAATTCTCCTACAATCTTAACTATCTAATTAGGATTGTCATGACAAAGAGAACAATTATCCATAAAATACATACCAGATACTTTGTACAATGTACTAATCGACATACTACACATATGTGCGCATATATGTATGTATACCGAAATTCTTCGCATAATCCGTATAAAAATAATTTAATCTCGGAAATAATAATAAAATAAATTCTATTATTAGTTCGGAAGATCACGGTACCAATTTGATACGATACGGATGTATACTGACCGGTTTATGGTACAGATAATGTCTATGAACAAACCGGGTGAAAATCACCAAAATAATTCGATTTCGGAATTAAAACAAAATAATAATAAGATAATAATAAAATAATAATTTATACAATGTAATATCCGCCCGGGATATTACAATACTCCCTCCTTAGAATAGTTCTGTCCTCAGAACTACGTTAAGTTAGGAAAAACGAAAACAACGGATACGAAATAGCACAGGCATAGGGTAAGAGATGAAATTTTTTTGAACAAACCATTGCATGGACTCCACACATATATATATAAATCCAACTAGTTACAAAAAGTGTCATATCCTTCATACGCATCATCCTTCCTACGTCTATATCATATATTATGTATGGTCCAAAATAAGACCCAAAAACAACTTCAACTTAGTTGCACCCCCTTCCTTGCACACTGGTGATGACTTTGTCGCCTTCATTGGCATCATCTTCTACAAGTGCAAATACTCGTCCTTGGCGAAGTGTCTCCTTTCCCTTATGGTTTACTCCTGGTGCTGATCTGCTGCTATTCCTCTGAAATAGGGGACAATCTTGTCGGATATGACCAATCTTTCCACATTTGTAACAAACACGGGTATCCATCTGAGGGTCCTTCTTTGGGCACTGGCTCATAAGATGGCCTTGCTCTCCACACAGAAAACAGCTTCCTGGCTTGGCAGCTCCAAATTTGCCATCTGGTTTCCGAATCTTCTGCTTCTGCCCTTTGTCCTCGAGCCCCGATGCTGGTGCAGACCGCTTTCCCTGAGTCCACTTCCCAATGTTCTCTTGCAGATTTGGTCCTCGGTTCATGTCAATCTCTGTCGTTGTCGCACGACGGACCAGTTTGTCGAACCTCCGAATGCAAAAAGGTACCATCCTCGTTCTGAGTGCCGGTCTGAGCCCTTGCTTGAATCTCTTGGTCTTCTTGACCTCATCCTCTACCATTTCTGGAGCATAACGGGACAGTTGCGTGAACTTGGTCTCGTACTCACGAACTGTTAAGCTTCCTTGCTTCAGGTTGAAGAACTCTATAGCCTTGTCCTCCTGCACATCAAATGGAAAGTAGTGTGTCCAGAACTCTTCCAAGAAGCCTTCCCAGGTAATGGGTCCTTCACCCATGCCCCTCTTTACCGACTGCCACCAGACCCCGGCGTCTTTTTCCAGCAGAATGCTTGCCAACCTGACCTTGCTCTCAGTTGGTGTCAGCATCACCTCGAATACGGTCTCTACTTGACGAATCCAATCGTCAGCCGCTGTCGGGTCTGCCTTTTCCTCGAAAATAGGTGACCTCATTCTTCGGAATGATTCGACCATTTTAATGGGGTCGGTAGTTGCTGCTCCCTGATTACCTCCGGGTGCTCCCTGTTGCTGCATAGTGTTTTTGCTCGCCTCGGCTAGGTCTCCAAGTGCCTGGTAAATACGAGCTAATTCCGTCCCTATATCTAGCCCTATGCCATTTCCTCCACTACCCTCGCCCTCACTTTGGTTGTTCTTACCATTCCTGGTTCCGTGAGACATCTAGTGGAAGACAATAAACATGGGTATTAACCAAGATATAGAAAATTTATAAGACATAAGTTGAAAGAAACAACAATATGAATTACAACCGCCTACAACTAGCTAACACCCGACTCCTAAAAGGCATCCAAGTTTAAATTTCCTACTGTGTTGGACTGTAAATTGAAGTCAGCTCTGATACCACTCTGTAGCGCCCCGATTTTCTTATACTGGGAAACCGTGGCACGAGCCAGGACCTTTTCTTCAATTAGTCACAATACACAGAAAAACAGGAGAATTTAAAACTTTTTATCCAACACCCAATGTATTACAAGTCTGAGTATCATACAACTGCAATACATTACGATAGTGTTACAATAGTACCTTTACATTCCCAAGTGTTACCACTTTCAACAACTTACATCAGAGTACAAAGAATGAAGAACAACACTTGGTAACTCTCACTTGAGTACTTTCCCACAATAGAATATCAACGTAATTATTACAGCGGAAACTAAAACATGACATTGACTCCTCGCTCTCCTTGCCTTGCGTCCTCCTGAATCTCGCACCTGTACTTCTGTGATCCAGTACCTATTGAAGTGGGGACGTCAGTATTCACTGACGCTTTAAGGCTGATAACATAGCAGTGAATCTCCCAAAATAACATACAGAAACATGACAATTGTGTCGGTGTAGTTGAAGTGTTCGTGAGTGCTATGACTAGAATCTAATGTAATATTAACTAAGCTAAGATGCTCTTATCCTAATGCAAGCAAGTCTCCGGAACAGTATGCATCCCATACTACATACGCCCCATCTCAAGACGTTTTCTCCATATAGGGATTTGAACCCACGCTATGAGTTCTACTCTTGTACCCATCCTGTTCCTGACATGATACTACATGACTGGTGACTATTGCCCGGCGTACCGGACCTCACACCAAAAGCCAACACGAACTACAAGATACTTGTCAACCTTCTTCCGTGCTCTCAACTCGTCATGAGAAGGCATAGAACCTGCCGGGATCGTAGGGTCTATTTCCCTAGGAACCCTCTCGTTCTTATCATGGTACATTCAGGAATTAACAATCAAGATACGAAACCCGTGCTCCCAACTTGTCATGAAAAAGCACCGCCCATATCCCTTTGACAGGGGAATACATCCCGATAACACCACCTAGTGTCTGCCTATAGGAGAGGTTGGATTATAGGGTATCACCACTGACACCAACTCTCACCCTTTGGCAATTTATAGATAAAAATGGTTAAGTAACTGTTACTAACATAACGATGTCACTAACCCTTAACCAACAAGCGGGACATACCCCTGTGCTTTCAACTCGACATGAAAAGCACTGTACGTGTTCCTCTTCTAACCAAACAAGCGAGATACGGCACTGTGCTTCCAACTCGGCATGAAAAGCACCATACGCGTCCCTCTTCTAAAGAGTGCCACAATTAACCTGTCTTAACCTAGACTTCTCAAGATCTCATCGGATCTATTCACAGCCTACAATACCTACATACGAGCCAATTAAGCTACGTATGAGACCAACCGTTACATACGGCCCATGTGAGCCACGTATGAGATGACTACATACAAAACAACCATACAGGTAATCAAACCTAGAAGCAACCAAACGTGCTTACTAGCAAACTTGATCTTCTATTATTAGAAGCAACAGAAGAATCTACTAACAGCCTAAACCAGGCATTATACCAATGCGAAGCCCAAAACGACCTAACAACTTTTATATATGAAGCTACAATATACCATTCAAGCATGCATGGCTCTTGAATCTAGAACGACTAAGCAATCTCAACATGAGTTCCTTCTAGGGGATTAGCTAGAACGACCTCGCAACTTAATATTGCAACTACAACATGATTTCTTCTCCACTAACGTTACAATCCACAACATGCTAGTTCTCTACTATCACAATTTGCGACAACATGATAGTTCCTTACTAACGCTATAACTACAACGCGATAGTTAATATTACAACCACAACGTGATAGTTATTACTATAACTACAACACGATTAGTCTCTTTACTATACACTTTAACTACAAGCATGGATACAACCTACGTAGAAATCCACTATAAGTTAAAGCATGAATAGCTACTAGATTTAAGCATGGATATCTCTTACTACTTTAAGCATGGTTAATTGCTACAACTTAGCATGAGTACTAATAATTTAGCATGGTATACAACCTTAACCATTCCTACAACAATCCTAGGCATGGTAGGTAATTCAACATCAATCCTACACATTCCTAAGCATGGATTATACTTTCCTACAACAATCTAAGCATGGTAGGTAATTAAACAATAATCCTACAACAACCTAAGTACGGATTATACTTTCCTACAACAATCTAAGCATGGTAGGTAATTAAACAATAATCCTACAACAATCTAAGCATGGATTATACTTTCCTACAATAATCTAAGCATGGTAGGTAATTAAACAATGATCCTACAACAATCTAAACATGGATTATACTTTCCTACAACAATCTAAGCATGGTAGGTAATTAAATAATAATCCTAAAACAATCTAAACATAGATTATACCTTCCTACAACATTCTAAGCATGGTAGGTAATCAAACATTAATCCTACAACAATCTAAACATGGATTATACTTTCCTACAACAATCTAAGCATGGTAGGTAATTAAACAATAATCCTACAACAATCTAAGCATGGATTATACTTTCCTACAACAATCTAAGCATAGTAGGTAATTAAACAATGATCCTACAACAATCTAAACATGGATTATACTTTCCTACAACAATCTAAGCATGGTAGGTAATTAAACAATAATCCTACAACAATCTAAGCATGGATTATACTTCCCTACAACAATCTAAGCATGGTAGGTAATTAAACAATAATCCTACAACAATCTAAATATGGATTATACTTTCCTACAACAATCTAAGCATGGTAGATAATGAAACAATAATCCTACAACAATCTAAACAGGGATTATACTTTCCTACAACATTCTAAGCATGGTAGGTAATTAAACATAAATCCTACAACAATCTTAGCATGGATAGAACATGACATGTAATTGCTACAATTAAGCATGGATATCTTCTATGCATGAATACCTACTAACTTAGCATGAATAATAATTAAGCATGGTCATTTACTAACTTAGCATGAACAATGGTTAAGCATGGTCATTTACTACTTTAGCATGAGCAATAGTTAAGCATGATACTTACTAACTTACCTACAACCATCTACTACTACTTTAACAATGTTCCTACAACCATCTACTACTACTTTATTTTAACCGTAAGCATCTACTAAAATTTAACCTAACATAAACATCTACAACTACTTCATTTTAACATCTACTACTACTACTTTATCTGAAACATACACATCTACTACTACTACCATGAGCATCTACTGAAATCTTTATTTAAACATGAAATATCTACTACTAAAACATTTACTAAAATCTTTATTAGCATCTATTTCTCATTATTACTAGTGAACATAAAAGAGATCTTTTTAATCATTCTACAACTAACAACTTAGATCTTTTTCATACTAGAATTAACATCTAGAAGTGGGTTCTCTTTTACTTAAGATTTATAAAAGGAAATAACAATAATAAAATAAGTAAGGAGTCCTCCATTTTGGTTCAACCAAACATATGCATGTTCTTTAGTCCAAAGTTCAAGTGTATGTTCTACAACCAAAAATGGTTGTACACAAGTCCATATGCTTATGTATGAGTCCACATTCAAGTCCTACAACCCCAAATGGTTGTATGTACAAGTCCATATGCATATGCCATTTTAGTCCAATTTATAAACACAAAAACAACCACCACTACTACAAGGATTCCATCTTTATGTTTATTACTACTACTTATCACATTTCTTTTTCATGTGGTTATTACTTTTAACCATCCACAACATATAACAACACTATCACAAATAACACCTCTAAAGAACAAAGGAAAACAAAACAAGGAAGGTGAGAAGAAGAAAAACCCAAAACAACAATTCAAACAAACAAAAGAAGGTGGAGAACCCCCACCTTAATCTTCTTAATGGAAGAACTAGCTTGCTACACTTCTCCTTCCCCTTAGCTCCTAGGAAACTTCTAAGCCTACAAAGAAAACTCTCAAGTTAGAATGGTTCTCTCTTTCTTTTCCTTTCCTTCTTTTTTGTCTTTCTAAAATGAGACTAAGGTGAAGGGAGGGGATATTTATAGGTGGAGAAAAGGGTGGAGAGTGCAAATTTGCACACACAATTTGCACAAAAACCCTCCCACAAAAGAGAGCCCGATTTTGCCTTAGGGAGGCTTGGTGTGGTGGAGGTATGGTGTGGTGGAGGTGTAGGTTTCTAGAAGAATACCTCCTAATTCTCTTATGCATACATCTTAATCCTATGTTTAATTCTCCTACAATCTTAACTATCTAATTAGGATTGTCATGACAAGGAGAACAATTTTATCCATAAAATACATACCACATACTTTGTACAATGTACTAATCGACATACTACACGTATGTGCGCATATATGTATGTATACCGAAAATCTTCGCATAATCCGTATAAAAATAATTTAATCTCGGAAATAATAATAAAATAAATTCTATTATTAGTTTGGAAGATCACGGTACCAATTTGATACGATACAGATGTATACTGACCGGTATATGGTACAGATAATGTCTATGAACAAACCGGGTGAAAATCACCAAAATAATTCGATTTTGGAATTAAAACAAAATAATAATAATTTATAAAATGTAATATCCGTCTGGGATATTACAGTGGTGAGGCTGATCATTCTACCATTGTGGAAACGATCGTCAAACCTGAGAGAGATAGGGGGTGTATGCTCAAGACCCTATTGTTCCTTTTTCCAGAGTTGATTAGTGTAACCCCTGTTTTCCCTTTTCATGTATGTTGGATGTATTTATCATTTTCTGAGTATTTATTCCTATTGTATTTAAATTCTTAATTTTGATGACTACCACACGATACACATATGTTCTATTCAACATGTCTCTTGCAGTGTGTACCAAAAGCTTTTAAGATTCAAGATCAAGCTACAAGACAAGTGTCACTCAAAGCTTCAAACTTTTTTAAAGTGATCAGCTCAAGAACAAAAGAGTGTCTATGTAAATTGATGTAAAAAATTGTAATCTTTGATATATTTGCTTAGAAATCTTGTAATAGCCTTGATGCACACACTTACACATCTCCTAGGACTAAACTAAAGTTTATTAAAAAATCAAAAATGTCAAATTCAAGCTTGTATGAGTTTAGCTGTCAAGTACCAGTCGACTTACGTTGCTAAGGAGTTGACTGTTCAAGTACGAAACAATCTGAACTTACTCAAGCTCTGACCAGTCGACTCCTTTGGCAACCCAGTCGACTGTTCGAGCAGTTTTGACAGTTTTCTGAAATTTTAAATTTGATTTTCTAATTCAAACTTTTTCTGCCGTTTGATGGCAGTTGGTTAACTATTTTCCAACGGCTCTGGAGTGTTTAGTCTATAAATAGAGTCCAGATTTCACTTGAAAAAGGTTATCCATGCATTAAACAAGCCTTTGCTTTTGTTCAAGTGTTTGTGAAAAAGAACTCAAAGTTTTCAAAGAACTCTCACACTCTTAGACTTGGTTCTCTAATCTCAGTCTTGTATAACAACGACTAAGTTCAAGACTACGATTAGAAGTTGACTTATAGCCTTAATACAAAAAGCACATTCAAAAATCAAGGGTCTAGGTGTTGTAATTTTCTATTTCTTTGTTGTTCACTCTTGGGTTGTGAGAGTGGTCCTCTCGGTTGGAGAGAAGGGATCTTGGTCTAGAGTCACTGTTCACTCTAGGTTGTAGAGTGAGGTCTTGCTCTCTCTAGTGGTGAGATAGGTCTACGGGTTTGGCATA
Source organism: Hemerocallis citrina (assembly GCA_017893485.1). Classification (NCBI taxonomy): domain Eukaryota; kingdom Viridiplantae; phylum Streptophyta; class Magnoliopsida; order Asparagales; family Asphodelaceae; genus Hemerocallis; species Hemerocallis citrina. The sequence goes on from CM030367.1 coordinate 16,253,298, forward strand.
GTTGTTGCCAAAGGTCGTAGAATATTCTTGTAAATTTTTTCAAGAATAATAAAAAATCTCAAGTGGGTTGCTTGGGGACTGGATGTAGGTCGGGAGGACCGAACCAGGATATATCACTGTGTTAGCGTTGCTGATTCTATGTGGTTTGATCTTTCTAACTTATAAATTTAATTTCGCTGCATTTTATTGTTTGTCTGTGTCTGATCAGTCGACTGGTAATTCTATTAAGTCGACTTACAGACTCGCTGTTCTTCAAGTTGATCAACTCCCTTTTTATGTGTCTATTCAGTCGACTGTTTTTTTCATTCCAGTAGACTGAACAGGTGTTTCAAGTTTTAATTTTTTTTTAGTTTTTACATAACACTATTCACCCCCCTCTAATGTTATTTGCCTTGCATACAGGATCCAACACTTGGTATTAGAGCCTGGTTAATCGCAATGGCATCTACTTCTTTTTCAAATGCAAAATCAATACCATGAAGGTCAATCTACACAAAGACCGCCTCTCTTTGATGGAACGAACTACAACTACTAGAAATGTAGAATGAAGATTTACTTACAATCCATCAACTATGAGATTTGGAAGATGACCGAGATGGAGTATACGTTGCCTACTCTTCCCTATGCTTAATGGAATGACGATATGAATAGCAATACCATGAACAATGCAAAGGCGATGAATGCCCTCTTTTGTGCACTTACCAAAGAAGAATTCAACCGTGTGTCAACCGCAACAACAACATTCAAAATATGACATACTCTTGAGGTAACACATGAAGGCAAAAATAAGGTCAAGGAATCTAAAATCTCTATTCTTGTTCACAGGTTTGAGATGTTTCGAATGAAGGAGAATGAAAGCGTATCGGAGATTATAACAAGATTTACCGACATCAAAAACTCCCTTGTGGCTCTTGGCAAAATATATACGCAAGTGGAGATGGTGAGAAAGGTTCTTCGCGCTCTTAACCCCGAATGGAAAAAGAAGACTACCGCAATTGAAGAAGCCAATGATTTAACTCAACTTTCGCTTGAAAATCTTGTTGGAAATCTAATGGCTTATGAAGTACAATTTGAGGAGCGCAAGAAGGACTTAGAACCGCAACAAGCCGAAAAGAAAACTCTTGCCTTCAAGGCTATGTCTGAATCAGAAGATGATGAAGATGATGAAGAATATATGGCGATGTTCACAAGGAAATTCAAAAAATTCCTTCGCAAAGGTAAATTTAATTCAAGATTAAAGGATACTAATGAAACTCCTACTTGTTTCAAATGCAATAAGATAAGTCACATGAAAAAGGACTGTCCATTGGAGAATGCAAAGTCTAAAGGTAAAGTCTCAAACATCAAGAAGGACAAATTTACTAAGAACCAGTACATGAAAAACAAGAAGGCCTACCATGCAACATGAGATGATAGTGATTCATCTTCGGAAGAAGAAAATGAGGAATCTAATGAAGTTGCAAACATGTGCTTCATGGCAAATCAAATCGATGTAAGTGATAATATAGATTCTAGTGATTTGTTAAAAGCCTTTAATGAAATTTTTCAAGAATTAAAAAAGGAGAAAATAAAAGGTAAGAATCTAGAGAAAGTTAATCAAACTCTTTCTCAAGAAAATTTTGATTTACAAGTTGAAGTCAAGTTTTTAACTTCTCGTATTTCCAATTTGGATATAGATCTTATATCTCTAAAAAAAGAATTATGACGAGATATCTAAGAATGTATCTAAGTTCAATAAGGGAAAAGAGAATTTAAATGAAGTTCTTCAAAATCAAGTTTAGTCTAATAAAATATTTGGACTTGGTTTTCAAAAAATTCTTGAAAAAGGCCATTCTTCTAATAACACTAGTAATAACAAGTTTTATTCTGCTTCTAGGGTAAAGAATAAGTTGTATGATTTCTTTGAAAAGCCAAAAATGCTTGTTAATCATGAAAATGGAAAGTTTTTCGAAAGGACCAGTCGACTGGCCCCTCAAATAAGTCGCCTGTCCAAAAGAATGCAGTCTTATTCGAAAAGATAACAGTCTCATATAAGTCGACTTGTTTCACCTCACGGTCGACTGATGAGTAAAGATAAGTCGACTGGACAGTGTAAAAATATTTGGGTTCCAATTAATCTGTTTCTAAATGAAAAGATTTCTTTTATAAATTCCTTTGTAAATAATGTTTGTAATTCTATTTATTTTAAACATGCATATGGGGGTAAATCAAACTCACTTTGGGTTTGGTTTCCCAAGCACTAATCTCTCCCGGACCCAATGAAAAGGGTACCATGTTCACAAATAATATTTTGTAGATACCTAAAAAGGAACGATGGATACTTGACAGTGGATGCTCTAAACACATGACTGACCATGCAAAATTGCTTTCTTCCATTCAAGATATAAATGGAGGAACCGTTACTTTTGGTGACAATAACAAAGGAAAAGTCATCGGAATAGACATGGTTGGTAAGAATACTACTACTATTATTGAAGATGTATTCGTAGTTAGTGGTTTAAAGCATAACCTGTTAAACATTAGTCAATTATGTGATAAGGGTTATAAGATAGTGTTTGAAAAAGATGCATGCTTGATTTATGATTCTTCTTTGAAAAATGTAATTTTTCAAGGTATCTGAAAAATGTAATTTTTCAATATGAACTTTGTTTAAAAACAAATGAGTTTTCAGATGGTTTTTGTTTAGTTTCCTCGAACAACGATTCTTGGCTTTGGCATAAAAGATTTGGAAATGTAAGCATGAAAAATATCGCTAAAATATCTAAGAATAATCTAGTTAAAGGACTACCAAAATTATCTTTTAAGAAATATAAAATGTGTGATGCATGTCAACTAGGGAAACAAATAAAATCCACTTTTAAAACAAAGGAAATGATCTCTACTAGTAGGCCTCTTGAATTGATCCATATGGATTTATTTGGTCCTACTAGAGTCGCTTCCTTAAATAAAAGTAATTATGTATTTTTTTTAGTCGATGATTATTCAAGGTTTACATGGGTATTCTTCTTAAAACATAAAAATGAAGCTTTTGAAGAATTTGCAAATTTCTGCAAACGTGTTCAAAATCAAAAATCTCTAACCATAATTACTATTAGAAGTGATCATGGTAGAGAATTTGAGAATGAAACATTTTCAGAATATTGCAACAAGAATGGTATAACATATACTTTTGCATTTTCTATAACTTCACCACAAAATAGAGTGGTTGAAAGAAAGAATAGGACTTTGCAAGAATGTGCACGTACCATGCTTGTTGAAAGTAATTTGTCTAAATACTTTTGGGCTGAAGCTGTATCTACAACATGTTATATCTTAAATAGAATACTAATTAGGCCAAATCTTAAGAAGACTTATTTTGAGTTGTTTTTTGAACGTATTCCTAAAGTTTCTTACTTTAAAGTATTTGGTTGTAAGTGTTTCATATTAAATACAAAAGATAATTTAGATAAATTTGATGCTAGATCTAATGAAGGTATCTTCATTGGATATTCAAATAGGAGTAAAGCTTATAGAATTTTCAATAAGTCATCTTTGACTATTGAAGAATCATGCATGTTTCTTTTGATGAATCTTTACCTTCATCTAGTGTTATTCAAGATGATGAAATTATATCTTCACCAATAGATAACATTGTTAAATCACTTGAGCAAAATACTCTAGATAAGTCGACTGATGAGTTTTATAAGTTGACTGATGTGTTGAATCAGTCGGCTGATGGGTTCATTAAGACGACTGATCCTGTAGTGATAACTCCAACTATACCAAAGTCATTTGTTGAAGTTTGAGATCATCCTCATGACTTAATTATTGGTGACATCTCACACAGTATTCAAACACGATCACACTTTAATATGATTTCTCATACTGCCTTCTTATCAGATTTTGAACCAAAAAATATTCAAGAAGCATGTGAGAATGAATTTTGGTTGAATGCTAAGCAAGATGAACTTAACCAATTTGTAAGGAATGATGTATGGGATTTAGTTCCACAACCCTCTGATCATACTATTATTGGTACCAAATGTGTATTTAAAAATAAGTTAGATGAATCAGGACAAGTTGTTAGGAACAGGGCTAGACTAGTTGCTCAAGGATATAACCAAGAAGAAGGTATTGATTTTGATGAAACATATGCTCCTGTTGCTGGACTAGAATCAATTACAATTTTGTTATCTTTTGCATGTTTTATGAATTTCACACTTTTCCAAATGGATGTTAAAGTGCTTTCTTAAACAGTTTCATTAAGGAGGATGTTTATGTTAAGCAACCACCAGGTTTCGAACATGAACAATTCCCTAGCCATGTTTTTAAATTAAAAAAAGGCTTTATATGGTCTTAAACAAGCACCTCGTGCTTGATATGATCGTCTAAAAACTTTTCTTTTAGAAATAGGGTTTGAAATTGGTAAAGTAGACACTAAATTGTTTATTAGGAAAATAAAATCAGACATATTAATCATACAAATCTACGTAGATGACATAATTTTTGGATCAACTAACAGTAATCTATGTCAAGAGTTTGCTACTACCATGCAAAATGAGTTTGGGATGAGTCACATGGGTGAAGTCAATTACTTTCTTGGATTTCAAATAAAACAGTTTCAAAATGGCATTTTTTTTAATCAAGGAAAATATGCTAAGGAGTTACTCAAACGATTTGGCATGGATAACACTAGTAGTAAGACCACACCTTTGGCTACTATTACCACACTTGACAAAGATGAATTAGGTAAGGGTGTCGATCAAAAGCTCTATCGAGGAATGATTGGCTCACTCTTATATATAACTGCTAGTAGACCAGATATTATGTTTAGCGTATGTTTGTGTGCTAGATATCAGTCTGATCCAAAAGAATCTCACTTAAAAGCAGTGAAACAGATTTTAAGATATATTAAAGTCACATCTGAATATGGTTTATTTTATCCTCGCACCAATAATTTTCAGTTACTGTCTTATAGTGATGTTGGTTTTGCTGGAAGTAAAACTGACCGTACTAGTGGAACCGTCAGTTGTTGGGACATTCCCTAGTATCTTGGTGTAGTAAAAAGAAAAATTCTGTATCTCTATCTACCACAGAAGCTGAATATATTGCTGCAAGTTTGGCTTGTGCTCAAATCTTTTGGATGAAACAAACCCTTTTAGATTATGGTATTTATTTTTCAAAACCTTCTATAATGTGTGACAATACCAGTGCCATTAATTTGTCTAAAAATCCGGTTCAACATTCACGTACAAAACATATTGATATTCGACATCATTTTCTACGTGATCATGTTTTAAAAGGAAATGTTTTATTGGAGTTTATTTCGACTGATAAACAAATAGTAGATATTTTTACCAAATTGTTGAAAGAAGACATTTTTATCAAGTTTAGACGAGAACTGGGAATCTGTTCATATCATGATATTTCCTAAAATTTTTGTTGTCTAAGTCGACTTATGTTATTTCTCAGTCGACTAATACCGAGTTGATGTATTTGTTTCTTTCTTGAATTTTTTGGATTTATTTTGTTCTCACCTCAGTCGACTTCCCTCAATGACCAACCGACTGTCGCGACTGTGTTCAGATTTTTTTTGAATCATCACTTGTTTGAGGTTTCTTTTGCTCTTCTTAGACCCGACCCGCTCTACTTTTACTATCCATTTGATCTCCACCATCCATCAATCTTATCTTTTAATCTCCTTATCTTTTAATCTCCACTTTTTATTCTTTTGTAAAAACCCTAGCCTTTTTTCACTTTACCTTTTTACTTTCTTCTTCCTCTTTTCACTGACGGCTGCTGAGGTTGAAAGGAGGTCTTGGATTATTTTTTCTCTCGCTCGATTGCTAATTGGAGTTAGCTGCAGATCGATTAGAGATTCTTCTTTACTCGGAGTTCTCTGATTTGGGCTTCGTTTTTCTCTCATCGCAGATTGGGTAAAGTTTGCTATTTTCTCTTTATGTATTTTAGGTTGTTCTACTCTATTCATGTCGAAATCCAAAAGATCTAGGTCTTCTGCTCCTGTTGAGGATGAACAAACCCATCCAAATTAACTTCAATATTTACATTCTAGCAAAGCGGCAATTTCAGTGAATGGGAGACCCGGTCCTTCGTTCCCGTGCAAGAAGGGACTCCGTCAGGGGGATCCACTGTCCCCACTTCTATTCACTATTGTAGCGGATGTGCTCAGAAGAATGCTAGGAAATTGTCAAAGAAAAGGGTGGATATCGCCTGTGGCCAGCAGCACTACTAATCAGGGATGCACGATCCTTCAATATGCTGACGACACCCTAATCTTTGGAAACGGGACTAGAGCAGAAACAATTTGCTTTAAAGGGGTCCTTTACTGCTTTGAAGCCTGGTCAGGCCTTAGAATTAATTTCCACAAGAGCGCGCTAGTACCTATTTCACTCTCAGAAGCTGAAACTCGGGAGCATGCCACCATTCTCAACTGCGCGATAAAAGAATTCCCAATCAAATACCTAGGGCTTCCGCTCCGTCCAGGGAGGCTCACTAAGGCTGACTGGTTGCCTATTATAGATAGGGTGGAGGACAGACTGTCCGGATGGAAAGGCAAATCACTTTCTCTTGGGGGCAGAGTGGTACTCATCAACTCTGTGTTATCCAATCTGCCCATATACTACATGTCCTTTTTTGAACTCCCAAAGTGGGTGATCCAAAGGATTGACCGTATCAGGAAAAGATTCCTCTGGAAAGGTGCAGACTCAAATAAAGGAGGCTACCACCTTACTAAATGGAATATTGCATGCATGAAAAAGAGACACGGACGGCTAGGCATCATTGACCTCGGAGATATGAATCTGGCACTCCTAGGAAAGTGGTGGTGGAAAGTTTTTCATCACTGCGGGGAAGGATGGCAGGACTTTATCCAACCTTACCTTCGAGGGAAAGGGACAAGAAGTTTAGGCTTTCGAGTAGGATCCAAAGTCTCCCGCTTCTGGAAAGGAGTTGCTAAAGCCAGCGGACCTTTCAACTCAGCTACTTCATCTTTGATCGGCAATGGTCGAACCACCAGATTTTGGTTGGACAAATGGTGCGGTCCTCATACTCTTAAGGAAGGTTTCCCAGAGCTGTTTGCTAAAACGAATCGACCGAATATCTCGGTGGCGGAAACATGGAAAAGGGGGACTTGGAGACCGTCGTTCCAAGGAACTCTTCCTCCAAGTTTGCTACAGCAACTGCATGAATTACAAACGCGCATAGTCCAGTCTAGGTTGATATGTGCCCAAGGCCCAGATCACATGCATTGGGGACTCGAGAACACACTACAAAAGATACTGGTTTTACCGGCGATTATTCCTCGGTGTTTTACTAGTAGCGCCGGGGTAGGGAGCGAGTAGGAATTGGGCGCCAGATGGGATGGTCATACACCGGCGTTCGATTTAAAACGCCGGCGTATGTTAGTATTCACCGGCGTTTTACTTAAAAATGCCGGTGAAGTTTATTATTCACAGGCGTTTTTATTATAAACGCCGGCGAATATACGGAAACATTCACCGGCGTGTCTAATTAAAACGCCGGTGAATAACTGCGTTAAAACCCGCGAACCCTAATCTTTCGCTCCCATTTTTCCAAATCCCCAACCCCCCAAAAAAAAAAAAAGGAAGGGGCGCTTCGTTTCCCTCCTTCCTCGCACTACTTCCCGCGCGTTTGCCTCCGCCGCTTCGTCCTCTTCGACGGCCTTCGACCTTTCGAAATCGTCCCTTCTTCCCTTCGTCCTTTTCGATTTCCCTCTTCCCTCTCTCTATTTGGAGGTGAATCAGCGGTCGCCCCGCTCTCTCTCTCTCTCCTACGCCCCCGCCCTCGTCGCCCCGCTCCCTCTCTCTCTCTCTCTCTTCGGTATGATCTCTTGATTTCTCTTATTTTTCAAAAAAGCAGCTTTTTTCAGTTTATTCATCTTGATTTCCTTAACATGAATGGTTTAGTTGAGATGAAGAATTAATAGAAAAATATATGCTTAGATAATGGAAATTTTCATCTTCTTTTACTATTAATGAAGCTGATTTCATGCATCTGATTGTCTTCATGGCATGTTTGTTTTTTTACCCAAAATGGGTTCACTGTGAACTGAGGATGCTCTAGGTACGTATGCCAATATCCTCCGGCCGGATATGCACAACAATTGGATTTTAGATTTAGTTGGGCACAGTGAATTAGTAGAGCAACATATAAGCTCACATAATGGGAAATTTTCATTTTCAGATACTGTTAAAGTAACCTGATTGCAATCTTTGGCATGGTTTTTTAACACAAAATGGGTTCACTTCCAAACTAAGTATGCTGCATAGCATCCCCATTTTCTTTCACTGTTAATGAAGCTGATTTCATGCATCTGATTGTCTTCTTGGCATGCATGTTTTTTTACCCAAAATGGGTTCACTGTGAACTGAGGATGCTATAGGTACTTATGCCAAAATCTTCCGGCCGGATATGCACAACAATTGGATTTTAGATTTAGTTGGGCTAAAGAAGTAGTAGAGCAACATATAAGCTCAGATAATGGGAAATTTTCATTTTCAGATACTGTTAAAGTAACCTGATTGCAATCTTTGGCATGGTTTTTTAACACAAAATGGGTTAACTTCCAAACTAAGTATGCTGCATAGCACCCCCATTTTCTTTCACTGTTAATGAAGCTGATTTCATGCATCTGATTGTCTTCTTGGCATGCATGTTTTTTTACCCAAAATGGGTTCACTGTGAACTGAGTATGCTATAGGTACGTATGCCAAAATCCTCCGACCGGATATGCACAACAATTGGATTTTAGATTTAGTTGGGCTAAAGAAGTAGTAGAGCAACATATAAGCTCAGATAATGGAAATTTTCATTCTCAGAAACTGTTAGAGAAGCTGATTGCCATCTTAGGCATGATTTTTTAACAAAATGGGTTCACTTCCAAACTAAGTATGCTGCTAGCATCCTCATTTTCTTTTACTGTTAGTGAAGCTTATTTTCATGCATCTGATTGTCATCTTGGCATGTTTTTTTTTGACCAAAATGGGTTCGCTTTGAACTGAGGATGCTATAGGTACGTATGCCAAAATCCCCCGGATATGCACAACAATTGGGTTTTAGATTTAGTTGGGCACAGTGAATTAGTAGAGCAACATATAAGCTCAGATAATGGAAAATTTTTCATTTTCAAATACTGTTAAAGTAACCTGATTGCAATCTTTGGCATGGTTTTTTATACCAAAATGGGTTAACTTCCAATCTAAGTATGCTGCTAGCATCCCCATTTTCTTTTTTTGTTGTTAGTGAAGCTTATTTTCATGCATCTGATTGTCATCTTGGCATTTTTTTTTACCAAAATGGGTTCACTGTGAACTGAGGATGGTATAGGTACGTATGCCAAAATTCTCCGGCCGGATATGCACAACAATTGGGTTTTAGATTTAGTTGGGCTGAAGAAGTAGTAGAGCAACATATAAGCTCAGATAATGGGAAATTTTTCATTTTCAGATACTGTTAATGTAACCTGATTGCAATCTTTGGCATGGTTTTTTAACAAAATGGGTTCACTTCCAAACTAAGTATGCTGCTAGCATCTTCATTTTCTTTCACTGTTAATGAATTGAAGCTTATCCCATGCATCTGATTGTCATTTTGGCATGTTTTTTTGACCAAAATGGGTTCACTGTGAACTGAGGATGCTATAGCTGTATGCCAAAATCCTCCGGCTATGTACAACAATTGGTTCACTCTGAAAAATATATGCTACATACTGGACATTTTCAATTTTCTTTTGCTGTTTCTTTTGTTTAGTATTATTATTATTATTATTATTATTATTATTATTATTATTATTATTATTATTATTATGAGATAAGTGATTATTAGTAGTCATGAACAGAATAGTTCATGAGTCATCAGATCTTCTTGTTACCGTAGTTACAGCACGATGCACTCATTATTCGGCCGATTCCTCTTCATCAGCAAAATACCCTTTACCATCATCATCTCCTTGAACGGAAAGCCAAATACAGGGGAGACTATAGTCGATTTTTTTTTATGCTCGAACACAGGGTGTGCGATAAAATACCACTAAGGTGGTTGTGATCATTTCCACAAAAGGTCGTTTAGGGTTCGGTGAATAAAGTAGATTGTGTTAAGATGTAGTTTTTTTTTGTACATTTTTTGGAGCCACAATTTCTTTATTTTACAGTTAAAGATTATATCGTTTATTTATTTGCAGCTAGGGATGGTTTTCAAATAGGTGAAATTTAATATACAAAATGCCTTTTACTGTTATTACTATTTAATATATCAAATTTTAATTTCAGACTGTGTGCTATTGATATAATGGATAGAAGTTGGATTAGTAAACCACGATTATCCAAGGAGTACCGTGATGGTATTAAAGATTTTATTATCTTTGCCAAATGACATTCCCGTGATCCCAACCTAATCCTTTGTCCATGCCTCTGCTGTACAAATTGTATGCTGAGGACATGTGACGTAGTACATACACACTTGGCTATCAACGGTTTTCTTCAAGGGTACACAAGGTGGTTTTGTCATGGAGAGGATCATACGGCAGCTCCTGTTCGTCCGGTTGTATTAGAAAATGAAGCTGAGCCCTTAGTGAACGAAGACTTAAGCGTTCCCGATGAGATGCATGCTTTGTTACAAGATGTCATGGGGATTCATAATGTTCCTTTCCACACCAATGACCCAACAACCGAAGTTCACAATGAGTCAACAGAAACAAACCAGATTGGTGGTGGGGTGGACGAGGAAATGTCTGGCCCCACCCCTGAAAATAATAAGCAGCAAGAATCCTTCGCTAAGTTACTTGAAGATGCTAGTACTCTGTTGTACCACGACTGCACCAAATTTTCTAAGTTCTCATTCATTGTCAGACTATTTCAGATTAAATGTTTAAATGGGTGGTCTGCTAAGTCCTTCACTATGCTACTTGAATTGTTGAATGAAGCATTTCCTGAAATTTGTATTCCAAACTCAGCTTATAAAATCAAAAAATTCCTAAGTTCTCTCGATCTAGGATATGAGAAGATAGCAACATGTCCAAATGACTGTATGCTTTTCACGAGTGGTAAGGAAAGTCTGGAGAATTGCGAAGTGTGTGGTTCTTCGAAATGGAAAGAAAGACCAAATCAAGACGAGGGAGCCAGTGGATCTACTAAGCGAAGTAGGAAAAAGAAGCCTGCCAAAATATTGGGTTACTTTCCTCTGATTCCTAGGCTACAAAGGTTGTTTATGTCTACGAAAACTTCTTCTGATATGAAATGGCATGCTGAAGGTCGCACTAATGTTGGGATTCTTAGACATCCTGCTGATTCTCAATCTTGGAAAAAATTTGATGAAAGATATCCTGATTTTGCGGAAGATCCTCGAAATGTGAGACTTGGACTAGCTAGTGATGGTTTCAAGCCTTTCAGGAAAATGAGTAGTACATACAGCATATGGCCGGTTGTGTTGATACCATACAATTTGCCGCCTTGGAAATACATGAAGCAGTCCTCATTTATTTTGTCCATGATAGTTCCTGGACCGAAAGGTCCTGGAAATGATATAGATGTGTACCTACAACCGTTAATAGATGAACTTCAGAAGTTGTGGGTGGGTGTTCCAACCTATGATGCTGTGGCTAAAGAAATATTTTCTCTTCGTGCCGTGTTGTCTTGGACAATCAATGATTTTCCAGCATATGCAAATTTATCTGGATATAGTACTAAAGGACGTTATGCATGTCCATGTTGTGCTGACCAAACTAGTTTAAGGTGGTTGTACAATGGCAGAAAGTTTTGCTATATGGGTCATAGGAGATGGTTGCCTGACACACATATATTTCGGGCAGAGGCAGCGACATTTGATGGCACCGACGAGTGGGAACATGCTCCTGGGTCTTCTTCTGGTTCAGATATTTTGAGGCGGGTAGATGGTCATCAATTCAAATATGGAAAAGAACCAGAAGTCAGGACAAAGGGCAAGAAAAGGGCAAGGCCGGAGCAAGGTGAGGAGACCGATCTATATGGCGAAGATGAGGATCAAAACTTGACGAGTTTAGGTGCATGGAAGAAGAAGAGTATTTTCTTCAAGTTGCCGTATTGGGAATTCAACTTACTGCGACATAATTTAGATGTGATGCATATCGGAAAAAATATTGGTGAGAATTGTATAGGAACAGTTATGGGAGATGATCGGAAGACAAAGGACAATCTCAAGAGCCGACTTGATTTGAAGTCAATGGGCATCCGACATGAGTTGCACCCAGAAGAATTGTCGAACGGGAAAGTACTCCTACCTCCTGCAATCTATTCAATGTCAAAATCAGAGGTGGAATTGTTTTGCAAAGTACTACTTGAACTTAAAATCCCCGATGGCTATTCTTCTAACATGGCAAGATGTGTCAACTTTAAAGAGAAGAGGCTTCAGGGTCTAAAGTCACACGACTACCACATCCTAATGCAGGATCTCCTTCCTGTGGCCCTAAGGTCTTCAATGTGTGAGCAAGTCACTACTGTCCTGAAAGATCTTTGTAGCATATATAAAGGTATTTGCTCAAGAATGCTTCGTGTTGAAGATCTGGACCAATTGGAGCAGCAGGCGGCATTGACACTTAGTAAAATGGAGATGATATTTCCTCCATCGTTCTTCACTATTATGATTCACTTGATAATCCACCTTGCTGGTGAAGCCAGAATCGGCGGTCCTGTTCACTATCGGTGGATGTACCCCATTGAGAGGTAAAATAATTCATTCATCTTACGAAATTGAATTTTCAAAAGCTCATTTCTTTTAATCCCCTAATCCGCTCTAGTTTATTAATTGTACATGTTCAGGTACCTATACCGGCTAAAGAGTTATGTGAAAAATAGAGCATATCCTAAAGGGTCAATAGCCCAGGGATATCTATCAGAGGAGTGCTCACATTTTTTTTCCAGGTATTTGCCTGGTGTGGAGACATCTTCCAGTAGACCACGTAGAAATCCAGACATTTCCAACCTTGATGGTGCTCAATATCTTTTTGATACCGCTGGCACTACTGTTGGTAAAGTTGATGCATTTGAGCTCGATAGCTTAGCGTGGGAACAGGCACATCGATGTGCTAGACCATCATGCATCAGTGGAACCATTTCGAAAGTAAGTTGCTTTTGAATTTAAATCGAATACAGTGAAAACCGCGGAGTTCGATATTTTTGATACTTTTGTTATTCCTAATTTCAATTGCTTGTTTTTTAGCGAATTTGTCAGGGACATCAAACGAAGGGCTAGACCAAGAAGACTACCACCACGTGAACAAAACAAGCTGATGAATGAAAAATTTCATAAGTGGTTTGAATCTCATGTAGGTGAATTACAGTTATGCAAGTTAATCTTTATTATATCTACATTTTAGTTGGTGCTGATACGATTTGCGCAAAATTAATAGGTACATTCTTTGGGTCCTAAAGGTGCGTCATCTGAAATACAAGTACTTGCCAAAGGTCCCTATCAGATGGTCAAAAGATACGGAGGATACATATTCAATGGTTTTAGATTTCGTACTAAGGATCGTGAATGTAATTTGAAGTCCCAAAATAGTGGAATGGTAGTGACGTCTAAGACTAGAAGTTATGCTTCCAAATCGGACACGAGGCCTGTAGATGGAGATCTCGACTACTATGGAGTGCTCACGGATATCATTGAGTTGAATTATTTTGGCCATTTACGTGTTGTCTTATTTCGTGGGGATTGGGCTGAGTTTGATAGGAATTTTGCTAACAACAAGGACAAGCTTGGCTTCACAGTTGTAAACTTCTCAAAATTGATTCACATCGGTACACACATTAGCCATGAGCCATTTGTGTTTCCATCCCAAGTGCAACAAGTGTTCTACATTAAAGATCCAACCCTGCCAAAATCGTATGTGGCTATCCCTATGCAACCAAGAGATGTATTCCAACTGGGCGATACTTCAAACGATGAAGACGGTGAAGACATGAACAGTTACATTGCTTCTGAGTTTCCTGTGTTTGATGTAAACACAACCAATGTTGGAATTTGCGGGACTTGGCTCCGCAAGGATGGAGAAGAGGGCGATGTACTGGAAGATGTCGTATTTTAGTTTACATGATTTTCAATTGGGTTTATTATATGTCTGTAATTTTATGTCTTAAATCTTGTTGTAATATTATGTCTGTAATTTCGAATATGTTCATTGTGAATTTAATACACTGGTTTAATTATCTTTCTATTTTCTACTGCTTGGTATTATTTACATTAAACTATGCTTAGTGTCATTTGAACCAAACTATCGTTGTAATTTAATCTGTTACAAATCTCATTTTTTTTAATTTTTTTAAAATTATGTTGGTTTGTTAATCCTACTAAAGTACAAATTTTATGATAGTTATTATAAACATGTTATTAATTAAATTTGCATATCTAAGGAAGTTATCGAATCCTTGACAGGTACAACATGCCGAGGCGTGGAAAGAGGGTAAATATAAATGATGGCAACGAGAGCCATGGGGATGAGCAGCCACTAAATAATAGTGGCAGTCAAACATATGAGAGTGAGGGTAGCACGCCGCCCACTGTCAAAAAACATCGGTAAGTCTTAAAATTGGTATTTTTAAAGAGATTATGGTCTTGAATGCATGAAAGACACGTACTAGTGTTTGTGAGTCTGCATTGCGGCTGTCGTCTATAAGCATTTCGTCTATGTTTCTTAAGTGGGCTGTGATTAGAAAGAAAGGGCTGGAGTGGAAATCTGGAAACCCAAATAGAGACATCTCGTTTATTATAATCTACACTTATTGTTGGACCAACCCCCTCTTGCTGTTGTTGCTGATGTCTCTTTGTGTGCGTGTGTTGAAGAGAATGAAGGGATGAGAGAGAGATGAGGAAAATGCCGCTATGTTAGCCTGGTGTATCCTCATTCTCTACCATCCCTCTTTCTGGCTCCATATATGGCTTCTATATTAAATTGGTTTCCTTCCACGATGACAGTCCGTAATACTACACTTGATATGAGCCCATGTTCATAGCTGCACCCTATTGCATACTCACAAACAACTAATACTTGTCGGCCTTGCATCGTATGCCCAACCCCACTTTGGCACATAACATGGTATAGATGACATTGTATGACCTGCAAATAAGGATTGTTCAGTCGTGTTGTTGTACTCTATTTGGAGGATTTTGGTATGCTAGCAGCATACGCAGCATAAAATAGCTTAAGAAGACCATCAGGTTTTTGAAATAAGCTTCACTAACAGTGAAAGAAACTGGGGATGCTATGCAGCATACGTAGTTTGGAAGTGAACCCATTTTGGCTAAAAAATCATGCCAAAGATAGCAATCAGATGCATGAAATCAGCTTCTTTAACAGTATCTGAAAATGAAAATTTCCATAATCTGAGCATATATGTTTCTTTAACAGTGACTGTGAACAATTGTTCTTAATTGGGCTGTGATTAGAAAGAGACGAGTTGGAGTGGAGATCTGGAAACCCATATAGAGACATCTTGTTCATAATAATTTATTATTATTGTTGTTCTTATCGCTCTTGCTGTTGTTGCTGATGTCTCTATGTGTTCGTGTGCTGAAGGGAAAGAAGGGATGATAGAGAGATGAGGAAAATGCCGCTATGTTAGCCTGGTGTATCCTCATTCTCTACCATTCCTCTTTCTGGCTTCTATATTTGGTTTCCTTCCACGATGACAATTCCAGTTAAAACTACACTTGCTATGAGCCCTATTCGTATTTTTCTTCCATGAAGAATTGATCTATGACTACAATCTCCATTCAAAACCCAATTGTTCTATATTTGGTTCCCTCTTGCTGTTGTTGCTGTTGTTGAAGTGAACCCATTTTGTTTTATTGTTAATGAAGCTTATTTTCATGCATTTGATTATCATCTTGGCATGTTTTTTTTTTGACCAAAAATGGGTTCACTGTGAACTGAGGATGGTATATAGGTACGTATGCCAAAATCCTCCGGCCGGATATGCACAACAATTGGGTTTTGCGATATAGTTGGGCTAAAAAAGTAGTAGAGCAACATATAAGCTCAAATAATGGAAAATTTTTCATTTTCAGATACTGTTAATGTAACCTGATTGCAATCTTTGGCATGGTTTTTTTAACACAAAATGGGTTCACTTCCAAACTAAGTATGCTGCATAGCATCCCCAGTTTCTTTCACTGTTAGTGAAGCTTATTTCACAAACCTGATGGTCTTCTTAAGCTATTTTTTGGTCCCATTTTCACTTAACTGTTAGTGAAGCTGATTTCATGCACCTGATTGTCTTCTTGGCATGTTTGTTTTTATACCAAAAATGGGTTCACTGTGAACTGAGGATGGTATATAGGTACGTATGCCAAAATCCTCCGGCCAGATATGCACATCAGTTGGCTTTTAGATTTAGTTGGGCTAAAAAAGTAGTAGATCAACATATAAGCTCAGCTAATGGAAAATTTTTCATTTTCAGATACTGTTAATGTAACCTGATTGCAATCTTTGGCATGGTTTTTTTAACACAAAATGGGTTCACTTCCAAACTAAGTATGCTGCATAGCATCCCCAGTTTCTTTGACTGTTAGTGAAGCTTATTTCACAAACCTGATGGTCTTCTTAAGCTATTTTTTGGTCCCATTTTTACTTAACTGTTAGTGAAGCTGATTTCATGCACCTGATTGTCAACTTGGCATGTTTGTTTTTATACCAAAAATGGGTTCACTGTGAACTGAGGATGGTATATAGGTACGTATGCCAAAATCCTCCGGCCGGATATGCACATCAGTTGGATTTTAGATTTAATTGGGCTAAAAAAGTAGTAGAGCAACATATAAGCTCAGATAATGGGAAATTTTTCATTTTCAGATACTGTTAATGTAACCTGATTGCAATCTTTGGCATGGTTTTTTTAACACAAAATGGGTTCACTTCCAAACTAAGTATGCTGCATAGCATCCCCAGTTTCTTCTTTTGTTGTTAGTGAAGCTTATTTTCATGCATCTGATTGTGATCTTGGCATGTTTTTTTGACCAAAACGGGTTCATTGTGAACTGAGGATGCTATAGGTACGTATGCCAAAATCCTCCGGATACGCACAACAATTGGGTTTTAGATTTAGTTGGGCACAGTGAATTAGTAGATCAACATATAAGCTCAGATAATGGAAATTTTCATTTTCAGATACTGTTAATGAAGCTGATTGCCATCCTTGGCATGATTTTTTAACAAAAAATGGGTTCACTTCCAAACTAAGTATGCTGCTAGCATCCTCATTTTCTTTCACTGTTAATGAAGCTTATTTCATTAAGATCCAGGATGGCAAATTTTGACTGGGCTATGATTGGATTGTTTAGTGGATGTTGTCTATGTTCTTAATTGGGCTGTGATTAGAAAGAGTGGGCTCGAGTGGAGATCTGGAAACCCATATAGAGACATCTTGTTCATAATAATTTATTATTATTGTTGTTCTTGTCGCTCTTGCTGTTGTTGCTGATGTCTCTTTGTGTTCGTGTGCTGAAGGGAAACAAGGGATGAGAGAGAGATGAGGAAAATGCCGCTATGTTAGCCTGGTGTATCCAAAGTCTCTACCTTTCTTCTTTCTGTTTCCATTTCTGGCTTCTATATATATTTGGTTTCCTTTCACGATGACAGTTCCCTAAAAATACACTTGATATGAGCCCTATCTTATTTTTCTTATTTTTCTTATATTTGGTTTCCGTCCACGATGACAGTTTCATGGATTGTCTGAACAATCCATGAAGGACATGCTTAGATACTGAATTTTCATTTGTTTTACTGTTTTAGATAGTGGATATTCCCAATCAGAGGAGAATATAAAGGTTTCAAGTTAGATACTGAATTTTCATTTATTTTGTTATTTTAGATATATTTAAAAACAAAATTAAGTACTAGATTTTTAGCATTGCAATGTGATTATTTTACCTCTGTATATATCATTAACAATTCCATTTGCAGTTGGCTCTTTGATCTTATAATTTAAGATACAGGTAGTTCTTTTTGCAAGTTCAAAAAATATGTATATTCTGTATTGTGGTCTACTGTTCAATTAAACTATTGTTTTTTTTTTCACAGAGCGGTCGTTCAGATGAAGGAAATTCTGATGATCAGAGCTGAAGCTACTCGAGGGGTATGAATCTGCGGTCCTCCTTGCTGTTCTTATGTCCTCCTTGCTGTATGGTTGTTGTTCTTATGTCCTCCTCCTTGCTGTTGTTATGTCAGACTGGTTTTTTTTATGAGAGTTATGTCAGACTTTTAATTTGGGATATTTTGGATATTTGTCAGACTGGTTTGTTTGGATATTTGGGATGTTAGTCCCTATATTAATTTGTTAATTATGACACTGTTAATTAATCAATGAATTTGGACGTTGATATGACACGCGTGAAACTTGATTATCTTTAATTATTCTTGTGTTTGGTTGTGGTTTGCACAGTAATATGCAACGAAATTGATTGAATCAGTTGTGAGAATTAGTTTACAGATTTTGTAAATGAAACTGTGAATTGAAATCGAACGGAAAAGCGGAGTATCGAAAATAAACGGGCATAGCCAGAACGGCGTTTTAAAAAACGGCGGTCTATATAATCTAATTGTTGGAGTGTGTGATACACCGGCGTTTCAACGCACGCCGGTGAATGTTATCAGCTGTAACGGCACAGACGTACACCGGCGTTTTATAAACGCCGACGTATATACCTACACCGGCATTTTTTGGTCGCGCCGGTGTTCGTAAATAGGGAAACCAGGCACTCATAAACGCACATACACCGGCGCTCCTTGACCGCCGGTATACTTTCGTTCTACACTGGCGTTTTCATACACGCCGGTGTATGAATAAATACCGGCGGTTTACGACCGCCGGTGAATGTATATAGGTGCACAAGAACGGCACTCAGAGACCGACATACACCGGCATTTTATGACCGCTGGTGTAGTTCTAACATTTACCGGCGTCCACCAAAACCGCCGGCGTAGACCCCTTCGTTTCCGCGACGCCCGCTTCGGCGGCATTTGGACCGGCGCTATTATAAACGCCGGTGAAAGTTTCACCGGCATAAAAAAACGCCGGTAAAGACGTCAAAAAGCGCCGGGAAAGCTACTTTCTTTTGTAGTGACAAGGGAGTGTTCTCGGTTAGATCACTTTACCACCGGATTCATTACCGAGGATGCAGGCCCAACTGGGCAGCGGTACTATGGAAGACAAAAACACCTCTGAAAATTAGAGTCTTTCTCTGGCTTGTGCTCAACAATGCCATACTCACTAGAGATAACCTAGCCAAGAGGCAACCTCACATTGCGACCAATTGCGGGTTCTGCAACGTACACGTGGAAAATCTGAACCATCTGTTTCTTCACTGCACAAGAAGCAAGGCCATCATGATAGAGGTGCTGAGAGCACTAGGAACAAGTGACTATCCAAGAGACTATGAGGAACTGTGGGTTGGCCCCAGATTTGCATCAAACCGTCACGATATGAAAGATGCATGGTTTATTGCCATTGCGGCAACCACATGGGTGTTATGGCTATATAGGAACAATTTTTATTTCCGTGCTTCATGTAATTCTATTTCTAGTAATCTTACTCATATCATGCATCTAATTTCCTTTTGGGCTACAGCTGCTGCTTCAGGAGCAAGAGGGAGGATTGCAAGGGTATTCCAGGTGGATGATTTTGACGACGAGGAGATAGAGATTGGGCCAACTCTAGACTGATGATCACTATTACTTATTTTGTATCAGGCCTTAGTATTTTGTATTTGTATTTTGGTTGCCTTTAGGCTGGATGATGTAACCCACCCCCCAGGGTTTTGTTGGGGGTTATGTTTTATTTCCTGCACTGCACTTTTATTTTCCCGGGACTTCGGGGTTGTTTATTAATCACTTATTAATGAAACAGGGTGGCATTATTCCACCTTTTCCTCAAAAAAAAATATATTTGAGGAATCCAAATCTAGTTGAAAAATATTTTGCTATTTGCTAACAAGTTATTTTTCCTGGTAGGTTTATTAACTTTCCCGATTTAGATAAATATCCCATTGCTCCACTATTTCAACAATATGGATTGTTTGACCTTTTATCTCATAGGAGGTGAGAGGGGCCCTAACTCCATCTCACACAATGTACTACTATCAACCCTACTAGGCAACATCTACCTACACAAGCTCGATCAGGAGATAGGGAAATCAACCCTATTACTACCCGTAACTTATTTATTTATTTTATGCTAATATGAAAGTTTCTAGTAAGGGTGATAGTGCTGAGATAATTATCACTACCTCTGTTAAAAATGTGACTATCAAATTGAATGTTAATAAGTTAGGACAAATTCTGAACATTCCTTTTGATGGGTTGGATTTAGGTGAACTTGAACTTGATGATCCCTCCATTTTGTCTAAAATATTTCTTCCCAGATATTTGCTTCAAGGTCCTCCTATAACCAATAAGAACATCACTCCGCTTGCGAAGCTTGTTGCAAGAATTTTATCGTATAATATTATCCCTAAAACTAGGAGTTACGAACAATATTCGCACGAATTACAAGCGGCCATGTATGCTGTTTTTGGGCATATCCATATCAGCTGGAGTCAAGTTATATTTAGTCGTCTCCACAAAGTTCACACCGCTTTTTTACCTTATAGTGCTATTCTCACTCATATCTTTAACCACTTTAAGGTAGATTTAGATTCGGAGTCTAGTGTTGTGTCTCGCTTTGAAACTTTTGATCGTGCCAGTCTTGCCCTTATGAAATTGCTACATACTCCTCCTCATTCACCTACTCGTAATGCTCCACCTATACCTTTGGCCACTTCCATTCCACCTCGTTCTTCGGCATCTAGTTCATCTTCCGGTAGTCATCCTAGAGCTAGTTTTTCTCATCCTGAAAGTCTCTATTCGTTTGTTAACTATATTATGGACCGTCAGGATCTCATTATGGGTCGTCAGAATTCTATTGAGGCTAGTCTTGCCAACACTGAGTTGTTTGTTTGGTAATTTCCTCAGCCTCCTCCTGCCTTTAATAGTGATGAAGACGAAGATTAATATTGCATTTATTTTATTTTGCATTAAGTTTCTATTTATTTTTATAAGATTTTATCTTTGACTTTGGATTATGCACTATCTTTGGATGTTTATGTATAACTTTATGTTCTCTCTTTAGACTGCCTCTTTATGTTTTTATGTTTATGTCACGCCCCGCTTCCCAAAATACGGAATACGAGCGCATGACTAAGCCCAGCGAATGATTTCTCAATCATCCATAAGCTGTAGGATCGACTCAGCATCACAACAAGTATATATAACAAGAGAGATATAAAACCAAGCATGCATGAATAATTTTCTAGCAACAGAACCAACTGAATTATAATAAACCATCCAAGTAGTTTCAAGTCTGAATCAAAGTAAAACTCGGGAACATCAGCCCGTTACAAGTTCTCAATTTTTCAAGAAAATAATAATTCAAATAAACTAATAATGCAAGAAATTAAAATATTCCAGTCAAGTCCTTCTCCACTTGGAAACTAGAACCTTTGCTCAGCAATTCCTGCGGGAAGCTCGTCTCCAAAGTCTGTTTAATAAACATAAACAGGAAACAAGAGGGGAAACAAGAGAAAATGCCCTTAGTGCAAGTTAGGGCCACAAATAGTAAAAGCAAGTACAAGAAAGGGGAAAACAAGAATTGGAATCAAGAATAAGCAAGGTTATAAGAAGTAGTGGCAAATTCAAAGACTAGCTAGCAAGAGGGAACATCTTAATAACTAGGTTGGATAACAACTGCTAGTGGTGAAACACATGTCAGGTACACCTATAAGGGTAATTAATGTCAAGTGTCAACTCAAGTCTAGTGTCATATGTTATCTTAAATGTTAGGTCTCAAATGTCAAGTTGCCAAGTCCAAGTGTCAAGTTATCTAGCTCAAGTTATCGAGTCCAAGTCTAGTTCAAGTTATCGAGTCCAAGTCATCAAGTTCAAGTCTAGTGGTGAGTTACTAGCTAGGTAGCACGACATGCATCCATTATACTACATGGTTGCTACAGTCAAACACTTTCGTTTAGATCTAGTAATGGATTTTATAGGGCGGCGTACTCAGGTATCAAGTATCAAGCAAGCCATGGTTCATGAATCGAAAATTAAATAACAAGTTCACGAAGCAAGTTCGCGAATCCACAAGCAAGTTCAAGAACCACACAATGGGTTCAAGAATCAAACAAGTTCATGAGCCGAGTAACCGACTCCATGAATCAAACAAGATACAACAAGTTCATGAACCAAGTATTGGGAAACACGGGCCCCCTTCCGAGTACACGTATCTATATTGTCCACTCTATAATCTTTCCCAAAACCCCGGCTTGTTATTGTTATTAACTCTTATCAAGCAAGCACACCTAAGTAAATGTTGTAAATTAATTCTAGAAAAATTTAGGGATGTCCTAGATGATGTCCAGCAGCTACACACAAAATTTGGGGTCAAACGCACGCTGTTTGTACAGCTAAAATAATTCGCAAAGTCAATATATACAGCAGTTTTTACAGAACTGCGCCTACTGACACAGCTGCCGTATAACAGCCATATCTCCTAGACCGTAACTCCAAATTCAATCATTCTGGAGTCTATCGACATCTACACATCCTGATCTATGTTTCATATTCAGGGCTCGGGTCCAAATTCCAATGTTAAAAGGGTCGAAACCTCAAAAGAAAATCCAGACAGCAACATAGGGAAATAATTCACTAATGTAGATTTCATAAAATTATGTAATTTGGTGTCTAAAATCATTATGTGGCACAAATACATGGTAATGGGAATCAAACAGCGAATAATAATATTTTTCAAGTCATAATAATCACAAATTTGCCAAAACACTAAATTTATATGCGTCTACAATTTCTAGGGGTCCTTAATTCCTATGTCCAAGTGATTCACAAGTTCAAGGGGTAAAAGAGTCCAATTGAATTATTATTTAATACGAGGAAATTTTGTGACTCTTAGATTGGTGAGTTTGAAGGTTCAAATTGATTTACAAATGATATTCAAAGGGAGTCACAAACTAACTACATGTGGTATTTCAAGGAGACTTGTACTAGAACGATAAGATGTACAAGGTTACTTGCCTTAAATCGACGGTTGAAATCTCCGCTTGTTGAAGCAAAAAGAGTAGAAAAATCCCCGGAAATATCCTCGAAATGCACGTGCAAAATTTGATCGAAGAGTGAATTTCTCCCACACCGGATCTGCCCAGAACAGCGTTCAGCAAGCTCGGATCTGGCGCGCCCAGAACAGCGAACAGCAAAGCGCACCAATCGGATCTCTTCTGTGCACCGGATCCAAACCCAGAACAGCGAACGCGGCTTCGGGATTTGCTGCTGAACGAACACAGAACAGCAAAACCCAGCCACTCAGATCGCAGCGATGCAGCGGATCAGATCCGAACAGGGGACAGCGGATCCGGGATCTGGTGTGGCGAAACACGGGACACCGATCACCAGCACGAATCTTGATGAGATCTGGCGGCTGAGAAACGCTCCCGCTCTTTCTCTTCTTCTTCTTCGTTCGATCTCCTTCTTCTCCGACGTTCGACTGAGTGGAGCTCGAGGGAGAGGGGCGACGGCGTGGCTGGTTCTCTGGCGGCGACTGCGGTAGTGTCGGAGCGCGGCGAGGCGGCGGCGACGTCGAGAAGCGACGCGCGGCGAGGTGCTCTGTTCGTGGGTTTCGAACAGGGGGCGAGGGAAAACAGGGACTCGGCGGCGCTGTGGGGAGATGGCGGTGGTGGATGTTGTGGAGGCGCTGGCTGTGGGGGGTCGACGAGGATGGCGGTGGTCGGAGGTGAGTCGAAGGAGGTGGGTTTGGGCGGTGGAAGATGGAGACGAAGGAAACGGGTGAAGGATTAACGGCGGTAGTTTTTGATTAGGGTTAAAACAGTAGATGATTAGGGTTAGGGGTTTAAATACTAGGTTTTGAGGGTATTGGGTTTAAGAGTTTTGGGGATCCGTTTCAAAAAGAGCCCAACAGGAGAAGTGATCAAAATGCACTAAAATGGAGATTAGAGAGAAAAAGAGAAGAATTGGGCTATTTCTCATGAAGAACGGTGCAAATGGCACACAATCGAATTTGACAAAAGGACCCACAATTTGAGTTGAGACAAGAATAATAATTCCATTCAATCAGAACAAATTACATGATTTCAAAATAGACGAGAGAGTACAATTGAGCAAAATACAGTATAAAAATATAAATACGGGGAAACAGGAGTTACAAATCCTACCCACCTTACACAAAAATTTCGTCCTCGAAATTTGCTTAGGCGGTACATAGGACAGGGTAAAGTAACTTAGAGCGGGTAACAAACAAGGGATCCAAGAAAAATCAACTTGGTGGTAACACCAAAATAAGAAGGGAGTGGATAACAACGAGGTCAAATGGATGGCATGAAAGAGAATAACAGCATCTAAAGGATCCAAATAACACAAGATAATAAATACGATGAAGGAGTAGGCAGAACTGAAACCAAGGAGATGGAAGACAGGAAAGAATTGAATCCAATAATGAATGAATACATGATGGCAGGATGGAATGTAAGAAGGAAACAACCGGTATCAAAAACGAAGAAGAACACTGAACACCACAAGACTTGCAAGATAACAAGGCAATGAGGTGAACGAAATAGAAAGAGCTGGAATCGAAGAAGGGAGCGACAAGGGAAAAATGCACCACGCAATAAGTCAATGGATGAGAACAAAAGCAAGAGATAGGGGACAGCAAGTGGTGCAAGGAATGGAACAAAACAAAATACAAGGAAGGAGAAGCAACAACATGATCCTGGTCCTATGGGTCATGGGCCCACCACGCTTCCGCTGCGCTACTCTGATGGTGACACTCCAAGCTCCAGACATGTTGTAGACCACGTGACTCCAAGCGACAATCCGAGCAGAAAGAAAGAAATGAGACACCACGATCAAAGAGAGTATGGGTTCAGGATAGATATAAACAAGGATGCAAAGAATATAAAATTGAGCTTCAATTCAAATAATCAAAATATATAGTATACATCAAAACTAATGACTTTAACAGGAATACTAATAGTAACAATATCCATGATAATAATATCAACAGTAATAGAAAATAATAATGACAATAAAAACTAATAATAACAATAAAAATTAGCAATATTAGTAACAAAATAATATTAATAATATCAATAATAATAACAGAAATAAAAACCGTCATAATCATACAGGTAATAATAATACGATGAAATAAAAATATCAACAATACTAATAATAACGATAATACATACATGACAAAGTAGAATTCAACACATTCATGAAAATAACGCAATAATAATAATAGCATTAAAAATAATATCAATAATGATAATAATAATATAACAATAGCAAAAATAACAATGATATCAATAAAGCAACAGTAATAATAATAAAAATAATAACAGTAGTAAAGGTGATGAAACGATAATAATAACATCAATTGAAATGACAGTAATATTAATAATACCAATAATAACGAAATTATTCTTTTACCATCAGTTTCATTATATAAGTAACGAGTCTTGAAAAATAAATTAGTAATAGGTAGAAAATCTTGCCTCCTTAACATCAAGTTACATATTTGCCTTCACGACATCAGGTTTCAAATTGCCATCCAAATATTCGGCTGCACATTTTGCCTCGCCGATATCTAGTTGCAATTTGCCTCCATTGACATCGAGTTGCATATTTGCCATCTCGACATTAGGTTGCACCGAAGTGATGAAATGTATATAAAATTGAGCATGATCAGGCTCAAAACAATTTAATAATAATGATAGTAGTAACGAAAGAAAATAATAGTACTAATAACAATAATAATATAAAAAGGTCCATATTAGTAACAATAAGAATAACAATGATCATGACAATAATAATAATAGTAATAGCAAAAGAATGATAACAATAATAATAATATTAACAATAATAATGAAATAAGGAAAACAACAATAAGAATATCAATAGTAGTAACAATAATAATAATATTAGTAATGATAGTGAAAATAATAGCAATGATACTAATGGTAGTAAAAATAGCATTATACAACGAAATAAGAATTTGCCTTATCTAATAATAATTCAGTAGAAATATATAGTCGATTGAAAATGAAAAGTGAGTTAAAATACATCATTGTTCGAAATAACAAAATCCTTGTTGAGATACATCTTCATAGAAGATCGAAAATAAATATAATAATTAATAATCAAAATATAGAAAGTATTCGGAAAAATAATTATAAAGAGAAAAATAAGTAGGAGAAAAATGGAGCGACACCCAATAAGGAGTTAAAAAAAGAATGATGACTAGAAGGGACGAAAGAAAATTAAGGAATTGAATACGAAAGAAGAGGGACGAGGGCAAAATCAGAATTGAAAAGAATATAGCACAGGAGGAATAACCAACCTGATACTCAATATGAATCAACATATGAAGATGATTGAAAGGAAGGGAAAGCAATGAACGACACACGAATTGGAATAAGAAGGAATTAACGATGCAAGCAGAAATAAGAGATTGCTTGCATCAGAATCAAAAGAATAGGGGTACAGAAGAATAAATTTATACCCAATAAGGAATTAATAAATCAGGATGACTGTAAGAGATGGAAGGAAGAAAGGAATCAAAGAAGTGAATATGGAGGGATCAAAATGGATGGAATAAGACTTGTATCCAGATCGAGTTGACTATTAAATTATTCATGTGGTTGCATGGCCTGTTTAATGTTGAGTTAATCCTGACTGAGTCAAGCCTGTCTAATGTATTAGTCAAACTAACACATTAGCCAAACCTGAGCTCTGATACCACTAAAAACCTTGTCACGCCCCGCTTCCCAAAATACGGAATACGAGCGCATGACTAAGCCCAGCGAATGATTTCTCAATCATCCATAAGCTGTAGGATCGACTCAGCATCACAACAAGTATATATAACAAGAGAGATATAAAACCAAGCATGCATGAATAATTTTCTAGCAACAGAACCAACTGAATTATAATAAACCATCCAAGTAGTTTCAAGTCTGAATCAAAGTAAAACTCGGGAACATCAGCCCGTTACAAGTTCTCAATTTTTCAAGAAAATAATAATTCAAATAAACTAATAATGCAAGAAATTAAAATATTCCAGTCAAGTCCTTCTCCACTTGGAAACTAGAACCTTTGCTCAGCAATTCCTGCGGGAAGCTCGTCTCCAAAGTCTGTTTAATAAACATAAACAGGAAACAAGAGGGGAAACAAGAGAAAATGCCCTTAGTGCAAGTTAGGGCCACAAATAGTAAAAGCAAGTACAAGAAAGGGGAAAACAAGAATTGGAATCAAGAATAAGCAAGGTTATAAGAAGTAGTGGCAAATTCAAAGACTAGCTAGCAAGAGGGAACATCTTAATAACTAGGTTGGATAACAACTGCTAGTGGTGAAACACATGTCAGGTACACCTATAAGGGTAATTAATGTCAAGTGTCAACTCAAGTCTAGTGTCATATGTTATCTTAAATGTTAGGTCTCAAATGTCAAGTTGCCAAGTCCAAGTGTCAAGTTATCTAGCTCAAGTTATCGAGTCCAAGTCTAGTTCAAGTTATCGAGTCCAAGTCATCAACTTCAAGTCTAGTGGTGAGTTACTAGCTAGGTAGCACGACATGCATCCATTATACTACATGGTTGCTACAGTCAAACACTTTCGTTTAGATCTAGTAATGGATTTTATAGGGCGGCGTACTCAGGTATCAAGTATCAAGCAAGCCATGGTTCATGAATCGAAAATTAAATAACAAGTTCACGAAGCAAGTTCGCGAATCCACAAGCAAGTTCAAGAACCACACAATGGGTTCAAGAATCAAACAAGTTCATGAGCCGAGTAACCGACTCCATGAATCAAACAAGATACAACAAGTTCATGAACCAAGTATTGGGAAACACGGGCCCCCTTCCGAGTACACGTATCTATATTGTCCACTCTATAATCTTTCCCAAAACCCCGGCTTGTTATTGTTATTAACTCTTATCAAGCAAGCACACCTAAGTAAATGTTGTAAATTAATTCTAGAAAAATTTAGGGATGTCCTAGATGATGTCCAGCAGCTACACACAAAATTTGGGGTCAAACGCACGCTGTTTGTACAGCTAAAATAATTCGCAAAGTCAATATATACAGCAGTTTTTACAGAACTGCGCCTACTGACACAGCTGCCGTATAACAGCCATATCTCCTAGACCGTAACTCCAAATTCAATCATTCTGGAGTCTATCGACATCTACACATCCTGATCTATGTTTCATATTCAGGGCTCGGGTCCAAATTCCAATGTTAAAAGGGTCGAAACCTCAAAAGAAAATCCAGACAGCAACATAGGGAAATAATTCACTAATGTAGATTTCATAGAATTATGTAATTTGGTGTCTAAAATCATTATGTGGCACAAATACATGGTAATGGGAATCAAACAGCGAATAATAATATTTTTCAAGTCATAATAATCACAAATTTGCCAAAACACTAAATTTATATGCGTCTACAATTTCTAGGGGTCCTTAATTCCTATGTCCAAGTGATTCACAAGTTCAAGGGGTAAAAGAGTCCAATTGAATTATTATTTAATACGAGGAAATTTTGTGACTCTTAGATTGGTGAGTTTGAAGGTTCAAATTGATTTACAAATGATATTCAAAGGGAGTCACAAACTAACTACATGTGGTATTTCAAGGAGACTTGTACTAGAACGATAAGATGTACAAGGTTACTTGCCTTAAATCGACGGTTGAAATCTCCGCTTGTTGAAGCAAAAAGAGTAGAAAAATCCCCGGAAATATCCTCGAAATGCACGTGCAAAATTTGATCGAAGAGTGAATTTCTCCCACACCGGATCTGCCCAGAACAGCGTTCAGCAAGCTCGGATCTGGCGCGCCCAGAACAGCGAACAGCAAAGCGCACCAATCGGATCTCTTCTGTGCACCGGATCCAAACCCAGAACAGCGAACGCGGCTTCGGGATTTGCTGCTGAACGAACACAGAACAGCAAAACCCAGCCACTCAGATCGCAGCGATGCAGCGGATCAGATCCGAACAGGGGACAGCGGATCCGGGATCTGGTGTGGCGAAACACGGGACACCGATCACCAGCACGAATCTTGATGAGATCTGGCGGCTGAGAAACGCTCCCGCTCTTTCTCTTCTTCTTCTTCGTTCGATCTCCTTCTTCTCCGACGTTCGACTGAGTGGAGCTCGAGGGAGAGGGGCGACGGCGTGGCTGGTTCTCTGGCGGCGACTGCGGTAGTGTCGGAGCGCGGCGAGGCGGCGGCGACGTCGAGAAGCGACGCGCGGCGAGGTGCTCTGTTCGTGGGTTTCGAACAGGGGGCGAGGGAAAACAGGGACTCGGCGGCGCTGTGGGGAGATGGCGGTGGTGGATGTTGTGGAGGCGCTGGCTGTGGGGGGTCGACGAGGATGGCGGTGGTCGGAGGTGAGTCGAAGGAGGTGGGTTTGGGCGGTGGAAGATGGAGACGAAGGAAACGGGTGAAGGATTAGCGGCGGTAGTTTTTGATTAGGGTTAAAACAGTAGATGATTAGGGTTAGGGGTTTAAATACTAGGTTTTGAGGGTATTGGGTTTAAGAGTTTTGGGGATCCGTTTCAAAAAGAGCCCAACAGGAGAAGTGATCAAAATGCACTAAAATGGAGATTAGAGAGAAAAAGAGAAGAATTGGGCTATTTCTCATGAAGAACGGTGCAAATGGCACACAATCGAATTTGACAAAAGGACCCACAATTTGAGTTGAGACAAGAATAATAATTCCATTCAATCAGAACAAATTACATGATTTCAAAATAGACGAGAGAGTACAATTGAGCAAAATACAGTATAAAAATATAAATACGGGGAAACAGGAGTTACAGTTTATGTATGACTTTGGATTATCTGTTTTTTTTTGTTGATGCCAAAGGGGGAGAATTTTATGATGATTGGTTGTGTGCATATTCTATGTTGTGTGCATGTTCTATCTTATATAAGGGAGAAAATTGGATGTTTTATCTTATTTAGGGGGAGCAAATTTAAATTGCATTTTTTTTGCATATCTATATGTGTGTTATGTTCAGGAGAAGCATGTTGCTTAAAGATACTATTCTATATTGTCTAGTTATTAGTAATCATCATCAAAAAGGGGGAGAATGTAGATTCTTGATTTTGATGACTACAACACGATACACATATGTTCTATTTAACATGTCTCTTGCAGTGTGTACCCAAACTTTTGAAGGTTCAAGATTAAGCTACAAGACAAGTGTCACTCGAAGCTTCAAACTTTTTCAAAGTGATCAGCTCAAGAACAAAAGAGTGTCTATGTAAATTGATGTACAAAATTGTAATCTTTGATATGTTTGCTTAGAAATCTTGTAATAACCTTGATGCACACACTCACACATCTCCTAGGACTAAACTAAAGTTTATTAAAAAATCAAAAAATGTCAAATTCAAGCTTGTATGAGTTCAGCTGTCAAGTACCAGTCGACTTACATTACTAAGCAGTCGACTGTTCAAGTACGAAACAATTTGAACGTACTCAAGCTCTGACCAGTCGACTCCTTTGGCAACCCAGTTGACTGTTCGAGCAATTTTGACAGTTTTCCGAAGTTTTAAATTTGATTTTCGAATTCAAATTTTTTCTGCCGTTTGATGGCAGTTGGTTAACTGTTTTCCAACAACTCTGAAGTGATTACTCTATAAATAGAGTCCAGATTTCACTTGAAAAAGGTTACCCATGCTTTAAACAACTCTTTTCTTTTGTTCAAGTGTTTGTGAAAAAGAACTCAAAGTTTTCAAAGAACTCTCACACTCTTAGACTTGGTTCTCTAATTTCAGTCTTGTATAACAACGATTAAGTTCAAGACTGCGATTAGAAGTTGACCTATAGCCTCAATACAACATTCAAAAATCAAGACTCTAGGTGTTGTAATTTTTGATTTCTTTGTTGTTCACTCTCGGGTTGTGAGAGTAGTCCTCTCGGTTGGTTACTATTGAAGAATCCATGCAGCCCTCTCCTTCCCTTCAACTTCCGCAGTCAGCAGCAGCATCCCCCGTAGCAAGCAGCACCCTCACGGCCTATCCACATCGCCGTCACTGTCCCGATGCCGCCCCAATCCGTCGTTGTCCTCCTCGCAGTGCACACACTCAACCCCGACTGCCTCTTCTTGTGTGCTTGCTGTTTGATCGAGTTCCGATCAAGTAAGATCTCGACCGTCGAATCCGCTTTATCATCATCATCTCGATCACCATTGTGATCATCGAGATCCGTGTCGATCGTGCTCGTCGCCCGGGATCCATTCCAGTTATTATTTCGTCAAATTCGTCTTCTACCCTAAAGGCAAGTAACTTGTTTTCTTTTGTTGTATATACAAGTACTAAATACTGCTTGTAGTGGGGCTTTTGTTTCTAGATTCGTTCTCATAAAAATTCCTTGTTAGATCTTGTCTCTATTTATTGATTCTTCCGCAGTCGTCTTTGGTTACACACGGCATGAAATTAATCTAGATCTAATTAAATTCTTGATGCATGTATGTATATTGTTCGTGATTCATGATGTGTTGTATACGCGCTGCATACTTGATGTGTTAGTCGTAGTATCTTGTGGTAGATTTGTAAAACACCCATACCATGTTGTTTTGGACATCTATTATATCATGCTTTGTGTTTTGTTTTAATTTGGATTTGTTGCATATGAACTATTTGATTTAATAGATGAAAAGATTTCTGTTTTTGCTGCTGCCCCGTTTTTGTTCAGTATTTTAGACCCTGTTAAGGTCAGTAAATTAAATAAATTTGTGAATATAAATCGTAGACCCCGCTGTATATTTTCTAGAATTTTGACAGATTTCAGTTTCGAATTGTGAGTTGTGAGTTATTGCTATTTTACTACAGATATGTTGAAAATTCCAGATTCGGTTTTATGTGAATTCTGTAGAGTTATCTATTTTAATACTGATGTTAAAGATAAAATTTGGACCTAATAATTTGCTGGGTATGACTAGACTTGACTGGGATTAACCCCAACTTTTTTTAGGTTTAATTGATGACATCTATAAACTATTCTATGCTGGTGAACCAACTACTATACTTTCAGAATTTCACGTTGTTCAGTAAAGAACCATAATTTCAATCTGATTCTAGTTGCCATTGATAATAACTTTGTAAATACAAAATGTATCCTGCTATATCTATTGTACTACCCTTTTGACGGATTTGGATTTTGAGTTATACCTTGTAATCTATCGCTATTTTAGTACTGCTGTGTCCAAAGTTTTCAGATTTACAAACCTGATGTATCTTGCTGTCTTCTGATTTTATTTGACTATACTATATATATTAGAATATTATGAAATTATATCTGCTGATACTAGAAATACTAGGGAATACCTCAGATTTTTCTTGGATTTAATCAGTAAGTTTTTATGTCATTTTCATGCTTGTGAATACAACCTTGTGATTTCTGGCTGAATGTATTTTATGTATATAATTCTGTTTTGAGCCCTGTTTCTATGATTTTTATATGACTTGTATATATGTGCTAGATTTGGCCGAGAGTCTAGATTTTTTGACGGATCTAGGTTTGCATATGTGTGGCAATGGGAATCTTGGTTTTGGTACAGTATTATCTTGTTGTCCAGAGTTGAAAGTTTCGTTGTCCTAGCCTTTGATGGGTCGTTTATCACTAGTTCGTGTCCTTTATTCAACTTGTACTTGTCTTTTGTTATCTCACCATGTTTCTTGCCTTGTTTGTGCACGTCCATGCTTGCTTTAAATAATAATAACAAGAAACCAAGCCAGGGTTAAAGGGAAAGATCTAATAGTGGAAAATACTGAAATGTGTACTCGGAAGGGGATCCATAGATCCTACGTGATACTTGATACTTGACATGTGATTACTTGATACTTGCACACTTGACACGTGATACTCAATGCTTTATATTTGATACATGATTTCTTGATACTTTTCCCTGAGTACACTGGCCTCTGTGATCCACTATGAAATCTGAAACGTAACTTGCTTGAATGTAGCAACCATGTGGTAAAATTTGGGACGCATGAATTGCTACCTAGATAGGACTTAATACAAGACTTGAGAATAACATGATCTTTTGACACTTGCTACTTGTACATGATACTTGACACTCATTACTTGTTACTCGTTTGCATGATACTTGACACTTGTTACATGCCACTTGCACCCGATTATCTTGCCATGCTATTTGTTTCTGTTCTTGATTTAGAGTTAGTTGCTCTATTTTTTAATCACAATTCTTCCATGTTACTTCTGTACTTGCTTCCGCTGTTACTCTATACTTATTTATCTTTTCTTGTACTTGTTGCTTGCACTACAAGCAGCCTGCTTGCATTGACGGGCGTTTTGTTTCTCTTTCATTTTCCTGCAATTTGTTAAATTGCAGACTTTGGTGATCAGCTGCCCGATGGAGTAGGTGATCAAAGATTCTAGTTGGCTGGAGTTCTTGCTACATTTATTTATTCTTGTTGCTTATCATGAATAATTGTAATTTGTTACATGGATATTGTATTGGGCATTTTATCCCAGACTTGTGTTTTGTTCCAGACTTGATTATTTGAGATTCAATATTCTTGCTTTCAAGTAATCTGTTGACTATATTAATTCAGTTATTCATGCATGGTTGATTATTTCTCTTGTATATCTCTTGTTTATTCTTGTATATGTTGTAAAGATCCTTATAGCTTATGAATGGTGAAAGCGATTTGCTGGACTTGTGTCGCTTATCCGTATTTCGTATTCCTTTTTGCGAAGAGGGCATGACAGGGTTTTTAGTTGTATCAGAGCCCCAAGTTTGGCTAATTTATTAGCTTGACTAATATATTAGACAAGTTTGGACTCGATCAAGAATTGGCTCAATAGTGTACATACCATGTAATAACATGAATAAATTATAATCAACTTGATCTGGATACTAATTGTTTGATTTTGTGCAGAACATGGCTCGCAGAGGTTCCACTTTCCGTCCATAGGAGGAACAGCCTGGATTAGAGGATGTCATGAATGTGCTTGAGCAGTTGATTCACATGCAGCAGAACCACAGTGATCTTGTGATGGCCGCATTGGAAGCCGCTCGGGTCCCGACTCCCGCTGTACCTACGTTGGCAGCTCTTCCTCTTCATCTGGGTACAGTTGCAGTTTCATGAGGCTGCACCCTGACAAATTCTCCGGCACTGAGACACCTTTGGAGGCCGAATAATGGTTGATCAGGACGAAACAATTATTGTTGGCAGCGAGAGTTGCTGATGCTGATCGTGTGGATGTCGTGACCATCCAGTTGGTGGACCTGACCATTCTAGTGTATTCCAAGAATAGACTAGAATGTCATCAATGAAGACAACCACAAATCTATCCAAGAACTGAGAAAAGACCCGATTCATAAGACTCATGAATATAGCTGGCACATTAGTGACCCCGAACGGCATCACAAGATACTCATAGTGCCCATATTTGGTCCTGAATGCAGTCTGTTGTATATCAATCGCCTTCACCTTGACTTGATGATACCCAAAACGAAGATCTAACTTCGAGAAAATAGCAGCTCCGCTCAACTGGTCAAACAAATCATCGATCCTGGGCAATGGATACCGGTTCTTCACACTAACACTGTTCAGTTCCTGATAATCCACACAAACCATCCTTCATGTTGACAGAAAGGAATGGAGAACCCCACGACGAAACACTCGGTCTGATGAAACCCAAATCAAGCAACTCCTGAATCCGCACATTAAGTTCTGCTAACTCAACCGGTGCCATCCTGTAGGGACTCTTCGATATCGGCATTGTTCCAGGCTGAACATCAATACCAAACTCCACATCCCTATCAGGGGGTAAGCCAGGCAACACCTCCGGAAAAACATCCAGAAAATCCCGAACTACTAGAGGCGCAGCCTCACAGCCTGAGTGCAAAACCATTGCACAATCCACCTGATCAACTGCAGTCTTTGCTCGATCAAGGGAAGACTCCCTGACATGGAACTCAAACTTTGTGCGGCCTGGGATTCAAAAAACAACCTTCTTGGCATGATAATCAATAATGGCGTGGGATTCACCTAACCAATCCATACCGAGAATAACGTCGAATCCTGAATTCCCAATTACAATCAGGTCGGCTTTGAAATCTGCATCCCCAATAATTATGGAACATTGTCTGCACTCACGGGAACAAATGACACCACCACCACCTGTCACAATGTTCCAAGCCTATGACAAGTTGTTGCAATCTAACTAATGGCGAGCAACAAACTGAGAGAAGACGAAAAAAATGGGTTGCCCCGGAATCAAAAAGAATATGAGCAGGAAAAGAGCAAACACGGACGACACCTAAGGCAGAATCAAAAAGACAAAGAGACAAAGAATAGATGATCAAGGGTGAGAAAAACACAAAGCAGAAAGAAAAACAGGAAGAAATAAAGCAAAACTGTCATGCCCCGCTTCCCAAAAGAGAATACGGAATACAGATACGCGACAAAAGCATAGCGAATGATTTTCATCAACCATAAGCTGTTCAAGAATCTTTACAACATTTCACAAGAATAATCAGAATCGGAAGCAAAAGAATCAACCAACATGCACATATGAACCAAAATACCAATAAGAATAATTGAAACCAAAATATATTAATCTCAAATAATCCCAATGTGAATAAGTTAAATATCCTGGGTCACATTGCCCAAATACAAATAAATCCAAGTACAAGATACAATTGTTCAAAGCAAGCAACCAGAATTAATAATAGCAAATCCAGTACTAATATCTCATATCACCAACACCATCTGTATCTCATATCACCAACACCTTCTGGTACTTGTTCTCCAAAATCTGTAATTTAATAATTGCAGGAATAGAAAAAAGAAACAAACTTCCGTCAATGCAAGTTACGGGCCGCTTTTAATGCAGGATACAAGTACATAATGAAAAACTAGCTAATAACATGGAATAGGCATGATAACAAAATGTCACGCCCCACTTCCCAAAAGAGAAAACGGAATACTGATACGGGACAAAAGTCCAGCGAATGATTTTCATCATCCATAAGCTATTCAAGAATTTTTATAACATTCACAAGATAATCAGTCGGAAGCAAAAGTATCAACCAACATGCACATATGAATCAAAATACCAACAAGAATACTTGAAACCAAATATATAATCTCAAATAGTCATGATCTGAATAAGACAAATATCCTGGGTCACAT
Source organism: Hemerocallis citrina (assembly GCA_017893485.1). Taxonomy (NCBI): domain Eukaryota; kingdom Viridiplantae; phylum Streptophyta; class Magnoliopsida; order Asparagales; family Asphodelaceae; genus Hemerocallis; species Hemerocallis citrina. Next base: position 16,289,572 of record CM030367.1, read on the forward strand.
TGCCCAAATACAAGAATAAACCCAAGTATCAAAATACAATATTGTTCAAGCAACTACAACAATAATAATAACAAGATCCAGCACTAATACTTCATGTCACCAATACCATCTGGAACCTGTTCTCCAAAATCTATAATTTAACAATTGCAGGGAAGAGGAAAAAGAAAACAAGTACCCGTCAATTGCAAGTTACGGGCCGCTTGTAATGCAGGATACAAGTATATGGGAAAAACTAACTAAATAGCAACATGGTATAAGCATGATATCAAAATAGAATACTAGCATGGCAAATGAACAAGTATAAGTGGCATGTATCAAGTATCAAGTGAACAAGTATTATGTAAACATGTATCAAGTATCACGAATCAAGTATCACGAAATCAAGTAACAAGTAAAAAGTGTCAAGTAGTCAAGTACAAGTGTCAAGTATTATGTTCAAGTATCAAGTATCATGTATCATGTAATCAAGTATCGAGTAAGCATGTATCATGTTCAAGTGTTGTATATTAAGTCTTAAAGTTATTACTATCTAGGTAGCACTTCATGTGCCATCCTTTTATTAGATGGTTGCTACAGTCAATGCAATTTCGTTTTAGATTTCATAGTGGACCATATAGAACAGTGTACTTGTAACGCCCCGAATTCCAAAATACACTGAATTCGAGATTCCACAGGATCTTTACACTTCATTTAGTACAATTTTACAAGGAAATTTGAACTTTTCACTTTACATCAGAGTTACATGAAAAATATTACACTTTACATTGCACAGCGGAAGTAAATTTACAACATTTAAATAAATGTACAACAATATTGAATAATCTTTAAGCATCTGTTCCTCTTTAACCTTTATCATGTCATTTATCCTGCATACAAAACTGTGGGTACGTCAGTTTATTCAACCGACGAACATTATACACGGCCATCCTCTCTATGCCGGAAATAGTATAACTCATTTTCCATATTTAACAAACACAAACTTGTCACATTTCAAACTAAAGGGAATACTCTATTGATGTCGTGTTGTGATTGTGCACTTAGTTCTTAATGCAGTTATTTATATTATATGACACTAATGCACACTTGTTCGGATTCTATGCATCCCATACTACATAGGTCCGAGGGCAAGCCTATTAATCGTCATTCATCTTGTGGGGTTCAATCCCTCGTCATGTCTTAATCTACTACTGTAACTACGGTAAGTATCCTAGATGATCTATGAGTACAAGCTCGTGAACAGAAAACCTAGAGGGGAATTCCACGCCATGTCTTGACTCATCAAGCATGCATTCTGTGGCAATTCAGTCTCCTTCATGGTACACGATCCTCTTGCAGTCACCAAACATCCCACAAGCGTGGCTAAAGTCCGATCATTACTGAGTAGTGCCCACGCCATGTCTTGACTCATCAAGCATGCATTCTGTGGCTCACACCCGCACCGTAAACTCTAGCTCTCATACTTGTGTTTTTCTTTCACTTTCATTACATCTCCACTATGTACTAATCCTTAGTTTTTATCAGAATCATGAACAAAAATCAAAGCTTTAGAGTTAGCCTCTCCACTAAACCGGACTTATTCATTCATTCAAACAAGACCAACCTTGGTCCTTCATTTCAAATTTCATTTCTTTTCTTTCCAAATGCCGGGGGAGACTTAGCTACTCTTTTGTTTCAATTCCAATTCACAAATTCCAAAATTGAGCGTTCCCAGCTCATAAGTTCGTCTTCATAATCATAACATATTTCTTTTTCAATAGCATGATTTCTAATTTATTCATGAGTCCATAGCCATACATGGAATTCAATGATTCCTTATATATCATCAAATATCAATTTCACATTAAAATCACATCACTAAATGAATATTCACATTTCATAATTTTCACACTATTCTCCAATGAAAATAATTCACATCACATCACTACATATAATTTCTATCTTTATTACACTTCTTTTATAACATTTCATTTCAAGTCCTTTTTGCAAAGTGCAACTTTCATAACATACAAGTGCAGAACCATAGTTCTAAATTATACATTTATTCTTAAAACATACTCCATTTCATGTAAATAATTCCCAAATTATTTTTCATAAATCCCATATATTTTTAGGATAATAACCATATATTTTCATAATTTTTCAATCATCAAAACACCCAAAAAAAATATTTTTTTCCACACATAAACACAGGCCGAGACCAAGGATCGAACCAGCGACCACAGGGAAACCAACCGAAGGCACAGACCACTAGGCCGAATGCGCTAGGCGTTATAAAGAAGGCTGAGAGCATTAAATGCTCTCGGCTGCAGTTCATTTTATTTTTAAAAATGCAACAAAATATGCGGTGCTAACAAGATTCGAACCCTCAACTTCTGAGAAGCCGCACAACACTGTAGCAATCAAGAGCATCCCGACCACTCGAGCTATAGGCTCGGGTTGTCATAGATACAACTCGAAGTCTACTTAATCAATACTCTCTGTTTATTAAAACATTTCGATATTCAACAAGTTCTCATTTCATTTTACTCTTACTAACTTGCTGTAGAAATTCCAGATTAATTATTTCCATCATAAATTATACTCCAGTATATTAAAAATAATTTTTTCCCAATAATTAACACATATTTATCATACAATTAATTCGACTTTACAAGTTACTACTAATATGTTTCTTTTTCAACATTTCTTATCAAATTTTAACATCACTAATCTCTTTCTTAACAATCTTTATATCAACTCTCTGTTTATTAATCATTCACAAACCCGCAAAATATTAAGTCATTCATACAACATTATCACAATAGTCTATTTAAGCACATAAAGTGACATTGTCAATCTACTAATTCTTGCATATAATTCTTAATGTTAATAGTGAAGTTTTCTTCAAACAATCCATAGCCATAATCATTTCGCACACAACTTAAATTTTAATGATAGATCCACATACAATTGCATATCAACATTTCAACCAATCAATAGGTCATTTTTTCCAATTAAATGTGTATTCTTATTAATCTTTTTCATGCATCATTCTTTCAATTCAAATCTAGCATGCTTCCTAATTAGAAATACGGAAAATTACCCACCTTATTTGGAGAGAAGTCAATTAGCAACACCTCCTAAACCAATGTCCTTGCAAAAAGAGCGATCCTCCTCCTTGATGCGCGCACCCGAGCCTTCCACAATGCCAAAACCGAGAGCTCCTAGTGCCGGCATCTCCTCCTTGATGCAAGCACAAATCCTCACACAATCTCTCAATCTTTTACTCACTTGTTATACTACTAATAATGTATTCTAAACTATAGGTTTGGAGGAATAATTAGCACAAGAATACTAGGCAAGGGGGGAGGGGGGGTATTTATACTAAAAATTTAGGAAAATGGAAGGCCAGGATTAACTTAGGAGTTAGGATTAAAAGGCTAGGATTCAAGGAGGAGTTACAATAACCAACCATGATTAAGTAACCACCACCCATGACTCCACTCAAAATTTTCATTTTCCCTCCTAATCAAAACCGGCCTCATATGTGTGCTTTTGCACGTGTACGTGCAATGCACGTCCATGCATTTGTCTCCAAAAATTTGTACATTATATTTTACATAAAAATAATCTTTAAAATGTATTCTACATTACAAGTTGTATTTAAAATAAAAATTGCTCATGGGCTTTAGTTTATGGCCCAAAATAATAATTAAAAAAATAACAAATAAATTAGATTTGGGCTTTTTAAAGGAAAGGCTTTTGTCTATTTGAAAAAGGGCTTTATATAGAAATAATTAAAGAGCACATATTTAAACATCTATACTCATCATAATGAAAATAATTATAAGATTTAATTCTACCAAAAATATTGCACGTGCACACTACGTGCAAAAAATAAAATAATTTTCATTAAATGAAAAACGGGGCATTACAGTACTCAGGGACAAGCCTCAAGGAATCAAGTATCAAGTATCGAGCCTCAAGTATCAAGTAAACAAGCCTCAAGAGTGAAGCATCAAGCCTCAATTATCGAGTAAACAAGCCTCAAGTATCAAGTAAACAAGCCTCAAGAGTGAAGTATCAAGCCTCAAGTATCAAGTATCAAGCCAAGTGAAATATCAAGCCTCAAGTAAGCAAGTATCAAGCCAAGTCTCAAGTATCAAGACAAGTATCAAGTATCAAGTAACAAGCCTCAAGTGGTGAAATATCAAGCCTCAAGTATCACATAGGATCAAAAGATCATCTTCCGAGTACACGTTTCTGAATTATCCACTATTAGATCTGTCCCTTTAAACCCTGGCTTGGTTAATTTTATTATTAGTGTCACGCAAGAAAGTATGTGTCACGAAACAGAGTCAAGTAACAAGTTCAAGTTGCAAGATTAACATGTACAATTGCAAGATAACTCACAAAAGAATAAAATAACCAACTCAAGTTCAGGACAGCAAGACCATACTGTAGCAAAACAGAAATTCCCGCTGTTACAAAAATGCAAATATGAATCCGTTGAAAGGTTAAGAAAATAGACTCTCAACCGAATCCAGCGAGTATAAATAAGTCATATAGTAATTCACAAAAACATAACTCAAAACTATTTGAATCCAGAAAACACGTTCAGCCAGAAATCAGAAAATCGAATTCACAGTCAGGAAAACTGCATCAAAACCTCTCAAATAAATCTAGGAAAAATCTGGGTATTCCCCTATATGTCTAGCATCATAATATAAAGTTTCTTAATTTTCCAGTAAAATTAGTTTAGTCAACAAAAATCAGAAAACGTCAAGAAACGATAGTTTGGCAAATCTGGAATTCCCAACATAGCTGTACGAAAACTATAATATCTCGCAAACCGTGAAATGAAGTCCAAATCCGCCAAAGGGAGATGAAAATAGACAAAATAATCTAACTTTAATATCTCACAAATATGTTTCATACAGTAAAAGGAATTATGGTGAAAATACAATTCTTTACAGAACAGCGAGCAAAATACAGCAAGTATAGCTTTTATAAACAAGCATGAAATGGCATATAAAACTCATCAATAAAATCCACCAAAATTCTATGTAATCCCTAACTAGATAAAGAAATACTGATCAAAGTTTTGGATCAAAATAATATATGTAGCACAAGTATCAAAATAGTTTAGTCATCAAAATTATTGAGAAACGAAATCTGGAAAAGATCTACACCTCTGTAGTAAAACAGTCATATATCACACATACGAAAACGAAATTGAGCAAGGTTGGAGGGGTTGGAAAGAAGACGAATTTCTATAAAACTCATGTTTTATACTGAAATTAAGATTCTGACCTTAATATGGTTTAAGTTACTGATCAAGACAGAATATCGGCAAACTACAGAATTCCCTCAAAACAATAATCAACATAGATCCAACGAAACTTGATTCAAACGCAACCAAACATGAAATCTAGTTTACCAAGTGTCCAAACATCATGAAATAGGGTAAGTAACATATCCAAGCAAGTCTATCACATGTATATCAAAAACTACTCAAATTCTCATCAAAAATTCCACATACATGATCAAATCAAGAACGGGCAAAACCTAAGTTGTTCATGTCAATTTTGTGTCGTGAGTCAACTATGGTCAAATAGCACTATAGAGACAGTATCAACAAGGGGTTTCACACATGAATTGTTTCTAGAACCCATCTACACTCCAAGCAGTATTTATGACTTGTATCATACAAAGGAATTTAAGTACAAGTTACTTGCCTTAACCGAAGACGAAGAACGAACACCAAGAATAATGGGAACGGATCCCGGCAACGAACAAAACCCACGAACGAAAATCCACAAACGAATGAATCCAAGCAAACTCGTGCAAAAGTTTCACATGAACAGAACTCCACAAGAAAGAGATGAAGAGAGAGAGATGGCGGGGTCGGCCTGGCATCGCTGGCTTGGTCGACGGTGGACGGCGAGCAAGAGAGGGCGAGACGAGGGATGGATGGATGAATAGAGATCGGGTGGCACTTAGGGGTTTGCAGCCTGGGGTGTTGGTCGGCCGAAAAGGGAGCAGCCAAGGGATTGGGGCGTCAGAATTGGGGGCTGGGGTGTTCGGGGTTGGCTGTGCGGCGCAAGGGAACAAGGAAGGAGGCCGGAGGTGTATGGAGTTAGGGTTAGGGTTTAGGTGAGGGAGAGAGAGTTATATATATATGTATGTGGGAATTAGGGTTTAGTTAGCATGAGATGGGTTATTGGGTAATTGGGTTGCGGGTAATTTAGGAGTAGCAATAGGATTAGTCTTAAGGGATTCAAATTGTATAAGATATCAAATAGGATTGTGGATTTAATTTGGCTTTGGTAATTCAATTAGGGATCAAACAATAGGATTGGGAATGGACGAGCATCCAATCACCACCACAAGCACCCAAGCACCAAAAATAAAGCGGACAAGAACCAAATAAAAGAAAAGAACAATAACCGATGAAGAGCGAAACAAGAGACAACAAATCAAACACAAAGAGCTCAAAATGAAATAAAATGAATATATATTGAAAACAACTCCAATATACAGTTTAGAAAAATACAAGAGAGTACAATAACCAAGAAAGAGAAAAATACATCAAAAATATGAAAAATGAAAAACGGGAGTTACACAAAATATAACAACTAGCATGGTAAGGTGAACAAGTATAAGTAGTATGTATCAAGTGTCAAGTGAACAAGTATCATGTAAACAAGTACAAGTATTAAGTATCATTTAGTCAAGTATCAAGTAACCACGTATCATGTTCAAGTATCATGTATCAAGTCTTGTAGTGATTACTATTTAGGTAGCACTTCATGCATCCCACACCGCATGGTTGCTACAACAATCAATTTCACTTTAGATTTCATAGTGGACCATAGAGGGCAGTATACTCAGGGACAAGCATCAAGGAATCAAGTATAAAGTATCAAGCCTCAAGTATCAAGTAAACAAGCCTCAAGTATCAAGTAAACAAGCCCCACGAGTGAAGTATCAAGCCTCAAGTATGAAATATCAAGCCTCAAGTAACAAGTATCAAGCCAAGTCTTAAGTATCAAGTATCCAGTATCAAGCCAAGTATCACATAGAATCAATTGATTCTCTTCTGAGTACACGTTTCTGAATTATCCACTATTATATCTGTCCCTTCAAACCCCAGCTTGGTTATTTTATTATTAATGTATGCACAAAATCTACTAGTTCACATAGAACTCATCCAAAACACAACCAAACATGATATAGAGTATAATAGATGTCCAAGCAATATGTTTTAGGGTATTTCACAAGTACTCGACAAGTATATCACGAATAACACATCAAGCACGGAAATCTCAAAATAGCATGAACATACACACCAAAAGTGGTCAACCCTAGGTTAATTTATGTCATATGTGTCGTGAGGCAACTATGATCAAATTATCACAATAGAGACAATATCAACAAGGGGATTCACACACAAATTGTCTCTAGAACCCAACTACACTACAAGCGGTATTTAGTACTTGTATATGCAAAGGAATTTAATACAAGTTACTTGGCTTAACTGACGACGAAAATGACTCCAAGCAAGAATAACGGGAACAGATTCCCGGCCAACGAACTAAATGATCACATGAATGAAACCCACAAACCAACGAGCAAAATACGAACCCACGAACCAACGAGCGAAATACGAACCCAAAAACACAAAGCGAGCACACACAACCTCGACGAACCCAAAAGCACGCACGAGAGAGAGCACGAGGAAACGACGACAGCCGAGAGAGGCTGCGCTGCCTGGCACCAACAGAGGTAGGGACAGAACGGGAGGGCAGCAGGCTGCCTGTGGCTGGTGCGCAACAGAATAGAGCGAAAGGCAGATGGGAGAGAGAGACAGGGCGAGGTTGAGAGACAGGGATGGAGAAGGTGTGCAGTGGAGTAGGGTTATGGAGTTGGGGAAGCAGTTGAGAAAGTAAAAGAGTGGCGGAAGGGATTGGGAACAGGGTTTGCATGGGTTAGAAAATATATAGTGGGGTTTTATTAGGGTTGAGAGGGTGATGACGGCAGAAACGAAGTAGGGAATTTTCCGGGTGTGGGTTTTAGGCTAACGGGTCAGGTAGAGTAGTTGATTAGGTGGAGTTTTAGTTAAACTAGGTATATGATAATAGTGTAGAGTTTAATAGGATTGGATTTGTGAAAGTGGGTATAGACTTGAGTACAAGCAGAGCATGGTAAAAACTGGGTGTTTGGTTAAGTATATAAAGTATTGGTTAAGTGGATAGTTAGGGAATCAAAATGTGTATTAGAGATTCAAGCAAAATATAGATAGGGCAAAAAGAACAAAATAATAGAAAAATAATATATTGCGTGAACAAAAATAAAGAGGATAAAAAATAATCAGCTAGATCAAAATGGAATGATACAAGAGACGTACAAAAAAAATCAAGAATTCAAATAAAAGAAGACAAGAACAATAAAATGAAAATATATATTGGAAATGAAGTCCAATATACGGTCCAAAAGAGATACAACGGAATACAAAGAGGGAAAATACACCAAAACAAAAAATACACTCAAAAATACACAAAATGGAAAACAGGGGTTACAATCCTACCCACCTAACAAGAAGAATTTCGTCCTCGAAATTCAAACAAGAAGATACATAGGGTAACCCCAAAACAACTAAAAGAGCAAAAACAAAAACTACTCAAACAAATGAGGAAACTTCTGCTGAATCTCCTCCTCCAGCTGCTAAGTCGACTTACCGGGCGAGTGAGGATTCCAAGCAACACGAACCAACTTGATGACCTTGTTCTTAAGCACTTTCTCCTACCGGTCCACAATAGCAACTAGCAGAATCTCACAAGTCAAATCCGGCCGAATGGTCAACTCAGAATAGTCGATCATGTGGCTCTCATCTCGGATATATCTCCTGAGTTGTGAGACATGGAAACATCGTACACTCCTAATAGTGCTGGCGGCAATGCAAGACGATAGGCCACATTACCTACTCGCTCCAAAATCTCAAACGGTCCAATAAACCTAGGGCTAAGCTTGCCCCCACCACCGAACTGAATGAAACCGCGCCACTGAGATACCTTTAGAAAAACATGGTCACTAACCTCAAACTCCAAAGCTCTCCGATGGACATCGTCCCATCGCCTCTGCCTATCCTGAGCAGCCTGCAATTGCTTCCTGATCTGAACCACAACATCAACGGTCCTGGTGATCAACTCCGGACCCAACAACTTCTTCTCACCAATGTCATCCCAGCACACTGGTGATCTGCACTTTCACCCATAGAGTGCCTCAAACGGAGCAACTTTAATACTGGCTTGAAAGCTATTATTGTATGAGAACTCTACGAGATGCAAATGGTCCTCCCATGATCCACCAAACTGAAGCATACAGGACCTTAACATGTCCTCAAGAATCTGGATGGTCCTCTCTGACTGTTCATCAAACTGGGGATGAAAAGTTGTACTATACTTTAATTTACTCTCCAAACTATTCTGAAGACACTCCCAGAACTGAGATCTGAATCTCGTATCCCTGTTGGATACAATACTAACTGAAACCCCATGAAGTTTGACAATCTCTTGCATATACCTCTCAGCTAGGCTCTCAGTATACTGCCCGACACGAAAAGGAATGAAGTGAGCACTCTTTGTCAAACGGTCGACAATCACCCTAATGGCATTATGACCCTTAGGAGTCCTCGGCAAAGCGGTCACAAAATTCATAGTGATATGTTCCCACTTCCATTCTAGAATAGGAAGTGGTTGAAGAAGTCCAGCGGTTCTCTGATGCTCTGCCTTAACCTGCTAGCAGGTCAAACACTGAGCAAAAAACTGAGCCACAACCCTTTTCATACCCTGCCACCAGAAATGAAGCTTCAAATCTCGATACATTTTAGTACCTGCAAGGATGGATAGAATACGAAGACTGATGGGCTTCCTCAAGCAACCTCTGACGAACTTCACCTTCCGGGACACATAATCTGGACCCAAAACGAAGTGATCCATCAGAATGAATAACCATGTCCGTCGTGGACCCAAACTCAAGCCTCAGCTCGAAAACCCTGCAACTATGCATCACCATCCTGCGCCTCTTTAATCTGATCAACAAGAGACAACTGAAGCTGGAGCACCAAACAACTCCGATCAGAACTTGGCAACAAAACCTCCAACTCCAACCTCCGCATCTGCTCAATCAGATCCCTTTGCTGAGTCAAGAACATAACTGCCGATCTCCTGCTCAAAGCATCAGGCACCAAGTTTAATTTACCAGGATGGTATTGCAAATTGATGTCATAATCAACCACAAGCTCCAACCAACGCCTTTTCCTCATGTTTAACTCCTTCCGGGTGAAGACGTACTTGAGACTTTTGTGGTCTGTAAAGATCTCCACTCGGTTCCCAAGTAAATAATGTCTCCACAACTTCAAAGCATAAATCACTACCGCTAACTCCAAGTTATGAGTCAGATAGTACTTCTCATGCGGCCTCAATTACCTTGATGCATATGCAACGACTCGGCCCTTCTGCATCAAAACTGCTCGAAGATCCTTACCAGAAACATCACAGTGAATTACAAATTCGCCTGAACCATCTGGAATAGTCAACACAAGTGCTGCAGTCAGTCTGTTCTTCAACTCAACAAAAGCCACACCACACTCATCAGACCAATAGAACTTCTGATCCTTCCCAGTCAACTTAGTCAATGATCCTGCTATCTTTGAAAAATCTTGGACAAATTTCCGATAATAGCCAGCTAAACCAAGAAAACTCCTGACTTCAGAAACTGACTTGGGAACAGGTCAATCCTTCACAGCCTCAACCTTGACAGGGTCCACAGAAATACCATCGCCTGAGATAACATGCCCTAAGAATGAAACCCTGTCGAGCCAAAACTCGCACTCGCTGAGTTCTTCAACCTGAAGCAGGGAAGCTTAACAGTTCGAGAGTACGAGGCCAAGTTCACACAACTGTCCGGATATGCTCCAGAGATGGTAGAAGATGAGGTCAAGAAGGCCAAGAGATTCGAGCAAGGGCTCAGACATGCCCTTAGAACAAGGATGGTACCTTTTTGCATTCGGAGGTTCGAGAAATTGGTCTGCCATGCGGCAACGACAGAGCTTGACATGAACCGAGGACCAGAACTGCAAGAGAATACTAGGAGGTGGAACGAGGGAAAGAGGTCTGCACCAGCATCAGGGCTCGAGAACCAAGGATGAAAGCAGAAGATTCAGAAACCATACAACAAACTTGGAGCTGCCAAGCCAGGAAGCTGCTTCCTATGTGGAGAGCAAGGTCATTTCATGAGCCAGTACCCAAGGAAGGACCCTTATATGGATACCCGTGTTTGTTACAAATGTGAGAAGATTGGTCATATCCGACCGACTGTCCCCAGTTTCAGAAGAATAGCAGCAGATCAGCCCCAGAAGTGAACCACAAAGGAAAGGAGCCGCTTCGCCAAGGACGAGTGTTCGCACTTACAAAAGATGATGCCAACAAAGGCAAGGAAGTCATCACCGGTGCTCAAGGATGGGGGCACAACTAAGTCTGAAGTTGCTTTTGAAATTTTATTTTGGGACTTGAAGTCATATATGATATAACACTTTTTGTAACCGATGGATATATATATATATATATGTGTGTGTGTGTGTGTGTGTGTGTGTGTGTGTGTGTGTGTGTGTGGGATCCATGCAACGGTTTGTTAAAAAATTGTTCAACACATTCCCTATGTTCGTGTTATTTTGTATCTGTCATTTTCATTTTTCCTGACTTAACGTAGTTCTGAGGACAGAACTATTCTAAGGAGAGAGTATTGTAATATCCCAGACGGATATTATATTGTGTAAATTATTATTACTATTTAATTATTTGATTATTTTATTTCTTTTCATGTTTGAGTTATCCTTTTTGTCATGACAACCTAATTAGATAGTTAGGTTTTGATGGAGGATTAAACCTAGGGTTAAGGATACATAAGAGTTTAAGGAGGTGTTCTTCTAGAAACTCTCTCTCCTCCACCTCACCCCTTCACCATGCTTCCACCTCACCCCCTTCACCATACCTCCACCTCATCCCCCCTCACCTAAGTTTGGTCGGCCACTTGCCCAAGGGGCTTTTTGCAAAAGTGCCGTGGTGCATTTGCACTCTCCACCCTCTCTTCCATCCTATAAATACCTCCCTACTTCACTCTTGTCTCATTTTTACAAGAACAAAAAAAAGGAGAGGAAAAGAAAGAGAGAAAAGCCCTAACTAGAGAGTTTTTATTTGTAGGTTTCCATAGGAGTTTTCATAGGAGCTAAGGGGAAGGAGAAGGTGCTTGGGGCTAGTCCTTCCTAATTAGAAGCATACAAGGTGGGGGTCTCTCTAACCTTATTTTGTGTGTTTGTTTTCTTTTGTTGCTTATGTTGTGTTGTTTTTGTTCTTTTTGTTGTGTGTATTTGTGGTATGTTCTAATAATCAACTTGGACTAAATTATGTGCTTATGAATGGTTGTAGATCAAAAATGATCAAATAAAAGAAAGTGAATGGTAGAACTTAAATAAATAAACATAAAGATTGAATCTTTAGCCTATTGTTCTTTTATTGTTGTTTTTTTGTTAACTCAACTTGGACTAATAGACATAAGCATATGGAGATTGTGTACATACCCATCTTTGGGTTGTAGAACTTAACTTGGACTCATGAGCATAAGCATATGAAGATTTGTGTACATACCCATCTTTTGGTTGCAGAACTCAAACAAGGACTATTGACATAAGCATATGAAATTTGTATAGTAGAATTATTACATACCCTATTTTGGATTGTAGAACTCAATAATTATTAAAAATAAGTCTTTCTTTTGTTTATTGCTCTCTACTTTGATAATTAACAAATCTTGCTAACTCGTAGTTCATAAAAAGGTAAACTTTGTTGTATGTAGAACTAAGAGGTTAAAGAAAAGAATGTTGTAATATGTAGAACTTGTAATTTATAAAAAGGTAGTTTTTTTTTGTAATATTGTAGTTCATAAAGTTGGATTTTTGTAATGCTTTAGGACTTGTAATTCATAAAGATAAGAAATCTTGTATTAGCTAGCATAGATCATGCTAAAGTAGTAAGTAGATATTTGATGTTAAGTTGTAGCAACATCCATGTTTAAAGTAGTAAGTAGGTGTTTCATGTTAAGTTGTAGTAACATCCATGCTTAAGCATTAATAAAGATCCATGCTTAGTAGTAGGTATCCATGCTTAAAGTGTAGTAGATACTCATGCTTGAGTTGTAGTAGATACCTTGCTAATTGAAACTCATGCTAAGTTATATACCATGCTTAGATTGTTGTAGGAAAGTTATATACCATGCTTAGATTGTTGTAGGAAAGTTATATACCATGCTTAGATTATTGTAGGAAGATTATATACCATGCTTAGATTGTTGTAGGGAAGTTATATACCATGCTTATATTATTGTAGGAAAGTTATATACCAAGCTTAGATTGTTGAAGGAAAGTTATATACCATGCTTAGATTGTTGTAGGAAGATTATATACCATGCTTAGATTGTTGTAGGGAAGTTATATACCATGCTTAGATTGTTGTAGGAAAGTTATATACCATACTCAGATTGTTGTAGGAAAGTTATATACCATGCTAAATTGTTGTAATTTAATGTAGTAAATACTCATGTGTAAGTTGTAGCAATTATCCATGCTTAAGTTGTAGTAAGTATTCATGCTTAAGTTGTATGCATGCTTGAGTTGTAGAATGACCCATGCTTGAAGGAGTAGTAGATACTCATGTTGTAGTTAAGTTGTTGTAACCCCCTGTTTCCATTAATTTGTATTTTGAAGTATTTTCTGTATTTTAAATTAAACTATTCTCTTTTAATTTAATATGTTATTTAAACTATTTTGTGGAGCCCAATATTTAATTATTCAACTATTTTAATATTTGAAATATTTTGGAACCCAATTCTTATTATAAGCCCAGTAAATTTAAATTAAACCCAATGGTCTAATTATTTATTTTGAGCCCAATTCTATATTTAAATAATCAAATTTATTTTGAGCCCGTGGACCAAGCCCACCTCCTATTGGGTCTTGATCCGCTAACCCAAACCCAAACTCCATTGTTGACTAGATCCAACAATTAATCCCGAAATCTCTCCTGTAACCCCCTCCCCTACAATCATTCCCCTCCTTAATTATATACCATTATTATATTAATATCTTCCCCTATTCTCTCTCCCCGTTCCCCTATTCTCTCTCCCTCCTTCTCTGATTAAAACAAAACCAAACGACCAAACAAACCCAAACACCCATTCTTCATCTTCTTCTTCCACCCGCTCGAGCTTCCACCTCGCCCCTGCCCCGAACCCAATCCCATCGACGCACCACCTTTTCCACATCGCCGCCACTCCCCTCGTCAACCCATTTCCGTCGCCATCCCGCCTCCTCCTCGCAGCCCTCCACTATGCCGTTCCTCTGCACTCGCCACTCCATCACCAGGCTCAGTTGACCACCCCAACACCATCATCCCACCATCCTCATCTTCGTCACCTGCCGTCAATCCCTTCATCTTCCTCATCGTCGTCTTCATTCCTCTCGCTCCCCTATGAACCCATTACGCCATTGCTCCACCACCGTAGCTCCTCCACCTCCGCCTGGCCTTCCGCCATTACCGAAATCAGGAGCTCTGCCTCCCCTCGCCTCGTCGACCGAACTACCACAGTCATCGCCAAGCTGCCACCAGCCACAGCCGACCTCGCCTCCGCCTCCTCTGTTTCCTCCGAAGAAAACAGAGCTCCGCGTTTCGTCGGAGTCTTCGCCAATTGCGTCGCTTCCCGACCAATCGCCGCTACACCGTTGACGCCGCCCTCTGTTCCCCTCGATGTCGTGAGCCCCCGCCGCCGCGGTGCATCGCCGTCATCGCGCCATTCGTCCGCTCTCACTCGCGCTGTCGAGAAAAAGAAGGAGAATCGTGAGTGGGCAATTTTGGTGTTTCGTGTTCACCCACAGCAAATCCTAAGTGGTTGTTTCCTGTTCGACCAGATCCGCTACGTAGGAGCATTTCCACTGGTCGCTTTTGCTAGTCCCATGTGTTGGTGCAGCAAATCCGCGACGCTATTTTGCTGTTCGGGCTGATCGGGTGTGGGGATTTCTTCCTGAGTTGTTGTGTTGTTTTGCGTGGATTTCTTGCACGTATTTTTGCGCATGATTTTCGTCAAAAGGCAAGTATCTCATGTACAAATTTTATTTTTCTAGTACAAGCCCTTTGTAAAAATACCGCAAGTATATTATTTCTCGACTCCAATTCGCATTCATAAGTCGAATTGATACCCATTTCTATACCTAATCTGTCGATCCTGTATTCACATGTGATCGTGAATACTTTGTTATCATATGCATGACATGAACATAAATAAATATAAACATATGTACTCTTAGGATTATACATGTTTTTGTGCAGGAATGTTTCACTCGTGACAGTAGTTAAATACGAATATGACATCTTGTTCTTCTTGATTAAATTAAAATAAAAGTAACAAGTCGGGGTATAAGGGAAAGATTTAAGTAGTGGACAATATAGAAGAGCGTACTCGGACGGGAGCTCGTGGTTTCCCGACGTAAGTTGCAATTACAAGTTGCAAGATTGCAAATGACAAGTTTACATGTTTCACGTTACAAGTTTACACTCTACATGTTTCACGTTACAAGTTTGCACGTATCTCGATACAATATTGAATGTACATGTTTTTCCCGAGTACGTGACCTATAAAACCCACCACTAAATCTAAACGAAATTGTATTGACTGTAGAAACCATGTAGTAAAAAGATGGATGCATGAAGTGCTACCTAGATAGAATTAAACATTAGACATAAGATTAACACGTGTACTTGCATGATCCAATTACATGTTACATGTTCATGTCGATTCGATACTTTTTTACTTGTTTACTTGTTTTATATGCCACTTGTTTCATAATGCCTTGTTCATACTATGTTTACATATTGCATTTTCCTTTCTCCTGATTCCTTGCTCTTTCCTGTTTTTCTTTTGTTCTAGTTTTGTTCCTGTTTCCCTTAGCTGTACTCCTTGCGGCCCATAACTTGTATTAACGGGTCTTCTTGTTTCCCTTTCCTTTTCTGTTGTTATAATATACTTGCAGGCCCAAATGGAGAATTACCAGAAGGTGTCGCTGACCAAGTGTTCTAGTTAATTATTATCTTGTTATCTTAGTTTGTGTTTTACTTCATTAAACCCTTTAATGTAATCCGGGCTTGTTTGACCCGTAATTATTTATATTTTCCAGTTGTTGGTTATTATTTATGGACTATGTCATGAATTTTCATAATCATATTGTGATTTACATGCCTGCGTGAATTGTTTTATTGTCTTGTTGTTGAGTTTACTTGTACAGCTTATGAATGGTGTGTTCGCACCATTTGTTGGGCCTTAGTCTCGTGCCCGTATTTCCGTGTTTTGGGAAGTGGGGCGTGACAGTTGTAGTAAAAGAATCATACTATAGTTGTGTAAAAAACCCATCATGTTGTGGTCGTGTAAAGAACCCATCATGTTCTAATTGTAGTATCCTAGTGTAGAACCCATTCATGCTTGAATGATATCCATGCTTGAATTGTATATGGTAGTATTGTAGTGAAAAATTAAAAAGAACCATGGAACCATGCTTGTGCTATGCATTCTAGCGTAACCATTGAAATGAACCTATGTTCTTGTTCTAGTCGACTTTAAAAGAAACCCATGAAACTAGCACCATGGTAGTTCTAGCTCAATTGACAAGAGAACCCATGCATTTAGTTTCTAGGTGATTCTAGCTCAACTTGAGATAGAACCTAAGAATCTAGTTGCATGTAGTTCTAGTTCAGTTGGGGGAAAAGAACCCATGGATTCTAGTTGTATAAGGTTCTAATTGAAGTTGGACCATATCATGTGAACATTCTTCATCTTCATGGGTAATAAGGGTTGGGAAGGTCACTAATAATTGTTAGCTTGATAAAAGTTATGGGAGGCATGACCTGATTAACCCATTTACGAATGGCAATCTTGATCGGACCTATGGAGAGGGAGTTAAGAGCTGAAAGTTCTTCCAGGATTTTAACGGAGGGGCATAGAATGACCACCTCGCCGTTAAAGCAGGTGTTGATAACCCAAGCCCAGTCTTGAACATTACAAGAATTGCTAAGAAAAGAGTTGAGATTAAATCTGGATACCGTTCCTCCACTGAAAGAGACCGCTCCGTAGCACTCAAACATCTTCAACTTATCAGACAGTTATATAGTGGGGATGAACACGACAGTGGTTTGAGGCTTAGTCACCTGGGGAGCAAGAACAAACAGTGCCTGGGTGGGAGGTTGCTTCACTGCAGGAAATCTATGAGTCACAAGGGGCATAGGGAGAAGTGGAGCTCCATGGGAAAGCTTGGGTCTTTTAGCCTTCTGGGATTGAAGATCCAAAAGCTTAGACAGAAGGGAGGGAAATTCTAGAGCTTTCAACACTGAGTCAGAAATCGGCAGTCCCAAAGGAAGACCAAGAATTTGCTGAAGAGAGAAACAACAATTTCTCAAATGCCCCTCCTTTAGACAGAACAGACATTTCATGTTAGCGGAGCAGAAAGATTTGATGTGTTCTGGAAGAAGACACCGATAGCACACAGGAGTGGATGACGGAGAGGAATGGTAAGAGTTAATGGCAAGAGATCGTACTAAGCTACCGATAGGGCGGGAAAATAGAGAAGAAGAGCCCCCTAGAACCTTCTGGCTCGTGAGCTTAAGAACCGGGAGAGAAGCATTGAAATCCAAATTAATTTTTTTTTTTAATTTCTTTTTACTACCTCAACCCACGTAGAGCCCATGATGGCTCAGGCCCAGCACAGGAGCAGAGGATTGGGAGAGAGAAAAAGTAGAAAGAAAAAACTAGCACTGTAGAGATCTGAATACCCCTCACAACAGTGAGAAAATAAACCAACCTCAACCTTAAGAAAGAAAATAAATATCGAACGAACTAAAATAGAACGCAACAATGCACAACAGCTAGATCGGATAGGAAAGACGCAAAGTTCAGCTCAGGAATCTCCAGATCCGAGAGCATCCAAGTCACTGAACAACCAGAACAACAATAATCGAACAAATCGAAAATCTCTGAACGATCGGTTACGCCAGAACCCTTAAAGAAAGAGGGAAATTAGAGGAGAGATCCAAAGGGATCTCAACCAGAAAAATTCTCACGGAACACCAGAGGGCAAATACGAGAAAGATAACAAAGAAAACCCAATAAAAACACTACTTACAGCGACTGGCAAATGGGCAAAGCTGTACAGATCCAAGAGTTGCCCTAACTCTGAATCACTTCGGTCCTCCCAGTTCTGAGAACAAGAGGTTGTCGGAGAGGGAATCGTGCTACTAAGCGGGAGAAAATCTTGCAAACTCGAGGACCAGGAGTTGGCAACGCGAGGAAAGGGGGGCAGTGAGACGGATCTGGAATGGGAGAGATCCCAGCGGAGAAGGAGAGGAGGACTTTATATCCGAATGGGGGAGAGGACAGAAAAAATGAAGAGGGGAGAGTAAATTCGAATTCGCCTAGAAATCGCTTTGTAAATTACATTTTATTATAAATTATATTTTTATTGGTTATCCTAATTGTTTCCCTATTGGATTTTAAACCCAACACCCATACCCCGTATTACCCTAACCCTAATTTCATCTCCTATTTGAATCCTCTGTTAACACCTCCTTAACCCTAATCTAACCTAACCTAATAACCCCAGCTGCCTACCCTGTTGAAACCCCCATCACCTACTGTGCTTCCCCCCTCCCCCCCCCTCATCATGTGCGTCTCCTGTCCCTCACCTCGTTAACCACATCGTCTTCAACTCTCGACCCATCTTTCTACCATTCCGCCAAGGCCGCCCTGTGCCTCCGCTCTCCACCTTCAACCCATCACCACCTCTGCCATTGTCGACTCCTTCCCCTGTATCACCCCGATCGTCCCTGACCTCCACCCCATCCTCCGTCGCTCCATCTCTTTCTCACCATCATACTCGTCATCGTCTCCCCACCACCATGCCATCAACCTCAAGTCCCTATCCTCGTCCTCGTCCTCGTCCCGTTAACCCACCATCGCCATGGCTGCATCCCCTTCCTCTGTTTCCCTCCCCAAAATAGAGCACCTGCTCGAGCCTTCGTCATCATCTTCAAGCCTCCGACTGGCCATCCGTCATTGTTTCATGACCACAACCTTCCCAATCGTCACCCTGGTGCTCCTTGCTATCCACCTCTTCTACCCTGTGTGCACCCTTCCTGTAGCGCCAGAGCCCCTGCCTCTTCTCCCCTTCCTCTCCCGCAGCCAACGACAGCACTTCCCCCCCTTTTGCAATCCCACCACCGTGCCACCCTGTTGCCGCCAACCAGCCATCATGAACCAGTCGCGGACCACCGTCGTTGACAGCTAGAGCCGAAAGCCATTGGTCGTCTGCTATTTGATCGGTGAGTTGATCAATTCGAATCTCGACCGTCCGATCACCATCATGATGGATTAAGTGTTGGTTGTTTGGTGTTTGGAGAGAAGAGGAAAGTTGGAATTTCTTTGTTGTTTGTTGTTCGTGAGTTTGGGGATCTGCTATTTTGGTGCTTTGTTGTTATGCACGTAGCTTGCACGTGCTTGCGTGTGTCCATGTTCGTGCTTCGTTTCTCGTGATTCTCATCCCATTATTTGTTCGTGTTCGGATTCACCATCGTTCAGGCAAGTATCTTCTTGTACAATTTGTTGTTCTAGTACAAGCTTTTATTTGAAAATACTATAAGTAGATTGTAGTTGTGACTCCCCTTTGTCTTATCCTTTGATGATCTCATTTTACTCCTTATCAATTCCATGATCATAAGAGTTACAACTAGTTGGATCCATCTTATCATCTAATTATTTGAGCACATAAAATTAAGAATACCCTTGACCTTTAGATGCATGTTGTATGATGTATGTGTAAATTTTACTTCTTTGAGATGAGAAATAAACGTAACTTGCTGATTTGATATCTGTTACATCCTGATTTGTATCACACACTAATTTAGACTCATAATAGTCATTAATTGTGCCACTTGTTATATAAAAGAAATTTACATATGCTGTTATTCCTGTCTTTGCTTGCTGTTTCGACCCCAATAATATCAGAATCTAAACTTGAGTTCTAAACATGAAATTTAGCCCCAGATGTCTAGTTTTCAACCCTTTTTTCGGAATTGAATTCCGGGTTATGGTTTGTGAATTATCGCAGTTTTAGTGCTGCTGTGTCGTAGAATTCCAGATTCATAAATTTGCTGCGTCACTTTGTTTTACAATTAAATTAACTATGCTACCTGTAAGATAATGACCTGAAATTTTGCATGCTGATACTAGACACACTAGAGAACATTTTCTAATTTTTTTGGAATTAATTAATGAAGTTTCAGACCTGTTTCATGTTTATAAACACAATTTTACAAATTCTGGCTGAACACGAATTCTGTGTAGTTTGCTATTTTGATACCTGTTGCTACAACTTTCATGTACCATGTTTATATGCTCTGGATTCAAAAAAGAGTATAATTTCTAGATTTTCTAACAGATCTAGATTTTCATTCCTGTGGTAGCGGAAAACTCAGTTTTGGTACAGCAACGTCTTGCTGTCTAGAATTGGTATTTTGTCATGTTTAAATATTTGCATGTTGTTCCTTGTATTTTGTGACTTAGAACATAATCCTTGCATCATATAAACTCCTGATACATTCTTGTTCTGTCTCGATTTTGTTTCTTGTTACCTCTTGGTCGTGTTTATTTTGTAATCAAAAGTAACAAGTCGGGGTTAAGGGAAAGATCTAGTAGTGAACAATATAGAAAAGTATACTCGGAAGGGGGCCCATATTTTTCGTAATAGTGGCACCTGATTTGGTTACATGATATGATTTGGATTACATTTGGATTATTTGGATTACTCGACATGATTTGGTTAATATGATTTGGATTACTTGATATGGTGCACCACTGCTTGATACCTGAGTATACAGCCCTATAGAATCCATTACAAAATCTTAACATAACTTGATTGTATGTAGCAACCATGTGGTAAATGTATGGGACACATGAAGTGCTAACTAGATAGAAAAAAATAGACTTAAGTTGACACTAAGTACATGTATGATCCTGTCTACTAGTTTCCTGATTCTGTTACAAGTTACATGATTTTGATTTACAAGTTAATGATTTTGATTTAGAAGCTACATAATTTTGATTTAGAAGTCACATGATTTTGATTCACAAGTTTGCATGAACCCATTTCTGTTACATGTTTTCCAGTTGCAAGTTGTTGTCTTTCCGTTCATATGTTTATTTCTAGTTGCATCACACTTGACTTAATTTTATTTCATGTTCCTTGATTCTTGTCTTTGTTCCTCGTTATACCTTGGTTCTTGTTCTTTATTATATTTCCGTTCTTGTACCCTTGCTTGTACTTCTTGCGGCCCAAACTTGCACTAAGGACGTCTGTCTTTATTTCTCTATTTTTCTTCTGCATGATATATACATACTTTGGAGACGAGCTGCTAGAAGGAGTTGGTGAGCTAACCTTCTAGGCTTCTCTAAGGAAAACTTGCTTTAGTTATTTTTATTTGAGTTTATTTAAATTCTTGCTGGTATTTGAAACTTGTAACGGGCGTGTTGTCCTGAACTTTTACTTTTTGATCCAAATCTTGTATTTATTTGAGAAGTTTATATTTGTTTAAATAATTTTTGTTAATTAATAATTTATTCATGCATGAGTGGTTGAGTATATTTTGGTATATTTCATGTTATGATGTTGAGTCGATCCTACAACTTATAAATGGTAAAAGCCATTCGCTGGACGTAGTTGCATACCCGTATTCCATATTCCTTTTTGGAAGCAGGGCGTGACAGGTAGAACCACAGCACGCACGGTAACTCTTCGACCCATAAGCCTTTCGGTGAGTTGTCTAGGCATTTCTTCAGTCCATCTGAATCTGTTTGTTGGCGTTCTCAGCATGGCCATTGCGATGGGGGTGCGAGACAGAAGTGAACCTTTGGTGGATGCCTAGGTCGGCACAGAATTTGCAGAAGTTTTTAGAAATGGGTGTCATTGTCGGTGACAAGAATCTGCGAGATACCAAATCGACAAACAATGTTCTTTCAAAAGAATTGTTGTGATCGATGCTCGGTTATGGTGGCGATGGGTTCCGCCTCGACCCACTTGGTAAAATAGTCTATGGCGACGATGAGGAAGCACCTCTGGCCAGTCGCTTTGAGAAAAGGGCTGACCAGGTCCATCCCCCACATGGCAAAGGGGACCAGAATAGCTAATGATTTCAGTTCGGCTTAGGGAGGGTGTCGAATGGAGGAGTGCCTTTGACAAGGGCCTGCATTTTTCCATAGGTCCTGAGCATCTTGGAGGAGGGTCAGGCCAGTAGTACCTGTGATTGAGTACCTTTCTTACAAGTGTTCTACTGCCCATGTGGTAGCTGTCGATTCTTTCATGCATTCTTTTAAGGCGTAGTTGGCCTCCTCAGGATTTAGGAAACAGAGATAAGGTCTCCCATCCGCCTTAGTGTACGAGCATTTGAAGAGTTTGTCTTCGATGATTGTGAACCTCTCTGAACGGGTTCAAACCTTTCTGGCTTCGGATGGATCTTAGGGTATTTCACCCGCCCTTAGGAAGTTCAAAATTGGGTTCATGCAAGTTGTCGTCCCCACGGGTGGGTCGATGCAGTTGACTTCGAGTAGTTCGGTGACTTCGATGCTGGGTTTTAGAAGAACCTCCACCAAGATAGTGTAATCTAATCCTTAGAAGAAGGAAGAAGCCAGTTTAGAGAGCGCACCCACCTGGGTATTCTATTCTCGGGGATTCGGATCACTGTTGCTTCTTGAAAATTTGAGAGAAGAAATCGAACGCGTGCTAGGTATGGGATCATTCGGGCATCATGAACCTCATACTCCCTGGAAATCTGATTGACGACTAGCTGAGAGTCGCTAAAAGCATTTACGTGCTTTTTGGGCCAAGAGGTGTCCTGCGATCATTGCCTCGTATTTCGCCTTGTTGTTGGGGGCCGGAAAGTTTAGGCGAAGAGATTATTGGAAAACGATGGCGTCTGGGCCCCTAAGTATGACTTCAGCCCCGCTCTCCTTTGCAGGATGACCCATCAACATAGAGTTCCCACTCTGGCTCGTTTTCTCTGAGTTTGGATGTAATGGAATGGTACACTCGATTATGAATTTGGCGAGCGCTTGGCCCTTGATTGCAGTTCGGGGCTTATAGTTGATTTCGTTTTGACTCAACTCGATGGACCATTTGATCAAACAGCCTGACATTTCGGGTTTAGAGTACTTATTTGAGGGGTTGGTCCGTAAGGAATGGAGTGGGGCTGGAAGTATGGGCGAAGCTTTCTCACCGCCATCACAAGTGCATAAGCCATCTTCTCTACTTTGGAGTACCTGAGTTTTGGCATCGCGGAGGATCTTCCTAACATAATAGATTGACTTCTACGACCCGTTTTCCTCCCGAACCAAGACAGCGCTAAGTGCCTACTGGGAAGTAGCCAGGTATAAAGATAGAACTTTGCTCAGCTCGGGTTTACTGGGGAGCAGGGGATTGGCCAAGTATGCCTTCAACTGGTATAAGGCTTGCTATTGGAGCTCCCCCGACTCAAATTTTTAAACTCCTCTGAGAGCTTTGAAGAACGGCAGTGACTTCTCTCCAAATTTAGAAAGAAAGAGACTGATAGTTGCTAACCGACCCGTGAGGCATTGTACTTCCCTGACATTTCTTGGAGAGGACATTTCTAGTATGGCCTGGATTTTTTTGGGGTTGGCTTCTATTCCCCGTTGGCTGAACATGAACCCAAGGAACTTTTCGGACGTTACACCGAAGGTGAACTTTGAAGGGTTTAGCCGCATGTGGTAGGATCGAAGGACCCCGAATGCTTCTTCAAGATCTTTCACATGATCCAGACCTTTGAGGCTTTTGACGAGCATATCGTCTACATACACTTCCATGTTTCGACCAATTTGATTTCTAACGACCAGGTTTACGAGTCTCTGGTAAGTTGCTCCGGTGTTCTTCAGCCCGACGGGCATGATGCGGTAGCAATATAGCCCTTGGTCGGTCACGAAAGCTATTTTGGGATGTCTGGTGGGTACATTCTGATTTGGTTGTAACCCGAGAAAGCATCCATGAAAGTGAGAAGCTCGTGCCCGGACGTTGCATCAATAAGTGCTCGAGAGGGGGAAGGGATCCTTCGGGCATGCCTTGTTAAGATCCGTGAAGTCGATGCAGATCCTCCACTTTCTATTGGGCTTCTTTACCATCACAACGTTGGCTAGCCACTCTGGGTAGGTCACCTCTTGAATGAACTTGGCAGAGAGGAGTTTATGTACTTCTTCCTTAGCTACGTGTTGCCGATTAGGGGCAAATTTGCTATACCTCTATTGCACTGGTTTGGAGTCTGGGGGCACACTCAGCCTATGTATTATAGATCCTCGAAGATCCCAGGCATATCCGAGGGCACCCATGCGAAATAAATCCCGACTTTGACAGACGCAGTCGATGATATCCCACCTTAGGTCCTGAGGAAGGGATCAGCTTACTTGCAACCACTTGGATGGGTTGTCTTCAGAAAAAGGGACCTCTTCCAGTTCATCGATTTGCTCCGATCCGGTCGTACTCCTTTCAAATGGGAGCTCGACTGCGTCGAGGGGCAGGACTGCCACCGCCATAGCAGCCATGTAGCAGGTTTGGGTGGCCTCCTGATTACCTCTAATGACTTTGAACTTACATTCGGTGGGGAATTTCATCTTCATGTGGTATGTTAAGGGTACTACTTGGAGGGATGCGAGCCCGGGTCGACCGAGGATAGCATTATAGGTGGCTTGAACATTTACCACCATGAAGTCCATGGTTTCGATTTGGGAGGTCGGAGTCTGCCTGGTAATAATGTCGAGGGTCACGATTCCCTCTATTTGGATGGGGGCGCCTGAGAACCCCTGGAGCGTGTACCTTGGTGGTTTTAGCCTTTCCCTGTGGTATTTTAGGGCTTCAAAGGCTGCCAGAAACAGAATGTTTACCTGAGCTCACATTGTCCACAAGGATGCGGCGAACCTCGTGATTGGTTGAACCGAGGCTGGCGATGAGACCATCGTAATGGGGAGTTGGACACCCTTGAGATCTTCATTGGAGAACGAGACTGATAGCCCCTACCCCTGGGTGGTGGTTGATGGTGGACCGCATTGATGTCTCACATGAAAGCTTTGTGGGAGGTGTTCGAGTCTCCTTCCATGGGTCCACCATGGACGTAGTGGAGAATGGCTACCCCATCAGCTCTCTCTGGCCCAGGAACCATTTCCGGATGCTTGTCTGCCCTTCGAGGAGGGAAGGCTTGCCTTATATTCTGAGTGAACTCGGTAAGGTAGCCTCTATGTATGAGTGCTTCAATCTCCTCCTTAAGAGCCCGACAATTGTCAGTCTCGTGGTCGTGGTCCCGATGGAACCGACAGTAGAATCTTCGGCCCCTCCTCCCGTTGTTGTTGTTGGATGGAGGGGGGAATGCTTGACTATTCTTTGTCCTCAATCCCCATAAGAATGGCCGAGATGCTCATAGTGAGTAGGGTGAACTTCTCAAACTGGAGGACCGGAGGCGGATGCTTTTTTCCTGTAGGATCCTTTTACAATTTTTTGGGACCTAAGACTCATCCGCGTTCCTCATTCCCATCGCCAAGGTCTCCTTCCAACCACCGGGATGCAGAGCTTCTTCTTCTTGGCTATATTCTCGACCTTATGGAGGAGTTTGGAGAAATTGTTGGGAGGTTTCTTGGCTAGTGTGGTCTTAAGTTGGTCATGGCCAACATTGTGTGGAAACATTGCTAAGGCAACTCCAGGTGTTAAGGGAGGAGATGGCCCGGGCTTCGGCATTGAATCTTCAAATGAAGTCCCGGAAGTACTCTCCATCCTTCTGTTTAAGGTCCAGAAGGGAAGTGCTCGTCTTCTCTACCTTGCGGCTGGTCACGAAATGCGCAAGGAAAATCTCTTCGAGTTGATCGAAAAAGAAAATCGAACCGAGGTGAGCTTCGAATACCATTCCTAAGCAGGGCCATGTAGATTAGTTGGAAACGCAAGACATATGAGAGGATCTGAGGTACTGTGAATCATCATGAGGATTTTTTGAACCGCTGTATGTGATCAGCTAGATTTGTCTCTCTGTTGTATGTCTCGAACTGGGGAGCCTAGAAGTTTCTCAGAATAGGGGCATCGAGATTTGTGTGGAGAAGGGAGGTTGGGAAGGTTGACGACCCCGACCGAATCGTCCCCCATTCTTGGCTATCTGAGCAAGGCCGTCTTCCATCTCTTGGAGACGTTTTTGGATATCATCCGTCAGGTTCCCAGATTTGGTCGACCCGTGAGATTCTACTCCTCCAGAAACCTCGATTTGTTCATCGCCTGAACATCGTTCATCCCGGATTCTTCCTTGGAGCGCTCTTAGGACTTCGCTTGGAACTCTCGAAACTCCGTATTAGTAATGTGACATTCTCTATGGCCGTCAGGGTGTAGGGGGTCCCTTGGAGATTGCCTACGCCATTTATCTTGTCCTTAGGAACGATGAACACTGTGGCTGAGAGCCTGGTTCGACGGTCCAGCTTTGCCTCTCGAACGACTAAGCTGGTTTCGGAGGTTGCCCTGATTTAGCCATTTGTTGATGATGTTACGGAGGTCATTTACTGCAGGTTGCTCAACCATCCTTGCGATAGTATGAGATGTGCTCGGAGCTAATCCTCACGGATTGGGCCCCGCGATGGTGGTCTTTTTAGCTTTAGATGCCATGAGAGTTTCAAATCGGGAGTAGGATCAATTGGTTGTTTCCCACAGATGGTGCCAATCTATTGCGATTGTTTTTTGGGTGTGGGAGCAACAGATAATGTGAGTTCTTGTATTCGGGATAACGACCGTGATCCGGAATTTTGTTCTATATCCTAGGGGAAATCGATTGGATTGGTTGGGGAAGGAGCCGACTTGCCAATCTACAAAAAAAAACCTGAAACATTGGGTGTATTCCCTGCGACAGACCCTCCGATGCTTAATTCAGAAGACATCAATTTAGGGTAATGGGTTATGTATCAAAAAGAGTGATTACCTTGTAACAGTGCTAGAGCAGTAGTATTTATAAGTCTTTGGAGAGTCCGTTATGGAGAGATTCTCAGGCGGTCATGGGGTCCCATCGATATCAGATCTAGCATTAACCAAATCCCTAATTTGGGGGGCAGGGGGTTCATTATGGAATAAGTGATGGGATGACTGGCATGATCGGCTGGTGAGAGACCCGAATGTGCCGGAGGTATGCGATTGGGTCTGTAGAAGGCCCGTGGAGCGGGTTTGGTTTGGGCCCTTTGTTTGACGGGTGCTTTGAGCCCCAGAGGGCTTTGTGAATCGTGCAAGAATCATAGGGCGGTGGTCAATTACGGCTTTTATCCATATCAAACCTGTTAGGATTATGTATTGTATACTCGTTGTTCAATTAGAAGAAGAAATGACGAGGCACGGAGGTCGAAGCGTCGAAGAGATGAGAAGTTAGAAACAGGGCAGCAACAACAACGAAGGATTGTACAGTCAACTGTACACCCCTCGGGTCCAGATTGGTTGAGTAGTGGTCAACTGCACTTAGGTGCAGTCGATCGCCCGCTGCGGCTGTATTGTTTTGGGCTTTTATCTTGGTGAATTTTGGGCCCAATCTTCAACTCTAAGTCAGATCGAGCGGCTCATATTCAGTGCATTCTTCTATATGATATATCGGATGATTGAGATACCAAGACTTACTGTAACAACCCTAACTTTTATACATATGCTTTATGCACAAACTAAATTCTATTATTAATAAAATGTTGAAAGGATTATATTTATGTTATAACTAGTTTAACATACATCCAGATGTGTGTACATATTATTTTTTAGTTGGGCTTAAGAAGCCCAATGGATTTGTGAACAAAACCAAAAAAAAATATGAAAAAGGCCCAATGCATTGGCCGACCATCCATGGAGGGAAGGAGGGAATTTTGAATGCTAGGGTATTTCTTTTGGAATTGAAGTGTCATGATACCACCTTTTGTTGTACCAAGAAATCTCAATGATGGCCATCACATCCACCTCTTTCAAGGCCCAATCCAAAGGCAAGATGCTTCACCTCCCCACATGCTCAAATCCTGGCCAAATCCCCTCTTGATTCCCCTCTCACTCTATATCAAACCTCTCATCTCTTACACTCATTTTCACTTCCTACCACTTCCACCATTCAAGAGAAAGAAAAAAAAAGAGAGAAAGAGACATGGCTACTGATTTGGAGGAAGAGAAGCCGAGGAGAAGGAAAGAGGAGGCCAAAGCAAGAAGAAGAAGCAAGGAGCTCAAGTTGGAGGTAAGGAGAAAAACCAACAAGCAAGAAGCTAGAAGGAGATTGAACAACAAGCTAAGGTGGATGTTTCTAGACCTTGTGATTGTTTTTATTGCTGTGAAATGGTTGGATGTTAGTTTAAATTCGTTCATGATGTCTAAAATTGATTTCATGCAAAAGATTAGAAGTCTAATGGCTAGATTCTTGCTAAAAGACACCAAACCAGTAACACTGTTAAAAAGCTGGACTTTGTCTGCCAGTACGAAGTCAATAACTTTATGTTTACTAAAGATATGAACCTGAAATTTTTATGAAAGGATCATACACGTGTCGTACACCTTCAGTGATTTTTTTAGTTTTTTTGTGATTTTTGTGCTAATTAATAAAAATACGACATTGCATGTTGGTTGAAAACAGAACATAATAGACTGCATGTTACTGTTGTAGATTAAAAGACTTGGATCTCGCTGTGTACGCATGAGAATGACTTGAAATTAAATGATAATGTTCTAATGCTTGTCTAGAACTTAAGTTCCAAATTTCAGGGTGTTTGGAGATGTTTAGATATGGCAATAAAATCATACAACTTAACATACATTTTGAACAGAATAAAACTACAGCTGTTATTGCTCTGTTCTTAGCTAATTTTCAAAGCGGCATAACTCAAGATCCATTTGGTAGAATCATCTGATTTTGGGATATGTGTTGTGAATGCGTTTTATGTGTTTGATTCCTAAATTTCATGTCAATCCAGTATCATTTGATATATATAGGATAATTTCCTTTAACACTATAGGCAAAGTGCTCTGGAAACGATTTTACTGCATGTTGAAGAATCACGATATTGAGCATGTCAACAGCCGAATTTACAAAACTATTCAACTAGGAAGTTGTAGAGCACATCTAGAGATTTTCGGAAAGCCTAAGAATGTAAAATTTGGTGTGGTGTGCTATTTTATAAGATTTTTAGTGTAGACTTGCTCTGTCAGACACGAACCTGAATTTACTGTTTGAAGTGACAAAGATGTGATTGGACCTCGTATGACTAAATGAATGCTGTGGATGTTAATTATAAGCTATATAGTGCTTGGGTACTGATGTGAAATAATTTTAGATTGATTTATGTCATCTTAGCCATGTCATGGTTATTTCTTAGTCCTTAGTGATGGACTAGAATAAAATTGGGATATGTGGATGTGTGATTATTGTTGGGATTGGGATAGATTTCCCCCATTCATGATGTCTCAATTTGGGATTTACACTATGAATGAATTTTAGGGTCATCTTGATAGAATATTGAGATCCTAGGACTAGGTCCGTATGGATGGGATTTATGGCGGGTAGTTTAGAGACCTGTGACCCCGAACGTGTTGGCAGCGACGACTTGGGCGCCGACGTGCTTGCCATCTGAGGAAATCCAGCATCGTAGGAGCTACCACTTGTCGGGAGGATATGGAGCACAATGATTAGCGGGAGCAGCAACTTATTTCGGGCTGAGGTGGCGTGCGACTCCAAACGTGACGGGCGGTGGCAATCAACATGGTCGATTCGTTAGTTTTCGTGGGCCCATGTTGTGGGCCGGGCATAAGAGCCAAGTTTAAACCCTAGGGTGAGTTGGGTTAAGTTCAAGAAAAGATATCGACAATTAGAACTTAACTATTGGTTATAAAACATCTACTTGTGACATCTAAGTTAGGTGTGAGACTAGTTGATAGATCGCCTAACTAATTGATTAGTCGGGTTGAACTAGATTGCCTAGTAAATTAAAAATTGTAAATTGGATACATCAAATAGTATTAGTCCGTGAAGTAAACCCTAAAATTAGTAACCCCTAATGATTGGTCTAAGAACTTGAATGTTGATCTTGTGTTGGGTAGTATCATGGGTTCATAGCAAAGACCTAGGATAGGTCAAGTTGTGGTTAAAAATCTAGATCACCTAATGTTACTAAATATGGATTAATAAAATGGATTAGAACTTTATTTAGAGCCAATAGAATTGGGGAAAACAATAATAAATGATGATAACTCATAGTGAAAGTTTCAACCCTATTCTATAGTTGTGGCCATAATTGTGGATAATATTAATACAACCTCTGACATAGGGTAGGTCGAGTCACCATGTGTGTAAGGACAGACACTAGTGGGTGTTGTGTTTGCCTGTAAGGGGGACGCATGGCGTCGTCACGCCTGGCCAAGTCCTAAGTTCCGTTTAACGCGGGCAGGGAGCGCCGAACAAGACTCCAGGTAGGAGTAAGGCTCCGCGACTCTCGGCATGCGTGCTTGTATGCACGTAACAACTTTTGATGAGGACTAGCATGGCAATGTCGTCTCAACTGCAAGTTTGACTTAGTGTAAGGACGAGATCTAGCGGAGAAGAGGGGAATTCCTTACAGTCCGCCATGTCCTATGATGTTCAACACAGGCAGGGACTTAGAGGGAAGCGTCGTACATGGAACTCTATTATCCTCGGCTAGCAGGGTTACCGTGAGGCCTCATGCCCGTATTACAGTTTTTGAAAAGGTCCGAAAGGTGGAATTTACTATGCCACTAACATTTTACAGTAGCATCGAAAAAGAGGAACCGCACGACTACTACCGGGCGTAGTATGAAACAAAAGGAGGCTACCCTACACCACTATTGACTGCAGTGACCGCGTGCCCTACTCAGCTACGCACGTGGCTACACGTGTATGCAATACGTGAACAAATAAAATCCTAACAATTGCCCACCACAGGCGTGCCTCACAAAAGGTGTCCGGACTATTAGGTAACCTTTTTTGTAAGCAATTCTATGTAATTATCTTTCTTTCTTTCTTTTTCAACGATATAGGGACTATCCCTACTCAAAGCCATGCCACGTCACACACCCCATGCATGCAGCCACTTCCACTTCCTCTTCTCATTTTGTCCTTATGCGCATTTTAATGCAATAGGCCCATATACTCTCTATAGGCTCTAGAATTAATCCCAACATCCATATAGCCCATAGAACCTCTATAGGCCAACCCCACATTCTCATATATTATATATATTAGATTTGCCCGTGGGCACTTGCCTATGGCACGTCTTTAGAACGATATATCATATGAAAGGCCTTGTAAACAGTAAATCAACAATTATGTAGCTCAAGTTTGAATAGTATGACAATAATCAGTTGTAAATAAAAGTCCATGTTTCCATTATATATATATATATATATATATATATATATATATATATAGAGAGAGAGAGAGAGAGAGAGAGAGAGAGAGAGAGAGTAATAATTAAATAAATAAATGAGTTGTTTTTGGGGGGTTTGAATTTGAGTTTGGGGGGGGGGGAGAATATGTTTTGTGAGTTTAGATCTGGGCCTTTAATTTTGGGGGATTGAAGGAGAGCCATTTGATAGCTTTCTTTGTGTTTTATTATATATATATATATATATATATATATATATATATATATATATATATATATATATATAAACTCTTAAGTACGGAGTGTTACACACACACCCCTTAAGAACTCAGTGTCCTCGCTGAGCCCAAGACTTGCAACATGATCCAAGATCCCTTTCTAGCAGATGTGGACAAGACTACCCTGATTCTGCGAGTTGTGATACCAACTGTAATGCCCCGAGTTCCCAATACCTGGAACCCGTGACACAAGCCATAATCTTTCCTTTAAATGAGTCACAACACAACAAAATCACAGGAAATTAAAAACTTTTATTACATAAAATTGTTATTACAATGTCCAATGCTTACATCGCTTACAATAAATTGATACAACATGAATATACAATAAAATTGGACAGTAACTTTCACTTGGATGTTTTAATCAACTTGAGTCTCTCACGCCTCCAAATAGCGGATGGTCCTGCAACTGAAGAGTTGGCACATCAGTTGAATATAACTGACACAATGCTGTATACAGCTATCCTCTCTATGTCATACTATAGTGATTCCAAACTTTGATGATAAGAAAAAAGTGATGTCAAACGAGTGTTAGTGTATGTCAAGGCCTAATCTAATACACAAAAGAATACACACGATGCACTTACTGAACGTATGCATCTCATACTACATACTTTTCAAAAATCAACTTCTGTGAGAACTTATGTATCCCATACTACATACTTCCCAAAGAGTGCACCTCTCCTGATTGTAGGTTTCGATCCCTCATCATGCATCCTACTCTTGTACTCATTTCTGTTCCTGACAAAACTTTAGCGACTTGGTAGAGTTGTAGTGCATGCAGTCTACTCCCATGCAGATGGACCGATGGTCTTTCTCCACTCCCGAATAGTCAATGGTCACTCTGTTCTATTGGGACCGGTGGTCTAAAACCACTCCACCCGGGACCGGTGGTCCAAGGCACTTCCAGACAGGCTGCTGATCAATCGGCTCTGTCGCAGCTCAGCCGGAACCGATGTCTTCTCCACACCCATCCCTACCAAAAGTTGCCCGAATTTGTGGCGACCGACAGGCCTTCCCCAACTCCACCAAGGGACTCAGAGTTAAACCCCTGCTCCCCATTTATAATGCACAGAACAATTCTATTGTACAGATAACATAGAACATAGATAGTTACTTGAGGGTCTATCCCTTAGCTTCCGACAGGAGATTGCGGCACATTGTACACCTCCCATTCTACCAGCTAGTTCCCAGAAATTTACCGACGAGACTACGTCGCCCTCCCTTCCCTTACAGGTGGGGCGGCGTTGCACGGGTCCCCATGAAAGGATGAGTACAACACCCAGCTAGTGCCTATCCTTACATTCAACAATGACTCGATCTATCCCAAGTCTCTACCCAACACAGGTTGTACGGATATTATTCACAACTAGGGCAACAGCTATAGAACGAGGTTGAGTTTATCACTACATTAAGTTATCATCATTTTATTATTGTTTTATCTAATTCTATTGGCTCTAAATAAAGTTCAAATCTATTTTATTAATCCAAACATAGTAACACTAGGCGATCTAGATTTACAGTCCTTACTTCACCAATCCTAGGTCTTTACTATGAACCCATTATATTACCCAACACAGAGTCTGTAATATCCGAATCAGTTATTAATTAATGTTAATTTATTATTATATTATTATATTATTTTATTTTATTTTTCAGAATTGAAATATTTTTTATGGATATTACTTAGTTTAATTAATAATCACAATCTGTATGTATACCAATCAATATGTACATGCTTTATATCATTTTGGTACCGAAATCTTCCGAGCCGATAATAAATTTATTTTTATTATTATTTTTGAAATTAAATTAGTTTTATACGGATTGTGCGGTTTAACAAACAAAAATTATCGGCATATATATTAGTATATATGTATGCGTATTGTATCGATTTCGTACATTTATACAAATCATGTACTGTGTGTTTTGGACAAAACTATCTCATTTTTGTCATGATTAGTCAAAAATTGATGGCTAGGATTTGTTTGGTGGGATAAACTTAGGGTTTAGGATTAATGGAAATACAAATGAGTTTTAATAGTTGTATTTCTACTAGAACCCTCCTCCACCTCACCCCTCCACCTCACTACAATGGCCAGCCACCCCAAAATATCTCAAGGGGGTTTGCAAAACCCTAGGTACATTTTACACCCTCACCCTCTCATTCCTCCTATAAATAGCCCCCCCCCACTCCTTGCCTCATTTTCCAAAAGAAAAAAATAGAGATCAAAAGAAAGAGAGAAAGAAACCCTAACTAGAGAGTTCTTCATTTGTAGGTTTCCATAGGAGCTACGAGGAAGGAGATGGAAACAATTGTCTTGTTTTTCCTACATAGAAATCAAAAGGTGGGGGTTTCTCTCCTTCTTATTTTTATTGATTTTGTTCTCTTTTATTGTTATATGTTGTATGTTGTATGTTGTATGATCTAAACAACTTGGACTAAATCATGAGCATATAAATGGTTGTATGGATCAAAATGATCACATGAAAAGATGGATGATAGAACTCAAACAAAATAATATAAATGTTGAGTCTTTAAACCTTGTTATGGTTATTGTTGGTGTTGTGGTTATTTTGCTAAATTAAAAACTTGGACTAATGGTTTTGTGCATATGTGTGGTGCGGATCAAAAATGACCACATGAAGTGTTTTGAAGGGATAGAACTTACTAAAAACACATAAAGATGGAATCTTTAGTATTGATGTAATT
The DNA here is from genome assembly GCA_017893485.1 of Hemerocallis citrina. Lineage (NCBI taxonomy): Eukaryota > Viridiplantae > Streptophyta > Magnoliopsida > Asparagales > Asphodelaceae > Hemerocallis > Hemerocallis citrina. The sequence continues at coordinate 16,324,120 of CM030367.1, forward strand.
ATTGTTGTTATTGTTGTTATTTTGTTAACAAAAACTGTAACAACCTGGACTAAAACCATGAGTATATAAAATTAGTGAATTGAGAATGTTTGTACACCAAATTTGAGATTGTAGAACTCAACAAACATAATGAAAGGTATGTCTTTTAAAAAAGGTTGTGTGTTGTTTTCTATGGTGGTAAAGATAAAGCCTTTACTAACTCTAGGTTCATAAAAGATGAGTCTTTTAGTAAATTATTGTATGCTGCTTTCTATTATGTTAAAGGTCAAGTCTTTACAAATCCTAGTTCAAGAAAGATTAAATTTTTCTAGGTTGTGAAGGATTAAGTTTTATTTTGCTTTTATGTTAGAAAAGATTAGTTCTTTTAATAGAAGGCTTATTAGCTTCTATGTTAAAAAGAACCCACTTTGGTTTGTAAAACTCATTTTCTTGTTAGAATGCTAGAGAACTTCTAGCTCACAAAGTAGTGGTCTTTACATATGTAGAATCTCTATTCATCAAGAGTAGACTTGTTGTATATAGGACTTGTAATCCTTAAAGACTAGATTGTTGTAATAGATAGAGATTGTAGTTCTTAAATGTAGAGTTTTGTTGTACGTAGGACTTGTAGATTCAATAAAAGAAATTTTTGTAATATGTAGGTCTTGTAGATTCAATAAAAATAGATTTTGTAATATGTAGAACTTATAGATTCAATGAAATTAAATTTGTAGTATGTAGGACTTGTAATTCATAAAAGAAGTATTCTTTGTAATATGTAGAAATTCCAAAAAGAGTAGTCTTTGTAATATGTATGTAAAGTCCTTGATAATTGTTATAAGTTTTACTTCCATGCTTGTGAAGAATCAAATTTGGGTAATCATAGTTCATAAAAGATCAAGTTGTAGTAGCATGCTCTAATTACTCTAGGTTTCTAGAAGACCCATGAACCCATGTTGCATGATCATTCTACTTAAAAGATTCAAAAAGAACCCATGCAAGCTTGAGTTGTATGTTGTAGTAGTTCTAGTTAATATTTAAAGAACCCATGTTGCATGATCATTCTTCTTAAAAGATTCAAAAAGAACCAATGCATGCTTGAGTTGTATATTGTAGTTGTTCTAGTTAATTTTTAAAGAACCCATGTTGCATGATCATTCTACTTAAAAGATTCAAAAAGAACTCATGCATGCTTGAGTTGTACGTTGTAGTTGTTCTAGTTAATTTTTAAAGAACCCATGTTGCATGATCATTCAACTTAAACAGATTCAAAAAGAACTCATGCATGCTTGAGTTGTATGTTGTAGTTGTTCTAGTTAACTTTTAAAGAGAACCCATGAATGTTATAGTTGCATGCTAATCTAGTTAAACTATTAAAGGAACTCATGAATTTAGCTTGCATGCTAATCTAGTTAAACCATTAAAAAGAACCCATGAATGTTATAGTTCCATGTTGTTCTAGTTAAGTTTCTAAAAAGAACCCATGAAATTAGTTCCATGATTGTTCTAGTTCAATTTTCTAAAAGAAACCTATGAAATTAGTTCCATGATACTTCTCGCTCAATTTGATGAAGAACCCATGTATTTAGTTTCTAGGTGGTTCTAGCTTAAATTTGAGAAAGAACCTGTGAACCTAGTTGCATGTGTTCTAGCTTAAATTTGAGAAAGAACCCATGAATCTAGTTGCATGTTGTTCTAGTTTAAATTTGAGAAAGAACCCATGATTCTAGTTGCATGTTGTTCTAAGTTCAAGTTGAAAAAGAACCCATGAATTCTAGTTATATGTGGTTCTAGTTAAAATTGGACCATACCATGTGAACATTCTTCATCTTCAATATATGAGTAATAATAAGGTGTTAGTGAGCCTAACACAAGATACTAGTTCTTATAAGTGGGTTATGCCATGAAACGTTAGTGCCAAAAACACACTCGATTATGGGTAATAATTGTTAGGAAAATCACTATTATTTTTAACTTGATAAAAGCTCATCTTGTGTTTTATAGTTACCCTAGGGGTCATCGACCATCAATACTCATATCTTACCACGTTGGAAACTGTGGATAAATCACACCTCATGCACCGACGGATCTTAACCGGTGTGGGTTGATCGCGAGCCGAGAATGTTGACGAGATCTGAGTTAGGGGTAGTGATGAGTGAGGAGATCCCATCACCGGTGTCTTGGATCGATAGGCCATGAGTTGGACCATGTTAATCTTAAGAAAGTCTAAGTTGAAAACCCCATAAGATTGTTTAGGTTTAGTGACATCATTAGGGTAGTAACTTATAAAGATCATCACTTTAACCATTTTTGCCAAAAGGGAAGAGTTGGTATTAGGGGTGATACCTTATGATCCAACTCGTCCTACAGGCCGACACTTGGTGGTGTTATTGGGTTGTACCTTCCTATGAAAGGGATACGTACGGTGCCTTCTCACAAGTTGGGAGCACGGGTTGCGTATCTCACTCTGTTAATTCTTGAAATACCATGATAAGAACGGGAGGTTCTCCTGTCAGAACTAGGGGATGGACCCCAGAATTCTGTCACGTTCTATGCCGGGGAAGCGAATGGGACTTAGACCACGGTCTATGAGTTATGGGTGCCGCAGGGTAGGCCTTGTGCTATCCTGTGCTACGGATACCCTGCGTTCGCCTGGCTTTTGAGTGAGGTCCGGTATGCCGGGTAGTAGTGGAAAAAATAGACACCATGTGCATACTTCTTTGGTAGGACTTGACCACGTCTGCAACCTCATCAGTCACGTTGTATTTGTTAGGAATAGGCTATGTACAAAAGTAGAATTCTTAACGTGGGTTTAAATCCTTAATATAGAGAACGGCTTGATATGGACATATGTAGTTATGGGTTGCATACAATTCCAGATTCTCGCTTGTATTAGAATAAATGCATCCTAGCCTTAGTTGACATTGCATTAGATCTAAGTCATAACACCCACGAATACTTAAACTACACGAGCACACTTTACCATGCTTAAAATATGTTTGTTTAAAATTGAGATTCGCTGCTAGTCATCAGCCTTTAAGATTCAGTATATGTACTGACGTTCCTACTCAAATAGGTTGTGGATACAGGATCGCTAATCCGGGAGAACTCTAGTCAAGGCATAACTTCCAAGAAAAAGAGCCCAATGTTTATTTGTTTCTCTCATGTATACTCTAATGTAATCTATTGAAACAATCAAAACACTCGGCTTGTAATATTTTATATTGAGTAAAAAGTTTTAAATTTTCTTGCTTTCCTGTGTATTGTGGCTAATTGAATGTAAAGGTCCTCGCTCGTGTCTCGAATTCTCCTTATAGGAAGTTCGGGGCGGTACAGAGTGGTATCAGAGCCGATTTCAATTTATAGTCCAACACAGTAGGAAAATAAACTTAGTTGTCTTGTACGAGTTAGCTTTTTAGCTTGTTGTAGATAATTATAATTCATACTGTTGTTTCCTTCAACTTATATTTTATGATTTTTCTACATCTAGGCTAATTCCCGTGTCCACTCCTTGCATGATGGCTGACGGAGCAATTCCCCATGAGAATGGGTGGCCGCATGGGATAATGGTCGAGGTGGACTCAGATCTACAGCCCATCACTGATGGTGATGAGTCACCAGTAGGAGCGGGTTTGGCCAATAGGGCCACAGCAGCTGCCGAAAAAGGGGGTGCCCCTGCAGATGGCCAGATTCTAGTATCTCCACCCCCACCACCGCTTCAGCCTACTGCAGTGGAGCATGCCTTTGAGCAGGTATTCCACAATCTCTCAACTTGGGTTTGGTGCCACGTCTGTCTCGAGAACAGGATGGACTCTTCCGAGTTCGTGACCCTCAATAATGAGAGGGAAGTGGCAGAGTTGAGGAGGGCTAAGGCAAGGGCCGACCGCAGGACTGTGATCCTGAAGCACACTCACTGTGTGCAGTTTGCGCGCCTGGAGCGCAAGTGCATGGAGCTTCAGGCATAGATCACTCAGTTGCAGGCGCTACTAGGACCACCACCTGCTGCAAGGGGCCCTGCAGGAGACACTAGTAGTACCGATTAGGTGGTTAGGTGCCTATAGGTTATTTTGTTGTTTTGTTACTTTGCTACCTACATGTATGATATAATGTATGGGGAAAAATGCATATGTAAGATAAGGGATTTTAATGAAAAGAAGTTTAGTCTTGCGTTTTCTACAAATCTTATGTGCATGTTAAGGTTGGATAGATGTTATTTTAGCAATATCATGATATGATGCCTATGTATATTCCATTATTAATTTTTCTACCAGATGTCGCGCAGAACAAGTAGCGGTAGAATCGACCCGAACGAGGGCGAGGGTAGTGGAAGCAATGGCGCAGGTCTGAATATAGAGGCAGAATTCGCTTGCATGTACCAGGCATTCGGAGACCTGGCAGAGGCAAACCGAAATAATGTGCAGCAACAAGGGGCACCCGGAGGTAACCGGGGAGTAGCATCTACCGACCCCCTCAAGATGGTCGAATCTTTCCGAAGGATGAGGCTACCTGTTTTTAGGGCAAGGCAGACCCAACGGCAGCTGACGACTGGATTCGTCAAGTCGAGATAGTATTTGAGGTGATGCTGACACCGGAGGACAGCAAGGTCAGGTTGGCTAGTATTCTACTAGAAAAATATGCCAGGGTCTAGTGGCAGTCGGTAAAGAGGGGCATGGGTGAAGAACCCATTACCTGGGAAAACTTTTTAGGAGAGTTCAGGCAACACTACTTTCCTTTCGATGTGCAAGAGGAAAAGGCCATGGAGTTTTTCAACCTGAAATAGGGAAGCATGACGGTTCGTGAATACGAAACCAAGTTTACTTAGCTTTCCCGTTATGTTCCAGAGATTGTACAGGACGAGGTCAAGAAGGCCAAGAGGTTCGAGCAGGGGCTTGGGCCCATACTTAGAACCAAAGTGGTGCCTTTTTGGATTCGAAGGTTTGAGAAGTTGGTCCGCCGTGCAGCTACAACGGAATTGGATATGAGCTGAGGACCAGAACCGCAAGTAAACACAGGAGGATGGAACAAGGGAAAGAAGCCTGCACCAGCATCAGGATTTAGGAACCAGGGTCGAAATCAGAAGTTTCAAAGAACTGTTGGCAAAACTAGAGGTGCCAAGCTAGGGAGCTATTTCCTATGCGGCGAGCAATGTCATTTCAAGAGCCAGTGCCCAAAGAGGAACTTACAGAATGATACCCGCACATGTTACAATTGTAGGAAGATTGGCCATGTTCGGCTAGACTGTCTCCAGCTTCGGAGGGGCAACAGTAGGCCAGCTCCAAAGGCGAACAGCAAGGGGAAGGGGATTGCCCGCCAAGGGCGAGTATTTGCACTTATGGAGGAGGACGCCGATGAAGACGAAGGAGTCATCACCGGTAGGTGAAGAAACTTATGGCTAAATTACTATAGGAGACAATGAAGGATGTAAACACTTTTGTAACAGGATGAATTAATATAAATGGAATCTAGGCAACTATTTTTTTGATAGTGGTTCATCGCATTCTTTTGTGTCTGAAGTATTTTCAAAGAAGCTGAAATGCACCCAGGAGGCAACTCTGGATTTGGTTTTCTTTGTAGCCACCCCATCTGGAGCAACTCTCCTTACAAATTTGTGCTATAAGGGATGCAGACTCCAGATTGACGGAGAGGCCCTGAGTATAGATTTGCTAGAGCTGGGCTTTGCAGGGACTGACGTGATTATTGGAATGGATTGGATGTCCAGGCATAAGGCTAGCATCGATTGTAGGGGGAAGAAGGTAGCCATTGCACCATCCGGAAGACCAGGACTTTTGTTTCAAGGAAAGAAGAAGCAGAGTGAAGAAATTCTTGCAACTGCAACTGGAGTACGTGTGCCAGGTGAAGTCAAGAAAATACCAATTGTACGTAAATTTCCTCGCGTATTTTTGGAAGAATTACCTGGGCTCCCACCACACAGGGATGTGGAGTTCAACATTACTATCCACCCAGGCAGCGCACCAGTGTCAAAGACACCATATCGGATGGCACCAGTGGAGTAGAAAGAAGTGAAGGAGCAAATTGAAGAACTGCTATAGAAGGGATTCATCAGGCCGAGTGTTTCACCCTGGGGAGCACCCATGCTACTTGTGAAGAAGAAGGATGGAACCGTGAGGATGTGCATCGATTACCGAGAGTCGAACAAAGTTATTGTCCGAAACCAGTACCCAATTCCCATGATCGATGACTTATTTGATAGCTCCAATGAGTAGCTGTGTTCTCAAAGATTGATCTGCATTCAGGCTATCATCAAGTTCGGGTCAAAGAAGATATACCCAAGATAGCATTTCGAACTCGATACGGTCATTACGAGTTTCTGGTGATGCCATTCAGGGTGACCAATGCTCCAGCGATCTTTATGGACATGATGAACTGTATCTTACGGACATTCATCGATTCATTTGTGGTTGTCTTCTTAGACGACATCTTGGTGTATTCAAAAATAGAAGAGGAGCATGCTGAGCATCTGACTATAGTGTTGAGCAAACTGCGAGAGCATCAGCTTTATGCAAAATTGACAAAATGTGAATTCTGGAAATCATAAATGGCATTTTTTAGCCATGTCCTTTCTAAGGAGGGAGTGGCTACAGACCCACAGAAGATCGAGGCAGTAAAGAGTTAGCATCAGCCAGAACTGTAAAGGAGGTCAGGAGCTTTTTAGGCATGACGGGGTACTACAGGAAGTTCATCCAGAACTATGCCAGAATTGCTGTACCACTTACAGCACTGACCAAAAAGAATGGGAGCTTTGATTGGACTGAGAAATGTGAAGGAAGCTTTCAAGAGCTGAAGAACAAATTGATTTCTGCACCGATTTTAGTTCTGCCTCAACCAGATAAGGGATATGTGATCTACTGTGATGCTTCATTTTTGGGATTCGGATGTGTTCTGATACAAGAAGGGAAGGTCATAGCAAACGGATCGAGGCAACTTCGGCCACATGAGAAGAATTACCCGACGTGCAACTTGGAATTGGCCACGATAATTTTTGTTCTAAAGTTGTGGCGGCACTATGTCTATGGGACCAAGGTAGAGATGTTTACCGACCATAGAAGTTTGAAGTATATCTACCAGCAAAAGTATTTGAAATCTCAGGCAGAGGCGATGGTCGGAGGTTTTGGAAGACACCATGCCAGAAATCTTATATCATCCAGGAAAAGACAATGTCGTGGCGGATGTGCTCAGCAGAAAAAGGAGTATAGCCACGCTCATCGCAACAAGAAGAGAGCTAGATGACGAGATCAGATGAGCCGGTATTGAAGTAATTGTTCAAGATTTGAGCACAGTTTTGGCACATCTGGAATTGCAACCGAGTCTGAATGACCAAGTCAAGAAGGCTCACATAGGAGATGTAGAGATTGAAGCACTAAAGTGGCTAGTCAATGAAGGAAAAGCCTCAGAGTTCAATGTGAAGGAAGGGTCGCTTTGGTTTGGAAACAGGTTGTATGTGCCTAAAGTTGATGAATTGAGAGAAGATATCATGAGGGAAGCACACTCCACCTTACTCACAGTTCACCCAGGAAGCACAAAGCTGTATAAAGACGTAAAAAAACATTTCTGGTGGGCTGGAATGAAGCATGATGTGGCAGGATTTGTGGCCAAATGCCTTACATGTCAGAAAGTTAAGGCAGAAAACCAGAAACTAGGAGGTCTACTACAACAATTGCCCATTCCAGAGTGGAAATGGGAGAATATCAGTATGGATTTCATCACGGGATTGCCTAGAAGTTCGAAAGGGAATGACTCAGTTTGGGTTATAGTAGACCATTTGACAAAATCTGTACATATTCATCTAGTGAAGACGACTTGGTCGGTAGAGAAGTTAGCCGAGGTCTACTTCGAGGGCATTGTAAAGTTACATGGGGTGCCAGTATCGATCGTTTCTGACCAAGATGCAAAGTTTACATCTCGATTTTGGCAGAGTCTGCAAGAAGCATTGGGAACGAGATCGGAGTTTAGCACAGCTTTCCACCCACAGACTGATGGGCAAACAGCGAGAATTAACAGAATTGTCGAGGATATGCTGAGAGCATGCATAATGGACTTCGGAGGGAGTTGGGAACGGCACTTAGCATCGGTAGAATTTGAATATAATAACAGCTTTCAAGCAAGTATTGAGATGGATCCATATGAAGCATTGTATGGGAGAAAATGTAAGACGCACGTGTGCTGGTTCGAAGTAGGAGAAAGATAGATGTTTGGACCTGAAATAGTGCAGCAAACATCCGAGAAGATCGAGCTAATCAGAAAGAGGATGCAAGTAGCACAAAGCAGGCAGAAGAGCTATGCTGAAAACCATTGACGAGATTTGGAATTCGAAGAAGGTGATTCAGTATTTCTGAAAGTCTCACCTACAAAGGGAGTGATCAGGTTCGGAAATGGTGGCAAGTTAGCACCAAGATATATAGGACCGTACCAGGTTTTGAAGAGAATTGGAAAGACAGCATACAGGCTAGAACTGCCAGCCGAATTGTCTCAAAGTTCACGATGTATTTCAAGTTCGATGCTGAGGAAGGATGTTCCAAATCCAAGTCATCAACTACCAGACATTCCCGAAGACCTATGAGTGGATCTTACATATAAGGAGCGGCCGGTCAGAATTATTGATCGTCAAGATAAAGTGCTAAGGAACAAGACTATTTCGATAGTCAAGGTTCTTTGGAAGAATCAATTCATGGAGGAAGCCACTTGGGAACCGGAAAGCCGGATGAAGCTTTCTTTTCCCGAGTAATTTTGAGTGTTGCCTTTTGTTTTCTATTCTTCTTACTTAGTACAGTTCTGTAGACAGAACTATTCTAAGGAGGGAGTATTGTAATATCCCGATCAGTTATTAATAAATATTAATTTATTAATTTATTAATTTATTATTTTATTTTATTTTTTAGAATTGAAATATATTTGTGGATATTACTTAGTTAAATTAATAATCATCATCCTTATGTATACTAGTCCATATGTATATGCGTTATATCATTTTGGTACTGCAATCTTCCGAGCCGATAATAATATTTATTTTTATTATTATTTTCGGAATAATATTATTTTTATACGAATTGTGCGGTTTAACAAACAAAAATTATCGGTATATATATTAGTATATACGTATGCATATTGTATCGATTTCGTACATTTGTACAAATCATGTAGTATGTATTTTGGACAAAAATATCTCATTTTTGTCATGATTAATCAAAAATGGATGGCGAGGATTTGTTTGGTGGGATAAACTTAGGGGTTAGGATTAATGGAAATACAAATGAGTTTTAATACTTGTATTTCTACTAGAACCCTCCTCCACCTCACTCCTCCACCTCACCCCTCCACCTCACTACAATGGCCGGCCACCCCAAAATATCCCAAGGGGGTTTTTGCAAAACCCTAGGTATATTTTACACCCTCACCCTCTCATTCCTCCTATAAATAATCCCCCCCCCCCCTCTTCACCCCTTGCCTCATTTGCCAAAAGAAAAAAAAAATATAGAGCAAAAGAAAGAGAGAAAGAAACCCTAACTAGAGATTTCTTCATTTGTAGGTTTCCATAGGATCTAGGAGGAAGGAGAAGGAAACAATTGTCTAGTTCTTCCTACATAGAAATCAAAAGATGGGGGTTTCTCTACTTCTTATTTTTATTGATTTCGTTCTCTTTTTATTGTTGTATGTTGTATATTGTATGTTCTAAACAACTTGGATTAAATCATGAGCATATAAATGGTTGTATGGATCAAAATGATCACATGAAAAGATGGATGATAGAACTCAAACAAAATAATATAAAGGTTGAGTCTTTAAACCTTGTTATGGGTATTGTTGGTGTTGTGGTTATTGCTAAATTAAAAACTTGGACTAATGGTTTTGTGCATATGAGTAGTGTGGATCAAAAATGACCACATGAAGTGTTTTGAAGGGTAGAACTTACTAAAAACACATAAAGATGGAATCTTTAGCATTGAAGTAATTATTGTTGTTACTGTTGTTATTTTGTTAACAAAAACTATAACAACCTGGACTAAAACTATGAGAATATAAAATTAGTGAATTGAGAATGTTTGTACACCAAATTTGAGGTTGTGGAACTCAACAAACATAATGAAAGATAGGTCTTTTAAAAAAGGTTGTGTGTTGTTTTCTATGGTGGTAAAGATCAAGCCTTTACTAACTCTAGGTTCATAAAATATGAGTCTTTTAGTAAATTATTCTATGTTGCTTTCTATTATGTTAAAGATCAAGTCTTCACAAGTCCTAGTTCAAGAAAGATTAAGTTTTTCTAGGTTGTGAAGGATTAAGTTTTATTTTGCTTTTATGTTAGAAAAGATTAATTCTTTTAATAGAAGGCTTCTTAGCTTCTATGTTAAAAAGAACCCATTTTGGTTGTTTTTTTTTATGAAACGGATAGAGTCTTGCGACTCCAGCCAAAACCCATTTTGGTTGTTAAAACTCATTTTTTTTTGTTAGAATGCTAAAGAACTTCTAGCTCTCTAAAGTAGTGGTCTTTACATATGTAGAATCTATATTCATCAAGAGTAGACTTGTTGTATATAGGACTTGTAATCCCTAAAGAGTAGATTGTTGTAATAGATAGAGATTGTAGTTCTTAAATGTAGATTTTTGTTGTATGTAGGACTTGTAGATTCAATAAAAGAAATTTTTGTAATATGTAGGACTTGTAGATTCAATAAAAATAGATTTTGTAATATGTAGAACTTATAGATTCGATAAAATTAAATTTGTAATATGTAGGACTTGTAATTCATAAAAGAAGTATTCTTTGTAATATGTAGAAATTCCAAAAAGAGTAGTCTTTGTAATATGTATGTAAAGTCCTTGATAATTGTTATAAGTTTTACTTCCATGCTTGTGAAGAATCAAATTTGGGTAATCATAGTTCATAAAAGATCAAGTTGTAGTAGCATGCTCTATTTACTCTAGGTTTCTAGAAGACCCATGAACCCATGTTGCATGATCATTCTACTTAAAAGATTCAAAAAGAACCCATGCAAGCTTGAGTTGTATGTTGTAGTAGTTCTAGTTAATATTTAAAGAACCCATGTTGCATGATCATTCTACTTAAAAGATTCAAAAAGAACCCATGCATGATTGAGTTGTATGTTGTAGTTGTTCTAGTTAATTTTTAAAGAACCCATGTTGCATGATCATTCTACTTAAAAGATTCAAAAAGAACTCATGCATGCTTGAGTTGTATGTTGTAGTTGTTCTAGTTAATTTTTAAAGAACCCATGTTGCATGATCATTCAACTTAAAAGATTCAAAAAGAACTCACGCATGCTTGAGTTGTATGTTGTAGTTGTTCTAGTTAATTTTTAAAGAGAACCCATGAATGTTATAGTTGCATGCTAATCTAGTTAAACTATTAAAGGAACCCATGAATTTAGCTTGCATGCTAATTTAGTTAAACCATTAAAAAGAACCCATGAATGTTATAGTTCCATGTTGTTCTAGTTAAGTTTCTAAAAAGAACCCATGAAATTAGTTCCATGATTGTTCGAGTTCAATTTTCTAAAAGAAACCCATAAAATTAGTTCCTTGATAGTTCTAGCTCAATTTGATGAAGAACCAAGTATTTAGTTTCTAGGTGGTTCTAGCTTAAATTTGAGAAAGAACCCATGAACCTAGTTGCATGTGTTCTAGCTTAAATTTGAGAAAGACCCCATGAACCTAGTTGCATGTTATTCTAGTTTAAATTTGAGAAAGAACCCATGATTCTAGTTGCATGTTGTTCTAAGTTCAAGTTGAAAAAGAACCCATGAATTCTAGTTATATGTGGTTCTAGTTAAAATTGGACCATATCATGTAAACATTCTTCATCTTCAATATATGGGTAATAATAAGGTGTTAGTGAGCCTAACACAAGATACTAGTTCTTTTAAGCGGGTTATGCCGTGAAACGTTAGTGGCAAAAACACACTCGATTATGGGTAATAATGGTTGGGAAAGTCACTATTATTGTTAACTTGATAAAAGCTCTTCTAGGGTTTTATAGTTACCCTAGGGGTCTTCGACCATCAAGACTCGTATCTTACCACCTTGAAAACTGTGGATAAATCACACCTCGTGCGCCGACGGATCTTAACCGGTGTGGGTTGATCGCGAGCTGAGAATGTTGACGAGATCCGAGTTAGGGGTAGTGATGAATGAGGGAGATCCCGTCATCGGTGTCTTGGATCGATAGGCTATGAGTTGGACCATGATAATCTTAAGAAAGTCTAAGTTGAAAACCCCGTAAGATTATTTAGGTTTAGTGACATCATTAGGGTTGTAACTTATAAAGATCATTACTTAACCATTTTTGCCGAAAGGGAAGAGTTGGTATTAGGGGTGACACCTCATGATCCAACTCGTCCTATAGGCCAACACTAAGTGGTGTTATTGGGTTGTACCTTCCTGTGAAAGGGATACGTATGGTGCCTTCTCACGAGTTGGGAGTACGGGTTGTGTATCTCACTCTGTTAATTCCTTAAATACCATAATAAGAACGGGAGGTTCTCCTGTTGGAACTAGGGGATGGACCCCAGAATTCTGTCACGTTCTATGCCGGGGAAGCGAACGGGCCTTAGACCACGGTCTATGAGTTATGGGTGCCACAGGGTAGGCCTTGTGCTATCCTGTGCTGCGGATACTCTGCGTTCATCTGGCTTTTGAGTGAGGTCCGGTATGCCGAATAGTAGCGACAAACTTAGACACCAAGAGCGTACTGCATTGGTGGGACTTGACCACGTCTGCAACCTCATTAGTCATGTTGTATATGTTGGGAACAGACTGTATACAAAAGTAGAATTCATAACGTGGATTCAGATTCCTAATATGGAGAACGACTTGATATGGATGTATGTAGTTATGGGATGCATACGATATTAGATTCTCGCTTGTATTAGAATAAGTGCATCCTAGCCTTAGTTGACTTTACATTAGATTCTAAGTCATAACACTCACGAACACTTAAACTACACCGGCACATTTTACCATGCTTAAAATTTATTTGTTTAAAATTGAGATTCGCTGCTAGTCATCAGCTTTTAAGTGTCAGTATATGTAATGACGTCCTCATCCAAATAGGTTGTGGATACAGGATCACCAATCCGGGAGAACTCTAGTCAAGGCATAACTTCCAAGAAAAAGCGCCCAATTTTTAAAGAACCCATGCATGCTTGAGTTGCCTTGGCCTCCTCTTTCCTTCTCCTAGGCTTCTCCCCTTCCAAATCAGTAGCTAGGTGTAGAAAGAGTGGTTTTGAAGGTGTAGAAGAGTGTAGAATTTACTTAGAAGAAAGTAGGAGGTGTAAATGGCTAGTATTGCATGGAAGGGGGTCTAAAATGCAAAAGAGGCAGGGGGAGGGTCAGATATGGCTGGGATTGGTCTTAGGGAGAGAGAGTGTTGAGTGAGAGAGTGGTTAAGGGTTGCTTGTGACTCTTAAAACACTAGAGTACCTTGTTCACAATGCCAAACCCTAGATTTCACTCCATTTAAATTGAAACCCCTCCAAAACTTCCCTCCAAAACACTTGGCCGACCACCTAGGCTTGCTTATTTTTTTCCCTTTCTATTACATGACAAGTCACACTACAAATGTTTAGGTCAAGTTGGGTCAATTTGAATTCATTTGGGTCTAGTTCGAGTCACATTGAGTCCAATAAAGGATCTAAATCCCAACGAATCTCACACAAAATTTTCATTCAAATAGAATTTGAAAAACACACAAATAATGTCAATACAATTTGTACATACACGCATGAAATCGTGTTATCACCAAAATAAATTAATATTAAATGTCCTAACTCAATTATAGTTAAGACTAATATACGACTTAATTGAGAAGATATCTCAACTCTAGTTCTACAATTGCACCTTCATTGAGTTCAAAACATATACAATAATAATATGTTTCAATACTTAATTAAAATTGAACAAATCCATTAATATGTGCAACTCTCTGTCGTGCACGGATTAAAATACAAAATAGTTATATACTATTTTGTGGGGTGTTACATTATTCCCTCCTGAGAATCGTTCTGTCCTCAGAATGATGCTGGGGAGAGAAAAAGGCACATAATAATCAATGTCAAGAGATACATTCTTTTCTGGGTCGGTGGCCACTCCCTTCTTAGAAAAAGAGCGAAGCTAAAAAATGTCGCTTCAGTCTTCTACACTATTCTACACCTCCAAAACCACTCTCTCTCCACCTAGCTACAGATTTGGAAAGGGAGAAGCCTAGGAGAAGAAAAGAGGAGGCCAAGGCAAGGAGAAAGGCTAAGAAGCAAGGAGCTAGAAGGAGTTGAGCTACAAGCTAAGGTGGGTGTTTCTAAACCTTGTGATTGATTTAGTTGCTGTGACATGATTGGATTTTAGTTTCAATTCGTTCATGATGTCTAAAAATTGATTGCATCCAAAAGATTAGTATAATGGCTAGAGTCTTGCTAAAAGAAACCAAACCAGTAACACCATTAAAAAGCAGAATTTTATCTGTCAGTACGAGGTCAATAACTTGAAATCTACTTGATATATTGACCTAAAATTTTTATGAGAGGATCATGCATGTGTCGTACACCTTCAGTGAATTTTCCAGATTTATTGATTTTTGTGCTAATTAATAAAAATATGACATTGCATGCTGGTTGAAAACAGAACAGAATAGGCTACTTGTTATTGTCGTAGCTTAAAATACTTGGACCTCACTGTGTACTCATGAGAATGACTTAAAATTAAATTATGATGTTCTAATGCCTGTCTAGATCTTAAGTTTCAAATTTCATGGTGTTTGGATATGTGTAGATATAGCAATAAAATCATGCAACTGAACATATTGTTTGTACAAAATAAAACTGCTACCGTTATTGCTCTGTTTTAGCTGATGATTCAAAGTGACATAACTCAATATCCATTTAATGGAATCATCTAATTTTTGGATATGTGTTGTGAATGCAAGTTATGTGTTTGATTATTAAATTTCAGGTCAATCCATTATCATTTGATATATATAAGATAATTTTCTTTAACATTGTACACTAAGTGCTCTGTTCTAGAAATAATTTTGCTGCATGTTAAAGATTCAAGATTTTGAGCATGTTAACATCAGCATTCATGAAAATGTTTAACTAGGAAATTGTAGAGCACACCTAGATCTTTCCTGAAAGCCTAAAAATGTAAAATTTGGTGCAGTATGCTTTTTTATATATTTTTATTGTAGACTAGTTCTGTCAGACCCGAACCTGAATTTACTGTTTGAAGTGACAATGATGTGATTGGGCCTTGTATGAATAATAGGGTATTGTTGATGTTTTTTATAAAGCATATTTTACTTGGGTACTGATGTGAAATAATTTCAGACTAATTTATGTACCCCTGGTCATGGCATGGTTATTTCTTAGTCCATAGGGATGGACTAGAAAAGAGTTGGGTTATATGGATGTGTGATTGTTGATGGGATTGTGGGATAGATTTGCCTCATTCATGATGTCTCAATATGTGATTTACACTAGGAATAAATTCTAGGGTCATCTTGATAGGATGTTGAGACCCGAGAACTAGGCCCATATTGGATGGGATTTGTGGCGGGTAGTTTAGATACCCGTGACCCCGAACATGTTGGAGCGATGACTCAGGCATAGACGTGCTTGCCGTCTATGGAGGAAATCCAGCATCGTAGGAGCCACCACTTGTCAGGAGGAAATGGAGTGCGATGATTAGCAGGAGCAGTGACTTGTTTCGAGCAGTGGTGGCGTATGACTCCGAGTGTGACGGGCGGTGGTGATCGACGTGGTCGATTTGCCAATTTTCGTGGGCCCATGTGTGGGTCGGGCTTGAGAGCCAAATTTAGACCCTAGTATGGGTTAGGTTAAGTTCAAGAAGAGATGAGTTAGGTTGAATAAAATATACCTACAATTAGAACTTAACTAGTGGTTATAAAACATCTAGTTGTGATATCTAAGTTACGTGTGAGACTAGTTGATAGATTGCCTAACTAATTGATTAGTCGGGTAGAACTAGATCGCCTAGTAAGTTAATAACTGTAAGTTGGATAATTTGAATAAGGTTAATCCGTTAGTCAAACCCTCAAATCAACAACCTAAATATGGACTAGGATTTGAACTTTTAACCCTGGATATGGGTAGTATATAGACTTGTGGTAAAGACCTAGGATAGGTCGAGTAGTGATTATAAATCTAAATCAACTAATATTACTAATTATGGATTAATAAAGTGGATTAGAACTCTATTTAGAGCCATTAGAAGTGGGTAAAACAGTAATAAATGATGATAACTCAGAATAGTGATAGCTCCAACCCAATTTTCTAGTTGTGGCCCTAATTGTGGATAATATTAGTACAACCTGTGATTTAGGGTAGGTCGAGTCACCATGTATATAAGGACAAACACTAGTGGGTGTTGTGTTCATCTGTCAGTGGTACGCATAGCGCCGTCATGCCTGGCCAAGTCCTAAGTTTCATTTAATGCGGGCTGGGAGCGTAGAACAAGACTTCGTGTAGGAGTAAGGCTCCCACTCTCGGCATGCATGCCTATATGGCCGTAACAACTTTTGATGAGGACTAGCAGGACGATGTCATATTGACTACAAGTTCTGTTCTAGTGTAATGACGAGGGTAACGGAGTTGGGGAAACACTATATCCGTAAGGTCTTATGTTGATCAATGCGAAAAGGAGGCTTAGAGAAAGACCCTGTGAGCGAGACTCTATGGAAAGGGCTTTATGTCGTGCGTCAAGGAGCCCTAGTGTCTGTACATCAGCTTTTGGTGGGGTCTGGAAGGCGGAATTACCGCATCTCTATTTATTTGGGCAGCGACGGGAGTGAACTGGACGACTGCGATTCTAGGAGTAGTAGGTAAAATAGGAGGTAATGGATACCACTACTACGGCAGTGACGGGAGTGAACCGGACGACTACAGCCTCATCATTAGTAGAGTATCAAAGATGGATAGAGCACAAGATAGGTTGCATGGCGGGGGTCCCTGCTCGCGTTAAACGGAACTTAGGACTTGGCTAGGCGTGACGACGCCATGTGTCCCCCTGACATGCGAACACAACACCCACTAGTGCCTGTCCTTACACACACGATGACTCGACCTACCCTAAGTCACAGTTTGTACTCATATTATCCACAATCAGGGTCACAACTATAGAATAGGGTTGAAACTTTCACTATTCTGAGTTATCATCATTTCTTACTGTTTTACCCGATTCTAAAGGCTTTAAATAAAGTTCTAATCCACTTTATTACTCCATACTTAGTAACATCACGCGATCTAGATTAATAACCACAACTTGACCTATCCTAGGTCTTTACCACAAGTCTACATACTACATGTATCCAGGGTTAACAGTTCAAGTCCTAGTCCACATTTGGGTTGTTGATTTAAGGGTTTGACACTCGAACTAACCCTATTCAAATTTATCCAAATTACAAATATTAACTTACTATGCGATCTAGCTCTACCCGACGAATCAATTAGTTAGGCGATCTATCAAGTAGTCTCAC
The DNA here is from genome assembly GCA_017893485.1 of Hemerocallis citrina. Lineage (NCBI taxonomy): Eukaryota > Viridiplantae > Streptophyta > Magnoliopsida > Asparagales > Asphodelaceae > Hemerocallis > Hemerocallis citrina. The sequence goes on from CM030367.1 coordinate 16,341,614, forward strand.
ACCTAACTTAGGTATCACAACTAGGTGTTTTATAACCACTAATTAAGTTCTAGTTGTAGGTTTCTTTTATTCAACCTAACTCCTCTCCTCTTGAACTTAACCCAACCCACATTTGGGTCTAAACTTGGCTCTCAAGCCCGGCCCACAACATGGGCCCAAGAAAACTGGCGAATCCACCGCCTTGTCACGTTTGGAGTCGCATGCCACCTCAGCCTGAAACAAGTCGCTGCTCCCGCTAATCATCGCTCTCCATGTCCTCCCGACAAGTGGTATCTCCTACGATGCTACATTCCCTCCTTAGACGGCAAGCACGTCGGCACCCGGGTCATCGCTCCAACACGTTCGAGGAAACGGGTTTTTAAACTACCCACCACGAAGTCTCATCTAATACGGGCCTAGTCCTAGGGTCTCAACATCCTATCAAGATGGCCCTAAAATTCATTCATAATGTAAATCCCAAATTGAGACATCATGAATGGGCAAAATCTATCCTAATCCCAACAACAATCACACATCCACATATCCCAACTCTATTTTGGTCCATCACTAAGGACTAAGAAATAACCATTTCTTCACTATGGGTACATAAATCAGTCTAAAAATTATTTCACATCAGTACGAAAGCCCAATAAAGCTCATAAATAATATCCACAACATCCAATTAGTCATACAAGGCTTAATCACATTATTGTCACTTCAAACAGTATATTCAGGTTCGGGTCTGACAGAATCAGTCTACAGTAAAACTCAAAGAAAATAGCACACTACACCAAATTTTACATTCTTAGGCTTCCTGGAAAGCTCTAGGTGTGCTCTACAACTTCCTAGTTAAAAATTTTCACAAATTCGGAAGTTAACATGCTCAAAATCTTGGTTATTTAACATGCAGAAAAATCGTTTCTAGAACAGAGCACTTAGTGTACAGTGTTAAAGAAAATTATCTAATATATATAAAATGATACTGGATTGACATGAAATTTAGGAATCAAACACATAACATGCATTCACAACACATATCCAAAAATTAGATGATTCTACCAACTGGATTTTGCGTTATGTATCTTTGAACATCATCTAAAACAGAGCAATAATAGCAGCAGTTTTATTCTGTTCAAACAGTATGTTAAGTTGCATGATTTTATTGCTATATCTCCACATATCCAAACACTATGAAATTTGAAACTTAAGTTCTATACATGCATTAGAAAATCATAATTTAATTTTAAGTCATTCTCATGAGTACACGGCGAGATCCAGGTCTTTTAAGATACGACAGTAACATGAAGCCTATTATGTTTTGTTTTCAACCAGCATGCAATGTCGTATTTTTATTAATTAGCACAAAAATCACAAAAAATATGGTAACATCACTGAAGGTGTATGACACATGTATGATCCTCTCATAAAAATTTCAGGTCATGATATCAAGTAGTTTTCAGTTTATTCACTTCGTACTAACGAACAAAATTCTGCTTTTTAACAATGTTACTGGTTTGGTTTCTTTTTGTAAGAATCTAGCCATTAGACTTCTAATCTTTTGCATGCAATCAATTTTAGACATCATGAACCAATTGAAACTAAAATCCAACCACTTCACAGCAATTAAAACAATCACAAGGTTTAGAAACACCCACCTTGATTTGTAGTTCAATCTCCTTCTAGCTTCTTGCTCCTTGGTCTTCCTCCTTGCCTCCAACTTGAGCTCCTAGCCTCTTCTCCTTGCTTTAGCTCCTTGTTCTCCTTCTCCTTGGCGTCTCTTCTTCCAAATCAGTTGCTAGGGTGTAGAGAGAGTGGTTTGGAGGTGAAGATGAGTGTAGGAGTTTGTAGGATTGGCTATAGAAGTGTGTAAATGGCTAGTATGCATAGGAGGGGGTTTAAAATGCGAAAGAGAGAGGGGAGGAGTCAGATCTGGCCGGGATTTGATGAGTGGGGATTTGGTGAGTGAGGAGGTGAGTGTGAGAGTGTCCAAATCTCTTAGGGGTTGGCTTTCTAAAGCCAAGAAAGAAAGAAAGATAATTAAATAGAATTTCCTATGAACAAAGGTTACCTAATAGTCTGGACACCTTTTGTAAGGCATGCCTGTGGTGGGCAGTTGTTAGAATCTTATTTGTTCGCGTATTGCGTGCACGTATATCCACGTGCGCAGCTGAGTCGGACTCGGATCGTTACAAAATGGTAACAGAGTCGACTTTCGACACCGAGTGTGTGCAAGATGAATGCCTGAGAGGGAGCGAGGTTGTACAGGTCGCCCGGGTATGGGACTGTACAACTAGAAGAATCAGGGTAGTCCTTTCCACATCGGCTAGAAAGAGATCCTGGAACATGTTGCAAGTCCTAGGCTCAGCGAAGACGCTGAGTTCGTATGGGGGGGTGTAACACCTCGTACTTAAGAGTGTAAATATATAATATTATATTGGGATTATATATATATATATATATATATATATATATATATATATATATATATATATATATATATATATATATATGAGAATGTGGGGTTGGCCTATAGAGGTTCTATGGGCTATATGGATATTGGGATTACTTATAGAGCCTATAAAGAGTCTATGGCGCTATGGCATTAAAATGCACATAAGGACAAAAATGAGAAGAAGAAGTGGAAGTGGTTGCATGCATGGGGTGAGTGACATGGCATGGCTTTGAGTTGGGATAGTCTCATATTGTTGAGAAAGAAAGAAAGAAAGATAATTAAATAGAATTGCCTATGAACAAAGGTTACCTAATAGTCCGAACACCTTTTGTGAGGCACGCCTATGGTGGGCAGTTGTTGGAATTTTATTTGTTCGTATATTGCGTGCACATGTAGCCACGTGCGCAGCTGAGCTGGGCTTGGGGTGTTACAAATGGTATCAGAGCCGACTTTTGACACCGAGTGTGTGCAAGATGTACGCCTGAGAGGGAGCAATGTTGGTAAAGGTCACCCAGGTAGGGGGCTGTACAACTAGCAAAATCAGGATAGTTCTTTCCACATCAGCTAGAAAGGGATCCTGGATCAGGTTGCAAGTCTCGGGCTCTACGAGGACGCTGAGTTCTTAAGCGGGGTGTATAACACCCCATACTTAAGAGTGTACATATAGAATTACCACGGATCATAAGGCACCTAACGGTCCAGACACCTTTTGTGAGGCACGCCAATGGTGGGCAGTTGTTAGGATTTTATTTGTTCGCATAATGCGCACACGTGTAGCCATGTGCGCAACTGTGCTGGGCTCAGGGCATTACAAAATTGTAATGCCTCGAATCCTTAACCTAGGAATTCGTGACATTACTCCAGGATCTTCCTTCAAATGAGTTACAACACACAAAAATCACAGAAAATTAAAAACTTTTATTACATCAAATGTTATTACAATGTCCAGTTAAATTTACAACAATTACAAATAATAATATTACATCAAATTGCAATAAATGGATAATGTCTTGAATTGGATACTTTAATCAACTTGAGTCTCTCGTGCCTCCAATACAGCGGATGGTCCTACAACTGAAGAGTGGGCACATCAGTTGAATACAACTGACGCAATGTTATATACAGTTATCCTCTCTATACCATAATATAGCGATTCCAAACCTCAACAACCAAAATTGATGATAAACAAAATGTGATGTCAAACAAGTGTCGTTGTATGCCATGGCCTAATCTAATGCACATGATGCTCTTAGTCTAATGCACCCTTGGTTGGAGAGATATGCATCCCATACTACACATTTCCCAAACAAATGACGTTCTTCAATTGATGGAGTTTGATCCCCCGCTATGCATCCTACTCTTGTGCTCTCTCTCGTCTCTGATACTATAGTGATGATGAGGCTGCAGTCGTCCGGTTCACTCCCATCGCTGCCGTAGTAGTGGTGTCCATTACCTCCTGTTCTACCCACTACGTCTGGAATCGTAATCATCCGGTTGACTCCCGTCGCTGCCGTAGTAAATAGAGAATGCGGTAATTCCGTCTTCCGAACCTCACCAAAAGCTGATGTTCAAATACTAGGGCCACTTGCCGAAGGACATAGAGCCTTTCCCGTAGAGTCTCACTTGTAGGGCCTTTCTCTAAGCCTCTTGCCCGGATTGATCAACATAAGTTGACGGATATAGGATTTCCCCAACTCCGTTACCCTCTTCCTTACACTAGACTAGAACTTGCAGTCGAGACGACATCGCTCTGCCAGTCCTCATCAAATATATACGCACGCATGCTGAGAGTCGCGGAGCCTTACTCCTACACGGATTCTTGTTCGGCGCTCCCTGCCCGCGTTAAACAAAACTTATGACTTGGCCAGGCATGACGACGCCATGTGTCCCCCTGACAGGTTAACACAACACCCACTAGTGCTTGTCCTTACACACGGTGACTCAACCTACCCTAAGTCACAGGTTGTACAAATATTATCCACAATTAGGGCCACAACTATAGAATTGGGTTGAAGCTATCACTATTTTAAGTTATAGTCATTTATTACTGTTTTACCCTATTCTAATGGCTCTAAATAATGTTCTAATCCACTTTATTAATCCATACTTAGGAACATTAAGTGGTTTAGATCATTAAACAACAACTCGACCAATCCTAGGTCACATTTGGGTTGTTGAATTAAGGGTTTGACTCACGGACTAACCCTATTCTAATTATCCAAAATTACAATTATTAACTTACTAGGCGATCTAATTCTACCTGACTAATCAATTAGTTAGGCAATCTATCAACTGGTCTTACACTTAACTTTGATGTCACAACTAGATGTTTTATAACCACTAATTAAGTTCTAGTTGTACGTATCTTTTATTCAACCTAACTCATCTCTTTTTGAACTTATCCCAACCCACACTAGGGTCTAAACTTGGCTCTCAAGCCAGCCCACAACATGGGCCCAAGAAAACTGGTGAATCGACTGTGTCGATCGCCACCATCCATCACGTTTGGAGTCGAATGCCACCTCGGCCCGAAACACAACGTTGCTCCCGCTAATCATCGTGCTCCACGTCCTCCTGACAAGTAGTAGCTCCTACGATGATGGATTTCTTCCTTAGACGGCAAGTACGTCGGCGCCCGAGTGGTCGCTCCAACACATTCGGGGTCATAGATCTCTAAACTACCCACCACAAATTTCATCCATACGGACCGTCCTAGGGTCTCAATATTCTACCAAGATGACCCTAAAATTTATTCATAGCGTAAATCCCAAATTGGTACATCATGAATGGGGGGAATCTATCACAATCCCAACAACAATCACACTTCCACATATCCCAACTCTATTCTAGTCCATCACTAAGGACTAAGAAATAACCATGTCTTGGATAAGATGACCTAAATCAGTCTAAAATTGTTTCACATTAGTACCGAAGCCCAATAAGGCTCATAAATAATATCCACAACACCCAATTAGTCATACAAGGCCTAATCACATCATTGTCACTTCAAACAATAAATTCAGGTTCGGGTCCGACAGAACCAGTCTACAGTAAAATTCATATAAAATAGCACACTGCACCAAATTTTATATTTCTAGGCATCCTGGAAAGCTTTATGTGTGCTCAACAACTTCCTAGTTCAACATTTTCACAAATTCAGATGTTAACATGCTCAAAACCTTGGATCTTTAACATGCAGCAAAATTGTTTCCAGAATAGAGCACTTGGTGTACAGTGTTAAAGAAAATTATCTTGTATATGACAAATGATACTGGATTAACATGAAATTTAGGAATCAAACGCATAACATGCATTCACAACACATACAAAAATCAGATGATTCTACCAAATCAATCTTGAGTTATGCCTCTTTGAACATCAGTTAAAAACAGAGCATTAACAGCAGTAGTTTTCTGTTCAAACAATATGTTAAGTTGTATGATTTTATTGCTATATCTACACATATCCAAACAATATGAAATTTGAAACGTAATCTTTAGACAGGCATTAGAACATCATAATTTAAATTTAAGTCAATCTCATGAGTACACACTGAGATACAAGTCTTTTAATCTACAACAGTAACATGTAGTCCATTTTGTTTTGTTTTCAACCAACATGCAATGTCGTATTTTTATTAATTAGAAAACAAATCAAAAAAATCTGGAAAAATCACTAAAGGTGCACAACACATATATGATCCTCTTATAAAAATTTCAGGTCAATATATCACGTAGATTTCAAGTTATTCACTTCTTACTCAGGGGCAAAATTCTGCTTTTTAACAGTGTTACTTGTTTGGTTTCTTTTAGCAAGAATCTAGCCATTAGACTTCTAATCTTTTGCATGAAATAAATTTTAGACATCATGAACAAATTTAAACTAACATCCAATCATTTCACAGCAATAAAAATGATCACAATGTCTAGAAACACCCACCTTGATATTGTGATGAAAGTGATGTTCTACAAGCTCCTAGCTTCGATCTTGAACCTCTTGCTCCTAGCTCCTTGCCTTCTTGGCTCCTTGGATCCTTGCGTCTTGGTTCTTCTTCTTTTTCTAGCTCCAAATCAGTAGCAAAAGTCTTGGAAATGTATTAAGAAAGTAGAAAAGTGGTTTGAAGGTAGGGAGGGGGAAATTGGATTTGGCTTGAAATGAGGGGGATTAAATAGAGTGAGAGGGGGTGAAAGAGGTCGGGATTCTCTTAGGGCCAGATTGGGTGTTTGGGGAGGTGGGGGTGGAGTGTAAGAGTAGGCATGGTGCTTAGGGACTCATGCACACTCAAATGCTATCTCACTTCTTCCCAAAAACCCTATATTCCAAGTTGAATTTCCCTCCAAAACTATTACCAACTCACCCTATCTCTCTCTCTCTCTCTCCATGTTGGTCGGCCAATATATGGCCTAATTGCAACAACAAAAAAATGTGTTCATGTGTTATGATACATACTAGGGCTTGGTTTGAGTCAAGTCCAAAAGTCAGTCATGGTTATTTAAAAAATCATATACTTACACACAAGTTTGAATAATGAAATTGTCATAGGACAAAATATATATAATTCTACAACATTATGGTTGTTTGCAAATTTTAGGGTTGTTACATCACTCCCTCCTTAGAATAGTTCTATCCTCAGAACTACACTTAGTGAGAGGAAAACAGAAATAAAAATCACACAAACAACTCAGGGTAAGTCTCCTGCATCCGGCTCTCTGGTTCCCAAGAAGCTTCTTCGACGAATTGATTCCTCCAAAGAACCTTAATCATCGGGATTACTTTAATCCTCAGCACCTTCTCCTAGCGGTCCACTATCTTCACCGGTCGTTCTTCATATGATAGGTCCACTTGCAAATCTCCTGGGATCTCTGGCATTTGATGATCTAGATCTGGGATGCACTTCCTTAACATGGAGACATAAAATACATTGTGTACTTGAGCTAACTCTGCTGGTAGTTCCAACTTGCAAGCTGTCTTACTGATCTTCTTAAGAATCTTATAAGGTCCAATAAATCTTGGGGACAGCTTACCTTCTCTTCCCAATCTGACTTCACCTTTGGTCGGCAAAACCCTTAAAATATCGAGTCACCTTCCTCAAACTCTGTCTCTCTGTGGCAAGTGTCGGCGTAGCTCTTTTTTCTGCTTTGTGCTGTTTGTAACCTTTTCTGATCAGCTATATTTTCTCTGAGGTCTGCTGTACTATCTCTCGTCAAAACATTTGCCTCTCGCACACATCATACCAACATACTGGTATCCTGTATCTTCGGCCATAAAGCGTTTCGAAGACCAGTGGCTTCATCCTTTTATAGGATTCCACCAGTTTTACACTTCTGGTTCTATTGGAACAAAAGATTCTCTTTTTCAGAAATCATGTTGAATGAACTATTATATTAGTAGTACAGTTGACTCTTTTCTTTAGATTCGAAGTCCTTCCCTTCCTTGATCCCCTACCGCATCTAAGGGGGCATGTCCCACGTTTGCCGCGAGTGCTCTGTTCTGAGGGATGAAGTTCTTGGTAGCTTCCATGAAAGTACCCATTACTTGGTAAACCATGGCGAATTCAGCTTCGATGATGAGGCCAGTGTTGTTGGCCCTTGCTTCCTTCTCTTTAGCTCTGCCGGTCCTGGTGTTTCTTATGCTCCTCAACATCTGAGGGGTTGGTTTTCTAATACCATGGAATGGGAGAAGGACCGGATCACTTGAGAGGACTTTCTAGAGGAATTTAGACTGCACTACTTTCCTTTGGATGTTCAGGAAGAAGGTGATGGAGTTCATAAATCTGCGACAGGGAAACATGACCATCAGGGAATACAAGACCAAGTTTACTCAGTTGTCCTGCTATGCCCTCGAGATGGTGCAGGATGAAGTGAAAAGGGCGAAAAGATTTGAGCATGGACTTAGGCCTGGATGAGGTCGAGAGTGGTGCCCCTATGTGTTTAGAGATTCGACAAGCTGGTGCGGAGGTACGCAGTAACAGAACTAGACATGAACCGGCAGATACAGGGCAAGACTGAAATAAGAAGCTAGGAAAAGAGACCAGCAAGTGCAGTGCATTTCAAAGGACAAACCACAACTCAAAAATTTAAGAAACCTAACACCACGGAGGGAAACACCAAAACAATAGCTTGTATTTCTGTAGATAGCCAGAACATTTTAAAAGTCAATGCCCAAAGAAGGCTCTGACAAGTACTTGTTATAACTGTGGAGAGGCCGGGCATAAGAAGTCGGACTGTCCACAACTGCGAGGGAACACCGATGGCCAGACTCAGAAAGCGATCGATAAGGGAAAAAAGAGAAAGCAAGAGAGAAAGAGGGACCTTTTGTTAATTTGCTATAATATCCCGAGCAGATATTATTAATATTATTTTATTGTTTTTATTTTTCAGAATTGAAATATTTTTGGTAGATATTACTTAGTATAATTAATAATCATTATCAATATATATATCAATCTGTATGCGTATGTATTGTATCAATTTAGTACTGAAATCTTCCGAGCAGATAATAAAATTATTTTTATTATTATTTCATTTTATTCTTGGAATTAAATTATTTTTGTGCAGATTGTTTGGTTTGACGAATTATCGGTTTATATAATAGTACTAGATTTGTCCGTGGCCATGTGCCTACGGCACGTCTTCAGAACGATACAACATATGAAAAGTCTTGTAAACAGTAAATCAACAATGATGTAGCTGAAGTTTGAATAGTATGAAAATAATTAGTTGTAAATAAAAATCCATATTTCCATTAGTATATGATGAAAAATAATTATACATTGGGGTATAAAAGTCCATGTTTCTATATATATATATATATATATATATATATATATATATATATAGAGAGAGAGAGAGAGAGAGAGAGAGAGAGAGAGAGAGAGAGAGAGAGAGAGGTTTCTTACATTGCAAACACAAATATTTGTGCGCACCACTTAACCTGTTATTGCCAATGACGGTTTGCCTTATGCCTTAACCCGTCATTGCCAATGACAGGTTAGGTGATGTGCACGCATTTGCACAATATTTGCTTTTGCAATGGAAGAAATCTCATATATATATATATATATATATATATATATATATATATATATATATATATATATATATATATATATATAGAGAGAGAGAGAGAGAGAGAGAGAGAGAGAGAGAGAGAGAGAAATAATTAAATAAATAAATGAGTTATTTTGGGGGGAGAATTTGAATTTGAGTTTTGGGAAAAAATGTGTTTTGTGTGGTTAGATCTGGGCCTTTAATTTTGGGGGGGGTTGAAGGAGAGCCACTTGATAGCTTTCTTTGTGTTTTATTATATAGATATACTAGATTTTCTCGTGGGCACATGCCTACGGCACGTCTTCAGTGTAACATCCTGTATAATTTAATTAATTAAAAATACATTTTCGGTTTTTGCACGTGCAAATTTTCATCTCTATTTTTCCATTCCTCTCTTTTAAATTTATTTTGTAGTATGCTTGAGTCTCTTTTATTTTTAGTCTTTTATTTAACCCATAGGCATAAGAGTAGACCCTAAGCCCACTAGATTAATTAATTAAATTAAAATGAGCCCACAAGACAAGCCCATTGATTTATTCTACAACTAATTGTGCATGGTTTCACACATGACATATAACAAACATTTTTGGCACACCAATAAATATAGGACTATGAAATAGGGTGTGTGTGTGCACTTGTGCTTAACACGTGCACGTGTGACCAAGAGAGAAAGAAAGAGACCGGGTGTGGGAGAGAGAAAGGCCGGGATTGGGTGAGTGGAGAGGGTGGGAGAGTGGGAGTGTAGGAGTGGGTAGTTACTTGATTGTGAGATCAAATCCTAGCCCTTCAATTATTCTATAAATACCTCCCCTAATGTCTTCTCATTACACCTGCATTAAGAAATCAAGAGAGAGGAAAAAGAAAGAGAGTTAGAGAGTGTTCTTGTATTGCATTGGAGTGCTCTTGCTAGGAGGAGAAGGACTATGAGATCTTGTTGGAGCTAGGAGTCTCTAGGAGTTGTGTCTCTTCATCTTTTTGCAAGTCTTCATAAAAGGTGGGTGGTCTTATGCTTTCTAATTCATAGGTTGAGCATACTAGAATATGACATTAGTAATGTAGATCTAACTGATGTGATTATGAAGTACACCCTCATGTTGATTATTTGTGCCATGAAAATTGTAAAAGTAATGTTGTATTCAATATATGCCTAGATACCATGATGATTAGAAAGAGGAAAGAAAGTAATACAAATTGAATTGTTGCCATGAAATGAGTTAGTTTATGCATATTGGAATGATATGTCAAAATTATAATTTTGCATAAAAAAAATTTTGAGATCCTTATGGACAATTAAGAGGCATGGTTGGTCTTGTTACTAAATTTTAATTAGTATAAATGAGTGCAAGATCTAGTTATAATGAATACAATTCTTAATTTCAAGTTTTGAGAAAAATCCTAATTGATGGGTGAAATTGAGAGAAAAACTAATTGAAAGATAGAGATATGGTTGTAAAATGGATTTGAAATTCGTTGGCTACTGTTTTTAAATTAATCTCAGTCAGGAAAAAATTTATTTCAGTAAACTAAAAGATTCAATTGATTGAATAAACGAGTTTTGTGAAAAATAACTAATCTCATAACAGTATGAACAAAACTACATTAATGTGATTCCTAACCAGTAGTCGCAATTGGACTTCCTGGCTAGCGAGTGCACCATAGGGCGGTCACTGTGCTTGGTCGGGAGGTCCTGGGTTCGAAACTTGTTAGACCCTTTTTATTTTGATTTCGTTTAATTAAACCCAAAACCCGTGAGTTAGTATTTGGGGATTCGATATGTCATTATGACAGTGAAGTCACTTGGACTTCTTGGTTAGTGGGTGCGCCATAAGGCTGTCGCTGTGCTTGGTCGGGGGGGCGGGGGGGGGGGGGGGCCTGGGTTCGAAACCCGACGGTGCCATTTTTTTTTTTTTGATTTTTTGTGGATTTAAGTGAGTTCTCATGCAAAGAAAAATTTGGAAAAAATTCTAATATTCCTCTAAATGGTTTATAGTTTATTTAAAATAGTTTCATGATATTTCATGTGTTTTGTGAGAAAATAAAAGTGAAATTGATATAGAAATTGAGTTGATGACCTCGAAATTATTTATTTAAGAATACGACATTTTATTTTTAGAAGAAGAGTAAAATATTGCTTTGTTATTTGATTTCTCTTGATGAAATTATATACCTATTTTGATTAAGAAATACTTGATGGAGTTTGAGATATTATATGTGATTGAATTGCCAATGAGATTTGAAGTGAATGAATCTATGTTCATGAAAGAAAAAAAATGTGAAAGATTGTGAACGAATGAATGAATCATGAATAATGCAAAAAATAAGAGATTGATTAATTTATGAATAAATTGAAGTTGTGAATACAATCAGGTTTAATGCATGATTATTAAAGGGTATGAGTACCCATAAATTTGAGTACATGAAAATTTGTGATCTAGAGGTGTAGTGAGACCCCGGGTACCGGCAAGTTGAATTAAATGATTGATACATTTTGAGATATGGCTATCTGAGCTATCTCATTTTTTGTGGTTAAGTCCGGTAGGGGGTAAAGCTAACTCTAGAGGTTGTAATTGATTCATGTCTTGAACTTAAGAACTAGGAACTAAGTGAAGATGTAGTAAAACCTAGGTAAACGTAAGTGGGGCACTCTATATAGTCAGGCGGTGGATTTCGGGACTTTGGTTGCTTCGTGGGAGACGAGTTTTTATTTTAAATCCGGGACTATGCGTAGTTGGACAGATAGTTTGTCATACTCCAATGTATATACGTATACCAGGGCTAGAAGGGCACTTGTGGGATATTCGGATGACGAGGAGTCTGTATAACAGTCGGGCAGTGGATCTCCGGGACTGGGATTCGTACTCGTGGAATGTCTGAACTTTGTTTTATTACTGGATAGTTGTCATGGCGAGGGATCGAACCCTTTATTGTGGAGTACGTAGGTACTTGCCCTCGGACCTGTGTAGTATGGGATGCATAGAATCCGAACAAGTATGCATTAGTGTCATCTTAGTATAAATATCTGCATTAGGCATTAAGGCATTGCATACACTTACATGTTTAGAGTAGCCACTTTAAGACTTTATTGTTCATTCAAGTTTGTGGTTTGTTAAAGTATGAAGATCGTTATACTGTTTCGGCATAGAGAGGATGGCCGTGTATAATATTTCGTTGGTTGTAAGCAACTGACGTGCCCACAGTTTTATATAAAGGATTTGGATTTTAAAGAAGATATAAACTTAATTTGATGATGATGATTATCTAAATGTTAAAGTTATTGTAATTGTAAATTTTACATTGTGTATTTTATTTATTTCCGCTACGTGTTGATGTAAAAGACTCTGTTGTAATAAAAAAAATTAATTCCTTGTAAAATTGTACGAAGTGAAGTGTAAAGATCCTGTGGAACTTTGAATTCGGTCGTATTTCGAATTCGGGGTGTTACATTCAGAACGATACGGTATATGAAAAGCATTGTAAACAGTAAATCAACAATTATATAGCTCAAGTTTGAATAGTATGACAATAATTAGTTTTAAATCAAAGTCCATATTTCCATAAGTATATATATAAACAGCAAATCAACAATTATGTAGTTCAAGTTTGAATAGTATGACAATAATTAGTTGTAAATCAAAGTCCATATTTCCATAAGTATATATATATATAGAGAGAGAGAATTAAATAAATAAAGGAGTTGTTTTGGGGGAATTTGAATTTGAGTTTTGGGGGGAAACTTTGGGGGGGGATGTGTTTTGTGAGGTTAGATCTGGGCCTTTGATTTTGGTGGAATTGAAGGAGTGCCACTTGATAGCTTTCTTTGTGTTTTATTATATAGATATATGTATGCGTATTATATCAATTCTGTGCATTTGTACGAAATCATGTAGTATGTATTTTAGGCAAAAAATATCTTTATTTTGTCATGACTGATAAAAAATGAATGGTTAGGAATTAATTGGAAGGGATAAATATAGATATTATATGTTTATTTGTATTATGAATTGTATTAATAATTGTTTTCTTCATAGCTAAGATAACTCAAACATACACTCACTCTCCCCTCCCCCATCATTTTGGTCGGCCAAATATCCCAAGGCAAGCAAGGCCAAAACCCTAACTCACCTCCTCACGCTTTCATACACTCACTTTCTCATTTTTCCTGTAAATACCCCTTCCCTTCACCCTAGGCTCATTTGCTAGAAGAAAAAAAAACATAGAGAAAGCAAAAGAAAGAGAGCTTTCATTGTAGGTTGGAACTAGGAACTAGAAGCTGGAGGAGGCTTAAGACCAGGTTATTCCTACATAGTAAAGAGGTGGGGGTTTCTCTACTCTTTTTGTTAGTATTGATTGTTTGTTTTCTTCTTACTTGTTGTATGTGATTCTAAAAACTTAACAAAACTAATAAAGATCTGATCTTTAATAACTTGATGTTATTATTTGTTGTTATTGTTGTTATTATTGTTAATAAAAAACTAACAACTTGTACTAAATCATGTGCATATCAGAATTGATGGATTGAGAATATTTACATACCAAGTTTGAGGTTGTAGAACTCAACAAATGTAAGAAAAATCCAATCTTTAACAAAATTGTTGTTGTTATTATTATCATTGTTGTTATTATTGTTAATAATTGAACAACTTGGACTAAACCATGTGCATAGAAGAATGGATGGTTTGAAAAATATTTACATACAAGTTTGAGTAGTAGAAACGGATTAAAACACTAAAGATCGCTTCTTTAAGTTATATGTTGTTTTTTTATGGATATAATCTAAACAACTTGTGCTAAAATTGGAATTTTGACTCCAAATTATTATAAGAAGTTCTTATACATGGTTTTATCATTCACTAATTTTAGGGATTTTTCATAGTTAATTTACCATTTTAAATAATTCTATTTCTTGAAAACAGTAAGTATAAGAAAAGTTGCTATTTTTGGATGTTGTAAGCATGTGTTTAAAAATCAATTACTTGAGTTCTGTAAGGAATTTGAGAAAGTTGTCAACTAGAGAGTTGTAGTAGAAGTTCTTAGCTTTCTAAAAAGTCTAATTTTGTTAGATTCTAATTAGTGTAGCATCTATTATGATTTTCACAAGATTTCAGCAGTAGCTTTCTTTTTGCTGAGTTTCTGTTTGGAATGATTAGGAGATTTCTACCTCTTGTTGACTGAATTTGAGAAAGTCATCAACAGAGAGTTGTATTAGATGGTCTTAGCTTCCTAAAAAGTTTAATTTTGTTAGATTTCGATATGCGTAGCATCTGTTATGAATTTTCTAGTTCAACAGCAGCCCATTTTTCTGGCTGAGTTCACTGTTGGTATGTTAGGGGCTTTTTCTACCTCTTGTTAACTGAGTGTGAGAAAGTTGTCAACCTAGAGAGTTGTAGTAGATGTTGTCAGATTCCTAAAAAGTCTAATTTTGTTAGATTCTGATACGCGTAGCATCTGTTATGAATTTTCTAGTTCAACAGCAGCCTGTTTTTCTAGATGAGTTCACTAATGATATGTTAAGGGCTTTTTCTACCTCTTGTTAACTGAGTTTGAGAAATTTGTCAACTAGAGAGTTATAGTAGATGTTCTTAGCTTCCTAAAAGTCTAATTTTGTTAGATTCTGTTACGCGTAGCATCTGTTAGAAATTTTCTAGTTCAACAGCAGCCTGTTTTTCTTGCTGAGTTCACTGTTGGTATGTTAGGGGCTTCTTATACCTCTTGTTAATTGAGTTTGAGAAAGTTGTCAACTAGAGAGTTTTATTAGAAGTTCTTATCTTTTTAAAAAGTCTAAAATTATTAGATTTCGATAAGCATAAAAATTATTGTGAATTATATAAGCTTCAGCAGCTGCTTGACCTTTGGCTGATTCGCTGTTTGAAATATATGGTTATTTTTCCCCTATTCAAGCACTTGTTTAGGACTTTGATATGTTCCTATGTGCTTATAATGCATGTCATAGCATGTTTTAGGTTGGAAAAATATTTGTGGTATTATTTATCATTTAATTGGCTCGTATATAGCATTTGTTGAACTCGTCTAGGGTATTGTAGTTTGTAACACCCCGCAAAATTTAAATGACAATTTTGCCCTCGAGTGTTACGCACGTGCATTTTGTACTATTATTGATTATATCCATAACTCATGTTGATATGTATTTTGAATTCCAATTATTTATGCAATCCAGTATTCTTAAAATCACATTTGAGACAACTCAAATGCGTTTCAATCTTTGAGTTTTTACGTGCTTTTTTGTATTATCGATGCACGTATCGATTTTGGGTATTCCACCGTTGCGTGCAAAGTTTCGATGGGTTTCAATCATTTATTTTTATAAACATGTTTTAATTTGTTTTGTAAACAAAAATTCAATTTTTTGACAATCTTTATTAAAATAAATCTTTACGTGCAATACACGTGTTTTCTGTACGTTTGAGTACATTATCATATATGTATATTTAATATATTCTTATGTTGCATTCCGATTAATTATAAATATTTTTCAGGATGATAAAGTCAATTTTGTATTTTTGAGATTTTCCGGGCGACGCACGTGTTTTGGTGCACGTGTTTAAGTGCGTTCTTCCTTCAAAATAAATTTTCATGAAATGTTTATTTCTATTTTAATTGTGCATGAAAAGTATAATTTTTTAAGTTAATTTTATATATTTATTACATATATAAATAAGTTGTTTTAAAAAGATTGAATAAATAAATTGTTTTGTACACAAAGCACGTGCACACGTGCGATGTGCACATTTTAGGGACTGGGCTGTTGTGAGAGGAGGGAAAAATTCTGAAGTTTGATTTTGAAAAGAGGGAGGGAAAACAAGTTTTAGATATGGGGTTAGTGGTGTTCATGTGGGGGGTAGTTATACTAACTACCCTACTACTCTCTTATAAAAATACCCCCTAAGTCTCTCATTCTCTCATCTCTCTTCTCCTCCTTCTCTCCTGCCCATGCCGAAAGCAACCCCAACCAGCATAGCCTTGTCCATTTCCCCACCTAATCACCTATTTCCACTTGCCTATATACATATACTAATGTATATATATGTACATACATAGTATATGTACATGAAAGAAGGTGGGAGTTTGTCCTTGTTGATTGCCGAAATGGAGTGGGGATGGAGATGCTCTTGATGATGGATGCTTGCCGAAATGTGGAGCTTGGAGGCTTGCCTTGGTGCGCGGATTTCGAGGAATTTGCAATTGGAGCTTTCTTTAGGAGCTCCTAATTCTAGGGGTTCATTTGAGTGCAAATCTTCAATTTAGGTGGGTGTTTCTTAAATACTTTCTAATTTAGGAATAGATATTGCATGATAGATGGTATATAATTTATTTGGTTGAAATTGAATTGATTGCATGCAAATTAATGTAGAAATGAATCGTTAAATTTTGATTGATTGTGGTAAATGCAAATTACTATGCTTGTTATGATTGCTAGTTGAATTGCTAGAATTGAAGTGATTACATGAAATTGATGCATGTTGAGACATGATTAGAATAATGCAAATATGTTGTTTGTTGAAAATGTGGCAAAGAAATGTGATTATAACCTCAGAATGTTATTTATACAAGTATAGAGATTTTTGTAAAGTGATTTTGATAAAAGAAAACAGTCTATTTGAAAAATTGATTGAGTATGTGTTTTTATGCATTTTAAGGATTTCATTTGAAAAATGAGAACTTGAGAATTGGATAACATATACGATATTGTTTTTAAAAGGAATATATTCTGGAGATAATTTATATTTTGTATATGGAAGTACAAATCGATTAAAAGGTCGAAAAATGTATGCAAAGATGCAATTTGTGGATTTGACAGTCGACTGATTACTTTCCACAGTTGACTGGTAAGTATAAGAAATTGGGTTGTTGTCGGCAGGACAGTTGACTGTTCACCTTCATAGTCGACTGCTACTGTCATGAATTTTGATAATGAGTTTTCAAAGTATTCGCGGAACAGTCAACTGGTTCCTGGTCGACAGTCGACTGAACCGACTATGTTATGTTTTAAAGTTTTCGTAAAACAGTCGACTGATTCCTTGTCCCCAGTCGACTGAACAGACTGAGATGGTTTGATGTTCGCTGAACAGTCAACTGATACTGTCACCAGTCGACTGGACCGAACTGTTTATTTTGGTTTTGAGTTTGGATCTGATTTTGACAAATGAAAGTTAAATACGAGATTTTATGGTTATTAATATTTGATTGAGTTTTATTGTGAAATGCACACAAGGATGTGAAAGATGAAATTGACAAAGAGATCTAATTGAATGGTTCTCATGTTATGAGATTATAAAAGAAATGTTTTGAGAAAGAATTTGTGAACAAAAGAAATGAAATGAGTATTGAGATTGATTATGAAATATTGTCGATCTCTAGAAAGAGATAGTTGTTGGAATCTAGAGGCTAGGCGAGACCCTAGTGACCGGCAGTTTTATTTATGATTTGAGAGCTAACCGTTGAGGGTTGAGCGTCTCTTGAGAAGTAGCCAGGTAGGCTGATTGTCTCTGTTGTTGATTTAAGTCCGGTAGGGTAAGCTAGCTCTAGGTTGTGATGATTTTCTTTTAAAACAAATTTTGTAAGGCTGTGATGGAAGTGAGAGAAAAACACGAGTTGAGGGCCATTGGATGGGTGTTGTTGAGGGTATGCACAGGCTGTCTTCACGATGCATCGTGACATGACGTGGATACTACTCCAGAGTACCATCCTGGTAGCGATGCTTGTGGGATGTTTGGTGGCTGCAAGAGGATCGTGTGCCATGAAGGAGGCTGAATTGTCCATAGGTTCTTCACGATGAGTCGTGACATGACGTGGGATTCCCCTCCAGGTTTTCTGTACACGTGCTTGTAATCATAGAACATCTATGATACTTACCAAAATTACAGATAGATACATAGTGGAGATGTGATGAAAGTAGGAGAAAAACACGAGTGAGGGCCATCGGATTTGCGGCGGAGAGTATTTCACAGGTTCTTCACGATGAGTCGTGACATGACGTGGATACTGCTCCAGGGTACCATCCCGGTGGTGACGCTTGTGGGATGTTTGGTGACTGCATGAGGATCGTGTGCCATGAAAGAGGCTGAATTGTCCATAGGTTCTTCACGATGAGTCGTGACATGACGTGGGATTCTCCTCCAGGTTTTCTGTACACGTGCTTGCACTCATAGATCATTTAAGATACCTACCGTAATTACAGTAGTAGATTAAGTCATGGCGAGGGATCGAACCCTACAAGATGAAGGACGATTAAGAGGCTTGCCCTCGGACCTATGTAGTATGGGATGCATAGAATCCGAACAAGTGTGCATTAGTGTCATATAATATAATAACTGCATTAAGGACTAAGTGCACCACACAACACGACATCAACAGGATAGTCCCTTTGTAGCTTTGTTTGTGATCAAGTTTGTGTTTGCTAAAGTATTTAAGAATCGTTATACTGTTTCCGGCATAGAGAGGATGGCCGTGTGTAATATTTCGTCAGTTGTAAGCAACTGACGCGCCCACAGTTTTATATGCAGGATTTGGAGTTACATGAAGATATAAAGATGATTTGATGTTGTTGATTACTTAAATGTTAAAGTTGTAACAATTGTACATTCATTATTGTGTATTTTATTGATTCCGCTGTGTATTGATGTAAAAGACTCTGATGTAATTATTGTTGAAATAAAAGTTTTAAATTCCTTGTAAAATTGTACGAAAGAAGTGAAAAGATCCTGTAGAACATCTCGAATTCAGCTATTTTGAAATTCGGGGCGTTACATAGTTACCCTAGAGGCCGTCAACTATCAAGACTTGTATTTTACCACCTTGAAAACTGTGGATAAGTCACACCTCGTGCGCCGACAGATTTTAACTAGTGTAGGTTGATTGCGGGCCGAGAGTGTAGATGAGATCCTAGTTAGGGGATAGTGGCGAGAGAGGGAGATCTCGTCGCCGGTGTATTGGATCGATAGGCTGTGAGTTGGACCCATGGTGATATTAAGAAAATATAGGCTGAAATCCAACATGTGGTATTAACATTGTGGTAACCCCGTTGATTGTTTAGGGTTAGTGACATCGTTAGGGTAGTAACTGGTAACTATTGTTACATAACCTTTTTATCTATTATTTCGTCGAAGGGAAGGAGTTGGTATTAGTGGTGATACCTTATGATCTGACTTATCCTATAGGCCGGCACTGGGTGGTGTTATTGGTTATACCCTTCCTGTTAAAGGGATACGGTATGTGCCTTCTCACGAGTTGGGAGCACGGGATCTATATCTCGTCTGTTAATTTCTAAAGTGCCATGATAAGAACAGGAGATTCTCCTGTCGTAACTACGGGATGGACCCGAAATTCCGTCATGTTCTATGTCGAGGAAGCAAACAGATCATAGACTACTGTTTTATGAGTTATGGGTGCCACAGGGTAGGCTTCGTGCTATCCTGTGCTGCGGATACCCTGCGTTCGTCTGGCTTTTGAGTGAGGTCTGGTGCACCGGATAGTAGTGGAAAACATAGATACCATGAGCGTACTGCATTGGTGGGACTTGACCACGTCTGCAACCTCATCAGTCATGTTGTATCTGTCAGAAACAGGTTGAGTAGAAAAGTAAAATTAATAATGCGGGTTCAAATCCCTAAATATGGAGAACAGCTTGATATGGATGTATTTAGTTATGGGATGCATACGGTTCCAGAGTCTCGCTTACAGTAGAATAAGTGCATCCTAGCCTTAGTTGACCTTGCATTAGATTCTAAGTCATAACACTCACGAACACTTAAACTACACATGCACATTCTACCATGCTTAAATATGTTTGTTTAAATTTGAGATTCGCTGCTAGTAATCAGCCTTTTAGCATCAGTATATGTATTGACGTCCCCACTCAATTAGGTTATGGATGCTAGACCACTGATCCGGGAGAACTCTAGGAAAGGCATAGCGTCCAAGTAAAGAGATCAGTGTTCATTTATTTTTCATGTATACTCTGATGTAATTTATTGAAATTATTGTAATACTCGACTTGTAAGATATTATTTAGAATAAAAAGTTTTAAATTTTCCTGCTTTCCTGTGTATTAAGGCTAGTTGAAGGTAAAGGTCTTGGCTCATGTCACGAATTCTCCATATAGAAAATTCGGGGCGTTACATTTGTTGCTGACTTGAGGAGGAACAAAGAATCAAGGATCCAAGGAGCCAAGAAGGCAATGAACTATGAGCAAGACGGTCAAGATTGAAGCTAGGAGCTTGTAGTTACTTTCATCACAAAATTAATGTGGGTGTTTCTATACCTTGTGATTGTTTTAATTGCTGTGAAATGGTTGGATTTTAGTTTCAGTTTGTTCATGATGTCAAAAACTGATTGCATGCAAAAGATTAGAAGCCTAATAGCTAGATTCTTGCTAAAAGAAACCGAACCAGTAACACTGTTAAAAAGCTGAAATTTGTCTGTCAGTATGTAGCCAATAACTTAAAATCTACTTGATTCATTGAGCTGAAATTTTTATGAGAGGATCATACATGTGTCGTACGCCTTAAGTGATTTTTCTAGAATTTTTTGATTTTTCTGATAATTAATAAAAATACGACATTGCATGCTGATTGAAAACAGAACAGAATGGACTGCATGTTTCTATTGTAGCTTAAAAGACTTGGATCTCACTGTGTACTCATCAGAATGACTTAAAATTAAATTATGATGTTCTAATGCCTATCTAGAGCTTAATTTTCAAATTGCATGGTGTTTGGATATGTGTAAATATAACAATAAAATCATGCAACTTAACATACTGTTTGAACAGAATAAAACTACTACTGTTATTGCTCTATTTTAGCGGACGATTCAAAGAGACATAACTCAAAATACATTTGGTAGAATCATCTAATTTTTGGATATGTGTTGTGAATGCATGTTATGTGTTTGATTCCTAAATTTATGTCAATCCAGTATCATTTGATATATATAAGATAATTTTCTTTAACATTGTACACTAAGTGCTCTGTTCTGAAAATGATTTTGCTCATGTTAAAGATCCAAGGTTTTGAGTATGTTAACATCTGAATTTGTGAAAGGGTTTTAACATGTATGTCACTAACAAATGTGTGAATATCACATATACCCCTCACAAATGTGTACTTTCACATTTACCCCTAACAATGTGTATCCAACCTCTTAGTTACCCCTTAAGTTAAAACTACTTTAGAAACATAAAAGTGTATGAAATATACAGTTATGTTTAATAGATTTTATGTAAAATGACTGAAATACGCTTTTTCTACTAGTTAAGCTTATTCTTCTTACTTTTTATAAACTAAATCATCTATAAAATCAATTGAAACACATCAATCCTTCTCAATTTTTCTTCAATTTTCTTAATAAATGGACAAATTTATAGTACATCTTTATTATTTTATCTTCATCATCATGTTTTCTAGCCAAATTCGCTACGAACCTTAAAAGTTTCAAATACACGTAGTTTGAGACAACTTTTAGGGTTAAATAAGAAATGAGCTCATATTGTTAGGGGCATATATGAAAATACACATTTTAAGGGCATATATGATATTAGCATATTTGTTAGGGGTATACATGTTGAAAACCCTTGGTGAAAAAGTTTAACTAGGAAGTTGTAGAGCATACCTAGAGCTTTCCAAGAAGCCTAAGAATGTAAAATTTGGTGTAGTGTGCTATGTTATATGAGTTTTACTGTAGACTGGTTCTGTCCGACCCGAACCTGAATTTACTGTTTGAAGTGACAATGATGTGATTAGGCCTTGTATGGCTAATTGGGTATTGTGGATATTATTTATGTACATTATTGGGGTTGGGTACTGATGTGAAATAATTTTTAGACTGATTTATGTACCCCTAGTCATGAAATGGTTATTTCTTATTCCTGAGTGATGGACTAGAATAGAGTTGGGATATGTGGATGTGTGATTTTTGTTGGGATTGGATAGATTTCCCCCATTCATGATGTCTTAATTTGGGGTTTACACTATGAATGAATTTTAGGGTCATCTTGATAGGATGTTGAGACCCTAGGACTAGGCCCATATTGGATGAGACTTCGTGGCGGGTAGTTTAGAGACCCGTGTCCCCGAACGTGTTGGAGCGATGACTCGAGTGCCGACGTGCTTGCCGTCTAAGGAGGCAATCTAGCATCGTAGGAGCTACCAATTGTCGGGAGGACATGGAGCGCGATGATTAGCGGGAGCAGCGACTTGTTTTGGGCTGAGGTGGCGTGCGACTCCAAACTGTGGGTTAGGTTAAGTTCAAGAAGATATGAGTTAGGTTGAATAAAAGATACCAACAACTAAAACATAATTAGTGGTTATAAAACATATAGTTGTGACACCTAAGTTAGGTGTGAGACTAGTTGTTACATCGCCTAACTAATTGATTAGTCGAGTAGAACTAGATCGCCTAGTAAGTTAATAACCATAATTTAGATATATCGAATAGGGTTAGTCCGTGAGTCAAACCCTTAAATCAACAACCCCAAATGTGACCTAGGATAGGTCGAGATGTGGTTATAAATCTAGATCGCCTAATGTTACTAAGTATAGATTAATAAAGTTGATTAGAACTTTATTTAGAGCCATTAGAATCGGGTAAAACGGTAATAAATGATGACAAATCAGAATAGTGATAGCTTCAACCCAATTCTATTGTCGTGGCCCTAATTGTGGACAATATTAGTAAAACCTGTGACTTAGGGGAGGTCGAGTTACCGTGTGTGTAGGGATAAGCACTAGTAGGTGTTGTGTTCACCTATCAGGGGGACGCATGGTGTCGTCATGCCTGGCCAAGTCCTAAGTTCTGTTTAACGCGGGTAGGGTGCGTCGAACAAGACTCCGTGTGGGAGTAAGGCTCCGCGACTCTCGGCATGCGTGCCTATATGCCAGTACAACTTTTGATGAGGACTGACAGGGCGATGTCGTCTCGACTGTAAGTTCTGGTCTAGTGTAAGGACGAGGGTAACGGAGTTGGGGAAACCCAATATCCATCAAGTCCTATGTTGATCAATGAGGGCCTCCATAGACGGCAAGCACGATGGAGCCCAAGTCATCGCTCCAACACGTTCGGGGTCACAGATCTCTAAACTACTTGCCACAAAGTCTCATCTACACAGACCAAATCCTAGGGTCTCAATATTCTATCAAGATGACCCTAAAGATTATTCATAGTGTAAATCTCAAGATGAGACATCATGAATGGGGGAAATCTATCCCAATCCCAACAACAATCACACATCCTCATATCACAACTCTATTCTAGTCCATCACTAAAGAATAAGAAATAACCATGCCATGACTAAGGGTACATAAATCTGTCTAAAATTGTTTCACATCAGTACCCAAGCCCAATAAAGCTCATAAATAATATCCACAACACCCAATTAGTCATACAAGGCCCAATCACAAACAGTAAATTCACGTTTATGTCTGACAGAACCAGTCTATAGTAAAAATCATATAAAATAGCACACTACACATAATTTTACATTCCTAGGCTTCCTGGAAAGCTCTAAGTGTGGTCTACAACTTTCTAGTTAAATATTTTAAAAATTCGGATGTTAACATGCTCAAAATCTTGGTTCTTTAACATGCAGCAAAATCGTTTCTAGAATAGAGCACTTAGTGTGCAGTGTTAAAGAAAATTATCTTGTATATATCAAATGATACTGGATTTACATGAAATTTAGGAATCAAACACATAACATGAATTCACAACACATATCCAAAAATCAGATGATTCTACCAAATTGATTTTGAGTTATATCTCTTTGAACATCAGCTAAAAATAGAAACAGCAGCAGTTTTATTCTGTCCAAATAGAATGTTACTTTGAATGATTTTATTGCTATATCTACACATATCCAAACACCATGAAATTTGAAACTTAATCTCTAGACAGGCATTAGAATATCATAATTTAATTTTAAGTCAATCTCATAAGTACACAGAGAGATTCAAGTCTTTTAAGCAACAACAGTAACAGGCAGTCCATTCTATTCTGTTTTCAACCAGCATGCAATGTCGAAAAAAAAAATCTTGAAAAATCACTGAAGGTGTACGACACATGTATGATCTTCTCATAAAAATTTCAGGTCAATGTATCAAGTATATTTTAAGTTATTAATTAGCAGAAAAGAAAAAAAGAAAACAAGAGAGAAAGAGGGACCTTTTGTTTATTTGCTACTGACTTGAGGTGGAGGAACCAAGAAGCATGGAGCCAAGGAGCCAAGAAGGCAAGGAGCTAGGAGCAAGAGGGTCAAGATTGAAGCCAGGTGCTTGTTGAACATTATCTTCATCACAAAATCAAGGTGAGTGTTTTTAGACCATGTGATTATTTTTAGGCTATATTTAAACAAAACCCACTGAACTTTGGGCAATTTTAAAAAAAAAAAACGCACTATGTATTTTGAAAAAAAAGACCGCAAAAAACTTTAGTTTAAAAAAACTCACTTTAACGGAGTTAGGTTTCCGTTAGATTAAATTTTAAAAAATCACTTTCATCTTTCATTTGTGTTTATAAAAACGTCACATAACTAATCAAATTTTTAAATAACCCCCCCCCCCCCCCCCCGAACTAACCCTAACCCTAACCGTAATCCTAACTCTGTCAATTTGTATTTTTTTAGGCTAAAGTTTTGTACGGTTTTTTTAAATAAAAAAAACCTAGTACGGTTTTTTTAAATAAAAAAAACCTAGTACGGTTTTTTTTAAATGGCCCAAAGTTCAATGGGGTTTTTTAAAATTTAGCCTTATTTTTAATGTTGTGAAATGGTTGTATGTTAGTTTAAATTCGTTCATGATGCCTAAAATTGATTGCATGCAAAAGATTAGAAGTCTAATGGCTATATTCTTGCTAAAAGAAGCCAAACCAGTAACACTGTTAAAAAGCTGAAATTTGTGTGTCTGTACGAAGTCAATAGCTTGAAATCTATTTAATATATTGACCTAAAATTTTTATGAGAGGATCATACATGTGTCGTACACCTTCAGTGTCCAAATTTTTGTTTTTTTCTTCTAATTAATAAAAATACGACATTGCATGCTGGTTGAAAATAGAACATAATGGACTGCAAGTTACTGTTGTAGCTTAAAATACGTGAATCTCACTGTGTACTCATGAGAATGACTTAAAATTAAATTATGATGTTCCAATGCCTGTCTAAAGCTTAAGTTTAAAATTTCATGGTGTTTGGATATATGTATATAGCGATAAAAATATGCAACTTAACATTCTGTTTGAAAAGAATAAAACTACTGTTGTTACTGCTATGTTTTTAGCTGATGTTCAAAAAGACATAACTCAAAATCCATTTGGTAAAATCATCTGATTTTTGGATGTGTTGTGAATGCATGTTATGTGTTTGATTCCTAAATTTCATGTCAATCCAGTATCATTTGATATATATAACATAATTTTCTTTAACACTATACACTAAGTGCTCTGTTCTAGAAATGATTTTGCTCCATGTTAAAGAACCAAGGTTTTGAGCATGTTAACATCCGAATTTGTGAAAATGTTTAACTAGGAAGTTGTGGAGCACACCTAGAGCTTTTCAGGAAGCCTCAAAATCGAAAATTTGGTGCAGTGTGCTATTTTATATGATTTTTACTGTAGGCTAGTTCTATCAGACTAGAATCTGAATTTACTGTTTGAAGTGACAATGATGTGTTTGGGCCTTGTATGACTAATTGGGTGTTGTGGATATTATTTATGAGCTTTATTAGGCTTGGGTACTGATGTGAACCAATTTTAGACTGATTTATGTACCCCTAGTCATGGCATTATTATTTCTTTGTCCTTAGTGATGGACTAGAATATAGTTGGAATATGTGGGTGTGTGATTGTTGTTGGGATTGGGATAGATTTCCCCCATTCATGATGTCTCAACTTGAGATTTACACTATGAATAATCTTTAGGGTCATCTTGATATAATATTGAGACCCTAGGATTGGGTCCGTATGGATGAAACTTTGTGGCGGGTGGTTTAGATACCCGTGACCCCGAACGTGTTGGAGCGACGACTCGGGCTCCGACGTGCTTGCCGTCTAAGGAGGGAATCCAGCATCGTGGGAGATACCACTTGTTGGGAGGACATGGAGCGCGATGATTAGCGGGAGCAGCGACTTGTTTCAGGTCGAGGTAGTGTGTGACTCCAAACGTGACGGACGGTGGCGATCGACGTGGTCGATTCCTTAGTTTTTCATGGGCCTATGTTGTGAGCCAAGCATGATAGCCCAGTTTAAACCCTAGTGTGGGTTGGGTTAAGTTCAAGAGGAGATGAGTCAGGTTGAATAAAAGATACCTACAACTAGAACTTAACTAGTGGTTATAAAACATCTAGTTATGGCATCTAAGTTACGTGTGAGACTAGTTGATAGATCGCCTAACTAAACGCATAAAAATCACAGGAGATAATAAACTTTTATTACATCAAATGTTATTACAATGTCCAGTTAAATTAACAATTACAAATAATAATATTACATCAATTTTACAATAAATGGACAATGTCTTGACTTGGATGCTTTAATCAACTTGAGTCACTCGTGCCTCCAATACAGCGGATGGTCCAGCAATTGAAGAGTGGGTACGTCAGTTGAATACAACAAATACAATGCCATATATAGTGATCCTCTCTATGCCATAATGTATCGATTCCATACCTCAACAACCACAATATTTGATGATAAAGAAAATGTGAGCAAACACAAGTGTCGGTGTACGACATGACCTAGAACTAATGCACACCCTAATGCACACGATGCTCCTAGTCTAATGCACGCTTGGTTGGAGAGATATGCATCCCATACTACACATTCCCTAAACAAACGACGTTCTCCACATTTTTGGGTATCGATCCCCCTCCATGCAACCTATCTTGTGCTCTATCCTGTCTCGAACATTAGTGATGAAGAGGTTGCAGCCACCGCAGTCACTACAGTCTATAGTGGTGTCAGGCAAGTCCTCTTTGTTTCCCACTATGCCCAGTAGTAGCCCTACGGTTTCTCTTTTCCATCAATACAGTTGAAATATTATTATCATAGTAAACTCTCAAGCCCCGGACCCCTTCAAAGGCTCTGTTACGGGTATAGAGGCACCCTGCGACAAACGCCCGCCAAGAGCATTAGAGTTGTACGTACGACGTCTTCCTCTAAGCGCCCTGCCCGCATTGAACAACATAGGACATGGCGGATTTTTAAGGTTTCCCCTAATCTCAGACTTCAGTCTCGTCCTTACACTAAGCCAAACTTGTTGTAACCCTTGTGTTCCCTTTCTTGTATTTTTGTATGCATTTATTTTTTCCTGGGTGTTTATTTTTGGTTGTATTTTTTTGTCCTCTCTAAACCGTGTAATCTTTTCTTCGTTCTTAATAACTATTTTTCAGTTTCGCCAATTATATTCTGTGACTTCAATCTTCTGATTTAATTTCGTTTGCTAATTAATTATCACTGGATGATTTGTTTGATTCTTCATGGCCTAATTGTCTATTAGTTTATTTCCACCTTTTGGATCCGATTTCTAACCCAATCTACCCTATTTAGACCCAAAAACCTATAATCCACCCTATTGGATCCTGAACCCGCTACCCAATACCATCTTTTACCCAGTCTCCCTTAAATCTCTCCTCACGTTCACCTCTATCTATCTAACAAGAATATCTCTTCCCCCATTATCTCTCCCTTGATTCCTAAAATCTTAACTTACAAAAAATCTCATTATAACCTAACCAAATGTATTACTCTTTCTCTCTACTGTGAACAATTCCTAAACAGTACTACTCTCTCTCTCTCTCCAACTCTCTCTCCCTTTCCCTGTGCACCTGCCTACCCATCGACCGGAGCTATCGCACCTCGCCATCGCGGGCGCCCCAACACCCCGATGCCCCAATGCCCTGTGCTGCCCACGTCGACCCCCCCTCCTCGACCTTTATCCCATCCAGCAAAACCCTTCCTCCCTTCACCGTCGACTTCCACTTCCTCCCGTCGTCGCTGTGCTCCCATCACCGTCCACCATCCTTCCTGTCGTCATCTGTTGTGCCATCGACATCTCGATTCCGCAAGCCCCCACTTGCTCGTGAGTCGTTGTGTTTGTGTTCGTCGCCCGGGATCCAATCCCGTTATTCTATTCTTGTCAGATTTCGTCGTCTACACCAAGGAAAGTGGCTGGTATATTATTTTTGTTCTTTATACAAGTTCAAATACCGCATGTGGTCTAAGTTTCATTTTCGTTTCACCCTCATGATTATTCCTTGATAAATCTTGATCTCATTCGTTTGATCCATTTGTAGTCATGATCAATCACAAGAAGTTGTCACCACACACACACTACATGAAAATATATTAGATCTAGATAGATTTCTTGATGTATATATATCCTTGTTCGTGATCAATTGTATGTTGTGGATTTTTGTTACATGGTTGATGTGCTAAATGTATTATCTCGTTGTGGGCTTGCTAATACCCATGCCATGTTGATTTGGATATCTAATATATCATGTTTTACATCATGCTCTAATTTGGATCTGTTGTAGATGATTTGTTTGATTAAATGCATGAGAGAATTTCATTTTTGCTGCTGCCCTGATTTAGTACAGCTATTTAGACCCATTTAAGGTCAGTAAAATAAATTATATTGTGAATATGATTTGTAGGCCTCGATGTCTATTTTTCATAACTTTCGACGGATCTCAATTTCGATTTTTGATGTGTGAGTTATTGCTATTTTACTGCAGCTGTGTCATTGTTTCCAGATTCTGAATTATAAGATCGTTACACGATCTATTATTTTAAAACTGATGTTAAAAGTAAATTTTGGACTTAATATTTTTCAGGGTATGGCTAGACATGACTGAGATCAGCCCCTAATTTTTGTCGAATTGTTTAATGACTTTTATAACTGTCATGCCCCACTTCCCAAAAAGAATAAGGAATATGGATATGTAACAAAAGCCCAGCAAATGATTTTCATCATCCATAAGCTGTTCAAGAAATCTTTACAACATTCTCAAGAATCATCAGAGTCGGAAGCAAAAGAATCAATCACATGCACATAATGAGCCAAAATACCAACAAGAATACTTGAAATCAAATATATAAATCTCAAATAGTCATGATCTGAATAAAACAAATGTCTTGGGTCACATTGCCCAAAATACAAGAAATAAATCCAAGTCTCGAAATACAATATTGTTCAAGCAAGCTGCAAGAAATAATATAATAAAATGCAGCACTAATACTTCATGTCTCCGATACCATCTGGAACCTGTTCTCCAAAATCTGCAATTCAACGAATGCAGGAAAGAGGAAAAGAGAAAACACAAGTACCCGTCAATTGCAAGTTACGGGCCACTTATAATGTAGGATACAAGCACATGGGAAAACTACCTAGCAACATGGTATAAGTATGATGTCAGCATAAACAACTAGCATGGTAAAGTGATCAAGTGTATATGGCATAAATCAAGTGTCAAGTAATCAAGTATTATGTAAACATGCATCCAGTATCAAGTGTCATGTAATCATGTATCAAGTCTCAGGTAATCAAGTCTCATGTATCATGTAGTCAAGTATCAAGCAAGCATGTATCATGTTCAAGTATCATGTTCAAGTAGCATGTATCAGATCTTGTAGTGAATTACTATCTAGGTAGCACTTCAGGCAGCCCACCTTACATGGTTGCTACAGCAAACAGTTTTGCTTTAGATTTCATAGTGGACCATAGAGGGCAGTGTACTCGGGGACAAGTCAAGTAATCGAGCTCCAAGCTCCAAGTATCATGTATCATGTAATCACGTGTCAAGTTGTGCAAGTGGCAAGTATCGTGTCATGCGTGAAAGTATCAAGTAATCACGTGTCAAGTATCATGTCTCAAGTAATCACGTAGGATCAGTGGATCCCCTTCCGAGTACACGTTTCTGAATTATCCACTATTAGATCTGTCCCTTAAACCCCGGCTTGGTTATTTATTATTAATGTCAAACAAGCATGTATATGTGCAAAATATATCAACAATAATATAGCATGATAATGTGACAAGTGCAAGTTGCAAGATAGACATGTACGAGTGCAAGATATCTCATAAAGAAATAAAATAGACAAATCTCAAATTCAGGACAGCAAGACCATACTGTAGTAAAATAGTGATTCCCAGTGTTACAAACAAGCAAAACTAGATCCATCAAAGGATCTGGAAAATAGACTTCCACACGAATCCAGCGAATATAAATAAGTCATATATTGATTCTCAAAAACATAGCTCAAAACTGATTTGAATACAGAAAATAGGTTCAGCCAGAAATCAGGAAAACGAATTCAGAACAGGAAAACAGCATGAAAACACATTAAATAAATCCACTAAAAAACTGGGGTATTCCGCTATATGTCCAGTAACTAAATATAAAGTTTCAGATTTTTTCGGTAAAAGTAGATCAGTTATCAAAAATAAGAAATCATCAAGAAAACATAGTTTGGCAAATCTGGAATTCCCAACACTGCTGTACGAAAACTATGATATCTCGCAACCAGTGAAACAAAATCCAATTTCTCCCAAGGGATATGAAAATAGATAAAATATACTAACTTTCATATTTCACAAACATTTTTTATACAGCAAAACGAATCATAGTGAAAACAAGATTCTTTACGGAACAGCGAGTAAAATACAGCAAGTATAGAATTCATAAACGAGCATGAAAAAACACATAAAACTCATCAATAAAATCCACCAAAGTTCTGGGTAATCCCTAACTAGATAAAGAAACACTTACCAAAGTTTAGGATCAAAATAATATGTGCAGCATAGTTCTTTAAAATGGTTTGTCATCAAAATTACCGAAAAACAGAATCTGGAAAAGATCGACACCTCTGTACTAAACCAGTCATAACTCACTCATACGAAATCAAAATCAAGCAAGGTCAGAGGAGTTTGAAAATAGACGAAATTGTCTAAAACTCATGTTTTATACCGAAATCAAGATACTGACTTTAAAACAGTCCAAAACAGCAAACAACACAGATCAGCGACAAAAATACAGATTTCTTCCTTAAAACAAAATCGACATAGATTCAAGAAAATTGATCCAAACACACCCAAACTTGAAATCGAGTCTACTAAGTGTCTAAACATCATGAATTAAGGAAATTAACATGTCCACACCAATTATATCACATGGGTCTCACCCAAATCACGAATTCTCACAAAAATCTCACATACATGATCAAAAATCAAGAACGGACGAATCATAGGTTAATTCATGTCCATATTGTGTCGTGAGTCTTCTATGGTCAAATTTTCACAATAGAGACAAAACCCATTAAGGAAAACACAAACATAAGTCGTCTCTAGACCCAACTACACTATAGGTGAACTTTTTGACTTGTATCAAACAAATGAATTGGAGTACAAGTTACTTGCCTTAATTAGGGATGAAGAACGATGCAATCAAGAATAGGAGCAAAACCCACGAATGAAAATCCGCTAATCTACGAATCCAAGCAACTCAAGCAAGAATCTCCACACGAACGAACTTCCAAAAGCGAGAGACGATCAAAGTGGCTTGTGGCCACAAGAGAACACCACGAGAGAGAACTAGGGTTTGAAGTAGTGTGAGGTGGTCGGGATAGGCAAGAGGGAGATGGGCTCGGGTTGTAGGGTGTCGGGATGGGGGATGCCGGAGTGGAGTAGGCCGGGAAGGGGTGGCTCGGCCTGGTGTGGGTGAGGCAGGCCGTGGGTGGCTCGGCCTGAGGTGTGGGAGGCCGGGCTGTGGTGCGGCGCAAACAAACAGGGAGAGGGGGAGAGAGGGAGTCGGGATTGAGAAAGAGAGAGAGAGTCTAGGGTTAGGGTTTAGGGTTTGTGAGGGTGAGTGCTTATATATAGGGTTTAGGATGTGGGTTTATGGGTGTTGGGTTGCGGGTATTAAGAATTAGCATAAGGTTTACAGTTGGGCTTTGGGTTTGAGTCAAAATAGAAATAGGAATGCAAAAAGGATTGGGAATTTATAGGACAACCACATCATCACCACTACAAACGCCCACAAACAAAAATAATAAAAAAAGATAAAATACAAGACGAGACCAAAAATGAAGGAATGATCGAATAATAGGAGAATGAGACAATAGAGTCACTCAATCAAAACAAAGAGCTCGAAATGAAATAAAACAAATATATATAGAAAACAACTCCAATATATGGTTCAGAAAAATGCAAGAGAGAAAATACACCAAAACGAAAAATACACTTCAAAAATACACAAAATGAAGTACAGGGGTTACAATCCTACCCACCTAACAAGAAGAATTTCGTTCTCGAAATTCAAAAAGAAGATACAAAGGGTAACCCCAAGACAACCAAAAGAACAAAACAAAAACTACCCAAACAAATAAGGAAACTTCTGCTGAATCTCCTCCTCCTGCTCCCAAGTCGACTCACCAGGCGAGTGAGGATTCCAAGCAACACGAACCAACTTGATGACCTTGTTCTTAAGCACTTTCTCCCGCCGATCCACAATAGCAACTGGTGGAATCTCACAAGTCATATCCAATCGCACCGGTCAACTCTGAATAGTCGATCACGTGGCTCTCATCTCGGATATATCTCCTGAGTTGTGAGACATGGAAAACATCGTGCACTCCGATAAAGCTGGCAGCAAAGCAAGACGATTGGTCACTTTGCCTACTCGCTCCAAAATCTTAAACGGTCTAATAAATCTAGGGCTAAGCTTGCCCCCACCACCGAACCGAATGACACCGTGCCACAGCGATACCTTTAGGAAAACATGGTCACCAACACCTAACTCCAAAGCTCTCCGATGGACACGGCCCATCGCTTCTGCTATCCTGAGCTACCTGCAAATGCTTCCTGATCCGAACCACAGCATCAACTGTCTTGGTGATCAATTCTGGACCCAACAACTTCCTCTCACCAATGTCATCCCAGTATACTGGTGATCTGCACTTCCGTCCATAGAGTGCCTCGAACGGAGCAGCTTTAATACTGGCTTGAAAGTTGTTATTGTACGAGAACTCTACGAGATGCAAATGATCCTCCCAAGACCCACCAAACTGAAGCATACAGGACCTTAACATGTCCTCAAGAATCTGAATATTCCGCTCTGACTTTCCATCAGTCTGGGGATGAAAAGTTGTACTGTACTTTAATTTACTTCCCAAACTGTTCTGAAGACTCTCCCAGAACTGAGATCTGAATCTCGTATCCCTGTCGGATATAATGCTGACTGGAACCCCATGAAGTCTAACAATCTCTTACATGTACCTCTCAGCTAGGCTCTTAGTAGACTGTCCCGACACGAAAAGGAATGAAGTGAGCACTCTTCGTCAAACGGTCAACAATCACCCAAATAGCATTATGACCCTTAGGACTCCTCGGCAAAGCAGTTGCAAAATCCATAGTGATATGTTCCCACTTCTACTCAGGAATAGGAAGCGGTTGAAGAAGTCTAGCGGTTCTCTGATGCTCTGCTTTAACCTGCTGGCAGATCAAACACTGAGTAACAAACTGAGCCACAGCCCTTTTCATACCCTGCCACCAGAAATGAAGCTTCAAATCTCAATACATCTTAGTATCGCCAGGATAGATAGAATATGAGGACTGATGGGCTTCCTCAAGTAACCTCTGACGAACATCACCTTCTGGGACACATAATCTGGACCCAAAATAAAGCGATCCATCCGAATGAATAACCATGTTCGTCCTGGACTCAGACTCAACCTCAGCTCGAAATCTCTGCAACTGTGCATCACTAGTCTGTGCCTCGTTAATCTGATCAACAAGAGACGACTGCAGCTGAAGCACCAAATAACTTCGATCAGATATCGGCAACAAGACTTCCAACTCCAACCTCCTCATCTGCTCAATCAGATCCCTCTGCTGAGTCAAGAACATAACTCTCGGTCTCCTGCTCAAAGCATCTGGCACCAAGTTTTCTTTACCAGGATGGTATTGCAAACTGATGTCATAATCGGCCATAAGCTCCAACCAACGCCTTTGCCTCATGTTTTACTCCTTCTGGGTGAAGACATACTTGAGACTTTTGTGGTCTGTAAAGATCTCCACTCGGTCCCCAAGTAAATAATGTCTCTACAGCTTCAAAGCAAAAAATCACTGCTGCTAACACCAAGTCATGAGTCGGATAGTTCTTCTCATTCGACCTCAACTGCCTCGATGCATACACAATGACTCAGCCCTTCTGCATCAAAATTGCTCCAAGACCCTTACCAGAAGCATCACAGTAAATTACAAATCCGCCTGAACCATCGGAATAGTCAACACAGGTGCTGACGTCAATCTATTCTTCAACTCAACAAAAGCTCCATCACACTCATCAGACCAATAGAACTTCTAGTCCTTCCCAGTCAATTTAGTCAATGGTCCTGCTATCTTCGAAATCTTGGACGAACTTCTGATAATAGCCAGCCAAACTGAGAAAACTCCTAACTTCTGAAACTGACTTAGGAATAGGCCAATCCTTCATAGCCTCAACCTTGGCAGGATCCACAGAAATACCATCACCTGAGATAATGTACCCCAAGAAAGAAATCCTATCGAGCCAAAACTCACACTTGCTGAGTTTCCCACAGAGCTGATTCTCTCTCAAAGTCTGCAGAACCACTCTAAGATGCTCAGCATGATCTTCCTGATTTTGAGAATATACCAAAATATCATCAATAAAGACCACCACAATTCTATACAAGAACTGAGAGAAGACCTGGTTCATAAGACTCATGAATACAGCCGGCGGATTCGTAACTCTGAACGGCATCACAAAACACTCATAGTGCCCCTAGTCCTGAAAGCAGTCTTCTGTATATCTGTAGCCTTTACCTTGACTTGGTGATACCCAGAACGAAGATCCAACTTCGAGAAAACAGCAGCCCTACTCAACTGACCAAACAAATCATCAATCCTGGGTAACAGATACCAATTCTTCACAGTAACTCTGTTCAGTTCCCGATAATCCATGCACAGCCGATGACCACCATCCTTCTTATCAACAAAAAGGACCGGAGTACCCCAAGGCAAAACACTAGGTCTGATGAAACCCAAATCAAGCAACTGCTAAATCTGCACCTTAAGCTCTGCTAGCTCAACCGGTGTCATCCTGTAGGGACTCTTCGATATCGGCTCTGTTCCAGGCTGAACATCAATACCGAATTCAACTTCCCTATCAGAGGGTAAGCCAGGCAACTCATCTGGAAAAACATCCAAGAAATCCCGAACTACTAGAGCACTGCCTTACAGCCTGAATGCAATTCCATCGCACAAACCTCTTGATCAACTGCAGCTCGGCCAAGGGAAGACTCCCCGACATGGAACTCAAATTTTGTGCAATCTAGAATCCGGAACATAACTTTCTTGGCACAGCAATCAATAATGGCATGGGTTTCACCTAACCAATCCATACCCAGAATAACGTCGAACTCCGAATTCCCAATTACAATCAGATTGGCTTTGAACTCTGTGCTACCAATAATTACGGGACACCGCCTGCACTCTCGGGGACAAATGACAACTCCACCACCTGTCACAATGTTCCAAACCTCTAACATGTTGCTGCACTCCAACTGATGGCGAGCGACAAATTGGGAGGAGACAAAAGAATGGGTTGCCCCAGAATCAAATAGAACATGAGCAGGGAAAGAGCACACAAGCACAGCACCTAAGACAGAAAGCAAAAGAGACAAAGAAAAGAATGGATGACACCAAAATCAAGGAATATGGGTACAAGAAGAATGAATTCATACCCAAAAAGAAATCAAATAAGAAGGGATAAAAAAGAATGGAATAAGACTATATCCAGATCAATGTTGATAATATTTAATTCATTTTATGCATGCATGGTTGGTGAAATGTTGCGCAGATTTCAGTTCGAGCCAAGCTTGTCTAATATATTAGGCAACCAATACATTAGCCAAACATGGGGCTCTGATACCACTAAAAATCCTGTCACGCCCCGCTTTTCAAAAAGAATACGGAATACGGATACGTAACTGTTGCCGCTGAAATTGGTGTGGGGGCAAACAGATAGATTTGTGGATTCTTTGGATGTTGAATAGTCAAACCTGAAACACCTCCACCAGAGTTTGACCGTTATCTCCCACCGTTGATCTGCAAAAAGTGCGAAACACCGAGGTTGATTCCGGCGACGCACCCTCCGACACACTTGTCAGTAATCAGAAAGATTATAAAAGAGCTTTGATTAGCAAAAGATTGATTACCTGATAACAGTGGAGGATGGGGATATTTATAGCCGCCTTAGGAACTAGTTTCGGGATAAGATCAAATCCCTTCTTCCTAGTGGATGGATGGAAGTGATCAGGACCGTTGATTGAGGACAATCATAAACCCGTAATTTCCTATCCAGTTGGACTGGGTTTCTTGTGGGTTGGAACCCACACCCAGTAAGATGGATCCGTTTATGGATTATTGGGCCATTGAAGAAAGCCCCAGTTCCCATTTCAGACCTGTTTGCAGGTGAAATTACCATTTTACCCCCGAGCTTTAAGATTCGTGCCTCATTTGGACGGTTCCGATTTAATCCTATTTTTAGCAATATCACGAGCCCCTCACTCCCGAAGACTGAGTTTGATCAGCCTTTGAGGAGTAGTTTTACTGTTTTAATGGCTTGCGAATTTGTATCGGAGTTCAAATGAGGAGTGTCGAATCTTTATATGAGGTATTATGGTGCTTTTTGGTGTTGGTTGCGTTCTCAAGGTTGTTCTTAGGTAGTGTTTGGCCCAGCTTAAAATTATCTTAGCTTCTCCTTTAGAAGGAAAAGCTGGGCCAAACATATATTTTGAAAAGCCCAAAAAAAGTAGAAGTAGCTTATTTTTTATTAAGAAAAGGAGCTTGAAAAGAAGCCATCCAGATCTACTTCTGGCTTCTGGCTTCTCCTTCTCTTCTTTTTTTTTACCCAAAACCAAATATCAAAAAAATTCATCTGCCCCTACCCCTTCCCCTTCCCCTCATAACAACTTCGATCCCAATCCATCAAAAACCCAGCCATCGCCGTCTTCCTCCTCATTCTCTCCCTCTCCCTTCTTCCTCCTCGTCCCGAATCTCAAAGCAAAAAATGTGGAGATCCAAAGTTCGCGCCTTTCTCCTCCTCACCTCCCACCACTCTCCTCTTCGACGACGAAATCGCTGTTGAGAGTGATGAGAAAGTGAAAACGTCTGCTGCGGTTGGTCTTCTTGTGATTGTGGGATTTGATTATGTGTTGGGGAAGGAGAAATGGGTTTTGATACTTCAGTTTTTTTGTAAAGATTTTTTTACAAAATATAAAAGTATAAAGATTGTTGACAGTGATTGTTAAGATTTTTTTTACAGATTTTTTTTACAAAATCTGTTGAGAGTGATTGCTCTGAGCTTAAAAAATATAAAGATTTTTTTTTATAATTTGATAACTTATATTTTATTCTTAAATAAAATCAAAAACTTAAGTTAAGTATAAAAGTAACTTACAATTGATATCTTATGCCAAACAACTTCTAGCTTAAAAGTAACTTTAAAGTTTAAAAAAAAAGCTGACTATCCAAACAGCTTCAGCTTTTAATTTCAAAGCTATACTTTCTAGCTTCTCCTTCTGAAGTAGCTTTAAAGCTAAAAAAAGCTAGGCCAAGCGCACTCTTAAGCTCTCCTAGACTTTTTGGGAATTTTTCTCGATTTTTTAATTATTTTTCGGGTCAGTTATTCAATTTTGCAGAGCAGTATTCTATTTTTCGGGAGAGCTAATTAATTATTCTAAGCAATAATTATTTACCCAGAGGCTCAAAAATATTTCCCCAAATTTATAATTATTTTTTAGAATTTTTAATCAATTTTCCTGAATTTTAAACCCCTTTTCCTCAAATTTTAAATAAAAAATTCGAATTAAATAAAATAAAATATAGATTTTTAATTCCTTTTATGACGTGGCACAATCTGGGCTCTCCATCAGCATTGGGCGCAAATTTTGGGGAGATCTAATGCCTGTGGTTGTTTAAAGGTGTATTTTCCTTCATTCAGTGGCAAGTTGCTTCGGCGACGTTGCCGACCCCCGCCAGTCATGTGTTAGGAAGGAGGCCGAAGTCTAGGGGGGTTCGGGGTACCCTGTCGAGGTGTAGAGATACCTCGGCATGGCGACACGTGCCGAAATAGGGGGTTCGGCAAGTTTTTGCCGAAGTCTGGAGTGAGTTTTCTTTCCATGTTTGAGCGTCGGTGCCAAGAGTGCTCGGCAAGGCGTGCCAAAGTCCCAAAGTGAGAATTTTTTTCATGTTTGGGCATCGGTGCCAAGAGCGCTCGGCAAGTCGCGCCGAAGTCCCAAAGTGAGAATTTTTTCCATGTTTGGGCATCGGTGCCAAGAGCGCACGGCAAGGCGCGCCGAAGTCCCAAAGTGAGAATTTTTTCATGTTTGGGCATCAGTGCCAAGAGCACTCAGCAAGGCGTGCCGAAGTTCCAAAGTGAGAATTTTTTCCATGTTTGGGCGTTGGTGCCAAGAGATAGATTTGTGGATTCTTGGGATGTTTATTAGTCAAACCTGAAACACCTCCACCGGAGTTTGACCGTTATCTCCCGCCGTTGACCTGCAAAAAGTGCGAAACACCGGGGTTGATTCCGGCGATGCACCCTCCGACGTTCTTGTCAGTAATCAGAAAGATTATGAAAGAGCTTTGATTGGCAAAAGATTGATTACCTGATAACAGTGGGGGATGGGGGGGTATTTATAGCCGCCTTAGGAACCAGTTTCGGGATAAGATCAAATCCCTACTTCCCAGTGGATGGATGGAAGTGATCAGGACCGTTGATTCAGGACAATCATAAACCCTAATTTCCTATCCAGTTGGACTGGGTTTCTTGCGGGTTGGAACCCGCACCCAATAAGATGGATCCGTTTATGGATTATTGGGCCTTTGGAGAAAGGTCCAGTTCCCATTTCAGACCCGTTTGTACGTGAAATTACCATTTTACCCCCCGAGCTTTAAGATTCGTGCCTCATTTGGACGGTTCCGATTTAACCCTATTTTTAGCCATATCAGTAACAAAAGCCCAGCGAATGATTTTCATCATCCATAAGTTGTTCAAGAAATCTTTACAACATTCTCAAGAATCATCAGAGTCGGAAGCAAAAGAATCAACCACATGCACATAATGAGCCAAAATACCAACAAGAATACTTGAAATCAAATATATAAATCTCAAATAGTCATGATCTGAATAAAACAAATGTCTTGGGTCACATTGCCCAAAATAGAAGAAATAAATCCAAGTCTCAAAATACAATATTGTTCAAGCAAGCTACAAGAAATAATATAATAAAATGCAGCACTAATACTTCATGTCTCCGATACCATCTGGAACCTGTTCTCCAAAATCTGCAATTCAACGAATGCAGGAAAGAGGAAAACAGAAAACACAAGTACCCGTCAATTGCAAGTTACGGGCCACTTATAATATAGGATACAAGCACATGGAGAAACTAACTAGCAACAAGGTATAAGTATGATGTCAGCATAAACAACTAGCATGGTAAAGTGATCAAGTGTGCATGGCATAAATTAAGTGTTAAGTAATCAAGTATTATGTAAACATGCATCCAGTATCAAGTGTCATGTAATCAAGTATCAAGTCTCATGTAATCAAGTCTCAGGTAATCAAGTCTCATGTATCATGTAGTCAAGTATCAAGCAAGCATGTATCATGTTCAAGTATCATGTTCAAGTAGCATGTATCAAGTCTTGTAGTGAATGACTATCTAGGTAGCACTTCATGCAGCCCACCTTACATGGTTACTACAGCAAACAGTTTCGCTTTAAATTTCATACTAGACCATAGAGGGCAGTATACTCGGGGACAAGTCAAGTAATTGAGCTCCAAGCTCCAAGTATCATGTATCATGAAATCACGTGTCAAGTTGTGCAAGTATTAAGTAATCACGTGTCAAGTATCATGTCTCAAGTAATCACGTAGGTCAGTGGATCCCCTTCCGAGTACACGTTTCAGAATTATCCACTATTCGATCTGTCCCTTAAACCCCGGCTTGGTTATTTATTATTAATGTCAAACAAGCATGTATATATCAAGAATAACATGGCATGATCATGTGACAAGTGTAAGTTGCAAGATAGACATGTACGAGTGCAACATATCTCATAAAGAAATAAAAATACACAAATCTCAAGTTCAGGACAGCAAGACCATACTGTAGTAAAAGAGTGATTCACAGTGTTACAAACAAGTCAAAACTGGATCCATTGAAGGATCTGGAAAATAGACTTCCACACGAATCCAGGGAATATAAATAAGTCATATATTAATTCACAAAAACATAGCTCAAAACTGATTTGAATACAGAAAATAGGTTCAGCTAGAAATCAGGAAAACGAATTCAAGAATAGGAAATCAGTATGAAAAAACATTCAATAAATTCACAAACAATCTGGGGTATTCCCCTATATGTCCAGTAACTAAATATAAAGTTTCAAACTTTTCTGGTAAAAGTACATCAGTTATCAAAAATAAGAAAGCATCAAAAAAATATAGTTTGGCAAATCTGGAATTCCCAATGCTGCTGTACGAAAACTGTGATATCTCGCAACCAGTGAAACAAAATCTAATTCCACCAAAGGGATATGAAAATAGATAAAATATAATAACTTTCACATTTCACAAACATTTTTCATACAGCAAAAGAAATCATAGTGAAAACAAGATTCTTTACGGAACAGCGAGTAAAATACAGCAAGTATAGAATTCATAAACGAGCATGAAACAACACATAAAACTCATCAATAAAAATCACCAAAATTCTGGGTAATCCCTAACTAGATAAAGAAACACTGACCAAAGTTTAGGATCAAAATAATATGTGCAACATAGTTCTTTAAAATGGTTTGTCATCAAAATAAGATCGACACCTCTGTACAACAATAGTCATAACTCACTCATAAGAAATCAAAATCAAGCAAGGTCAGAGCGGTTTGAAAATAGACGAAATTATCTAAAACTCATGTTTTATACCGAAATCAAGATACTGACTTTAAAACAGTCCAAAACAGCAAACAACACAAATCAGCGACAAAAATACAGATTTCTTCCTTAAAACAAAATCGACATAGATTCAAGAAAATTGATCCAAACACACCTAAACTTGAAATCGAGTCTACCAAGTGTCTAAACATCATGAATTAGGGTAATTAACATATCCACACCAATTATATCACATGGGTCTCACCCAAATCACGAATTCTCACAAAAATCTCACATACACGATCAAAAATCAAGAAGGGGTGAATCCTAGGTTAATTCATGTCCATATTGTGTCGTGAGTCTTCTATGGTCAAATTTTCACAATAGAGACAAAACCCATCAAGAAAAACACAAACAAGAGTCGTCTCTAGACCCAACTACACTATAGGTGAACTTTTTGACTTGTATCAAACAAATTAATTGGAGTACAAGTTACTTGCCTTAATCGGGGATGAAGAACGATGCAACCAAGAATAGGAGCAAAATCCACAAACAAAAATATGCTAATCCACGAATCCAAGCAACTCATGCAAGAATCTCCACACGAACGAACTTCCAAAAGAGAGAGACGATCAAAGTGGCTTGCAGAGAACAACACGAGAGAGAACTAGGGTTTGAAGTAGTGTGAGGTGGTCGGGATAGGCAAGAGGGAGATGGGCTCGGGTTGTAGGGTGTCGGGATAGGGGATGCCAGAGTGGAGTAGGCCGGGAAGGGGTGGCTCGGCCTGGTGTGGGTGAAGGCAGGTCGGGGGGTGGCTCGGCCTGAGGTGTGGGTGGCCGGGCTGTGGTGCGGCGCAAATAAACGGGGAGAGGGGGAGAGAGGGAGTCGGGATTGAGAGAGAGAGAGTCTAGGCTTAGGGTTTAGGGTTTGTGAGGGTGAGTGCTTATATATAGGGTTTAGGATATGGGTTTAAGGTTATTAGGTTGCAGGTATTGAAAATTAGTAAAAGGTTTACAAATGGGTTTTGGGTTTGAGTAAAAATGGAAATAGGAATGCAAAAGGGATTGAGAATTTATAGGACAACCACATCATCACCACTACAAACGCCCACAAACAAAAATAATAAAAAAAGATAAAATACAAGACAAGACCAAAAATGAAGGAACGATCGAATAATAGGAGAATGTGACAAAAGAGTCACTCAATCAAAACAAAGAGCTCGAAATGAAATATAACGAATATATATTAAAAACAACTCCAATATATGGTTCAGAAAAATATAAGAGAGAAAATACACCAAAACGAAAAATGCACTCCAAAAATACACAAAATGAAGTACAGGGGTTACAATAACTCATTCCATGCTTGTGAAACCAATC
Organism: Hemerocallis citrina; assembly: GCA_017893485.1. NCBI lineage: Eukaryota > Viridiplantae > Streptophyta > Magnoliopsida > Asparagales > Asphodelaceae > Hemerocallis > Hemerocallis citrina. Next base: position 16,384,443 of record CM030367.1, read on the forward strand.
AATATATTTCCAAACTCCATATTGTTCAGTAAAAAACTCTGTTTCCAACCTGATTTCAGTCACTTTTGATTAAAACTTTGTGAATATGAAATATAGCTGAGTATGTCTATTTTACAACCCTTTTGACAGATTTGAATTCTGAGTTGTATTTTGTGATTTATCACAGTTTTGGTACTGTTGTGTCTAAAATTTTAGATTCATAAATTTGCTGCATCATTCTGTTTTTCAAATTAAATTGACTATGCTATCTGTAATGGAATTTTATGAAATTTTATATTCTGGTACTAAACATGCTAGGGAACTTTCCAGATTTTTCCTAAATTTAATTATGGTGTTTTTATACATTTTTCATGTTTATAAACAAAACTTTGAAATTTCTGGCTGAAGTTGAATTCTGTATACAATGCTGTCTTGAGCACTATTTCTGTAGTTGTTATGCGACTTGTGTATATGCGCTAGATTCGGATGAGAGTCTAGTTTCTATATTTTCTGATGGATCTAGATTTTCATTCCTGTGGTAACAGAAATCTTAGATTTGGTCCAGCAACATCTTGTTGTCCACAATTGGAAGTCTCATTGTCCTAACTATTATAAGTTGTTTGTCACCCGATCATGTCTTCTATCCAACTTGAGCTTGTTCCTTATTTCTTGTCGTGCTTTTCTTGCCCTGTTTGTGCACGTATATGTTTGCTTTAATAATAATGACAAGTAATCAAGTCGGGGTTAAGGGAAATATCTAGTAGTGGAAAATATAGAAATGTGTACTTGGAAGGGGGCCCGTGTTTCCCACCTGTTACATGTTACATGATTACATGATACATGATCCTGATTACTTGTTTACCTAATTACCTGGCTACATACCTTCCTATAGGAAGGTGTACTCAGAAGGGGACCCGTAGGTCCTATCTGATACCGGATTACCTGTTGTATGATTATATGATTACATGATATATGATCCTGTTTGCCTGTTTACTTGATACCTAAGTACACGACCCTATACAATCCTCTACGAAATCTAAACACAACTTGTTTGAATGTAGAAACCATGTGGTAAAATTTGAGATGCATGAAGTGCTACCTACATAAGACCAAATATTAGACTTGAGAATACCTGATCACTTGCACATTCCTATTACATGTTTACCTGTACATAGTACCTGACACCTGTTGCTTCTTTACCTGCTTGCATGCCACTTGATACCTGTTATATGTTACCTGTACCCTGTTATCTAATCATATCACTTGATCCTACTTCTTGGCTTAAGAGTTAGTTGCTCTATTTTTCTGTCACATTCCTCCCATACTTATTTCAATACTTGCTTCTTATTGCTACTCTGTATTTTATTTATCTGTTTATTGTACTTGTTGCTTGCACTACATGCGGCCCGTCACTTGCACTAACAGGCATATTGTTTCCTGGTTTCTTTTCCTTCAACTTGTCAAATTTGCATATTTCAGTGATCAGCTGCCTGAAGAAGTAAGTGACCAACTGTTCTAGGCTTGGCCAGAGTTCCTGCTTGAGTTATTTCCTATTTTGAATAAATTGTATTTATTTCTACTTGGATCTTGTATTGGGCATTTTTGTCCCAGAACTTATTACTTGTTGTTTCCAGATCTAGTTTATTTGAGATTAAGTATTTTGTTTCAAGTAAATTTTGTTGATTTAGAAATTTATTCATGCATGCGTGGTTGATTATTTCCTGCTTATTTCTTGTTTATTCATGTGTATTGTTATAAAGATCCTTACAGCTCATGAATGGTGAAATCCATTCGCTGGACTTTGTCACGTATCCGTATTCCGTATTCCTTTTTAGGAAGCGGGGCATGACACTTGTAGACAGGACAATGCCGCTATGCCAGTCCTCATCAAAAGTTGTTACGCGCATAAAGGCACCCTGCGACAAACGCCCGCCAAGAGACGCAGAGCCTAACTCCCTTCTGGAGCCCTACTCGATGCTCCTTGCCCGCGTTAAACAGAAGTTAGGACTTGGCTAGACCTAACGACGCCATGCGCCTCCTGACAGGTGAACACAACACCCACTAGTGCTTGTCCTTACATTCAACAATAACTTGACCTATCCCAGGTCTCTACCCAACACAAGTTGTACAGATATTATTCACAACTAGGGCCACATCTATAGAATAAGGTTGAGTCTATCACTACATTGAGATATCACCATTTTATTACTGTTTTACCCGATTCTATTGGCTCTAAATAAAGTTCTAATCCATTTTATTAATCCATACTTAGTAACACTAGGCGATCTAGATTTACAGCCATAACTTGACCTATCCTAGGTCTTTACTATGAACCCATGATATTACCCAACACATGGTCAACATTCAAGTTCTTAGAAAAATCATTAGGGGTTACTAATTCTAGGGTTTAACTCGTGGACTAACCCTAATTAATATATCCAAATTACAATTATTAAATACTAGGCACTCTAGTTCAACCCGATTAATCAATTAGTTAGGCGATCTATCAACTAGTCTCACACCTAACTTAGATGTCACAACTAGATGTTTTATAACCACTAGTTAAGTTCTAGTTGTAGGTATCTTTTATTCAACCTAACTCATCTTCTCTTGAACTTAACCCAACCCACACTAGGGTTTAAACTTGGCTCTCAAGCCCGACCCACAACATGGACCCACGAAAACTGGCGAATCGACCACGTCGATCGTCACTGTCTGTCACATTTGGAGTCGCACACCACCTCGGCCCAAAACAAGTCGCTACTCCAGCTAATCATCGCGCTCCATGTCATCCTGACAAGTGGTAGCTCCTACGATACTGGATTCCCTCCTTAGACAGCAAGCACGCCGGCGCTCGAGTCATCGCTCCAATGCGTTCGAGGTCACGGGTCTGTAAACTACCTGCCACAAAGTCTCATCCATACGGACCTAGTCCTAGGGTATCAATATTTTATCAAGATGACCCTAAAGTTATACATAGTGAAAATTCCCAAATTTAGACGTCAAGAGTGGAAAAACACATCCACACATCCCAACTCTATTCTAGTCCATCACTAAGGACTAAGAAATAACCATGCCATGACTAGGGGTACATGGTCTTTCTCCATGTACACCTAGAGCTACTGGTAATTCAATGTAATTTGGTTGATCGTGTATTTTGAAAATGAATATGAAAGGAATTTGATGATGATGTAACTTTTGTAACAGGACAATTGGGTATTAATGGAATGATGGCGAATGTTTTGTTTGACAGTGGATCTACTCACTCATTTGTGTCTAAATCTTTTTTGAAGAAGCTGAGTTGCACTCAAGTAGTGACTCCTGATTTGGTCTTAGCAGTAGCTACGCCATCAGGAGTGACTCTTACGATTGATAGGTGTTACAGGGGATGTAAACTCCAAGTTGGAAGTGAGGCCTTAGACATTGATTTATTGGAATTGGGATTTGCTGGAACCAATGCCATTATTGGAATGGATTGGATGTCCAAGCATAAGGTTCACATTGACTGTAAGGAGAAGGAGGTGATCATAGCCGTGCCCGAGAAACAAGAGATTGTGTTTCAAGGGAAGAAGGCGAATGAGAAGAAATTAGCGGCTGGAACTAGAAAGTAAAATACCAAAGGAAGCAAAAGGGATACCCATTGTACGAGATTTTCCACTCGTATTTTTGGAGGAGTTGCCGGGACTACCCCCACCCAGAGGCATGGAGTTCAGCATTTTCATTCAGCTGGGAAGCGCACCAGTGTCGAAAACCCCATATCGCATGGCACCAGTTGAGTAGAATGAAGTTAAGAAGCAGATCGAAGAGCTTTTGTAGAAAGGGTTTATCAGGCCGAGCGCATCACCTTGGGGAGCACCAGTATTGAGTTGAACAAAGTCACAATCCAGAATAAGTATCCAATTTTCAGGATCGATGACTTGTTCGATCAACTACAGGAAGGAGCAGTGTTCTCGAAGATAGATCTACGGTCAGGTTACCATCGGGTCCGTGTAAGGGAGTAAGACAAACCCAAGACAGCTTTGAGGACTAGACATGGACACTATGAATTCTTAGTTATGTCGTTTGGAGTAACTAATGCTCTAGCAATCTTCAAAGACTTAATGAACCAAATTCTACAGCCGTTCATCAACTCGTTCATGGTGGTGTTCATTGATGACATTTTGGTGCATTCCAAGATGGAGCAGGATCATGCGAGGCACTTGACAGCAATTTTAAGGAAACTTCAAGAGCATCAGTTGTATGCCAAGCTATCCAAGTGCGAGTTTTGGAAGTCGGAGGTTGCTTTTTGTGGCCATATCCTTTCTAAGGAGGGAGTGGCCACTGATCCGCAGAAGATTGAGGTAGTAAAGGATTGGCCTCAACCAAAGACGGTGAAGGAGTTTAGGAGCTCTTTGGACTTGACCGGGTAGTACATAAAGTTTATTCAAGATTATGCCAAGATTGCAGTACCATTCATGGCCCTGACCTGTAACACCCCGAATTCCAAAATACAATTGAATTTGAGTTCCACAGGATCTTTACACTTCTTTCGTACAATTTTACAAGGAAATAAAAACTTTTCTTTTATCAGAGTTACATTACACTTGTACATTATCACAACGGAAGCAACTTCACAATAATTTACACGAAACAACATTTAAAATAGTCTTGCGCAGCATGTATACTTCAATTGTCAGGCATCTTTACCCTGTATATAAAACTGTGGGCGCGTCAGTTCATTCAACTAACGAAATATTATACACGGCCATCCACTCTATGCTGGAAATAGTATAACGATTCTCATTTCTTAACAAACCACAAACTTGTCACAAACCAAGCTAAAGGGACTATCCTATTGATGTTGTGTCGTGAATGTGCACTTAGTCCTTAATGCAATTATTTATATTATATGACACTAATGCGCACTTGTTCAAAGTCTATGCAGCCCATACTACATAGGTCCGAGGGCAAGCCCTTAACCGTTCTTCATCTTGTAGGGTTCAGTCCCTCGCCATGACTTAATCTACTACTGTAACTACGGTAAGTATCCTAGATGTTTTCTGACCTACGAACTCATGTCTAGGCACCCTGGAGGGAATCCCAACACACTGATACATGACTCATCATGCAGTCATCCTGTGGTAATTCAGCTCCTACCATAGACATGACATCACCCGCAGTCGTCAAACACCCCACGAGCGTGGCCACCAGGACGGTACTCTGGAGCAGTATCCATGCCCTATCATGACTCATCATGGAACATCCTGTGAATACTCTCACGCCGCCAATCCAATGGCCCTCATACTCAATGTTTTTCTCTTACTTTCATCACATCTTCACTATGTATCTAATCCTTAGTTTAACTGAATCATTAATAAAATCAACTCTTAGAGTGTAGCACTCCCACTATACCGGTCTTATTCATTTAACTTCACATGACCCAACCTTGGTCTTCTTATTTCAAAATATCATTTCACAATTCTTTCATTGCCGGTATAAGGCTTGGCTATATCCTAATTCTCAATTTCAACTCATAATTACAATATCATACTCGTAAGATCTTTTTCATGATTAATCACAGTTCATGTTTCAAAAGCATAGTATTCATGTATTCATAACTTATCACAATCAATAATTCAATTTCACGAGCAATCCACATGCAAGAGTCAATTTCATTAAATAGTCACCAATAATTCATGTATTCCACACATCTATTATTCACATTTCAAAATCTTACTACAACACATTTTATAATTTCATTTAATCACACGAGTCACAACCTTCAAAAAAATTCATCTTTTATAACCCAAAATTTTCATTTATTTTTCTTTTGTTTAAAAGAGTAATTTAATTTCAAAAAATGAGTCCTTTCTTGCAAAAACCCCAATTTCTTATTCACACTTAATCAAAAGTTGTATAAATATTTCCCATAAAGTTCTAATAATTTTTCAGTAATTAATCCATAATTTTTCTAATTTTTATTATATTTTAAAAATCCAATTTAATTCAAAATCTCAAAAAAAATATTTTTTTCTAAACTCAAAACCCCACCAAGATTCGAACCCACAACCAGAGGTGAAATAGACAGCGCACAAGACCAACGCGCCATAGCCGCAAATCAATATAACTAAGGGTTAAAATCCCTATGTGTTCAGTTTCGGTGATTTGGGTTTTTTTTAAAAAAAAAAAACACAGTCTCTGGATGTCGAACCCGAGACCTCCCCCTTTACTGTAGCGACCGAAGACGCTGTCGACCAGTTGGTCTAAGTGGCCAATTCGATTAGAAAGTATTTTAAATAGGTTTTAATCTTATTCTCTGTTCAAAACTATATTTCAAAATTTCTCAAAAACGAATTTGTCTCTTTTTCTCCTCTTTTGAAAACAAAGATGTCCAGAATAAAACTACATTTAATTTGACAATAACCAGTATTTTTAGAGGTATTTTTCCCTCTTTTAAAACATATATTTAGCCTTAGTTTGCATTTTATGAACACTATTTCGACATTTGAAAACTAATACATAATTGTTCATAAATAAAGATGGTTTCTCACATAAAATTCACTACTATGATGTTTTGACAACTATGATATTTTTATAGCACACAATCAACTTTATAAATGAGTAAAACTTCCATTTTATTAATTAATCTATACATGATGCATTCGATTACTTGTATGCAAAAAGTACATTCTTTTTCATTTATTCTAATTTTCACATGGTATATATAGCAATGGGGATTTTCAATACATCTATTAACAATCATTTCTATCAATTCATCTTTAACACACTATTTTACTTAGCATTTTTAATCAATAAACATGATTCTAACTTCTCACTAGCGAATTTCACATAATTGCAATTTAAGCATAATTAGCATGCATTCTAATGTTTATAAACAATGAGAACATACACTTCCACTTATATTAAATGAATCTAATCATCACAATAACACACATTCACTAGTTTATCAATTCTACTCTAAATAGGCAACCATATATTTCATCTCAACTAATTACTTTATAATAACAGATTCCATTTATTCCTAACATTATTTCTACTTTAAAAATCATGAGAAACACCCACCTTTTGAAGAAAACCAATAAGAAATCTCCTAGAGCCTCCTAAAATGTGAGAGAGCGCCTTCTCCTACTAGATTGCGATGCACATTCTCCTTCTCCTTGCTCCCTTGCCAAAACCGAGAGCTCCAAGTGGTGATGATGGCCGGCCTCTTAGGGTACACACATACACTAACACTCACACACTAATATATATCTCCTATATAATGTTTTCTTCTTTCAATAGATCATTAGTGTAGAATACAAGTAGATAGGAGGGGTATTTATACTAATTTTAGAATAGATTGGAGGGCTAGGATTTATTGGATGGTTATAGAATGAATGGCTAGGATAGGAGAGGAAGTTGTAGCAACCACCCATGCACAAAGTAACCACCCATGCACACACACTGTAATGCCCTGATTTTCATTTATGAAAATTTATTATTTATTTTGCACGTAGTGTACACATGCAATGTTTTTGGTAGTATTAAATTTTATGATGATATATATATGTGCTCTTTAATTATTTTTATATAAAGGCATTTTTCAAACAAACTTAAGCCTTTCTTTTTAAGCCCAAATTTAATTTATTTATCTTCTTTTTATAAACTACTATTCTGGGCCATAAACCAAAGCCCATGAGTTATTTTTATTTTAAATACAACTTGTAATGTAGAACATATTTTAATGATTATTTTTATTGAAAATGTAATGTACAACTTTGTTAAATGGAGACAAATGCATGCACGTGCATTACACGTACACGTGCAAATGCACCATGCATGGCCGGTTTTGAGCATTGGAGGGAAAAGTAAATTTTTAGTGGAGTCATGGGTGGTGGTTACTTGATCATGGTTGGTTATTGTAACTCCTCCTTGAATCCTAGCCTTTTGTTTCTAACTCCTAGTTTAATCCTAGCCTTCCATATTACCCAAATTTTTAGTATAAATACCCCCCCTAGCCTAGTTATTTTTGTACTAATTATTCCTCCAAGACCTATAGTATAGAATACATTATTAGTAGTATAGCAAGTGAGTAAAAGATTGAGAGTTGTGTGTGAGGAGTTTGTGTTTGCACCAAGGAAGGAGAGGCCGACATCTTGGAGCTCGGGTTGGCATCTTGGAGAGCGTGTGCACATCGAGGAGGAGGAGGATCGCTCTCTTGGCAAGGACTTGTGTTTAGGAGGTGTTGCAAATTGTATTTCTCTCCAATTAAGGTGGGTTATTTTCTATGTTTCTAATTAGGAAGCATGCTAGATTTGAATTGAAATGATGATGCATGAAAAAGATTAATAAGAGTATATTTTAATTTGGAAAATTGGCTTATTAGTTGATTGGAATGTTGATATATAACGTGTATGTGGTTCCATCATTAAACTTAAGTTGTTTGTAATAAATTATAGCCATGGATTGCTTAAAGAAAAATTTATTGTTAGCATCAAAACCATATGCAATTATTAGTAGACGAAATGTTGTTTCATGCACTTGAATGTACCTTTTGTGATAATATGGTAATGAATGACTTGAAATTTGTGGGTTTGAGAAATGAATAAAAACAGAGAATTGATATAAAGATTATTAATATAGAGATTATTGATGTTAAATTTGATAAGAAATGTCGAAAAAAGAAATGTAGTAGTAGTAGCATGTAATTTGAGCTAATTGTATAAAAATATGTGTTTAATTATTGAAAAAATTATTTTTTATATACTGGAGTATAAATTATTATGGGAATAATTAATCTGAAAATTTACAGTAAGTTTAGTAAAAGCAAAACTCAAATGAGAGCTTTTTGAACATCGAAATATGCTATTAGATAGAGGGTTGATTTAACTAAAATTCGAGTTGTATTCAAGACAACTTGAGCCTATATTTCAAGCGGTCGGGGGACTCTTTAGCGCTACAGTGTTGTGCGGTGTGTCCCTTGGATCGCTGGTTCGATACTTGAGAACACCATCTTCTTATGTGCATTTTTAAAATTAATTCAGTTTTGAACCGAGAGTATATAACTCTCTGGCTCTCTTCTATACCGCTGAGCACAAGTAGCCACATGGCCAGAGCGTGCGGTTGAGTTCCCTGTGGTTGTTGGTTTGAATCCTGGTCTCGGCCAGTATATAACTTTTTGGAAAAAATGTTTTTTGATGGGTTTTGATGTTTAAAAAAATTATGGAAAAAATATTATTATTATTCTAAAATTATGTGGGACTTATGAAAAATAAATTGGGATTTATTAAAGTGAAATAAAGTACATTTTTTAGAACAAAAGTGTAGATAGAACTATGGTTCTACACTAGTTTATTTGTGGAAAGTTGTATGGTTCTACACTAGTTTAGTTTACAAAAAGAATTGAAATAAAGTGCTAGAAAGGAAATATATGAAGTGAAGTGGTATGAATTATTCTTATTGAAGAATAGTGTGACAATTATAAGTTGTGAATACTCATTTGACCATATAATTAGTGATGTGATTTTTAATGTGAAAATGATATTTGATGAATTACTTGATGAATAATTGAATTCCATGTATAGTTATGGACTCATGAATAATTTAGAAATCATGATTGGAAAAGAGAAATATTATTGAGTATGACGACTCAAATATGTGAATTTATGAATTGAAATTGAAAATTAGAGTGTAGCCAAAACTCACACCGGCAAGTGAAAAGTGATGAATTATGATAATTGATTTTGAAAAGACCAGTTTGGGTCATTGTGAAATAAGACCGGTAGTGGTGAGAGGGCTAACTCTAAGAAATTGATTTTGTTCATGATTTCATTAAATTTAAGGATTTAGTACATAGTGAAGAGGTGATGAAAGAGAGAAAAACACAAGTATGAGAGCTTCAATTTTACGATGCGGGGGTGAGCCACAGAATGCATGCTTGATGCGTCTAGACATGGCGTGGGCACTACTCAGAATGATCGGACCTTGGCGACGCTTATGAGATGTTTGGCGACTGCAAGAGGATCGTGTGCCATGAAGGAGACTGAATTGCCACAGAATGCATGCTTGATGAGTCAAGACATGGTGTGGGATTCCCCTCCAGGTTTTCTGTACACGATCTTGTACTCATAGATCATCTAGGATACTTACCGTAGTTACAATAATATTTGGAGAAGGCGACATGATCTTTGGAGAAGCTGGCAGAGATATATATTCAAAAGATTGTGAAGCTATATGGTGTTCCAGTATCCATTGTATCCAAAAGAGACGCAAGGTTTACTTTGAGGTTCTGGAAGAAATTGGCGGCAACTTTGGGGACGAGGACATATTTCAGTTTTTTCATTGCCTTCCGAAACGGAACTCACCCCCAAACAGATGGTCATACCAAGAGAGTAAATCAGATTTTGGAGGACATGCTTTTGGCATGCATTCTGGACTTAGGAGGGAGCTGGGAGAGGTATCTAGCGCTAGTCGAGTTCGCCTATAACAACAGCTACCATGCTAGTAATGGGATGGCTCCATTTGAAGCGCTTTATGATCGAAGATGCAGGACACTAGTATGTTGGTACGAAATGGACGAGAGGCAAATGTTTGGACCAGAGATAGTACAGCAAACCTCAGAGAAAATAGAGCTGATCAGAAAAAGGTTACAAACATCGCACAACAGATAAAAAAGCTACGCCGACACTCACCGCAGAGACCTAGAGTTTAAGGAAGGTGACTCGGTTTTTTTAAAGGTTTCGCCGACCAAAGGTGTAGTCAGATTTGGAAGAGGATGTAAGCTGTCCCCAAGATTTATTGGACCCTATAAGATTCTTAAGAAGATCAGTAAGACAGCTTACAAGTTGGAACTACCAGCAAAGCTAGCTCAAGTACACGACGTATTTCATGTCTTCATGTTAAGGAAGTACATCCCCGATCCCGATCATCAATTGCTAGAGATTCCAGAAGATCTGCAGTTGGACCTCTCATATGAAGAACAACCGATGAAGATAGTGGACCGCCAGGAGAAGGTGCTGAGGAATAAAGTGATCTCGATGGTTATGTAACACCCCAAATTCCAAAACAGACTGAATTCGAAGTTCCACAGGATCTTTACACTTCTCTTCTTACAATTTTACAAGGAAATTTAAACTTTCATTACGTCAGAGTTACAACTTGAATTACATTTAAACAGCGGAAGTCATTTACAACAATTACATGAATAAAAGTACAACACTTAAACATTCTTTAAGCAGCTTGCATACTTAATCTTACCAATCTCTTTATCCTGCATAGAAACTGTGGGCTCGTCAGTCCATTCAACTGACGCAAGGATATAAAACATCAATTTTCCCGTTATTATATTAACACTGTGGATGCTCTTATAAGCTGTAATATAAAAGTCCTTTAATAAGAAAAAAATTGTTTTCAGGTTATTATATGAACACTAGATTTGCCCGTTGCCACGTGCCTATGACACGTCTTCAGAACGAAACAACATATGAAGACCCTTGTAAACAGTAAATAAACAATTATGCAGTTGAAGTTTGAATAATATGAC